>OY992890.1:97132687-97636694 GCA_963921405.1 Cepaea hortensis
CTACGACAGTTGGCTGCTCTGGACTGAAGGAAGGCGTGTAGAAAATTTCATCTCAATCGGATGGGCCGTTCGCGAAACGTATAAAGGACATACATACATACAGAGATACGGACGCACATCCTAATTTATATATAAGATTATGTTACTTTGCCTTGATATTACATAAAATGTTTTCCCAGTTCAATATATTGTAAGTGGTATTGCCTTCTTAATTTTTGTCCGGCCTGTAAAAGGCCAATAATGTTTACATGTATCACTGGTTTCCCTTCACAACGTATAAATCTTTGGCCTTTTACTAAGGATTTCAATACAACGTACGGAACAAAAAGAACATCCAGGATCTACAACATGTAGCAGCGAACCGCCGGCCGGACATGGAGAGGCATGACTTCTGCCTATGTGCCGCCTTAGGCTCAAGAGGAAAGACTAACTAAGTAACTAACCAGAAGAAAAGATTTTCTCTGTTACGGATTATTCAAACGCATCAATGATTTCAATTTGTGGCATTGATTTCGAATGTTTTCATCACGTGCAGATCAGGTTTAAACACATCAGTGATTTTTAACACACCAGCGATATTAATTCTGCGGCAGTAATTTTAATTATCTTCACCATATATAGATCAGGATTAAAAATTACCTGTCACGGATTATAGAAGATGGAAAAACAAATTGTAGTTGACCAAGAGAAAGCGATCACTTTAACATCTGGTGGTTTTGACGACATACTAAAACAAAAGATCTTTTTTGAATAAATCTGTTCTTGTATCACGACAGTGATTAAGGGTAGATTTATCTGCACTTGATCTGGCCATGGCCACCGGCAATAGTGATCACCACAATAACATACAGGGACTTAGAACCTCATGGACCCGTTCGTTGACCGTTACACTTGCGTGCCACGGCACACAAATTAAGCAGATATTCGTCAGGTTTGTCCTCCTCAGAGAGTCAAGTCGTTGCCCCCTGGCCCAGTCATCTGGATCTTCGTTACCATACTCACAGAATCACCAAGAGAACATGCCTGGGTGAAAGCCTGTGTCTCCAGCCACGCTACTGCCTCTGTCACTGCCATGACCTCCATGGTTAAACTGCTCGTGGTCACGGCAATAGCTCTGCTGTCTCCCTCAACAATTCTCCCTCAACAATTCTCCCTCAACAGTTCTCCCTCAACAGTTCTCCCTCAACAGTTCTCCCTCCAGCCTGGCCCGTGATGGCCCACAGCCGACCCATCTGTGTAGATGGTTACACCTCCCCGGGAAGAATATTCAAACACCAATGCCTGTACTGTTGTCTCAAAGATTGTCAGGTTGTTGTTGTTTGCGTCCTGACACCAACCCTATGCTATCAAGGTCAAACTTGGACATTATCCAAATCACACTTACCCTAAATCAACACCTGTGCGATGAGATAGTTGAGGAGAGCTGCCAACTTAACAATCCGAGACCTAGTAAGAAATGATGTTATCAGACAGACAGGGGGATCAACACCTTGTTCCACATTTATTGAAAGACAGAAGATCAAATGGTTCGGCCATCTCGTTAAAATCCAACACCATCAACTACCAGCACTGGCCGTACAACAAAGAAGATCTGATATGAGAGCAAGAGGACGCCGGAGATGAAAATGGATTGCCGACATCAAAGACATTGTACAATAACACGGTATGGCACTATCCAGTGCCACCGACTGGGCGCTGGAGTACCAACTATGTCTTCCCACGACGCTTGACTGCAAAAGTGGAAGTTGATGATGATGATGATGATGATGATGATGATGATGATGATGATGATGATGATGATGATGATGATGATGATGATGATGATGATGATGATGATGATGATGATGATGATGATGATGATGATGATGATGATGATGATGATGATGATGATGATGATGATGATGATGATGATGATGATGATGATGATGATGATGATGATGATGATGATGATGATGATGATGATGATGATGATGATGATGATGATGATGATGATGATGATGATGCATTCTATGTCTAGTCTAATACAGACTGAAAATTTATGGCCAATGTTACATAAAGCCTGGGAAAACATTTTACCACAGAAAATTGTGAATAATTAAGTTTCTCTGTACAATGACTGCTGTTTCTTGTTATTATGTGCCACTTTCGTCAGAACGACCAGGCGCTGTAGATTAAAAAATACTATACTCTACTTAATCTTGTATGATTATCTTACAACCTTACAGACGATAACTTGCGATATAAACATTTGCCGTGAAATGGAGCGTGCAAATTACGTGCATGATCTAGTGCCGACTGTATTACTTGAATTGTGTTGTTTTCTTATTGTCTGCTGTGTATCCACCTTGTAGAGGTAGAGGGGTTTGCGTGTCCCAATGACTCCAAGAGCTATGCCGATGGTAGCGCAGCTACTGGCAGGGTCTCTCATGCCGGACAGGTCAAAGGATAGGAACCACATGAAGAGAAACTGGGTAGGTAGACGGGACGTTCAACGGCTTGGGCAAGCAACCCCCAACACTGCTTGTCGCATCGGATGTACTCAGCCACAAGCTTGACGAAACAGTGCAACGCAGTTCACTTTATTATGATGTCACCTATCCTTGACAGAATCTATCAATCTCATTTATTTTCAAAGACACCTATCATTTAAGCATTTCAGACGAACAGAAGGGATATACTGAAGGAAATGTTATGCTATGTTAAGTTATGTCGAGCGACGTCACTACACACTGGGCACCATGCCTACTCAGTCCTCGGATGCAGCAGCCACCCCGAAGTGTTTCTGCTCACTTTTCCTATGAGGAGTTGATGATGGTATCAAGTCTCTTATTCACGAAGACAACAATGAAGTGCTGGACCAGGCTGTTCTCCCAGTTCATGCTGTTAACCTTGAGTCAGTGTCTCGTCAGTATCCGCCAAATGCGTCCGTACTGCAATGATTATATCAGCCCTGTCCATGCTTCTTCCCGTTTGCGTTGGTGCATTATTTGCCGGCTGGTATGGGCGATCATGACCCCTCACTCCGGCATGCCCTGGTGTGTACATCCTGCTCTTTCTTCTCTACCAAGGACTTGTGATAAGAGTCAGAGAATGTAAAATAGATTATGGGCTGGGCCCCCTCAATGTCAGCAAGACACAGCTAGAAATATTAGAGTGGAAGCAATAAATGGAAGCAATAATATCACATAGCCACCCACCCACTACACAACCAATCAGACAATCAACCATACAACAAACACCACACAACCAATCAAACAACCAACCATACAACAAACACCACACAACCAATCCAACAACCAACCGTACAACAAACACCACACAACCAATCCAACAACCAGCCGTACAACAAACACCACACAACCAATCAAACAACCAACCATATAACAAACACCACACAACCAATCAAACAACCAACCGTACAACAAACACCACACAACCAATCAAACAACCAACCATACAACAAACACCACACAACCAATCAAACAACCAACCATACAACAAACACCACACAACCAATCAAACAACCAACCGTACAACAAACACCACACAACCAATCCAACAACCAGCCGTACAACGAACACCACACAACCAATCCAACAACCAGCCGTACAACAAACACCACACAACCAATCAAACAACCAACCGTACAACAAACACCACACAACCAATCAAACAACCAACCGTACAACAAACACCACACAACCAATCAAACAACCAACCGTACAACAAACACCACACAACCAATCAAACAACCAACCATACAACAAACACCACACAACCAATCAAACAACCAACCAAACAACAAACACCACACAACCAATCAAACAACCAACCATACAACAAACACCACACAACCAATCAAACAACCAACCGTACAACAAACACCACACAACCAATCCAACAACCAGCCGTACAACGAACACCACACAACCAATCCAACAACCAGCCGTACAACAAACACCACACAACCAATCCAACAACCAGCCGTACAACAAACACCACATAACCAACCAAACAACCAACCGTACAACAAACACCACATAACCAATCAAACAACCAACCGTACAACAAACACCACACAACTAATCAAACAACCAGCCGTACAACAAACACCACACAACCAATCAAACAACCAACCGTACAACAAACACCACACAACCAATCAAAAAACCAGCCGTACAACAAACACCACACAACCAATCAAACAACCAGCCGTACAACAAACACCACACAACCAATCAAACAACCAACCGTACAACAAACACCACACAACCAATCAAACAACCAGCCGTACAACAAACACCACACAACCAATCCAACAACCAGCCGTACAACAAACACCACATAACCAACCAAACAACCAACCATACAACAAACACCACATAACCAATCAAACAACCAACCGTACAACAAACACCACACAACCAATCAAACAATCAACCGTACAACAAACACCACACAACCAATCAAACAACCAACCGTACAACAAACACCACACAACCAATCCAACAACCAGCCGTACAACAAACACCACACAACCAATCAAACAACCAACCATATAACAAACATCACACAACCAATCAAACAACCAACCATACAACAAACATCACACAACCAATCAAACAACCAACCATACAACAAACACCACACAACCAATCAAACAACCAACCGTACAACAAATACCACACAACCAATCCAACAACCAGCCGTACAACAAACACCACATAACCAACCAAACAACCAACCGTACAACAAACACCACATAACCTATCAAACAACCAACCGTACAACAAACACCACACAACCAATCAAACAACCAACCGTACAACAAACACCACACAACCAATCCAACAACCAACCGTACAACAAACACCACACAACCAATCAAACAACCAACCGTACAACAAACACCACACAACCAATTAAACAACCAAAGACAATAGTACCTGTATCTAGATGAAGCACCGTCGTGTATCTGACCCCTCCCCCTCCACTGCTGTCTGACGCAACACTTGCCTAATCACTGTTTATGTTCTCACCGACAATTTAAGATATCCGTCTTCCTTCCTGTTCATCCTCATTGAAAGCAGTTGTTTGTTCATAAGCCATTCTTAGAGATTCGTCTCTCAAAACGCTTTGTCTGGACTCGTTCTCTCCCTCTTGAGACAACACTTGCTGTAAATGCGGTTGCTCTACTTCTTCTGTTTGTTCCTGATCGAACTCTGACATTTCCTGACTGTGTTTTTGATATACTTGTCTTGAGAATTCTTGAAAACTGCTACCTTTTGTTTGTTCATTGTCTTTATGAAGCTGGCGTGTTCCGACAAATAGGTGAGCGTGTTTCTCTGTATCTAAATCTGTCACTGTGTCTTGAGCATTTATTTTATTCTCGCTATTACGTCACTCCCCTTCTGTCCTAGATATCTTGTTTCATCATTTATTTCCGCTCCATAATTTGCATACTCATTTGTATGGTTTTCTTCAGCATCTATGTGTTCTTTATCTACCCAAGTTCTTTGCATTATCTGTATATCATAACTCCAATCTTCTTCTGCAAATCTGTTTTGTTCTGTTTCTTCTATCCTGCTCTTGGCTTTTATTTTATCAGATTGTCTGCTTCTCGAATATCTGCTCTTCGAAGAATCATTGGACATGCCAAGCATCAAAGACAAGAGCGATGTTTGACTGCTCGCTCCAACAGACAAGCTACAAACATTTCCTTGAATTGTCTGTACAAGTGTCCTATTATAATCTATTGTTGTCTCTAAATGCAGGAACGTGATATCCGTGTGATATGTTGGTCTTGCTTGTGCGCTGCAAACATGTCCTTGAATTGTCTGTACAAGTGTCCTATTATAATCTATTGTTGTCTCTAAATGCGGGAATGTGATATCCGTGTGATATCCGTGTGATATCCGTGTGATATGTTGGTCTGGCTTGTGCGCTGCAAACATGTCCTTGAATTGTCTGTACAAGTGTCCTATTATAATCTATTGTTGTCTCTAAATGCGGGAACGTGATATCCGTGTGATATCCATGTGATATCCGTGTGATATCCGTGTGATATGTTGGTCTGGCTTGTGCGCTGCAAACAGAAGTGATTGTGGCAATTGTTATGTGTGCTATTGTTGTTTATTTATTTTCATAAACCGGTTTTAACTGCAAACATGTATCGGAGGTCAGAAATAGTTTAAGAAAAGTTTAAAAGGCAACAAAATCGGTTTAATTGCACCGCGGAACATCAGATATAGAAAGAGTCGCACAAAGCACGACCTCCGAAGTCCAGCGACGACCCCCAGGAGCCTACGAGTAAACTGCACTCATGAACCGAAGGACGTAGCCAGGAATCGAACCCATACCCAAGGGAGCGCGATTCGGGTGACGTAACCACTTGGACACGGAGACTCCCAGCTCTAGGAAGTAAGAGTGCAGGAGACATGACCAGAGACAGAGAGGTCTTTCCATGCGCCGTGAGGAGAGCCAGGTCCTGCACAGGATCTGTTACTTCACGATGATGCAAACAATCATAGAGTTTACATTTTAAATATGACTCACAAATTCAGTTAGTTGCATATCCTTTACAGGACATCGCAGTCAACCTCAGCATTTTTTGGCTGTTTGTGATCTCTTGGCAAGTTTACGTTCGGTAGTTTGTCATTGCTTTATGAACTGCCGGTGCTCATACCATTGTATGAAAACAAACGCAAGATTGTCTGCTGCCAAATCACCGACAGCTGTGTTTCGAATGCGGTATGCGGGATTACGAACTGCGTCCGTAACCCCTTTGCCATAGAGCCGGCTGACTCACAAATAAGAATATAAAACATCACGTGACCTGACCTGCAGTTTAATATACCTCGTGATGTGTTCACAAATAAAAATATAAAACATAACATGATTTAGCCTGCAGTTTAATACACCCAGTGATTTGTTCACAAATAAAAATATAAAACATAATATGTTTTGACCTGCAGTTTAATACACCCCGTGATTTATTCACAAATAAAATTATAAAACATAACATGTTTTGACCTGCACTTTTATATACCTCGTGATGTGTTCACAAATAAAAATATAAAACATAACATGTTTTGACCTGCAGTTTGATACACCCCGTGATTTGTTCACAAATCAAAATATAAAACATAACATGATTTCACCTGCAGTTTAATATACCTCGTGATGTGTTCGGTGCATGTGAGTCTTCGTTTCCAACAAAACCTATTTAGCTCTCATCATCATCATCATCATCATCATCATCATCATCATCATCATCTTCCACTTCTGCCGTCAAGCGTCGTGAGGAGGAATAATTTGTGCTCCAGCGCCCAATGGGCGGCACTGGATAGTGTCATTCCGTGTGGTTGTACAATGTCTTTGATGTCGTCAATCCATTTTCTTATTGGACGTCCTCGTGGTCTCGTGGCAGATGATCTTTGATGTAACGCCAGAGATGGCAGCTGATGGTGTTGCATTCTAACGACATGGCCAAACCACTTGATCTTCTGTCTTTCAATAACTGTGGCACAGGGTGTTGATCCCACTGTCTGTCTGATAACAGCATTTCTTACTCGGTCTCGGATTATTAAGTTGGCAGCTCTCCTCAGGCATCTCATCTCGCAGGTGTTGATTTTGCGAAAGTGTAATTTGGATAGTCCAATTTTGAGATTGGTAGCAGTGTTGGTGTGAATATGCTGTTTATTATCTGTTGTTTTGAGGACATGAGTATATTTGAATGTAAGGGTGATAGTTGATAAGTAAGTGCACCAGCTTTCTAACATCTGATTTCGATTTCTCTATCCAAGCTGCCATCTCTGTGATCATACTGCCAAGACATTTGAATTCTTTAACTTGTTTCAGAGTGTGTTATTTATATGTATACTTAGTGGACCAGGAGATCTGCTAACTTGCATTACTTCGGTTTTGACTGTTTATACTCATATTGTATCTGTTGCATGTTGAAGTAAGATTATTAATATGATTTTTGTCTCTTGATTTGTAGTCTCTTGAGATCTTTCTGTGTTAATTCTTGCATTGTCCGGTACATGTGAGTCTCCGGTAGCAATAAAACCTATTGAGCTCTTTCTGTGTTAATCCTTGCATTGGAGGTTAGCGTGGCCGAATGGAAAAGAACGCTCGATCTTAAACTTCCGGTGTGTTCATGCCAAGGTAATGGGTTCAACCCCTACACCTGTCAGTTGGCCTAAAATGTTGACTTCTCGTTCTTGACTTGGGGACGTAAATTACAAATACCTCATAAGTTGGAGAGGGTTCACCTGATGGAGAGGGACACTGGTATATGGGAAAGCTAATCCACCGGCAAAAATTAGTCCAGTGCACTAGAAGTAGTAGCACGCAAATGGACGAAGCTTGACTTCAAAGCGAGCGAGCGTAAAATAAAATCTTTGCATTTCCAAAAGATAAGGGAACAAAATGTAAATACAGTGCAGACCTGATAAGGCGAACTCATCTGGGACCCAAGAAATAGTTCTTCTTTTAAGAAATTCCTCTTATAAGTGACAAGAGGCAACGAATTCAGAGGTCGCGAGTTGTGAGCATTCGCTGGATCTTTTCTCCAGGACACACTGGTGTGGTTGGAAATGAACAGAGAGGCAGATTGGCTGGTGCCGCATCATTAAGGGGTGATGTGATGCGTGATACGGTATATATGGTGAAGGTCCTCTGGGAGCACGTGAATAATGTAGAAGGACAGATAGACTATCATGGTCTAGAAAGGGGTGGACGGAGGATCTGGTCGACAGTCGTCACTCAGTGGTACAGCAAGGGGTGGACGGAGGATCTGGTCGACAGTCGTCTCTCAGTGGTACAGCAAGGGGTGGACGGAGGATCTGGTCGACAGTCGTCTCTCAGTGGTACAGCAAGGGGTGGACGGAGGATCTGGTCGACAGTCGTCTCTCAGTGGTACAGCAAGGCGTGGTCGGAGGATCTGGTCGACAGTCGTCTCTCAGTGGTACAGCAATGGGTGGTCGGAGGATCTGGTCAACAGTCGTCTCTCAGTGGTACAGCAAGGGGTGGTCGGAGGATCTGGTCAACAGTCGTCTCTCAGTGGTATAGCAAGGGGTGGTCGGAGGATCTGGTCAACAGTCGTCTCTCAGTGGTACAGCAAGGGGTGGTCGGAGGATCTGGTCGACAGTCGTCTCTCAGTGGTACAGCAAGGGGTGGACGGAGGATCTGGTCGACAGTCGTCTCTCAGTGGTACAGCAAGGGGTGGTCAGAGGATCTGGTCGACAGTCGTCTCTCAGTGGTACAGCAAGGGGTGGTCGGAGGATCTGGTCGACAGTCGTCTCTCAGTGGTACAGCAAGGGGTGGTCAGAGGATCTGGTCGACAGTCGTCTCTCAGTGGTACAGCAAGGCGGACATATAATCAGACTGCATTTGATGTATGGGATCTTGTTGTAGTTGCAAATTTAAAGGAAACACACAATGCACCTTGTGAAAACACACTTTTGTAATTAAAATAGAGGAAAGGAACATAACAACATAACAGATATTTCAAGGGACATTACTAAAAGTAGTATAATTGTATTATACTATTTCAATAATTGTAGAATTTATGTTAATCTTTTATAACAGTCTCATAGAAATTAGTGACAGTTATATGCAGCATAAATAATACATAAAGGGATAATGTCAGCGACCTGTGCGCTGCAGCTTTCAAGACTCCGCTACTTTCGCACTGCACGAAATAACAATTCATGACATTTTAAGTCATCTTCAAAGTTTGTGTAAAACTAATAATAAATAGTATGCAGACATTACACAAACAATTATAGAATCTTGCTGCATTTGATGACTGGGATCTTGTTGTATTTGCAAATGTAAAGGAAAACACTCAATGCACCTTGCCATCACACACTGATTTGTATTAAATAAAACCACATTAAAAGGTAGACAAGAAATTAAAATAAGGACAAGGGATATAATAACATAACAGTTATTTGAAGGGACATTACTAAAAGTAGTACACACTGTATTATGCGATTTACGTAATTATAGTATCTAAATCTTGTATAAAATTTTCATAAACATTAGCGACAATTATGTGCAGCATAAATATCAGGATAAGAATTTTAAGTTATCTTCAAAGTTTGTATAAAAGTAATGGCTTTAGTTTACACACATGAGAGTTTTATAACGCATTTTTAGACTTTTCATTGATATTACATAAAGTGTTTTAGAGTGTTTTCTCCATTCTCTGTTATAACATTAGTTTAAAACTTTTATCAGTTTTTGTCCGGCCTGTAAAAGGCCAAGAGTCATTAATATGTGCATATCGCTTCTCGGCCTGTTGGCTTAGATCAAAGTGTAGTATCTGCGCTTGATCTTGCCAGGGCCGGGATGATCACCCGACACACAGGGACGTGGGGACTTAATGGGGCGGCTCTGGAAACCGACTAATATGTAACTACCGCTTCTCAGCCTTTTAGCTTAGTTCGAAGTGTAGGTTCGATTGATCTGGCTAGGGTACAGAGACGGTCAACCACATTATCTTCCCAAGATTTCCTTAATAGTCACACATCAGGGGCAGCGAACGACGTTAATGGTTGTCTTAGGACATCTTCGTCCTGTAGGGACAGCCATGAGCCACGGATGACACCAGACCGTCATCCAGCTAGTGATGGACAAATCATAAAGAATAAATTTAAAATAGGGAATAAATTTAAAATGGGAAATACATTTAAAATAGGAACATGGAATGCTGGGACATTAAATGAGTCGGGAAATGTGAACAATGTGAGGAGAGAAATGGAAAGCAAGGAAATGAATATTAAATGCATAAGTGAGATGATATGAAAGGGATCGAGCAAACGTATAACCGACAAACACAAATATAATTTATTCTGGCGGGTACACACGAAACAATGAGTAGGACTACTATTTAATCAAAAGAAAATAGCCACGTCAATTAATGGTTACTGCTGTATTCGGATAGAGATATTATTGGCAAACTGAAAGGCAAACCAATAGATATAAATAGTATACATGTATAGGCACCAACAACATGTAGTAGTGATGAACAAAAGCAACACCTTTACGATGAAGTAGGAATGGCGATGTCTCAAGTTATGTCACAAGAAATAAAAATAATACCAGGAAGTTTTAATGCAGAAGTAGAAAAGAGAAAAGTGGAGGATGTAGTAGTGTATTATGGTTTATGTACAAGAAATGAAAGAAGAGAGAAATTAATAGAATGAGCAAATAATAATTGGAAACATCTGGTTTAAACACCATAAAAGACGACTTTACATATGAAAAATTCCTGATAAGAAATTACTTACCCAAATGCATTCTTAAAAGATTTAGAAATACGTTACTGAATGTTAAGACAATGCCTGTTGCTGACTGTAATAGTGATCGTGTACCACTGTCTGGACAAATGAAAATAAGATTGAAGAGAGGAAACACAGTGGTTGAGAACATGAGACTTAATAAAGATGTTCTGAAATCAGATACATAAATTCAATGTCTATACAGGGTGACTGTGAAAATAGTTACAATGCAATAACTAACATACAGAGTATAAATGAATAATGGGAAATGTTAAGCTAATCCATTCATCAAACAAGCACAGAAATATTACCATAGAGAAGCCAACATTCTAAGAAATAAATAGAGGACTAAAGAAATCTTAAGGTTAATGGACAAAAGAAAACAGAGTAAAATTACAAATAAGAGTATGATCAGATAAATAAAGAATTAAGAGATAAACGTGTGAGTATGATCAGATAAATACAGAGAAAAGAGATAAATGTGTGAAGGCAAAAAAAAAGTGATTAAACGAGCAGTGCAATAACATTGAATTAAATTCACTTAAAGATACACAAAATATGCACAGACAAATCAGTGAGCTCAATGGAGGGAAGCAAAGTAAGAATAAATGCAGGGTGTTTAAAATCAAAAACAAGAAATGTATTATTGGAGAAAGAGGCTATGATGGCGAGGTGGAATGAGTCTTTAAGAGAGTTATATGATGGAGTCACGGAAGAATTAACAGAAGAATGTAACATAGAAGGTCCACCTATTTTAATAGTAGAAGTTGCTTTCGCTGCCAAACATATGAAGAAAGGAATAACAGCTGGGCCAAATGGTATCACAATAGAAGAATTAGAAGTACTGGGAGAGTTAGGAGTAGATATATCAACCAAATATGTGTATATTTACAGCAGTGGATAACTATCGAGTGATATGCTGAAATCTGTATTTAGAGCTATACAAAAAAGACCAGGAGCAATTGAATGCGAGAACTTTCGTACAATTAACCTCACACACCTTGTCACTGAGCTTATCCATCCATCATGTGCCATGCCGGTACAATTAATCTCACACACCTTGTCACTGAGCTTATCCATCCATCATGTGCCATGTCGGTAAGCGTGGGCGGTCATGTTTTGCCATCTCACTCGATCACCAGAGTCGTGGATCAGCTCCGTGTTTCTGTCTCGACCATGCCACGAGGTCAAGCCATCCAGGTATTTGCTTCTAGGTCTTCCCCTTGGTCTCTTCTCTTCAATCTTACCAGTTGTCACCAAGTTCTCCAATTCATTTCTTCTCATAACATGCCCAAACAATTTTGACTGTCTACGTCTAATGTCTCTAATCAGTTTACGATCTTCATTTGTTTCTTGAAGGACTTGACTGCTCATTCAGCTTGACTGCTCATTGTCCAAGCTTCACATCCATTTAAAAGTACAGGTTCTATGTAGCACCGCAACACTCTTTTGCTAGTTTCAATTGACATCTTTTTATTGGTCAGTATGTTTTTCATCTTGCTAAAGGCTACTTTTGCCATGGCGATTCTTGTTCTAATCTCTTCAAGGCATCTCCCATCAGATGTTATTACTGTTCCGAGATAATTATACCTATTCACTTGTTGAAGAATATTCCCATTTATTTGTATATTACATTGTGGTATTTCCTTCTTCATTGAGACGACCATAATCTGTGTCTTTTTACAATTTAATTCTAACCCTAGTTGTTTACTGTGTGTAACAACCGCATCTACTAATTCTTGCAGGTCCTGTTCATTGTCTGCAATCAAGACTGTATCTTCTTCATATCTAATGTTATTGATGCATCGTCCCCTAATGTTGATTCCTTCCATATCTTCAATATTTCTTAAAATACTTTCACTGTACAGGGAAAATAGATCTGGAGACATTACACATCCCTGTCTCACACCTTTCTTAATAGGCTGATATTGGCCTACTTCATTATAAACTCTTATGGCAGCTTGTTGTTTCCAATATATGCTTTTTACAAGTCTTAGGGCTTTTCCATCAATTTGTAGATCTTCAATCATCCTTATCATGTCGACTTGTCTTACTTTATAGAAAGCTTTTGTGTAGTCAATAAAGCAATATATATATACAGCATTTTCTGTACCCTTGACTTCTACAAACCCACATTTATCTTCTCCTATTTCAGGTTGTATTTTCCTCCTAACTCTTTGCATGATAATTTTTAGCAAAATCTTCGTGATGTGACTCATTATACTACTACCGCATACCCTAATGTGTAATATCCATATAAATCTATGAAGACTGAGCATGGAACAAACCGTCACATAACCAGATCTTTCCAATACTTCAGTATTTGTGATATTGTGGTAGCTGATCAGTGACACATGTAGGTGTCTCTCACCGTCAGAGTCAACCCGTGGCACCCCCGTCCACGCCAATTGACAAGGACTTATAACCCGTAACTGCTACATCTGGCTTTGATTCCGAGACCGGTTAGGACCAGGGATGGATTTATACCTCTCCATAGAATATAGCCTGGGCTGAATTGTAGAGACAGTGTGTTGCCCATGCAGCATTATCCCTCTCTCTGCCTGCCTAGTTCACTCCTGAGGAAAGGTAACACCAATACTTCTGGAACAAGACAAGCTGCAGAAGCTGCCGGATCAGAAAAGCAATGCTCTAACTGCCAGCCTGTCAAAGCTTCGATCCTATACCAGTTGCCAACCAAGGCCTAGCGCCTGGTCAGTCTTGCCATGACATATAGTCTTTTGGTTGTATTTAATTGCACCAGGATATAGCTTGTACCCTTCCAATTGCGCTCCTCCACCCGAAGCCGTTGGCACAATGTGGGGTGTCGGGTTTGGTAAGCTCCGCCCTACTTCCGGCGCTAACAGAAAGCAGGTAGTACCGTCTACTGTCATACGGTAGCTCAGCCATATCTATTACTTTAAATATTTGTATTATACAATGACAACGCATCACCACATTTTTTTTTTAAATGTTGCATATCCTTGCAGGGCATTGCAGTCAACACCAGCATATTTCAACTGCTGTTGATGTACTAGGCAAGTTTTACGTTCAGTAGTTTGCCATTGCTTTCTGAACGACCCGCTTACATACTCCCACAAGTTACCAGCTCGGCGCGAACCTCTGCCGATTCTCGGAGCTGCTGTTTTCCCCACGTGGATATAAGAGATTACGAACAATGTCGCTAATCCCGTGGCCAGGGGGACTGTCTTGTACTTATAGGCAAACACAAACCAGACTTTATACCACTACAAGAAACATAAACACAAACCAGACTTTATACTACTACAAGAAACATAAACACAAACCAGACTTTATACCACTACAAGAAACATAAACACAAACCAGACTTTATACTACTACAAGAAACATAAACACAAACCAGACTTTATACCACTACAAGAAACATAAACACAAACCAGACTTTATACTACTACAAGAAACATAAACACAAACCAGACTTTATACTACTACAAGAAACAAACATATATTTAAGAAATTTCGCACAACAAACCACCACACAGCCAGGTCTCAAACATTCATGCTATTTTTCAGGCACACACAAAATCGGGTCAGAGACAACTATACTGCAGACATCAGACACGTGGGCTATTATTAAAACACACACGGATGACCAGGAACGAATCTGCATAATATAGGTAGGAAATAGTATACATGCATACACCATAGTGAACACACATGCACCACCAAATTATAATCAAAATATAATCATCAACCAATTTTTTTTAACCAAGAATTAGACACCCTGCTTACACAAACATATAGTGAACAAAATGTTATACTTGCAGGGGACTTCAATTTTGAACTCTCAGATTTAGATATTGTAAAGGGGGGGGGGGGGGGAGGGGAATCGGGACAAGGTGTATTTCAGAAAATATTTGCCTGGAAGAGACTAATAAAAGTAGAACATTATGATTATTATTATTATTATTATTATTATTATTATTATTATTATTATTATTATTATTATTATTATTATTATTATTATTATTATTATTATTACAGGACATCTCTGTCAACATCAGCATCTTTCAGCTGATTGTTGATTTCTTGGCAAGATTATCTCAGTAGTTTGCCAATGCTTTCTGAGCGACCGGCTCACATACCCCTAAGTACCGACGCGGAAGAACCGCTATTGATTCTCGTCACAACACGTTACTCACGAGAGTATTCGGGATTACGGGAAAGTCGTGTAACCCCTTGACCAGGGAGACTGGTCAGAACACTATATGCAACTATAAAAAGAGACAAACAGCTTTATTTGGCCATGTGATCAGAAGAGACGCATTGGAAAACACAGTGACGACTAGAAAGATCGGTGAGAAAATAGGCAGACCGAAATAAATGGTGCTGGATGGACTGAGACGGTGGCACGAAGGAATATCATCAGCAGAGTTGATACAAAGGACCGAGATCACTCTGGTGATCGCGTGAGTTGGTGAAACATGACCTCTTTCTCTTATCCGCATGGCACATGATGATGATGGTTAAGGAAAAGACATGAGGTAGGAGATCTGGTTCACCTGCCTTCTACTCTTCCCTCCAGTATTTGTTTTTACCGGAGTGCCATGTTTTCCAATCCCCGATGACAAAGAAGGAAAATGTGCTTGTTCATTTACTCACATGATGGGTATTGTAAATATGTAAATAAAAAATCTGCAAGCCTAAATATCTCTCATTTTTGAATACTGGTTTTTGACGATGATATTAATATATGTTTGTAGTTTACACTACTGTTTATCTGTGGGGTACACTTTGGGTGGAAAGGAACAAGTGAAACTAAAGATGGTAAAACATAAATGATGGCAATTATACTAAGAATTATTGATAGAGGACAGTGATACACATTAGGAACATAGATCTATCTGTGCAATGCTACTACGCTTAGGCAATCTTGGTTCACCATCTCGCACTGTCGCCAGTCTACGGCCGGGTCTCTGTTTTTGTCTTAATTATGCTAAGCCATCCTGGCATATATCTCTTCGTTTCCACATCCAATTTTCCCGTCAAATCTTCAAGTGTATTTTGTTTTTATCTTACCATGATTTTAAAAAATAAAAATGAGACTGCGTTTAACTTTTCTAATCAGTTGTAAATTTGTTCCTTGAAGGACATTCTCATCCTTGTCTGTCCATCCATGGCATTCTTTGCATTTACATCTGAAATCTCATTTCCACGGCCATTAGATGTTTCCTAGCTTGTCTGCGGTAAAGCTGTAGAAATGTAAACAATATAAAATAACACCAAGTAGTGCAGTTTTACAGAACACAATGACGCAATACAAAGGACGTTGCGACGACAAGCCTTCATCAGCCAGGGACGACCAGAGAGGACAGATCCATTGTAAAATTCCTCCCCGATACAGATTCGAACTCATGACGACCGAGCCGACAGGTGAGCATCTAGCCACTACGCTAGCTCGGCTTCCGTGTTGGAAGCCTACATACAATTGAAAAAGACAAACGTTCTTGTGTATAGTGGAACATTCTAACGAAATATTTGTGTCCATAGATTGAAAATAAAGATAATGTTGTAATTTAGTTATTTAATTTGTCGCGGTTCCAACTATATAGCAACGGGTCGTCCCAACTATACCCCGTTCCTGTGCCAGTGAATATCACATAAAATGCTCAAACTGCCCAATGTGAAACGTGAAACAGACAGGAGTCTGGACAAGCCAATATCCCGCACAGGTACACAGTGCATAATGTCGCCGCCAGGATCCCAACACAAAAGTCCTCCACGAAAAATACAGTCCATCGGCGATGGAATCGGCAGTCACCAGAAAGACTTCAGTGACCCGGGTTTTATCCCGTATCGCTCGGTCTCTTTAAACAGAGCGACCCGCCGAAAGCGCCACACAAAGCACGAACTCTGTAGCTCCAGCGACGACCCCCAGGAGTCTCCAAGAAAAATGCACTCGTAAACCGACAAGGCAATTCAGTCAATTCAGTGACAGCCGGCCGCCATCATTCCGAACATTCAGTTCACGCGGACAGATGTAAAAGCATTCCACGCGAAATTCACAGCTCACAGTGTCGTGCCACACACCCATTCAGTAGCATGGCGACGGAACCATAAATGTTGTAAATTAAAGGAGAACAATCTAATACAGATGAATGGTCTCATTATTCCAAGAGAGATAACTCACACTATAGGACTAGAAACGTTTGAGTGTATGTTATGACAATAAAAACTTAAAGTTTAAATACAATTGCATACAATTCGTATTAATATGCAATTTTTTAATGCAGACCGCATTTAATATCTGCTAGGAATTAATATATAGAATAATAAATAGTATGCAGTCATTACCCAAACATCATGGGGCAGAATCCCTGCCACAGGGATCATCATTATTTCCTGTGCTGTTCCACGCCTACACTGTGAGAATCACCGGTGAGCAGATCACAAGACCGAGGAGGACATTGTCGCGTGCCGACGATGTGTTAGTGTATCGTCAGGGTAAGGATAGAGATCGGGCTGCTGTGGAACTACACACATAACTCAGTGGCATAAACACTTGGTGTGTTAAAGCTGGTGTAATGGTCAATCCAACAAAGGCAGCAGTGACATGGTTATCTTTGAATAACCATATTGTCAACACCCCAACGCCAACTGTAAATCTGGGTTCAGAGACGGTGGAAAGAACACAGTCAATGAATTACCTGGGGATACGATTTGATCGAAGCTGTGCTTATACTGAGTACACTGACCAGGTGATAACAAAGGCCAAGCGGGGTTTGGCTGCGATGCGTGTGATGGCGGCGGCAAACTGAGTAGCTCCATCTTTGTTTTCTGATTTTGTCAAACATTTGATATCAGGAATCTTGCTGCTTTTGCAAATGTAAAGGAAACCACATAATGCACCTTGTGAATACACAGTGTTTTATATGAAATAAAATCACATTAAAAGATAAACCGTCATCATCATCATCAAGTGCCATTCCAGCTGGCGTTGGCGTCCATGTCTCTCCACATATCTCGGTCTTTAGTGTTCTGCCACCGTCTCAATCCATCCAGCATAATTTCTCTTGGTCAGCCTCTGCCTCGCGTCCCCTGGATTTTTCCAGTCGTCACGATATTCTCCAATGCCTCTCTTCTCAAAAAAGTAGACATTAATTAAATAAGAGAAAGGGGCATAAAAACATAACAGTTAATTCAAGGGACATTATTAACAGTAGTATAACTATTTTATGTGATTTACATTATTATACTTTTTGTTTAATGTGTTATAACATTTGCATAGAATTTAACGGCAGCTATATTCCTAATACAGAAAGTTATGAAAGTTTTAGGTTATTTCCAGAGATTATTTAAAAATAATGGCTTAATTTTACATACAAGAGAGTTTTATAATACATTATTTTACTTTCCTTTGATATTACATATAATGTTTTTCCCCATTCAATAATAATCTGTGATGTCGATTATAAATCCTATCAATTTTTGTCCGGCCTGTAATAGGCCAATAATCCTTAAATGTATCTTCTCTGGTTTCTCTTTATAACGTATCATATTGTCAACAATCCAACACCAACTGTAATGCTGTGTTCAGAGACGGTGGAAAGAACGCAGGCAATGAATTACCTGGGGATACGGTTTGATCGAAGCCTTGCTTATAATGTGCACATAGACCAGGTGATAACAAAGGCCAAGCGGGGTTTGGTAGCGATGCGGGTGATGGCGGCAGCAAACTGTGAGCAGCGCCATCTATGTCTTCTGTACGAGGGGCTGGTCATGTCTGTTTTGGAGTATGCAATGGCAATCTTGACTCTCAGCCATAAGCAGATAGAAAGGATGGAAAGGATACAGAATGAAGCTATGCGCATTATTCTTGGATGTACAAGAGATACAGCATGCAGGGCGATGCGCTACCTTCTTGATTTTCCAACCATTGAAGAGAGAATACAAGTTTGCAGGGCACGCGCCTACCTCAGAATTAACGCAAACACACAACATCCACTGCATAGTGAAATTAGGAAGGTGAAGGGCAGCAGGTTAAAAAGAGGACGGTCGTGGATGGGTCAAGCCGAAGACATTCTTCAACAGGTGTGTTCACTTGAGGACTTAGAACCTGGCGAGGAGTGGGTGCAAGTGCCAACAGACTTCTGCACATCCTTTTCAGTTTGCATCCAACTAGATAGAAAATGCAGACAAGAAAATCCGGCTGCTGTTGAGGCTGAAGTACAAGCGTTGATTTTCGAGAATTCGCTAGACGGTGACGCGGTCATCTACACAGATGGGTCGGTCGTCCGACATGTGAGAAGCTCATGGGCCTTTACAGCTCGGGCCGGAGGGAGAATTGTGAAGGAGGACTCTGGTGCTTTCACTGAAACCACAAGTAGCCTGACCATGGAAGTCATGGCAGTAAGTAAAGCAATAACATGGCTCGAGACACAGACATTCACCAGGGCTTGTTTCCTTAGCGACTCAATGAACATGATCAAGAGGATAGAGGAGGGGTCGATCCGAAGAGAATGGTTGCTGCCTCTGAAGCGGTCTCGGCTGGCAAAGATTAGTTTCATCTTCGTGCCAGGGCATGCGGGAGTACAAGGAAATGAGCGGGCTGACAAGCTCGCAGGTGAGGCTACTGTGGAGGGCGGACGCGCCATGGACCAGGCTGACATTCTGAATGCTCTACGTGATGTGAGACTTTTGCGAGAACCAAGTGATGACTGTGAATCTACAACAATGGCCAGACTGCTAGAGCATCAAATTATAAGAGGTGTGGCCAAACAAGAACACTACGCAGGAAGCCAAAGAAGATTGATAAACCAACACAGAACTGGCGTCGTTAGCCGCTACACGCTGCGGGATTTGCTGAGGAGGGGATCCGAGCACTTATGGACTGAATGGTTCGATGTGCAGCGAGGATGATCTGTCGACTAACTAACGTATAACTCTTTCGCCTTTTACTAAAGATATCAATATGGGGACAAGAAGAAAAGACTCTCTGTTACGGATTATTCAAACACATCAATGATTTTTAACACACCAATGATATTAATTCTGTGGCAGTAATTTTAATTATCTTCACCACATGTAGATCAGGATTAAAGATTTCCTCTGTCACGGATTATAGAAGATGGAAACCTAAATTGTAAAACGTGTCAAAGTCAACACGAGTCAACACTTGTGTTTTCTATATCAGGACCTTACGTATTTCGGTTCAACTACTCGCTGATGGCGAGCGTCTTGATGGGGCCTTGCGGGATCGGTAGGCAAGGGATCAAATCCATCTACGGTTTTGAGGTCCCTAAAAGATGGTACGCTACGCTGACACCGGAAGCAAAAGCGCCTCATTATGAACGGCTTCGCGGGATGAAGCATGAACTGCAGGATCCTAAATAAACTATTGTAATCGAAACCATGGCTGGCGAGGCAAGGGACACTATAACTGAAAATGGAAGTCTGTTCATATATTCTGATAGAGATGTTGGAGGCCAGAGCGGAGTGGCATGTTGTTTAGATAAATGAACTGCAAAAGTTGTAATTGGATATAACCTGGTTAGTGATAGAATCCTCACTGTCAGACTTAAAGGCCATCCAAAAAGCACAACTCTCATACAGATTTATACACTTACTTCAACAGCAGAGGAAGACGAAATTGAAGGTTTTACAGCATACTGCAAAACACATTACATAAGATTGGTCATAATGACGTAACAATAATAATGGGAAATTTTAATGCAAAAGTGGGTACAGGATGAAGTGGATATGAGAGACACGTTTTAGGAATATTTGGATTGTGAAATAGAAATTATGCAGATGACAAATTAATTGAATTTTGCAAAGAAAATGAGTTAATGATAGCCAACACACATTTTAAACAACACCGAAGAAGACTCTTCACGTGGATGTCCCCCGATAGCAGTACCAAAATCCAGATAGATTATATTTTAATACAAAAAATATGGAGATCAAACATAACATCGGCAAAAACTTTACGAAGTGCTGACTGTAATACAATTCATCACTTATTAGTAGCAGATGTGCTTACTTGCGCTAGCTGGATGTGAACTCCAGCTTGAAGTCCTATATGTCGGATGAAGACATTCTGTTGTCCAACATCAATGTGATATCATACCGGACTGAGGTTTGCGAGAGTATCCGTTGTGCCATGTCAGGTGGTTTCTCGCCGTGCAGACAGATACTCTTCGACTTCGGAGCAAGTAGCAGACGTGAAAGTAAAACTCAAAAAGCTTACCCGAGGACCAAGACCACTTCGTTTTGATCTCACAAAAATACCAGATGCATACACCGTAGAAGTGAGGAATCGTTTTGGGGTCTTGATGTCTGTACAAGAGGAAGTGATACCTGATGAACTGGCAGTACAAGCTAGACATATCTTGATAACTGCAGCCAAAGATTTAATTCCAACCAAGAAAAATCAACATAAGGAATGAATTACATCAGACCATTATAATTAATAAAGCAACGAAGGAATTGAAACAGATAGGAAGTGAATCCAATATCAGCAGGATGAAGTATAAATCTTTAACTCGAGAAATAAGAAAGATCACAAGAAAGGACAGACACCAATATATACAAGATTGCTGCACCAGAATAGAGCAATATCATAAGACTGGAAGAGATTACGAAATGTTCAAAGAAATAAAGTTATTGACAAGAAATGTTCAACCTCAACTGAATGTTATCTGTGACAAGTTGGGGAATACCCTAACAGAATCTAGACAAATTCTAGAAAGATGGCAGGAATACTGGAGTGGAATGATGATATGAATGATAGTGAGGATATGAATGAGATACATGAACCAATGACAGCAGAGACAGAACCTGAACCCTCATTAGATGAAATTGCATGGGCAATAAAGAACCTGAAGAATGGTAAATCACCTGGTGAGATATCAGCTGAACTAATTAAATCGGGAGGAAAAGAGAGCATACATATCTATCAAGCATTATGTAAAAACATATAGAAATATGGTATTTGGCTAAACGATTGTAAGAGGACTATCTTCATTCCAATACCCAACAAAGGCAACCTGAAATTATGCACCAACTATAGAATTGTTGCCCTGATCAGTCATGCAAGTAAAATTCTACTAACAATCATAGGGGAAGACTTCGTAAGAAAATGGAAAATGAGATTAATGTTGTTCAAGCTGGATTTAGACAAGGACGAGGAAAAGGAGATCTCATAAACAACATGCGTTTATTAATATTATCATTTGAGTTTAATGGGGACTATTTTGACCAGATTAGCGGGGTGGCTATGGGCACTAAGATGGGTCCGAGTTATGTCTGTCTGTTCATGGGCTATCTGGAACACCAGGTATGGAGTCAATACACCCGGTTTCAAGATGGCGACGGACGGTCGTGTTGTTTTGTGTTCGTTAACTTTTTCGCGTAGGGGATGGATTTATTCATCTCTTGCGTGTAATTGGTGTGCCAGGATGTAAAACCAGGAGTTTCTACTCAAGATCTGCGCGGTTGCTACGGAGTTCGTGCATCGAGCGAAGCCATCCTTGAGTGAATTTTCAGCAGCGTGTGTGGTTTTCAAAGTCTGTGTTTACGTTTTTTCAACATGGCGGAACAACGTGTGTTCTTCGTGCGGTCTGCAGTCAACATACCGAAGCGGCGTGGTAGCCGCGCAGGGAAAAAGAAGCAAGGTAAGCGTGGAGGTTTGAGGCGTTTTAGACTCAAGTGTCACCGTCTAGGACTCAGGAATATCCGTATTCTATATTGGAACTGTGCCAGTGTAAAACAACGGGGCTCTATTTTAGAAACCCTAGTTTACAGGAACGACATTGTAGCACTCCAGGAGACGAGACTGGGCGATCAGCTACTCCAAATTGCCGGCTTCAAATGTTTCTACAACAGACGACATCTGGGAATGGCGATTCTCGTTCGCGACAGCATGGTGGCGTCAGAGCTAGACATGTCCAGTTGGGACAGTGACGATATACAAATACAGGCGTTGAGAGTTCATTCCAGTATACCATTCGTGGTGGTTAATGTTTATGCCCGCAATGCCAGTGTGGACGCCCATAAGTGGCAGTGCTTAAGTGGCATATTAGGCCACGAGAGAAATGTTATTTTCTGTGGTGACTTCAAAGCTAAAGGCAGATCATGGTGAAACACTTCCTCCAATACACAGGGGGAGAAGCTCGAGACTGCACTGGAAACCATCGACCTGGTTTGTATCAACAGTGGCTGTGTCACCAGGACAGCAAGCCGCCCGGGCGATGAGGATAGTGCTATTGATCTGGCGCTAGTTTCACCTTCACTCACTACAGTGTGTAGATGGGGTGTCCTAGGACACCATGGCAGCGACCACCACCCGTGCAGCATACTGGTGGAGAAAGGCAGATCCAGGCAGCACAAGCTAAAGGTAAAGACGTTCCAGTATGACAGTACAGGGCAAGATGTGGTGAGTAAAATAAGACGTGACAAGCGCAGAACGTTTCAGGGCAGGAAAAAAAAGCTGGGAGCAGCCACCGTGGTGGAGTTTCGAGGTGGAGAAGGCTTGGGTGGATAAGCGTAGTGCTGTAAGAAGATGGCAAAATGCCAAGAAGAACAGAGCTGGTCATCCTAGTCCCTGCTTGCACTTAGAAAGAGAGATGCACACAAAAGTAAGCTACTTCAAAAAACTGGTCAAGGTTGTTAAAAGCGAAAAATGGGCAGAGGTGTGTCAAAGAGTAAGCACAGACAAGTCACTGAAATTGTTCTGGCGACTACATAAAAGCATGAGTGGTGTAGTCAAGAATAAGAGCATTTCTGACTTCCAAGGTGCTGACCTCATCTGGCAGAGGACTGACGAGGACAAGGGCAAAGCCCTCTTTGAACGCTACCTTGAGCAAAGCAACCAGACAGACATGGGAGGCCGAAATCTGGCCAAGGAGGTCACCTCAGACAGATGCAAGGCCCAGAACACTTCGGATGAAGACACAGTGACAGTGAAAGAAATCAAGGCTGTGCTTCGACGATCAAAAAACAGTGCTCCAGGTCCTGATGGCATAAGATACGACGACATTAATAGGTGTACCGACAATGAGCTAGAGAAACTAGCAGACATGTACAACAACAGTATAGGGAGTGCTAGCATCAAGGAGGAATGGTTACACAGCTATCTGATTCCCTTGCCGAAGCCTGACAAAGACCACAAAAGAATTCAGGGATATCGAATTATAACCATGCAGAATACAATAGGCAAGCTGCTGGAGAAGGTAATTGCCAGGAAAATATCAAGCCAACTAGAGAGGCAAGGTGTTTTCCCACCCACCCTGGGTGGGTACCGTCCAAAAAGAGAAACCTGGACCAATGCAGCAGTCTTTGCCCAGGATGTCTATGAAGGTTTCCACTCAGGCACTGAAACCGTTGCTGCAGCGATTGATCTTGAGGACGCATACAACAGAGTACCACTGGATGTTTTAATGTTTCAGCTTCTCGAACTAAACGTAAGTCCATTCCTCCTTAGTTGGATTGCTGCAGCCCTCTTCCAACGGAAAGTAGTTTTTAGATGTGGCAGTTGGACTTCGGAACCAACAACAATATATCCTGGCCTACCACAGGGATCACCATTATCTCCGGTACTGTTCAACGCCTACACAGTGAGAATCACCAGTGAGCAGATCACTGGACCTGGCAGGACATTGTCATATGCCGATGATGTTTTAGTGTATCGTCAGGGGAAGGATAGAGAGGAGGTTGCTGTGGAACTACAAACCGAATTCAATCGCATAAGTACTTGGTGTGATGAAGCTGGGGCAATGGTCAACCCAACAAAGGCAACAGTGACTTGGTTCTCGTTGAATAATCATATTGTCAACACTCCAACACCAACTGTAATGCTGTGTTCAGAGACGGCGGAAAGAACGCAGGCAATGAATTACCTGGGGATACGGTTTGATCGAAGCCTTGCTTATAATGTGCACATAGACCAGGTGATAACAAAGGCCAAGCGGGGTTTGGCAGCGATGCGGGTGATGGCGGCAGCAAACTGTGAGCAGCGCCATCTATGTCTTCTGTACGAGGGGTTGGTCATGTCTGTTTTGGAGTATGCAATGGCAATCTTGACTCTCAGCCATAAGCAGATAGAAAGGATGGAAAGGATACAGAATGAAGCTATGCGCATTATTCTTGGATGTACAAGAGATACAGCATGCAGGGCGATGCGCTACCTTCTTGGGTTTCCAACCATTGAAGAGAGAATACAAGATTGCAGGGCACGCGCCTACCTCAGAATTAACGCAAACACACAACATCCACTGCATAGTGAAATTAGGAAGGTGAAGGGCAGCAGGTTAAAAAGAGGACGGTCGTAGATGGGTCAAGCCGAAGACATTCTTCAACAGGTGTGTTCACTTGAGGACTTAGAACCTGGCGAGGAGTGGGTGCAAGTGCCAACAGACTTCTGCACATCCTTTTCAGTTTGCATCCAACTTGACAGAAAATGCAGACAAGAAAATCCGGCTGCTGTTGAGGCTGAAGTACAAGCGTTGATTTTCGAGAATTCGCTAGACGGTGACGCGATCATCTACACAGATGGGTCGGTCGTCCGACATGTGAGAAGCTCATGGGCCTTTACAGCTCGGGCCGGAGGGAGAATTGTGAAGGAGGACTCTGGTGCTTTTACTGAAACCACAAGTAGCCTGACCATGGAAGTCATGGCAGTAAGTAAATCAATAACATGGCTCGAGACACAGACATTCACTAGGGCTTGTTTCCTTAGCGACTCAATGAACATGATCAAGAGGATAGAGGAGGGGTCGATCCGAAGAGAATGGTTGCTGCCTCTGGAGCGGTCTCGACTGGCAAAGATTAGTTTCATCTTCGTGCCAGGGCATGCGGGAGTACAAGGAAATGAGCGGGCTGACAAGCTCGCAGGTGAGGCTACTGTGGAGGGCGGACGCGCCATGGACCAAGCCGACATTCTGAATGCTCTACGAGAAGTAAGACTTTTGCGAGAACCAAGTGATGAATGTGAATCTACAACAATGGCCAGACTGCGAGAGCAGCAAATTAAAAGAGGTGTGGCCAAACAAGAACACTACGCAGGAAGCCAAAGAAGATTGATAACACAGAACTGGCGTCGTTAGCCGCTACACGCTGCGGGATTTGCTGAGGAGGGGATCCGAGCACTTATGGACTGAATGGTTCGATGTGCAATGAGGATGATCTGTCGACTAACTAACTAACTAACTAACACCCGGAGCTCTACAGGAGGTTTACCGATGACTGTTTTGGTGTTTCAGACATGCCATTGTCTGATCTCCAGGACTTCATTGCCTTTTTCTCCGACTTTCATCCAAGCATCAGACTCACCTCTACTATTTCCTCATCGGCTGTTAATTTCTTAGACATTACAGTTTCTTTTAGGTTCTGCTGGTCTATGCACGACGGTTTACTATAAACCAAGTGACTTATACGCATTCCTTCTCTATACCGTCTCTCAGTCTCCCTCTTGTAAGGATTCTATTCCTTTCTCACAACTGTTACCTCTCCGACGGCTTTGTCATGACTCATGCACGAGTCGCAACGTTATCTATGCAATCATCTGCACACGTTGTGACATGAGATATGTCGGGTAGACAGGTCTTCGTCTGGCGGACATATTTAGGCAACACCTCTATGATATCAACAGTGGTGCCTAGAAACCGGTACCCTAAACTTCACCAGTTCCGATCACTGTGGCGTTGCCGACATACAGGTCACGACGATCAAATCGTGCACATCACACGAACGCGATCGCAAGACATTGGAAAACCGTCTCATCTTCTAGTTGGGTTCACTCTCCCCTCACGGTCTCAATGTCCAACACAGTTTTACTTAAGTCCCAAACGCACCCTCTCCCTTCCCATCCCCGTAGTCATATAGCCCACTAATAAGCTAGTTGCATGTCCTTCACAGGACGTCGTAATCAATGACATCATTATTTTTGCCTTCTGTGACTTCCCGGGTAGTTTGCGTTCAGTCGCTTCTAATTGAATTCTGAACAACCGACACTTGTGTTATTTTTTGATGGAAAACGCAGGGCGGTCTGCATCTTAATCGCCCGCAGCAGTATTTCGAGCTTGGCGTGCGGAATTGCGATTTGCATCCGTTACATCGTCACAGAGTCGGCTACAGTGCTCTACCTATCCATATATTTTCCTTTTCGCTCTCATGGGCTCGCCCCCCCCCCCCCCCAGCGTGGGTTCCCTCACCGGTTGCCTTAGCCAGTCTCCGAGCTTCTGGCTTTATTAACCTTTAGTCAGTTGACCTTGTTAACCCCTACATCCGGTTTATTCCATCCACGGGTAGCAGCTCAAGCAAGGATACAGATAAGTAACCTTAATACTTTCATGCAGTGTCATTCGTGTATGTGTTTGTCTAGTTTTGTTTGTTTGTTCTGTGCTGACGAAGACTTTGGACGCAACGTACATCTTGTTTCTTGTAGTCGTGCTGTAGTAAAGCTCACAATCTACTTCTCGTGTTTCCGTGATTCATTCATTGTTTATTAATAGAGAAGTGCAGAGAATTTAATGGTAACCTATCCTCATGTTTTGTTGATTATTCAAAGGCTGTGTACAACATAAGAAACTTTGGAAAACCATGACGAATATGGGCTTTTCATCACATGTAGTAAAACGCATAAACGTGCTCTATCTAGACCAACAAACAGCGGTTAGGATAGATGGCTAGACATCAGATTGGCTTGACATAAAGCAAGGCGTCCGTCGGGGCTGTGTGCTGTCACCCTGTTTGTTTAACCTGTATGCCGAAAATGTAATGAGAAATGTCAGAGATGATATAACCAGAGAGCAATATGATGCCCTAAATACCAGAGATTCAATGTGCTGATGTTACAGTATTACTATCCACATCACAGAATGGTATTGAAAACCTAAAAGCCTCAACCCAAGGGAATAGTTAAATTCACAACTTATATCTCAACACAGTAGAAGCAAAGATAATGCATGCAGATAAAACGAATATGGAGAAAGAAATATATGTTAATGAGGAAATAATTAGAGGTGGTGGAGAATTTCGAATGTCGTGGGTCATTGATTACCAAGAATGGTGACACAATGAAAGAAAATAAAAGACGAATGTCTATTGCTCTTCAAAGACTGAAACAACTGAATACATTATGGAGAGGGACAGATAGAACTACAAAACTTAGAATTTTAAGAGCATGCATCTCTTTGGAGCATGTTATGAGAAGAAATGACTTGGAGAACTTGATGACACCTGGCAAGATCGAAGGGAAGAGACCAAGGGGAAGATCGAAAAGTAAATACCTGTATGGCTTGGCCACCTGGCATGGTCGAGACAGGAACACGGAGCTAATCCACGACTCTGGTAATCGAGTGAGATGGCAAAACATGACCGCCCACGATTGTCGGCATGACACATGATGGATGGCTGGATGGATGGATGGATGGATGGATGGATGGATGGATTGATCTTTCCCATTGCAACATACGCCTGTGAGACCTGGATACTTACTAAACAAGCTAAACAGCGCATAAATGCCTTTGGATATACATGTTACAGACGAGTTCTAAGAATATCTTGGATAAAGAAAAGAACACATACATTCATACTTCAAGCGGTGAAGCATGGATATTAAAGATGATTTAAAAAAAAAAAAAAAAGACAATTGAAATATTTTGGTCACTTGAAACGTCATGAAAGTTTAGAGAGAAAATAATGGAGGGGTATATGCCTGGGAAGAGAGGAAGAGGAAGGCAAAAGAGAAGACGAGTGCAAGATGTGGCGAGTGATCTCCAGATGGGTGTATCGGACGTGAGACATCTTACTTATGATCGAGAGGTTTTCCGGAAGGTTGTTATGGTAGCGAAGTTTTGCAAAGGACATGTTACTGATTCAATGAATGAATGAATGAATGAATGAATGAATTAAAGGAAAACACACAATGCACCTTGTGATTGCACACTGTTTGCACGAAATAAAACCACATTAAAAGGTAGGTATGTAATTACATTAGGAAAAACGCACATAACAACTTAACAGTTATTTCAAGGGACTTCACTAAAAGTAGTATAACTGTTTTATTCGATTTACATAATTATAGTATTTATTTTAATCTTTCATAAAGTGTTTATAGAAATTAGCAACGGTTGCGGGAATTTTAAATAACGGGATAAGAATTTACGTCATCTTTAAAGCTTTAGTAACAGTTTAAACGCTTTATTATACAAACATGAGAGTTTTATAACATAATTTTGCACTTTCCCTAGTTACTACATAAATTCTTTTTCTCATTTCAGTAACAGCAATTATATGAAAAGTGAACATACATTTTTGTCCCAATATTAATATTATGAAAACCACTGGGCAAATAAATACTATAGTAGTTAGGTCAGTGGTTCTCAACCTTTTTTTGGCCCTTGCCCCCCCCCCTCCTTACCATATGTTCAAAACGTCATTCCCCCCTCCCCCCTTTCGAAAATCCTCCTTATAAATTCCCCCCTTAGGTTCATACCAGAATACGATCAGCGTTGCCAGTAGTGGTTTGTGCTCAATATTTAAATCTCAAATCCCGAAACAACGAAATAAATCAATTTGACTATTGCTCGCTGGACTTTAAGCGGCCTGGTGTGCCTTGCCAGTGAGAAGACCTGATCGTTCGGGTCCACATCGATTGACGGCGTCGGTAGCTGCGATCGGGCAAATCTTGAGCTACCGCCTACGATGGGTGACGTTGTAATATTCTGTTATGATAATTTGGCCGTGTCCAGCGTGTGCCGCGTGGTTACACACCCGCTTCACACGCCATTGATCCGGGGTTTGTTTACGGGTCCGGTCAAGGATATGCACTACTGACGAGCTCAAACTAGAGAGAAACTCGAGTCTAGTGCTTCCACGTTGATATAGATAGGTCTTAGGTTCATACCAGAATGCGATCAGCGTTGCCAGTAGTGGGTTGTGCTCAATATTTAAACTTTTAATAGTCAAATCAACACACAAGTAGACAGCAACAGACAAGAAAACAATCCAAAATATGAAGACTGACGGTTTTCAAATCGTCAGTATTCCAAAGAAGAGACAAAAGAACAGACAGAAGACTACTGCAATCTGTAGACAGTTTAGGCACTGTCGCAGACGATCTGTCACCAACCAGGTCCATACCGAAAACGAAAGAAAGAAGCAAAGACATTACAGAACATCAGAAGACAAAGGAAAATGACCAAGAAGAGTTGAGTTGAATTAAACTAAGAATTGACATCACTGCGCTCAGGACATTTCCCATACGCGCTCCGTCCCCTCGTTCAACAGCCAGCGAAGAGTCACATTACTAATCGTTCCCACCGCTTTCTGATTGAAAGTTCTCCTGGTCTTCCCTCTCAGTTTTGAGATTCCACCAGAACCACTGCCAGTCCCACGCAATATCATCCTTTCCACATACGGTTCTCAATCTGTTCACCCGCCTTCTCCACCTAGTCCCACACTATCACCCCCTCCCTTGTCCATAGGTAATCTACCACCAAGAGGTGCAATCCCTGCCAGCCTATCAGTCTGTTCATTCCCCTGCACTCCCGCATGGCCAGGGCATAAAATCCATACAATTCTCACAATCTGTGACCTCTGAAGCGAGGTGAGCCATACCACACGAAACATTTCTTTCTCTACCTTACTAAGCATACTCCTTAAGTCCGTGATTATGACAATGTTTGTTGCAGTGGTCTCCTCTTACCAACGGAATACCGCTGCGACTGCTTCCACCTCCAATCTTATGCTGGAGGTCGTAGCCTCATATGGCAGGCTCTACTTTTTTAGGAATCGTCCATGTTCAGTTGAATCAAAGGGTACCCTCAGTACCCACACAGGACACCCGCATCACATGGGCCGACTGGGACAGGATACAGCAAAGAATAATGATGTAACTAATAACAGAGCTATAACCGTAACAGCAGAGATATAGTGGCATAAACAGGTATAAACAGGTATACGAATGGGGGTGTGAGTGGCCTAAAACGACATTAACCAGAGCTGGGGCTCAAGTTTGCTCTACAAACAACAACTATGGCCAGGGGTCACTACCTGCAATGCATGACAAAATAGAACATCTAATTAATAATCATCAAAGAATCATTATTTGCATCAACACATGGACTTCACAGGACAACCACTACAGCAATGGTGTATGTAAACAATGTCTTTGTGGCACAAACATAGACATGGATTGTGTAAATTCACACCAACCACACGATGCTTAAACTGGACAACAATGATACGAATAGGTTATAGGATATGCTCCACATCAAATATAAATGAAAAAGCACACATATTCTACAGCATCCTATGATTGCCACAAGCTCACCACATATCCTTAGTCTCACACCATATCCATCATCACAATCATAATCACCATATGATCACTCTCACCAGGGTCATCCTCACAATCATCATCCCAACATGATCACTCTCACCAGTCATCGTCATAATCACCATCACAATCATCAAATGATCACTCTAACCCTAGCCATCATCATCCCAATCATCGTAGCTGACATCACTACATGATCAGCCCCAACATAGTCATCACCACAATCATCCCAGTTGCAGTGTGATCACTACTCGGATGCACAACTTCTCACCTCCAGCACCACATGTTGACAATACCACCCACGCATGCCAATGTTACACAGCAACACCAATAAGTATCAAAATCAACACTGAGCACAACTGAGCTACACCCGGTGTACAGTGCCTCTAACAGAACAACACCATTTGAACATTTACCCAGGACATAAATACAGTTCAATGCACCAACAACAATCAGGCACACACAGGGTCTGCAATTCAATATGACATCACCAGTGCACACACCTTTGTACTGATGACAGCTAGACAACACCAATATACAAGAAGTACAGTTCTCCACATGACACCAGCAACAATCAGGACACAGGCTATAACATAAGTCACCGACAACAACTCAGACATATGCCATACATTGCCAAATAAAACCATCACAATATTACTACCCACTATGATGAAGCTCACACAATAATACCCCAGATTCATTATGTGTGCTCTATTCAACACCTCTTGCTCTGGCTGGTCAGGAGTGTATTATTACCTAGTTCACATGTGTCCAACCTGAGCAACACAGATCATTATCCCCACGAACACTATTATAATCATAAACCACCCTATCATATGTGTAGTGTTCAACCTGGCACCTTCATCACTGCACACAGTCATGAATAATTATTACTATAGCTACATTTATCTAGGAGAACATACCAGTCATTGTTATCAAGCATCACATATATATATTGCTTTCACAATGCCCATCTACACCTCCGTACGCCAACAATCACTATAGTTCTAGCATTATTGAGGCATAATAAGTCATCTGACTTCAAACACAATATAGCATAATGGAGGTGTCTCTCATCTCCAGGCACCCTTTACTTTTCATTACACGTGAGGTATCTCAATACCTCAATACATTATAATATAAATACACAGGTCTTCCCCTTTGTTGTGGGAAGTTAAATCATAAACACATCCGTACCATGTTTCCAGTTCAACTTCATGTTCCTTATTGTAGACCAGACTGGTATAACCACCCAATGATGTACCTTGCCTCACTCTTACTGACTGTACTGTCCACCTGGAACAGCCTTGGTTACCCCAGGCCATTCAATCTACTGTTAATCTTCAACCTCACCATGCTACTATAATAATGGCATTATGTTATATATATTCTTGCACACCTAGTCTGGCCACCTTCATACAGGAATACCACCCAAATAGAATTAACCATAACCTAATATTTTATGCTACAGTGCTCCATATTTTCCTCTTTACTGTTGTAAACAGCCCCAACCATTATTTCATTATATACTCATATTTTATGCTAGTGCTCCGTATGTTCCTCTTGTCAGAACACAGACTTTATAGAACAATACATACACCCCCCTCTACTCTGGACTATGATACTACATATCTGCATATTTTGAATACTGTATTAAATTGTGGCTATATAAAATTCTCTAGAACTACACAACACAGTATCGATACTTCCAATTCGTACTACGCTGTCTGCTACATTAAATTTAAAAACCTACAAATATAAACACCACCATAAGAGAACATCCTTTGTCCTGAATCTTCACCGAATATCCCTGGTACTTGTTTTCTTACTACGCCCCTGCCAATCTGCAGAGTAGCACTTTCACCGTTACTAATTGAAGCAAACCCATGTTATCTGTCAAAGACTCAGTTATATAGGAATGAAGACCACCCTGAATGAGTGGTCTACCTCAAGTAGATTAGAGGTAACCCAGTGCCCCTACATGAGGGCAGGGTAGGAGTAGGGAGTAAATAAGAAGGGGAACTATCAAACAGTTCTCTCATGAGACACGGAGGTGTCAACCAGAGAGTAAGCACTCTGGTCACGGCATAATCACGCCAACGTGATAGACACGGAGAACTAAACTGAAACTCAAGAGAGGCCACTACTCTAGCGTGCTGAATGATGCCGCACGCAAAAGCCGTAGTGCGCCCCAAGTCCTTCCGCGTACTGTGTAGTCAGCACGCGGAGAATAGTCAGACGGGACACAGACTTCATAGTGAACGCATCGCTTAGCGTCGATGCTTATTTCGTTAGCCGAGTAGATAGATTAGCAATAGGGTTAGGATACGACTAGTGATAGGCAATTCTGTGCATTTATTCTTGTGTGATTTGTTAGCGACTGTTTGTTGTACATTGATGTGATACAAAGAGCCAGCGGCAATAAAATGTGTAATCAATTCCTCTCGTACGACTAACAAGTCTTTTTGTGTGGTGCGAGAGAAGTTATCCCGGAATGCCTGTGACATCGGTTGATGACAGGGTAGGATAAAGTGGTGTCAGAAGTGTAGCTTGGACAATTGTTCAAGCTAAAACACTCACCCACGGCTCTAAAATAATATTACGGCTAGATAATCACAGGGTTTAATTTATGCTAGTGATAATGGCGTGTGCAGACAGAACAAAGTGCGAGCTGTGCCCATCGTGACCAAGTTATGTTTATTTATGTGTATTGAATTGTTTTGTGCTTATGAACATGTTTTCTTCTGATTTGTAAGTATTATTATTATAGTTTTGTATCATTTATTTCTACAATTATTTATTTATTTACTAGTATTTGTCAAATATGATTCACGGCGGAGCGATATACAAAAATATCGATTTTTCCTATCTAAAAATAGCGCTGCGCCGGTGACGTATCGCGACTGACAAACAGCTGCGTTACGCCATTTGCAATCAGCGACTGATTGTTGACAAATCGCAAAGCGGCTGCTCGCCTGAATCGTTGGCTTATATCAAATATTATTTGTTTATATAAGTTATTTATTGAATATATTTATTTATTTAAACATTATTATTACCTTTATATTTATTTCAAAGCATTTATTTAATTATTTATATACTTTTTCTATTTCTTACCGTCGCGATGGCACTACTTTTGCTATGCAAATAAGACGCAGTCTGCACAACACTTCCATAAATTAAACAGCTAGATTTAGGGAAGGCAGAAGACGTTAGAACGAAGACAGGACAGTGACATTTATTATTAATTAAACCACATTGTAATGTCCTGGGGCATGTGATTGTACAAAATTGTCTAGAATTATATATCGTTTACAAGTGGTTAATTGTTGATGCTCTTGATAACCAGGCAGAAAAACAGCTGGTCATAAGCATAACGCAAGCTGTGTGTGGTATTGCCAGACGATTGGACTTGAGGTGCCAAACAAGTGTACATGATTGATCTGGAATGTTAAGATGAGTATATCCAAATGATTTTGCATGCAATATGATTAATAATGCATCTCTTTTTCAGCGTGTGATGTATTAGCATATTTTTTGTGATCTGTTTTTCAGGATATAATCTAAGAGTATATTTTTTGTACTCAGGGATTTAAAAACCTAACATATCTAATATAAATAATTGAGTAAATATTTGAGTGTCTATCAACTCTATCTAATTACCCAACAACATCGCAACATTAGCTGATTTCATAAAAGCAGGCAAGGAATTAGAATACACAGGAAAGGACTTAGAGCAATACGCTGATCAAAAATTTAGGCAAGCAAAAGATGCTGAGAGAGACGAACGTGCACGAGAAAGACAACATCAAAAGGAGATTGTAGAACTAGCTGAGATAACAAAACAAAAGGAATTAGAGCTAAAACATAAAGAGGCACAAGTGGATAAAGAGATTAAACAAAGACAATTAGAACAAGATAAAGAGATTAAGCAAAAACAATAATTAGATCAAGATAAGGAAATCAAACAGAAGGAATTAGAATTAAAACAAAGAGAGATAGATGAAATGGCAAGAGTAAAAGAAAAACAAATACAAGTTGAATCAGAGACACAGTTAAAGATGAAAGGTATGGATGTAGATTCACACTTAGAGATCTCCGCTACAAAACTAAAAAGTCAACAAGAAGAAAATAAATTTAATAAATACAAAAACATTATTAAGCCATTTTGTAAAGATGATTCCATATTAGCCTGGGCAGAAAATGTCGAATATCAACTGAAATACCACGAAGTACCAATCGATATGTGGGCCATGATCTACATGAAGAACCTCAGTGGGGAGCCCCTTAAAGTGATAGAATCAATACCAACTGATCTTAGATCTAACTATCAGTACATCCACGATAGGATAATGCAACATTTCTTACTTGATGCCCCTGGGTATCAAGTACAGTTTTCCAATTTAAAACCAAAGCCAAGCGAGACCTTTATCGACTATGTCTCAAATGTCCAAAGCGTACTAAATAGATGGCTTAGTGCAGCAAAAATAGGAAAGGATTTTGAAAAACATAAAAATTTAATAGCCATGGATAAAGTCATATCCACAATACCATCTCCTTTCGCTAAATTCCTGCAGCAGTCAGACATCGAGACCATAGAACAATTTGAAAAGAAAGGCTCTGCATATTTTTCCTCAAATAGAGATATTTTTAAGACATCAAATAGCAACTCTGAAATAGTCTCTTTTGTTAAGGACCAACCTAAAAGCTATCAGAGCAATAAAAAACCATTTCATAGAGTCGACAAGAAAGATAAACAAGTGTCGAAATGTGTCTATTGCCAACTTTTTCATGATACTTATGCAATGTGTGATAAATCACCAAACTATCCGACACATCTTGAGATGGTCATTAAGAAACAACAAAACAAAAGAACTGCATACAGGCTTGCAGTCAAATGCTTCTTCTGTTCAAGCTACGGGCACTATTCCAATAAGTGCCTAGGCCGCCAAAGAATGAAGGCCAACAATGCAATTTTGATTGATACATCTTCTGATAGTGGGAGTGAGACTGAGTGTGACGTCCAAAACGAATTACCTTTTAACCAATCGGTAGATGTGTGTTGTGTAAACGATATTTTAAACTTTGATAGTTGTAATCAATGTCAACAATTTCATGCAGACGGCAAACTCACATGTGGACACATTGTAACATCCTCCTTAGAGAATGCAAACGCAGCTGTCGCCTCCAGAGGCAATTTGATGTTTCACACTGCATTGGTTAATGATAAGCCATGCCGATGTTTGCTTGATAGTGGTAGCTCTATTATTGGTGTAAAGAAGGAACTGGTTGATCCAAAATATTATACTGGTGACTCTGTAAAATGCCGTACTTTTTCTGGAAATATAGAAACCTATCCTCTGGCAAGAGTCCGTATAAACACCCCATTCCTTTCTGGTACCTTTACATGTGCAATACTAGACAACCCTTGTACTGATTTAATTCTTGGGTGTCTACCCCAGCTAAGACACTGCACAAATGAAGAAATAGCTGCCTGGGAGGAGAAGAATAGACTCACTCCAGTGAACAGTGCAGATATCCTCAATCACAATCCCGACAAAAGTGCTAGACCCATAATTCTTGAACCTGGTCAAGATGTATTGCTATTACTGCCTGACAAACATAATAATATGGTAACTTCATGGCAAGGGCCTTTCAAGGTGATACAAAGAATTTCGGATGTCGATTATGAAATATCGATAAACGGACACTTAAAGATATTTCATATCAACATGTTGAAACCCTACTTTTCACGACAAGAGACAGAAGTAGAGACAGACGAACACAATGCACCCACACCTATGGATGAGACGACAGACGTACACAACGCAACTACACTAGTTAGCGAGACTGGCAAAGCCGACGAGATGCATACACTTAGTGAGATTACAGAAAACGCACTTAGCACCACAACCGTACTGAATCAGGTAGACGACGACGGGATGGAACTACCTGTTCCAATTGTAGACAAGACTGCGACATTAGATTGTATACGATTAGAAACGGGACTGACAGAAGAGCAACGACGACAGATAATAGAATTAGTGACTGAATATAAGGACATATCTTCCGACATTCCAGGTAGAACGGACAGGATCGAGCACTCCATCCTTCTTTCGGACTCGAAGCCTATCAAATGCAGGCCGTACTCTATCCCACTCAGCTATAGAGAAAGTCTAAATAAGGAAATTCTTAATTTAGAAGCTAGTGCAATCATTCAAAAATCTACATCTGAGTACTCCTTTCCAATCTTCCTGGTCAAGAAAAAAGACTCCACAATTCGTCTTTGTGTGGACTATAGAAAACTCAACAATGTCACTAAGATCGACGCAGAACCAATTCCTTCCTGCGAAGATCTTATTCTGGATATGTCCACCTCCAAAATCTTCTCTAAATTAGACCTTACTAAGGGATATTGGCAGGTCCCTATGCAGACTCAATCTATCCATCTTACTGCATTCTCAACACCTCTAGGTCTTTACGAGTGGCGATTTCTTCCTTTCGGACTTCGTAATGCTCCTGCCACTTTCGTACGCTTAACTAGAGATTTACTACATGGAGTGACGAATACGGTGACATATATAGATGATATTTGTGTCCATACAGATGACTGGACAACACACTTACTGAAACTCAGACATGTCTTCGATAGATTGCGACTCTTCGGTCTCACTGTCAAACCGAGCAAAGTCGAATTGGGCCTACAAGAAATTGATTTTTTGGGTCATGTCATTTCACAAGGACAACTGAAAACTGACAATAGAATGATTACTAAAATTATGAACCTGACCATGCCTACAACAAAGAAGCAGGTCAGGAGCCTTTTGGGTTTAGTAAATTATTATAGCAAGTTCATACCGAACTTAGCTGAAATTACAAGTGTATTTTCAAATGTTTTAAAAGCATCAGTAAAATTAGATGTCAAAGATGCATTATTAATTTCTGCATTGTCAAAATTGAAAATCCTATTTAGTAATGTACCAATCCTCCGTTTGCCTAATCCTAGGCTCGTTTATTATCTTAGGACAGATGCCAGCAGGATTTCCATCGCAGCAGTACTAGGCCAGTTTTATGATGGCATCTTCCATCCAATTTGCTACGTGAGCCGCAAGATCACACCGGCTGAGTCCAGATATTCCATATCAGAGTTGGAAGCCCTAAGCGTCATCTATTCGGTGAGGAAGTTGCATCGATTTCTGGCGGGTAATCACTTCGTAGTCCAGACTGACAACTCCCCAATCACGGTCATACAAAGTGGGGAACATCGCAATGACCGCATCTACAGGTGGTCATTAATATTACAGAATTATACTTTTAGTATAGAGCATATTAAGGGTAGGAACAACATTCTTGCTGATACCCTTAGTCGACCATCTGAGGTAGAAATACCTGATATTCCACACAAATAGGTAGTGTAAGAAATGTTAATTTAGTACACTTAAAATATCTTGTGTAGAGTATACTATTGAATACATAGACATCAGGATCAGGACTGTGTGCTAAGAACAGTGAACTACCATGTGTCCGTAGACAGCAAAATAAGAACTGTGCGCCAAGAACAAGGGAATCACCGTGTGTACATAGACAGCTCGTTACTTACTACGCTCCATTTATGTTCCGGTGAATCACCTGTGTAAATCATATAAGAACAGTGTCAGAACATTGTAAAATAACAGACACTAATATACTTGTCTACGACACCAGCGGACTCGACGAGTGGAAGAATACCCATAAGACACGAGTATGACTGTGTAATGTATTTACTATACCCATGATAATTGTGTATATAGAAACTATGCCAACGAAAGCAATTTCTATACGTTATGGCAACCACTAACCTGAGGTAAATAAATACCATGTATATATATATTTATTGTGATATGTATTATAACGTTTTTAATATAGTGATAAATTATAGTTAGAGTAGTTACTTTAATATAGAGTTAGATTAGATTTAGGGAATACAATAGATTTTTTTTTTGTAGTTTAGATAAATGATTAATTTACCCACTTACTTAGCATGAAAGTAGATTAGAATAGTACTTTAAACTTAATAACAGCTAATTAAAGACTAGGATAAAAAGTTTAGATAGGAACAGTACCATTTAGTTTAGATAGGAACAACACCATTTAGTTCATTTCACTTCACTTTATTTCATTCCATCTTTATGAACACTTTAACAACCTCATCATTTAGGATTAAAATTAGTTTATACCTTATAGGATAAAAGAATTATACATTTAACATACATCATTTATACCATGTAGATTAAAAATATCCATTATATTTTTTCATTTAAACATTAACAACATTATTTAGAATTTTTGTTACATTTCACATTTCCCATTTCAGAAAGGTACATAACTCATCTCACATCATTTTCATTTTTTTAGATAGTTAGATTACTTCCCTTAAATTAGATGAATTTTGTACAACAAATTAGAATATATATATTTATAGAAGTAGTATTAGTATTGCAATAGAATATAGTGTTTAAGAATATCAGGGTACAAACTATCAACCCTAGTTCATCCATGTAAATAGTTTGTAAATACATGACTCGTGCAGTAAGTTACGCACAGTCATGAAGCTCAACTCTTTCCAAACTGAGCCAAACTTGTACAGTGTCACTTCAAGGTTTTTAAATAACTGGGAGAACAAAAGATGTGTGACAGAAGTGTGAAAGCGAGAGAAAATATAAAATATACAATGGAGAGTGAAGGCGGCCAGCGGATTTTTTCTGCCGCTCAATGTGACTTTTTATTATTTGTCTGCGTCAAGCGTGTGCTTTCAATGTTGAAATGTGCTGTCTCAAATGTATTGTGTGTAGTTTAGAGTAAACCTTAGAGAAAGGATTTTAAGTCTCATAAGACGGAAACGTAGTCACGAATTAGTGTTATACACTTGTTTGTGGCCACATTTAACCGAATTATGGCACTTGAAAACTAACTTACTTACATATTATAGACAAACACACATGTTAGAAGGTAAAGTATATTAATAGGTACATCCGAACACGCAAACAACCAGAAAAACAAACATGTAAATTCCATACATTTTTTAGAACAAAGGGAGATAACTCCGGGTCAGGGGACACAATAGACAACGAAACACTAACTTAACATTTGAAGATAACTTTACACGCGGAAGCGAGATAGGTAAAGCCTGTCTTAAACAGCTTGTGCAAGGGTTGTTTAATATTATATGGGGGACATGAAGCAATTCATGTGTTGACCCTAAGAAAGTCAACTTTGTATGGGTAGTGAGTTAATTTACTATTTGAGGGCAGGTCTTATAAGACAATGGTCCGGTTCAGACAAACCTCTAATTAATATAATATTGCGATTGAGAAGAGGGCTCACGCCAACCAGACAAGTTTGTGGCGATCACCAGTAGCCAAGTAAAGTGATACTACATTGTGACAATAGTCAGTAGAAGTCTAGTGAGTTACCCAGAACCAAGTTATCAGTAGTCTTTGACAAAAATTAGATACACTAATTTTTTTATAAACCTCTTGCGTCACAACCATGAGTCAAAGTTTGTAACGCAACACAGGAGGGGTGGGTGTGTGTCAAAGACTCATTTATATAGGAATGAAGACCACCCTGAATGAGTGGTCTACCTCAAGTAGATTAGAGGTAACCCAGTGCCCCTACATGAGGGCAGGGTAGGAGTAGGGAGTAAATAAGAAGGGGAACTATCAAACAGTTCTCTCATGAGACACGGAGGTGTCAACCAGAGAGTAAGCACTCTGGTCACGGCATAATCACGCCAACGTGATAGACACGGAGAACTAAACTGAAACTCAAGAGAGGCCACTACTCTAGCGTGCTGAATGATGCCGCACGCAAAAGCCGTAGTGCGCCCCAAGTCCTTCCGCGTACTGTGTAGTCAGCACGCGGAGAATAGTCAGACGGGACACAGACTTCGTAGTGAACGCATCGCTTAGCGTCGATGCTTATTTCGTTAGCCGAGTAGATAGATTAGCAATAGGGTTAGGATACGACTAGTGATAGGCAATTCTGTGCATTTATTCTTGTGTGATTTGTTAGCGACTGTTTGTTGTACATTGATGTGATGCAAAGAGCCAGCGGCAATAAAATGTGTAATCAATTCCTCTCGTACGACTAACAAGTCTTTTTGTGTTGTGCGAGAGAAGTTATCCCGGAATGCCTGTGACATCGGTTCATGACATTATCACAATTCTGCCGGTTATCGCCATTTTACATGCGAAGATAACTCTACTAATTTTAGTCAATCAGGAGCAGAAGAGCTCCTCAGACTCTGTAAAACTATAAACCGAACTACACCAAATTCTACCTTTAATTAAGCTACCTAAATATATTTAACTCACCAAGAGTGGGCTTACAAATTGCCAGTTATTTTCATGGAATTCCTCGGTCCTTGTGTGTGGTTAAATCTAAAGGCATTGGTGACTCCCTGCTCTGGTACAGTGACTGGGGAGGGCTGGTTCAAGCCTACCTATTTAATGGTATCTACATATCTACAGCGATCTACATAATCGCTCCTTCGGCCACGGTTGTTACAGTTGAAGAGAGCGGGAAACTGGCGAGCATTCCTTTTTATCGATGTTTCCAGAGCCGCTTCCCATCATACCCTAGGGCACTGCAAGGGACGCCGGTATTGGTAACATCATCATCATCATGTGTCGCGTCAGGCGATCAAGGTTAGTTAGTCAGTTAGTTAGTTAATTAGTTAGTTAGTTAGTTAGATAGATAGTTAGTTAGTTAGTTAGTTAGTTAGTTAGATAGTTGGTTGGTTGGTTGGTTGGTCGGTTGGTTGGTTGGTTAGTTAGTTAGTTAGTTTAGTTAATTAGTTAGTTAGTTAGTTAGTTAGTTAGTTAGTTAGTTGGTTGGTTGGTTGGTTGGTTGGTTGGTTGGTTAGTTAGTTAGTTAGTTAGTTAGTTAGTTAGTTAGTTAGTTAGTTAGTTTAGTTAATTAGTCAGTTAGTTTAGTTAGTTAGTTAGTTAGTTTTTTAGTTGGTTGGACGGTTGGATAGTTAGTTAGTTAGTTGTTTAGTTAGTTAGTTAGTTAGTTAGTTAGTTAATTAGTTAGTTAGTTAGTTAGTTAGTTAGTTAGTTAATTGGTTGGTTGGTTAGTTAGTTAGTTAGATAGTTAGTTAATTTAGTTAATTATTTAGTTAGTTAGTTAGTTAGTTAGTTGGTTGGTTGGTTAGTTAGTTAGTTAGTTAGTTATTTAGATAGTTAATTAGTTAGTTAGTTATTTAGTTAGTTAGTTAGTTTGTTAGTTAGTTAGTTAGTTAGTTAGTTAGTTAGTTAGTTAGTTAGTTAGTTAGTTAGTTAGTTAGTTAATTAATTAGTTAGTTAGTTTAGTTAGTTAGTTAGTTTTTTAATTGGTTGGTTAGTTAGTTAGTTAGTTAGTTAGTTGTTTAGTTAGTTGGTTAGTTAGTTAGTTAGATAGTTAGTTAATTAGTTAATTAGTTAGTTAGTTAGTTGGTGTCAGTCAGGTCTTAGTCAGATATGACTGAGCTACCGTATAACAGTAGACGGTACTACCTGGTTTCTGTTAGCGCCGAACGTTGGGCGGCGCTTACCAAACCCGACACCCCACATTGTGCCAACGGCTTCGGGCGGAAGAGCGCAATTGGGAGGGTACAAGCCTTACCCTGGTGCGAGGAAATGCAAGCTAAAGACAAAATTGTCATGGCAGGGCAGACCAGGCCCTAAGCCTTGGTCCTTGTGTGTGGTTAAATCTAAAGGCATTGGTGACTCCCTGCTCTGGTACAGTGACTGGGGAGGGCTGGTTCAAGCCTACCTATTTAATGGTATCTACATATCTACAGCGATCTACATAATCGCTCCTTCGGCCACGGTTGTTACAGTTGAAGAGAGCGGGAAACTGGCGAGCATTCCTTTTTATCGATGTTTCCAGAGCCGCTTCCCATCATACCCTAGGGCACTGCAAGGGACGCCGGTATTGGTAACATCATCATCATCATGTGTCGCGTCAGGCGATCAAGGTTAGTTAGTCAGTTAGTTAGTTAATTAGTTAGTTAGTTAGTTAGATAGATAGTTAGTTAGTTAGTTAGTTAGTTAGTTAGATAGTTGGTTGGTCGGTTGGTTGGTCGGTTGGTTGGTTGGTTAGTTAGTTAGTTAGTTTAGTTAATTAGTTAGTTAGTTAGTTAGTTAGTTAGTTAGTTGGTTGGTTGGTTGGTTGGTTGGTTGGTTGGTTAGTTAGTTAGTTAGTTAGTTAGTTAGTTAGTTAGTTTAGTTAATTAGTCAGTTAGTTTAGTTAGTTAGTTAGTTAGTTTTTTAGTTGGTTGGACGGTTGGATAGTTAGTTAGTTAGTTGTTTAGTTAGTTAGTTAGTTAGTTAGTTAGTTAATTAGTTAGTTAGTTAGTTAGTTAGTTAGTTAGTTAGTTAATTGGTTGGTTGGTTAGTTAGTTAGTTAGATAGTTAGTTAATTTAGTTAATTATTTAGTTAGTTAGTTAGTTAGTTGGTTGGTTGGTTGGTTAGTTAGTTAGTTAGTTAGTTATTTAGATAGTTAATTAGTTAGTTAGTTATTTAGTTAGTTAGTTAGTTTGTTAGTTAGTTAGTTAGTTAGTTAGTTAGTTAGTTAGTTAGTTAGTTAGTTAGTTAGTTAGTTAGTTAATTAATTAGTTAGTTAGTTTAGTTAGTTAGTTAGTTTTTTAATTGGTTGGTTAGTTAGTTAGTTAGTTAGTTAGTTGTTTAGTTAGTTGGTTAGTTAGTTAGTTAGATAGTTAGTTAATTAGTTAATTAGTTAGTTAGTTAGTTGGTGTCAGTCAGGTCTTAGTCAGATATGACTGAGCTACCGTATAACAGTAGACGGTACTACCTGGTTTCTGTTAGCGCCGAACGTTGGGCGGCGCTTACCAAACCCGACACCCCACATTGTGCCAACGGCTTCGGGCGGAAGAGCGCAATTGGGAGGGTACAAGCCTTACCCTGGTGCGAGGAAATGCAAGCTAAAGACAAAATTGTCATGGCAGGGCAGACCAGGCCCTAAGCCTTGGTTGGCGACTGGTCTAGGATCGAAGCTCCGATAGGCGGACAGTTAGAGCATTGTTTTGCTGATCCGGCAGCTTCTGCAGCTTGTCTTGTTCCAGATGTAGGGGTGTTACCTTTCCTCTGGAGTGAACTAGGCAGGCCGAGAGAGGGATCATTCTGCATGGGCAACACATGATCTCTATATTTTAGCCCAGGCTTTGTGCTATGGAGAGGCAATAACTCCATCCCTGACTGGTTTGCGGCCAACAGCGAGACTCTGCAGCCCTTGATTGATAAGAAGAAGAAAGCTCTCTTAAGAAACAAGGAAAGACCAACGCGTAACACTCTGAGTGAGCTAAGGCAAGCTAGGAAGGATGTGCAAAAGGCTGCTAGGCAGTGTGCAAATGATTATTGGATCAAGTTATGTGAGTCCATTCAAATCGCAAGTGATAAGGGAGACATAAGAAGCATGTATGAAGGAATAAAGAAAGCCTGTGGTCCAGTGATCAAAAGAAGTGCACGGCTGAAAACCTTGACTGGAGAAGTCATCACTGATAAGAAACAGCAGATGGACAGATTGGTAGAGCACTATTTGGAGCTTTACTCAAGTGAGACCAAACTAGCGGATGATGCCCTTAACGCCATAGAGGCTCTACCAACTCTTGACCACCTGGACACACTTCCCACCATAACAGAAGTTAAGTGTGCTATAAATGAACTTGCATCTGGCAAGGCTCCAGGTAAGGATGGGATTCCAATAGAGGTTATCAGGAGTGGGCAAGACACACTCACTCTACAGATCCACCAGCTAATAGAGCTATGCTGGCATGAAGGACAAGTCCCACAGGATTTCAAAGATTCAAACATCATAACGCTGTACAAGAACAAGGGTGATCGGAGCGACTGTAACAACTATAGGGGTATCTCACTTCTGTGTATTGTTGGAAAAGTATTTGCCAGAATTGTTCTGCGCAGACTTCAAGTCCTATGAGATCAAATCTACCCCGAATCACAGTGTGGCTTTCGACAGAACCGGTCTACCACTGATATGATATTCTCATTGCGACAAATGCAAGAAAAATGCCGCGAACAGAATCAACCACTGTTTATTGCCTTCATCGACCTCACAAAGGCATTTGATTTGGTCAGTCGTGAGGGTCTGTTCAAGGCACTAAAGAAGATTGGCTGCCCACCAACTCTTCTGTCCATTGTGGAATCGTTCCACACAGGCATGAAGGGTATATTCAAGTTTGATGGTGCAACTTCTGAAGAATTTGAAATCAAGAGTGGAGTTAAGCAAGGTTGTGTACTAGCTCCCACCCTCTTTGGAATATACTTTTCACTTCTACTGAAATATGCATTTCGTGATCAGGATGGTGGTATATACATTCACTCACGCTCAGATGGCGGCCTCTACAATGCTCAGAGATTGAAGGCTAAGACCAAAATTAGGAGGGTACTGATCAGAGACTTGCTTTTTGCAGATGATGCTGCAGTTACGACCCACTCTGAGGAAGAATTGCAATGTCTACTATCTGCATTCTCCAATGCTTGTTCTGAATTTGGTTTAACAATTAGCAAAAAGAAGACACAGATTATGTCACAAGGTGCACATGGGGTACCATCAATCTTTATTGACGACGCCGAACTAGAGATATTAGACCATTTTACATATCTAGGATCAGTGGTAAATAGCAAATTATCCCTAGATCAGGAAATCAACATCCGGATTGGTAAGGCAGCAACAACAATGAACAGGTTAAGAAAAAGAGTCTGGGAGAACAGGAAGCTTACTGCCAAAACAAAAGTCATTGTCTATCAAGCCTGTGTCCTTAGTACTCTTCTCTATGGCAGTGAAACCTGGACAACTTACTCACACCAAGAGAACAATTTAAACAGCTTTCATATGCGGTGTCTGCGAAGAATTCTTGGTATTAAGTGGCAAGACAAAATCACAAATACTGAAGTATTGGAAAGATCAGGTTGTGTGACAGTTTATTCCATGCTCAGTCTTCGTAGACTTAGATGGATAGGACATCTTAGGAGGATGGATGATTGTAGAATACCAAAGGATATCTTTTTTGGTGAATTACAGATGGGTAAGAGATCTCAGGGTCGGCCTCTACTACGATACAAAGATGTGTGTAAGCGGGACATGATTGATACAGGCATTGATAATGCACATTGGGAGCAAGTCGCCGCTGAACGTGTTGCATGGAGGGCAAATATCAGAAATGGAATAAAGTCAAAGGAGAAAATTATTGCAGAAAAGTCACACACCAAGCGTTTGAGACGTAAGATGGTGCATGATGGTGGAAATGACCACGTGTTCACATGCACCCACTGTGAACGGACATTTACAGCGCAAATTGGCCTTATCAGTCACACTCGCTACCGCCATAGTTAAAAGTTATTATGCCTTTTTAGAGCACAAACTATCGTCTGTCAAGACGGCAAGGTGCCAATGGAGTTAGTTAGTTGGTTGGTTGGTTGGTTGGTTGGTTAGTTAGTTAGTTAGTTAGTTAGTTAGTTGGTTGGTTGGTTGATTGGTTGGTTGGTTGGTTGGCTGGTTGGTTGGTTGGTTAGTTAGTTGGTTAGTTAGTTAGTTGGTTAGTTAGTTAGTTAGTTAGTTAGTTAGTTAGTTAGTTAGTTAGTTAGTTAGTTAGCTAGTTAGTCGACATATCATCATAATTGCACATCGAACCATTCAGTCCATAAGTGCTCGGATCCCCTCCTCAGCAAATCCCGCAGCGTGTAGCGGCTAACTACACCAGTTCTGTGTTGGTTTATCAATCTTCTTTGGCTTATTGCGTAGTGTTCTTGTTTGGCCACACCTCTTTTAATTTGCTGTCTGACCATCTGACCATGGTTGTAGATTCGCAGTCATCACTTGGTTCTCGCAAAAGTCTTACTTCTCGTAAAATATTCAGAAATGTCAGCCTGGTCCATGGCGCGTCCGCCCTCCACAATAGCGTTAACTGCGAGCTTGTCAGCCCGCTCATTTCCTTGTACTCCCGCATGCCCTGGCACGTAGATGAAACTAATCTTTGCCAGCCGAGACCGCTCCAGGACCACACTCTCTTCGGATCCACCCCGTCTCTATCCACTTGAGCATGCTCTTTGAGTCGCCAAGGAAACATGCCCTAGTGAATGTCTGTGTCTTGAGCCATTTTACTGCTTTACTCACAGCCATGACTTCCATAGACAGGCTGCTTGTGGTCTCAACAAAAAGTTGATCCTTGCATTGTCCTGTACATGTGAGGCACCGGCCCCAACAAAACCTCTTGAGCTCTTTCTGTGTTAATCCTTGCATTAGATGTCAGCGTGTCCGAATGGATAAAAGCGCTCGCTCGTAAACTTCCGGTGTACTGATGCCATGGTAATGGGTTCAACCCCTGCACTGGTCAGTTGGACTAAACTGTTGACTTCTCGTCCTTGACTTGGGGATGTAAATTACAAACACCTCTGAATTAGTAGTGGGTTCACCTGATAGTGAGGGACACTGGTGATTGGAAAAGCTAATCCACCCGCAAAAATTAGTCCAGTGTACTAGAAGTAGTAGGAAGCGTATGGACTACGTTTGAGTTCAAAGCGATCGAACTCAAAATAAAATATTTGCATTTTGAAAAGATAAGGGGACACAATGTAAATGCAGTGAAGACCTGATAAAGTGAAATAAGGGGACACATTGTAAATACAGTGAAGACCTGATAAAGTGAAATAAGGGGACACATTGTAAATACAGTGAAGACCTGATAAAGCCAACTCACTTGGGACCCCTGGAATAGTTCTTCTTTACAGAAATCTCACTTATAAGAGACAAGAGACAAAGAATTCAGAGGTCGCGGGTTGTGAGCATTCGCTGGATCTTTTCTCCAGGACACTCTGGTGTGGTTAGAAATGAACAGAGAGGCAGATTGGCTGGTGCCGCATCATTAAGGGGTGATGTGATGTATGATACGGTAGATGTGGTGAGGGGTCTCTGAGAGCACGTGAATAATACAGAAGAACAGATAGACTGTCATGGTCTAGAGAGAATAAAACAGCAAGGGGTGGTCGGAGGATCTGGTCGACAGTCGTCTCTCAGTGGTACAGCAAGGGTTGGTCGGAGGATCTGGTCGACAGTCGTCTCTTAGTGGTAATGCAAGGTTTGGTCAGAGGATCTGGTCGACAGTCGTCTCTCAGTGGTAAAGCAAGGGTTGATCGGAGGATCTGGTCGATAGTCGTCTCTAAGTGGTAAAGCAAGGGTTGGTCGGAGGATCTGGTCGACAGTCGTCTCTCAGTGGTAAAGCAAGAGTTGGACGGAGGATCTGGTCGACAGTCGTCTCTCAGTGGTAAAGCAAGGGATGGATGGAGGATCTGGTCGACAGTCGTCTCTCAGTGGTACAGCAAGGGTTGGTCGGAGGATCTGGTCGACAGTCGCCTCTCAGTGGTACAGCAAGGGTTGGTCGGAGGATCTGGTCGACAGTCGTCTCTCAGTGGTAAAGCAAGGTTTGGTCAGAGGATCTGGTCGACAGTCGTCTCTCAGTGGTAAAGCAAGGGTTGATCGGAGGATCTGGTCGATAGTCGTCTCTAAGTGGTAAAGCAAGGGTTGGTCGGAGGATCTGGTCGACAGTCGTCTCTCAGTAGTAAAGCAAGGGTTGGTCAGAGGATCTGGTCGATAGCCGTCTCTCAGTGGTAAAGCAAGGGTTGGTCAGAGGATCTGGTCGATAGTCGTCTCTCAGTGGTAAAGCAAGGGGTGGTCGGAGGATCTGGTCGACAGTCGTCTCTCAGTGGTAAAGCAAGGGGTGGTCGGAGGATCTGGTCGACAGTCGTCTCTCAGTGGTAAAGCAAGGGTTGGACGGAGGATCTGGTCGACAGTCGTCTCTCAGTGGTAAAGCAAGGGGTGGTCGGAGGATCTGGTCGACAGTCGTCTCTCAGTGGTAAAGCAAGGGGTGGTCGGAGGATCTGGTCGACAGTCATCTCTCAGTGGTAAAGCAAGGGTTGGTCGGAGGATCTGGTCGATAGTCGTCTCTCAGTGGTACAGCAAGGGGTAGTCGGAGGATCTGGTCGACAGTCGTCTCTCACTGGTAAAGCAAGGGGTGGTCGGAGGATCTGGTCGACAGTCGTCTCTCAGTGGTAAAGCAAGGGGTGGTCGGAGGATCTGGTCGACAGTCGTCTCTCAGTGGTAAAGCGAGGCGGACATATAATCAGACTGCATTTGATGTCTGGGATCTTGTTGTAGTTGCAAATGTAAAGAAAACACACAATGCACCTCGTGAAAACACACTTTTGTAATTAAAATAGAGGAAAGGAACATAACAACATAACAGCTATTTCAAGGGACATTACTAAAAGTAGTATATTTGTATTATGCGATTTAAATAATTATAGTATTTATCTTAATCTTTTATAACATTTTTATAGAAATTAGCGACAGTTATATGCAGCATAATTGCTTTGCTGATCCGGCAGCTTCTGCAACTTGTCTTGTTCCAGATGTGGAGGTGTTATCTTTCCTCTGGAGTGAACTAGGCAGGCCGAGAGAAGGATCATGCTGCATGGGCAACACATGATCTCTATATTTTAGCCCAGGCTTTGTGCTATGGAGAGGCAATAACTCCATCCCTTACAAACTATCGTCTGTCAAGACGGCAAGGTGCCAATGAAATTATATGCAGCATAAATAATAAATAAAGGGATAATAATTTTAAGTCATCTTCAAAAAGTGTGTAAAACTAATAATAAATAGTATGCAGACATTACACAAACAATTATAGAATCTTGCTGCATTTGATGACTGGGATCTTGTTGTATTTGCAAATGTAAAGGAAAACACATAAGGCACTTTGCCATCACACACTGATTTGTATGAAATAAAACCACATTAAAAGGCAGACATGCAATTAATATAATGGAAAGGGACATAATAACATAACAGTTATTTGAAGGGACATTACTGCCACATAACGGAACATGCGCCACCAAGTATAAAGAAGAGACCTTACTGGATTTTCCCAGACAGTCACAAAACTGGACGACAAATATGAGAAACCAAGGAAAGAAAAACAACGTCATTGGACGGCAACGGGGGACGCTGTGAATTCGTGGATTCTAAAGGATGTGTTTATAAAAGGCTCCGTGTGAAGGTGACACCTGGAGGCGGTAATTTCGTGATGAAGCAGCTGGGAGTCCGGAGAGGAATGTATTAAAGACAACACAACAGTAGAAAGACCGGGTGCGGATACCTAGACTTTTATTTAATCAGTTGAACTGAGGATTTGGATAATTAAGCCTCAAGGGCAGCGAGCTGGACTTAGAGCTCGTAGGTAGATGTTATTTAAGTGAGCGCCGATCCTGCGTATAGGGATCAGCTCACGTTTCTACAAGAGTATATAATTTGTCCTGCGGCGGAATAAAAGTACGTCTTTCGCTTGCTCGATTTGAGTCTGCCATATGTTCATGATCCTGTTGGTAAGATAGAACATGTTTTGTTGTTCTGATCTGTTCTTGACGAGTTCAATTTGAGTTGCTTTGAGTGTACGGTCCCGTGGGATTTAGAGGACAGGCACTTCGAGACATATGGGGGTCGTCTCTGGACTGTTTGTTTGTCAACACTGATTCCCCGCCAGTTTCCATAGCTGAACATAAAAGAAATTACGCGCCAGCGGCACATTCCACACCGTGCTACACAGAAAGAAAGAAGGAGCACATGAAAACCCGCGTCACCAAAATGCCGGAAGAACACCCAGAATAAATGAAGTGAAAAAGCATTTTGTGATAAAGTAATAACAGGTGAAATTAAAACATCATAAAAACTGTAAGTACGTACAAAATTAATACATAATAACTCAATCATGTTCAAGAAGTGCGATCTATTAATCATATCAAGTTTGCACCAGATGCGCAAAAACATTCCACCTTATTGAACACACCACAGCGCTATGAAATATTAGAAACAACGAACATTGAGTAATAGTGTAACTTATTTAAGAACATTATTTATTTAAAGAATATACAGTTACAACTATAAGTCTACGTGAGAAAAGAAGATGGTGGTTACATAAGAGATATACGACGCACAGTTATATATATATATATATTATATATATTATATATATATTATATATATATTATATACTGCCGACGCACAGTTATAGTTACGTGGTTGGAAAGACATTCCCTAATTCTGTGAACATCACAGAAAGTTTTGACTTGTTGGTTCAGAACGCCAAAGCATTTAACTACCTACATTTGTGGGACATGTACATCATACGTTCATTATATCTGCTGCCGACACTACTTCATGTCTGAATTATCGGCGCATAAGTGAGTTAGTACATATTACGAAATTTTTTATGCACACTTCGTCATATCTCAAGGTGGATAGCACGTACACCACGGACACTCATCTCCACCATAATTGACAAGGAAGATGTTGCGTTATTTGGACGTTGCACATATATGAACATATTTACAACTGGACGTTACATACATCAACGCATAATGACAACCAGGTCAGTTTACCCATATTTATTACGTCATTGAGGTCATTACATTAGTCACATACCGGACACTTCATCACACGTCAGGACGACACGCACACGTACACTATGACATATTATTGTTGAAATTGTCGAGGTTATCTCTACCATCGAGCAAGTCAACGCGGTCAATCGGGACCGAACACGAACTCCTCACGTCGACATTTATGAACTGAATTTACGAACGTACTCTAATACGCTGACGCCAGGACATACGAACACTGTCACACGGATCGATAACAAGACTACACTATCGTTTATCATCGTGATAACGGGCACACAGCCTGTTCACTCATTGGACCTTACTTACCAGAAGTCGAATCACGTCATTCAACTGTACTTACTTCACTGTGGACATCATTCACTCAAATACCTACAGCGCACATTCAGCCTAAAGTATAAATACTAAGGCTGAAATAAACTCAAGTTTCGTCGATATACCACAGCCGACTACGTGTTTTTATGAGTCGGTGACGGACCACGTCGGTCCAGGGTACCAGTACAAGTTAATTGTACTATCATCTCAAGGCAGGAGCAACAATCGTTACACAACTCCTCACATATTTTCATGCAGCCAGGATACCACTAATCGATTGCCAATTACGGATCAGTATAGTTTGGAACTTATCAACACGTAATTGAGAGTCTCAAATTATATCAATTCTCGAGCGATTCAAATATTACTCTACGTTCGGGAGATGCACTAAAGGCCAGTAGCAATTGTATTGTTGATGTATTATAGCATTGATCCTAGTAATAAGGCGCTATTTATCAATTTTTTTTGTTCTGATCTTGCGGGCGTCACCACAATACTATTGTCTTGCCATAACTGTAGTAGTATAGTATGTGCGTTACCCGTTAAAATGTGGATACAAAAATTTGTTATTGTTTGTAAACAATAATATGTATTCGCGTCACTCGTCATTCATCTTTGATGATTGTTAATTGTTTTGCGTTACATATATATTGTATATTCAATATATTTCTTCATATTTATTTCTCTAGTATATTTATTTAGTTTATTATAGAGATATTTGATTGATTTTTTTTGTGGTGTTCGAGTTGACACTACAAATTTATTTGAGTTGTATTTGCTCAATTGTGATACAACATTTACTGTACTATCCGAGTGATAGTGATCTGAGACAATATTACAATTTTGTCGATTCTTTTCTTCTCTTGCCTACGACCATATTTATTTCACCCAGATAGCTCATTTTACAGGTAGGACATTACGAGAAGATGTCTACGCTGCAATATTTTTTTGAAATGGGTGAGAAGTCTGGTCTAACTGGTGCTGAGCTTCGAAATTGGGCAAAGATTGAGTTCAGTGAACAACAGAAACGTGACAAGGAGGAAAGACAACTTCAAGCCACACGTGAGAAGGAGGAAAGACAGGAAAGATTGGCATCGGAAAAGGAAACCAAACAACTTCAGATGGCTCTTGAGAGAGAACTGAAAGAAAAAGAGATGGCTATCAGACAAAATGAGATAGTTTTGGAACGAGAACGAATGGAGGCTAGAGAAAGAGAATTAACTGTGGAACGCGAAAAAATTGCAGCAGAAAAAGAGAAGTTAATTATGGAAATGCAATTGAAAGAAAAATAATTGGCGTTTGATAAAGAGCGACTTGCTACAGAAACACTCTGGAAGGACAAGGAGGTTGAAGGTAACATAAAGGTCAAGACGCTTGAGATGGAACGTGGAGCTGAAATCGAACGAGAGAAAATGCTGGCTAAACAGAACGATCCTGTGAAAAAGTACCAAGGTTTATTCAGGAGTTTTCAACAAGGTGATTCAGTTAGTTCATGGTTAACCAACTTTGAAGTGCTCGTAAAGTATTACAAGGTACCGGAGAAGGACGTACCGATTTTGTTTCATCGTCACCTCGCGTTAGAGCCGTTGAAAGTGATAGAGTTAATTCCTGAGGATTTACGTACGAACTACAAATATATGCGCTATCGGGTGCTATCACATTTTTCTTTGGATGAATCTGGTTTACGGACTAAGTTTAAAACAATTACACCGAAATCGAATCAAACATTCCTGGATTTCGCTTCGGAAATGTCTTCTAGTTTTGATAAGTGGTGTAAGGCTGCGGATATTAATGATAGTTATGAGAAAGTGAGAGACTTAATTATCAGAGATAGAATGTTGTCTGCAATACCAGAACCTATGTCAGTATTTCTTATGGAAAACAAATGTAAAAGTTTAAGTGAGATGGAAACTAAGGGTGAATCTTATTTCAATGCACATAGGGATATTTTTGCTAACTGTACACAACCTGAATTAGTGATAGGAGCAAGTGCAACATTTCAAAGAGGAAATAGTAAGTTTAAAAAGTTTAGTAGTGGTAGCAATAGAAATAGTCCGTACAATAGAGAAGGTGAAAGACCAAGAAAAGGCCAATTCACCAAATGCCAATATTGTAGATTATCGCATGGAAATTTAGAGATGTGTGATAAACATCCAGGTTATTCCGCATATCTAAAAGATATTACGGCAAAGAAGAGAAATAAGTATGTCTCTTTTAAAAGAAGTATAAAATGTTTCTCATGTAGGGCGTACGGACACACTAGTAGGTCTTGTCCGATGAGAAATTCCTGGAAGGAAGCTAGTACAGCTTACATATACTCCAGTAGTGACTCAGACGATTTAGAAGAGACACACGCAGCTATCATACAACAGTATGATGATCAGACTGACAAGTTAAATAAAGGTATAACTGACAATATTAGTAATGAAGGTATAGAAACAATTCATGAAGCTAATGCCGTTAGCATACAAAATGGCAAACTAAAAATCCATCATGCATGGGTAAATGGTGAACCCACTACTTGCATTCGTGATTCAGGAGCTTCGATTGTCGGAGTAGATCGAAAGCTGATAAAAGAAGAAGATTATACAGGCGAAACTGTAGAGTGCAGAACATTCGGTGGCACAATAGAAAGATATAAGATTGCCACGATTACAATTATGTCACCATATTACGAAGGCACAATAAATGCAGCCGTATTACCAAATCTATGTGCCGGATTACTGATTGGTAACATACCAGATGCGAAACAATTAATGCATGATGAAGCAAAGCAATGGGAAATTGATCATGCAAGAGCTAATGCAATTACAAGAGCTCAAGACAAAAGGGATAAAGACAGTGACAAATTAGAAAATAATATCAGACTAGTGACTGATTTACCAGAAGATCAAAAACAAGACCCAACTCTAAAATCTTGTTTTAAGAAACTGACTGAACCAAAAAAACAAGGTAAAAGAGGTAATTGGAGATTTTTCCTAAACAATAATATTTTATCAAGACGATATGATAGAGGTACATCACGTTATTTTCAGACAGTACTTCCATCGAAATATCGTACTGAGGCATTAAAATTAGCACATGATTCTCCATTCGCTGGTCATATGGGGATTGCTGAAACCACTTATAGATTGCTAACGCAATTCTATTGGCCTGGATATAACAAAGACATTACCACACATGTACGTTCATGTACATTATGTCAGATGACCATGCAAAAAGGCAAACATCCCAAAGCACATGTTCAGAAAACTGATTTGGCATCACGACCATTTCAGAAAATAGCTATAGATATTGTGGGTCCGTTAAATACAACTACTGATCGAGGCAATAGATTCATATTAACTATGATTGATCTTTGTACTCGTTGGCCAGAGGCTATTCCCTTAAAATGTATCACGAGTAGATCCATTCTAGATTCATTGTTGATAATTTTTAGCAGAATAGGATTCTCTAGCTGCATATTATCAGATAGAGGTAGTCAGTTTATATCAACGGCTACTCAAGAGGCAATGAAGATACTTGGGATTCCACAGGTGTTTAGTTCACCTTGGCACCCAATGACAAATGGTGTGAATGAGAACTACAACGGAGTTCTTAAACGAACTCTGGCGAAAGTTGCTGCGGAAAGGCCCAAAGATTGGGATATTTTATTACCAGCGGTACTATTTGCATACCGAGAGGTACCACAATTTAGTACAGGGTTTTCTCCATTCGAGTTGGTATATGGAGCAAATCCACGAGGTCCATTATTAATATATAATGACCTACTCACAAATAAAACATATGATCATCCGAAAAGAGATGCATATGAAATAGTAACACAGTTAAGAGATAAAATTATCACAGCTTGTCAGATTGCAAAATCTGCACTGGATAAAGCTGGAGAAAGATACAGACAGTATGGTAATAGGAACGCCAAGACAATAGTCTTGAAAGAAGAAGAAGAGGTTTGGTTATTATTACCTGATCCTCGAGATTGTCTGGTTACTTCATGACAAGGTCCATTTAAAGTAATTAAGAAAATTAGCGATGTTGATTATCGTATTGATGTGAATGGCAAACATAAGATTGTTCATATTAATATGTTGAAGCCATATATTCCACGTGAGGATAACTCAGGTCAAGTGACACAACAAATTCCTCATAGGATAGCAACAGCTTGTTGGGTAATTAATGAACAACAAGAAGATGCTATAGAACAAAAGATTCCAACACCCATAGTTAATAGCGACAGTAATTGGCAAGCGATTCAGATAAGTAAAGATTTATCAGAACAAGATAGAGAAAAGCTTATTACTGCAATAAAGGAATATAGTTCAATTTTTTCAGATAAACCGGGGCAGACATCACTGATTAAACATAAAATAACTTTATTATCAAATGTCCCAGTTAAAGTGAAACCATATCCTATTCCAATACATTATTTGGAAAAAGTTACTGCAGAAATTTCAGATCTAGATAAGACTGGAATTATAAAAAAAATCAATTTCAAATTACTGTTCACCAGTTGTAATTGTTAAGAAAAAAGATGGGTCATTACGTTTATGCGTTGATTATAGGAAAGTTAATGAATTAACGTTACTAGATGCAGAACCTATGCCAAATATTGATGAGTTAATTGAAACCATGGCAAACTCGAAAATATGTTCGAAAATTGACCTTACAAAAGGATATTGGCAAATTCCGATGGAAGAAGATTCAAAGCATATTACAGCTTTTAGCACGCCGTTAGGTTTATATGAATGGGAATATCTTCCATTTGGTTTACAAAATGCACCAAGTACATTCATGAGAATGATGAGAAGATTACTTCATGGAATTACCAACGTAGCATCGTATATGGATGATATTTGTATTCATACTTGTGATATTGACACACATGTTAAAATTCTAAAACAAGTTTTTCAGAAAATACAAGAACATGGATTGAAAGCTAAACCAAGTAAAATTGAGATAGGGTTTACTGAGATACAATTTCTGGGTCATAGAATCTCTAACGGATTTAGGAAAACGGATCCATTGGTTGTGACAAAGATTCTTAATATCAAACCTCCAACATCCAAGAAGGAGCTTAGGGGTGTATTAGGGTTGATTAATTATTATCAAAAGTTTATCCCTAATTTTGCACATATGACAGCAACATTCTCGGAACTTTAAAAAAAAAAAGGTCAACCAACAAAGATAGTTTGGACAGAGGATCACGAGAAGTTATTACAACAAATAAAAACTCTATTTAGTACATATCCTATTTTGAAATTACCTGATATTTCAAAAGATTTTGTTTTACAAACGGATGCTAGTTTACATGCTATTTCAGCTGTATTACTTCAATTGCATGAGGGGAAACTACATCCTATTCTTTATTTCAGTAAAAAGCTATCTGAAACTCAAAGAAATTATGCTGTTACTGAATTAGAGGCTCTAGCTTTAATTGAAAGTATTGAGAAGTTCTCTAGATACTTACTAGGTAGGAAATTTCTGGTTCTGTCGGATAACAAACCGTTACAAATTTTCAAATCGGGTCATCCGAAGAATTCTAGAATACATAGATGGTCATTACTATTACAAGACTATGAATTTGACATCTGTCACATTCCTGGAAAGGATAATAATCTTGCTGACATTCTCAGTCGATTATAGGTGAATAGAAGGGCAGATCTTTGTTATAAGTTAATTAGTTATATATATTAATGTTCTGTTCTTTCATAAGTTATTAAGAAAGTCGATAAAGATATATTCAGATGGCGCCTAATTGAGGGAGCAATGCTATAAGAATCAACTAAATATTAATAGATTATTATTACAAATAGAATTTAGTCAATTAGGTACATATGTTACCGATTTTCCATTGACAGCGTGAGTGAAGGCAATACTCGGAATAAGAACTTTACAAGAGACGCGTGATTGGAACATTCATTGTGCATTCAATGGCCAAGCCAAGTATTTTGTTTTGTATTATGACACGAACTTGGAACAGTTATTCATTAATTGATTGTTGAATTCAAATAATTAGAATTATTAAGAAGTATTTGTAAATTGGTATTAGTATAAATATTTAATTCTATGATATTAATTATTTGCTTGCATTAACAATGTTGTTAGATTAATTAATATTATATTAGATGGATTAAGCTGTACAGAAGGAGCAAAAGAATAGATACAATCAAGCGACATTCTTAAAATATCCACAGGAAAAGGATCAATGGATTCTCAAGGCGGAAAGCGTATAAGTCACCCTACCCATGGAGATAAATTTCAGGAAAAGAAATAGATGTATGGTACCAAACAAGGACAACAAGGATCAACTACAACAAAAATGGTTACATGGAAAACCTCATTATTACCCTCGTCCTAAACTCATGGTAAAACCTAGAGTTAGGACACACTTGTCTATTATGACAAGGTAGGGACTAATATGTTTATTAGTTGGTCTGATTGCCCATGATCAGCCACACGACGTCCAACGGAGGGTTTGGACAGGTGGGCGTGCCCGTTATGTAGCTTTATTTTTTTTTAAGGGTAGATAAGGGGGTAAAACCAAGTGCTATTCAGTTGTAGTTAAAAAAAATTGTTGTGATAGTCGTACAGATATACAGATATAAAGGAAAAAATTATAAATAATTTTTTTTATCTGGGAGGTGGCATTATGCCACATAACGGAACATGCGCCACCAAGTATAAAAAGAGACCTTACTGGATTTTCCCAGACAGTCACAAAACTGGACGACAAATATGAGAAGCCAAGGAAAGAAAAACAACGTCATTGGACGGCAACGGGGGACGCTGTGAATTTGTGGATTCTAAAGGATGTGTTTATAAAAGGCTCCGTGTGAAGGTGACACCTGGAGGCGGTAATTTCGTGATGAAGCAGCTGGGAGTCCGGAGAGGAATGTATTAAAGACAACACAACAGTAGAAAGACCGGGTGCGGATACCTAGACTTTTATTTAATCAGTTGAACCGAACTGAGGATTTGGATAATTAAGCCTCAAGGGCAGCGAGCTGGACTTAGAGCTCGTAGGTAGATGTTATTTAAGTGAGCGCCGATCCTGCGTATAGGGATCAGCTCACGTTTCTACAAGAGTATATACTTTGTCCTGCGGCGGAATAAAAGTACGTCTTTCGCTTGCTCGATTTGAGTCTGCCATATGTTCATGATCCTGTTGGTAAGATAGAACATGTTTTGTTGTTCTGATCTGTTCTTGACGAGTTCAATTTGAGTTGCTTTGAGTGTACGGTCCCGTGGGATTTAGAGGACAGGCACTTCGAGACAATTACTAAACAGTAAAACAACTGTATTATGCGATTTACATAATTTTAGTATCTTAATCTTGTACAACATTTTCATAGAAATTAGCGACAATTATGTGCAGTATAAATAACACATAAGAATTTTAAGTCACCTTCAAACTTTATATAAAAGAAATGGCTTTATTTTACATACATGAGAGTTTTATAACGGATGTTTGTACTTGTCATTGATATTACATAAAATGTTTTCTTCATTCATTGTTACTTTGCGAAATTAAAACATGTTATCAATTTTTGTCCGGCCTGTAAAAGGCCAAGAGTCATTAATATCTGCCTATCGCTCGCTTCTGGGCCTTCTGGCTAAGATCAACGTGCATTTACTGCCCCCCCCCTTTTCCAGTAGTGCGCTTGGTGTGGTCGGTGGCCGGGATGATCCTTCTCGGTCCTTTGGCTAGGATCGGGTGCATTTGCTGGTCTCCCACCTCAGTAGTGCACCTGGTCTGGTCGGGGGCCGGGATGATCAAACCACCTCACATAACTTCACACTAGATGTGGGCCTGGTGGACCACTGTGGGCAATAGCTCACAGTGGGACTGTCAAAAAAAAAACTGTCATTTACTGCCAATATAGTACCTTGCGGTGTATGGTAGAGGGGTCTTTGAGCCTGAGGAATTAAGGCTACCTGTCTAGTGCAGTCGCCGCGAACTGTGCAGGTTAGAATTTTCTTTTTGCCCCCGATAGAAAAAAATCCCACACCTTACCGAGGGATCGAACCCGGGTCTCCTAAATGAGAGTCCGGCGTTCTAGCCACTCTGCCAGCCACTCCTCAACAGTGGGACTAAAAAAAAACACGGGGGAGGCGGGGGAACCAGCTTGTCTGGGGTAACCGCCAACCCCCCCCCCCCCCCCCCTTCCTCCCCCCCCCCACACACACACACACAAAATCAGCGCTTGATCTTGCCAGGGACCGAGATGATCACCCGGCACACAGGGACTTGGGGACTTAATGGGCGACTCTGGAAACCGATTATTATGTGCCTATCGCTTCTCGGCCTTTTGGTTTAGATCAAAGTGTAGGTTCGACTGATCTGGCTAGGGTACAGAGACGGTCAACCACATTATCATCCCAAGATTTCCTTAATAGTTACATATCAGGGGCAGGGAACGAGGTTAATGGCTGTCTTAGGATATCCTCGTCCGGTAGGGACAGCCATGAGCTTCGGGTGACATCAGGCCGTCATCCTGCTACTGATGGACAAATCATAACGATACATTTAAAATAGGGAAAACATTTAAAATGGGAAATACATGTAAATAGGAATATGGAATGTTTGGAGATTACATGAGATGGGAAAGTTGAACAATGTGCTAACAGAAATGGAAAGCATGGAAATAAGTATTCTTTGCATAAGTGAGTTGAGATGGCAGGGATCGGACACAATTATAACCGACAAACACACAACAATTTATTCCGGCGGGGATACACACGAGAAAATAACAGGACTACTATTTGATTAAAACAAACAGCCACGTCAATTACTGGTTACTGGTGTATTTCAGATAGAGTTATTATGGTAAAGCAAACCAATGGGTATAAATATAATACAAGTATATGCACCAACAAAATGCAGTAGTGACGAAGAAATACAACACTTTTACAATGAAGTAGAAATGGCGATATCTCAAATTAAATCACAATAAATAAAAATAATACTAGGAGATTTTAATGCAAAAGTAGAAAAAGGAAAAGTGGAGGATGTAGTGGGGAATTATGGTTTAGGTACAAGAAATGAAAGAGGAGATAAATTAATAGAATGGGCAAATATCAATGATATGACAATTTGACACAACTGGCTTAGACACCATACAAGACTACTTTACACATGGAAAAGCCATGATAAGAAATTACTTAACCAAATACTGGTTCTTGACGATCATATTGATACAGTTTTATAATTTACTTTCCTGTATCTCTGCGGGGTATTCTTTGAATGGAAAGGAACAAGTGAAACTAAAGATGGTAAAACATAAATGACGGCAATAATACTAAGAATGACTGATGATGTCAGTGGTACACATTAGGAATATAGAACTATCCGTGCAATGCTACTACGCTTAGGCAGTCTTGCTTCGCCATCTCACACCGTCAGAGTCTATGGCCGGATCACTGTTTTTGTCTCAATTCCGCTAAGCCATCCTGGCATACATCTCTTCGTTTCCACATCCTCTTTTCCCGTCAAGTTTGCTAGTGGTCACTAAGTTTTCAAGTTTATATTTCATCGTACCATGATGTAAAAAAAAAAAAAAAACTGGACTGTCTGCGTTTAAGTTTTCTAATCAGTTTTTTTTTCTTCATTTGTTTCTTGAAGGAAATGCTCATTCGTGTGTCTGTCCATCCATGGCATTCTTTGCATTGTCATCAGAAATCTCATTTCCACTGCCATTAGATGTTTCCTGGCTTGTCTGCGGTGAAGCTGTAGAAATGTAAACACTATAAAATAACACCAAGTAATGCAGTTTTACAGAACACAAAACAAAGGACGTTGCGACGACTAGCCTTCATCAGCCAGGGACGACCAGGGAGGCCAGATCCATTGTAAAATTCTTCGCCGATACAGATTCGAACTCATGACCACCGAGTCGACAGGCGAGCATCTAGCCACTACGTTAGCTCGGCTTCCGTGCTGACAGCGTACTTACAATTGAAAAAGACAAGCTTTCTTGCATGCAGTGGTACATTCTAAGGAAATATTTGTGTCCATAGATTTAAATTAACGAAAATGTTGTAAGTTAGTTATTTAATTTGTTGCGGTTCTAACTTCATGGCAACTGGTCGTCACCACTATGTTCCGTTCCTGTGCCAGTGAATATCACACAAAATGCTCAAACTGCCCAATGTGAAAAGTGGAACAGACAGGAGTCTCGACAAGCCAACAGCCCGCACAGGTACACAGTGCATAATGCCGCCACCAGAATGCCAACACAAAAGTCCTCCACGAAAAATACAGTCCTTCGTCGATGGAATCGGTAGTCACCAGAAAGACTTTATTCAGCCGGGTTTTATCCCATATGACTCGGTATCTTTAAACAGAGCGGCCACTTGAAAGCGTTGAACAAAGTACGAACTCCTTAGCTACAGCGACGACCCCCAAGAGTCTCCGAGAAAAATGTACCCGTGAACCGAAAATTCAATCCAGTCATTTCAGCGACAGCCGGCCGCCAAGAATACCCTACATTCAGTTCACGCTACAAACATCCGCGGACAGATGTAAAAGCATTCCACGCGAAATTCACAGCTCACAGTGTCACACGCTCATGCAGTAGCATTGCGACGGAACCATACCGGTTGTAAATTAAAGGGGAACAATCTAATACAGATGAATGGTCTCATTGTTCCAAGAGAAATAACTCACACTATAGGACTAGAAATGTTTGATTGTATGTTCTGACAACAAAAACTTAATGTTAAAATACAATTGCATACAATTCCTATTAATATGCAATTTCTTAATGCAGACCGCATTTAATATCTGCTAGGAATTAATATATAGAATAATAAATAGTATGCAGTCATTACACAAACATCCTGGCGCAGAATTCCTGCCACAGGGATCAACATTATATCCTGTGCTGTCCGACGCCTACACTGTGAGAATCACCGGTGAGCAGATCACAAGACCGAGGAGGACATTGTCGCGTGCCGACGATGTGTTAGTGTATCGTCAGGGTAAGGATAGAGATCGGGCTGCTGTGGAACTACAAACAGAACTCAGTGGCATAAACACTTGGTGTGTTAAGGCTGGTGTAATGGTCAGTCCAACAAAGGCAGCAGTGACATGGTTATCTTTGAATAACCATATTGTCAACACCCCAACGCCAACTGTAAATCTGGGTTCATAGACGGCGGAAAGAACGCAGGCAATGAATAACCTGGGGATACGTATTGATCGAAGCCTTGCTTATAATGAGCATATAGACCAGGTGATAACAAAGGCCAAGCTGGGTTTGGCTGCGATGTGTGTGATGGTGGCGGCAAACTGAGCAGCGCCATCTATGTCTTCTGATTTTGTCAAACATATGTTATCTGGAATCTTGTTGTTTTTGCAAATGTGAAGGAAAACACATAACGCACCTTGTGAATACACATTGTTTTATACGAAATAAAATCACATTAAAAGATAAACCAACATCATCATCAAGTGCCATTCCGGCTGGCGTTGGCGTTCATGTCTCTCCACATATCTCGATCTTTGGTGTTCTGCCACAGTCTCAATCCATCCAGCATAATTTCTCTTGGTAGGCCTCTGCCTCTCTTCCCCTGGATCTTTCCAGTCGTCACGATGTTCTCCAATGCCTTTCTTCTCAAAAAGGTTGACATGTAATTAAATAGCAGAAAGGGGCATAAAACATAACAGTTATTTCAAGGGACATTACTAACAGTAGAATAACTATATTATGTGATTTACATTATTATATTCTTTAATTTACCGTTTCATAAGTCTTGTCAAGCATTTAATGGCAGCTATATGCCTAATAAAGAACGTTATAACAGTTTTAAGATATTTCCAGAGATTATTTAAAAATAATAGCTTTATTTTACATACAAGAGAATTTTATAATATATTATTTTGCTTTGCCTTGATATTATTTATAATGTTTTCCCCGTTCACTGATTAGCTATGATTCAAATTTATATCCTTATAATTTTTGTCCGGCCTGTAAAAGGCCAATAATCCTTAAGTGTATCTTCTCTGGTTTCTTTTTACAACGTATAAATCTTTCGCCTTTTACTAAAGATTTCAATATGGGGACAAGAAGTAAAGATTTTCTCTGTTACAGATTATTAAATCGCATCAGTGATTTTAATTTTGTGGCATTGATTTCGATTGTTTTCATCACGTGCAGATCAGGATCTTAGTTTTAGAGATCGAAAGTAGATGCAATAAGGCAAACCAACTTATTCGACAAATGGCACCAATAATAAAGAACAAACATGTATCAATAGCTACTAAGAAAGCACTTTACAACACAATCTTCCTACCAACTTTATGCTACCAATGCCAAACCTGGACAATGAAAGAAAAAGAGAAAAGAAAAATCACAACAGAAATGAGATTCCTGAGAAGAATACTCAACGTATCAAGAAGAGATAAGATCAGAAATGAAGAAATCAGGACTAAAGTGGGGGTTATAACTGCACTAGATTTTATTAGAAAGCAGCAAGTCAAATGGTTTGGCCGTGCAAGTAGGTTACCAGTCAACAGCATACCACAACAAGCAATGATGTACAGACCAGATGGAAACAGAGGAAGAGGCCGACCACGTAAACGTTGTACAGAGGGATTAGCAGAGTCCATGGGAATATCGATACATGAAGCCCATAATCGGGCACTCTCACGATGTTTATACTTCACCTCCACGCCGCAAGGTACAAGAGGAACATGATGAGATGAGATAAGATCAGGATTACAGATTTTCGCTGTCACGGATTATTTAAACACATCATTGATTTAGAGGACGTCCAAGAAGAAAATGGATTGACGACATCAGAGACATTGTACAACCTCACGGAATGACACTATCCAGTGCCGTCCACCGGGCACTGGAACGCAAATTATTCCTCCCCACGACGCTTGACGGCAGAAGTGGAAGATGATGATGATGATGATGATGATGATTGATTTTTAACACACCAGTGATATTAATTCTGTGGCAGTAATTTTAATTATCTTCACCACATGTAGATCAGGATTAAAGATTTCCTCTGTCACAGATTATAGAAGATGGAAAACCAAATTGTAAAACGTATCAAAGTCAACACGAGTGAAGCTTTTGAGGGAGGAGCGCTCCACTAAGCAAACACACTTGTGTTTTCTATATCAGGACCTCATGTATTTCGGTTCTACTACTCGCTGATGGCGAGCGTCTTGATGGGACCTTGCTGGATCGGTAGGCACGGGATCAAATCCATCTACGGTTTTGAGGACCTTAAAAGATGGTACGCTATGCTGACACCGGAAGCAAAAGCGCCTCATTATGAACGGCTTCGCGGGATGAAGCATGAACTGCAGGATCCTAAATTAACTATTGTAAATGAAAACATGGCTGACGATGCAAGGGACACTTTACAACTGAAATTGAAAGTCTGTTCATAAATTATTGTAGAGATGTCTGAGGCCTGAGCGGAGTGGCATATTGTTTAGATAAAATAACTGGAAAAGTTATAATTGGATATAACCCGGTTAGTGATAGAATCCTCACTGCCGAGGCTCTCTCCTATGGGCCGAAACCACTTAATAATAGACCTATTCTCTCACTAACCTACCATCCTCATAGTATTGCTGCCAAGAATATTCTCATGAGGCATCTATCCATTTTCCAGGCAGACCCGGTCACTATGGATGACTTCTCAGAGGGCCCACTGGTGGCATATGGGCGGGATCGTAACCTGAGGGATGTGCTGGTCCATAGCAGTCTACCCCAACCTCACAAGTCTCTTCCTGGCACGGCGCCATGTCTTCGATCTCGTTGTAAGACCTGTCCACATGTCCTTCAAACTCAGAGTTTGGCTTTCCTTAAGACTACTTTCCACATCCGGGAGGATTTCTCATGCACGAGTGGCAACGTTATCTATGCGATCATCTGCACACGTTGTGACATGAGATGTGTCAGGTAGACAGGTCTTCGTCTGGCGGACAGATTTAGGCAACACCTCTCTGATATCAACAGCGGTGCCCAGAAACCGGTACCCTACACTTCAACAGTTCCGACCACTGTGGCGTTGCCGACATACAGGTCACGACGATCATATCGTGCATATCTCACGAACGCGATCGCAAGACATTGGAAAACCGTCTCATCTTCTAGTTGGGTTCACTCTCCCCTCACGGCCTCAATGTCCAACACAGGTTTATTTAAGTCCCTAACGCCCCCTACCCGCTCCCATCCCCGTAGTCGTATAGTCCACTAATAAGCCAGTTGCATGTCCTTCACAGGACGTCGTAGTCAACGCCAGCATTATCTTTGCCTTCTGTGACTTTCCGGGTAGTTTGCGTTCAGTCGCTTCTTATTGCATTCTGAACAACCGGCACTTGTGCTATTTTATGATAGAAAACGCAGGTTGGTCTGCATCCTAATCGCCCGCAGCAGTGTTTTGAGCTTTGTATGCGGAATTGCGAACTGCAACCGTTACATCGTCACAATGTCGGCTACAGTGCTCTACCTATCCATAATTTTCCTTTTCGCTCTCATGGGCGCACCCCCACCCCCTCCCCAAGCGTGGGTTCCCTCACCAGTTGTCTTAGCCGAACGCTGAGCTTCTGGCTTTATTGACTTTAGTCAGTTGATCCTGTTAACCACAGCAACCGGTTTATTCCATCCACGGATAGCCGCTGAACCAAGTATACAGATAAGTAACCTTAACACTTTCACTTAGTGTCTTTCGTGTATTTGTTTGTCTATTTTTGTTTGTTTGTTCTGTGCTAACGAAGGCTTTGGTCACAACGTCCATCTCGTTTCTTGTAGTTGTGCTCTAGTAAAGCTCACAATCTACTTCTCGTTTTTCGGTGATTCATTCATTGTTTATTAATAGAGAAGTGCAGAGAATTTAATGGTAACATATTCTCATGTTTTGTGGATTATTCAAAGGCTGTGTACAACATCAGAAACTTTGGAAAATCATTAGGAATAAGGGCTTTTCATCACATGTAGTTAAACGCATAAACATGCTCTATCTAGACCAACAAGCAGCGGTTAGAATAGATGACTAGACATCAGATTGGCTTGACATCAAGCAAGGAGTCCGTCGGGGCTGTGTGCTGTCACCCTATTTGTTTAACCTGTTCGCCGGAAATATAATGAGAAATATCAGAGATGATATAACCAGGGAGCAATATGATGCCCTAAATATCGGTGGTCATGAAATACCAGAGATTCAATGTTCTGATGTTACAGTATTACTATCCACATCACAGAATGGTATAGAAAACCTAATAGCCTCAACCCAAGAGAATAGTTAAATTCACAACTTATATCTCAACACAGTAGAAACAAAGATAATGCATACAGATAAAACTAATATGGAGAAAGAAATATATGTTAATGAGGAAAATTTAGAGGTGGTGAAGAATTTCGAATGTCGTGGCCATTGATTATGAACAACGGTGACACAATGAAAGAAATTAAACAACGAATGTCTATTGCTCTTTATAGACTAAAACAACTGAATAAATTATGGAGTGGGACAGATAGAACTACAAAACTTAGATTTTTAATAGCATGCATCTTTCCCATTGCAACATACGCCTGTGAGACCTGGACACTTACTAAACAAGCTGAACAGCTCATAAATGCCTTTGGATATAAATGTTACAGATGAGTTCTAAGAATATCCTGGATAAATAAAAGAACAAATGCATCCATACTTCATGATATGAATGTTGAAGAAGGTTGGCTATTAAAAACGGAAGGGTATATGCCTGAGAAGAGAGGAAGAGGAAGACCAAAGAGAAGATGGGTGCAGGATGTGGAGGATGATCTCCAGATGGGTGTATAGGACGCAGAACATCTTGCTTGTGATCGTAAAGTTTTCTGGAAGGTTGTTATGGGAGCGAAGTTCTGCAATGGACATGCTACTGAATGAATGAATGAATGAATGAATGAATGAATAAATGAATGAATGAATGAATGAATGAATGAATGAATGAATGAATGAAAGTAAACCACACAATGCACCTTGTTTTGTACGAAATAAAACTACATTAAAAGATAGACATGAAATTACATTAGGAGAAACGCACATAACAACTTAACAGCTATTTCAGTGGACATAACTGAAAGTGGTATAACTGTAGTTTCCGATGTACGAAATTATAGTATTTATTTTAATCTTTTATAAAATATTTATAGAAATTAGTAACGGTTGTAGGAATTTTAAATAACGGGATAAGAATTTGCGTCATCTTTAAAGTTTTAGTAACAGTTTAAACGCTTTATTATACAAACATGAGAGTTTTATAACATAATTTTGTACTTTTCGTAGTTACTTCATAAATTGTTTTTTTTCTCGTTTCAGTATCACCAATGTCAGAAAAGTGATGTATATCATTTTGTCCGGCGTGTGAAATTTCAATATTAATATCATGAAAACCACCGGTCAAATACATGCTGTAGCTAGTTGTCGCAGAATCACTGTGGTTAGCGATAAGATGATTAAACAAACAGAGACAGCCTGTTTTCACAGCTGCAATTGTTTGTTACAAGTAACGAAACACACACGGCGGATCAAAGGAAGCCGCGGGTCTTTGAGAAGTCCCGGGGAAAACGGGAAATGTCGGCTTGTTGTTATGTTGAATAGCGAGATGAAGGGACAGACGGTTGCTTTAGTTGTAGAAAGGGGAGACCAATATTCCTGTGAAGTTAGGGACGGATTGTCTGCCCCTGAGAACTGCTGTTGTTGGCAGGAGAATGACGTCACAAGGACAAACACCTGTTACAGAAAACATAAATTCTTTTGCCACCAGTGTGAAGAAGGGAATTGAACTAGACAGAAGTGTTGGCTGGCTCAGTTCTAGTGTTGAATAGAATCGCATGTGTTATGTATCAGTTCCATCCATCCATCATGTGCCATGCCGGTAAGCGTGGGCGGTCATGTTCTGCCATCTCACCCGATCACCAGAGTCGTGGATCAGTTAACAAGTGTCTTTTATGGCAAATTATGAATTCGATTCCGGATTGAGCGAGCATTGCATCAGGTATTTGCAGAATAGCATCTAGCTGTAAATAATGTGGATTAGCTTAGTGATAGATAGAGTTTAGAACTCTATCATAGTGTTGTTGCGTTATGGTTAGGTAGTTAAAGAGTATCGGCGACAGTAGGCAATCGTATTGTTAAAATTAACTAGTGTGAGAAGACAAGTAGCTCAGCTGGTTGGGAATAGTGAAATGGGATGATGTTTGGAGAGATTGAGGATGGTTGGGGGATAGGGGAAATGTCCAATTGTGGGATCTTCCAGTGGGGGGCGGGGGGGCTACTGGGGTTCTACACTTTACATTTTGCTCTGTCCTTGTCTTACCCACCTCAGACCGTTGTGATGAGCTCCTCTGCCCATGCCAGAGTTGGTTCACTGTCATGTATCTGAGTGAGGCCATCGGCCTACACTCATCTAATAGGGGTCAGTGACAAGTTGCTCTCACCGGCTGTGTTGTTATCTCTTTTACAGGTTCCCTCAGGTTAGGATAAAAACCACTGAAACATGGCAAATTAAAATCCTGAAGAAAGTAGTGCATGAAGATTCATACATCAGCCTTTGCACTGGGCTTATGATAGAAAAAGTCTGAAGGACATGGCTCTGGTGAGCTGATACATACAAGCATCCAACAGGATGATTTCTTAGAACAATAATGTTTGTGTTACACGCCACACGAGACCTGAACATTAGCGAGTGTTTTTTCCACATCATATGGGAAAATAACAATAAGAAGTGTCAAGAAAATTATTAGATCCCTGTGAGACTATGTACAATACTTGAGAGAGAGTGAGAACTTTAGGACATCTCTTAGAAAGGAATAATGTTAATTTCAGGGGACAGTGTTCTGCGTTTTCACTATTCAGGAATTGTGAAGTCTCAAACTCTAAGAACATTTAGGGACAGTGTTTATGATCAAGTTAGGGTCAGTATCGGACTATATCTGTGATTGATGTCCTAGTATCATGATTATCACAAGCTACCGGAGATAGTCTACACCTGGCAGGAGCGACACATCGTTTGGTGAGGTCTTTTGTGCTGGCTCTGATGATGTGGTGTAGTACTTACCATGATGATCGGATGTTGCTCCTGAATTGTTCAGTCTGACTCTACAGATACACTAGAGCATACGACACACATTCTACACATACACTTCTCACATACATACTCTTTTCTTTATTAAATTAATTTTGTATTAATTTTTAGAAGCCAGAGTTGTTGAGTATGTTGTTTTGGGGAAGTGTGAGAGGGGGCATGATCCAGTGGTGAGTGAGAGAGAAAGAGGTATCCATTGACTGAGGGAGTGTTGTGGATGGAATTTGGTGGATTCTCCAGAATAATGATATGGGGTTAAATATAATGTGGGTGTTGATTCCCCTCTCTCCAGGGACGACACTTTAAAGGAAATACACGACACTAGATGCATACCCTCTACAGGATGTCGCAGTCAACACCAGCATTTTTTACTGTTGTGATCTCTTGGCAAGTTTACATTCAGTAGATTACATTGCTTTCTGAATGACCTGCACCCGTACCATTACTTTAAAAAAACAACAACAACAACAACATCAGTAACCCCTTCGCCATGGCGCCGGCATAGTAGTCGATTACAGATAACACAAACAGCAGCAGCAGCAAGTGGTGAGCAAAGTCAAGAAGATTTCCCGCCACTCGCGCCAGAAACTCCTCCACAAAAAAGAACTGAACTGACACAAACCTTTAATAGTCAAATCAACACACACGCAGGCACTGAAACCGTTGCTGCATCGATTGATCTTGAGGATGCATACAACAGAGTACCACTGGATTTGTTAATGTTTCAGCTTCTCGAACTAAACGTAAGTCCATTCTTCCTTAGTTGGATCGCTGCAGCCCTCTTCCAACGGAAAGTAGTTTTTAGATGTGGCAGTTGGACTTCGGAACCAACAACAATATATCCTGGCCTACCACAGGGATTACCATTATCTCCGGTACTGTTCAACGCCTACACAGTGAGAATCACCAGTGAGCAGATCACTGGACCTGGCAGGACATTGTCATATGCCGATGATGATTTAGTGTATCGTCAGGGTAAGGATAGAGAGGAGGTTGCTGTGGAACTACAAACCGAACTCAATCGCATAAGTACTTGGTGTGATGAAGCTGGGGCAATGGTCAACCCAACAAAGGCAACAGTGACTTGGTTCTCGTTGAATAATCATATTGTCAACACTCGAACACCAACTGTAATGCTGTGTTCAGAGGCGGTGGAAAGAACGCAGGCAATGAATTACCTGGGGATACGGTTTGATCGAAGCCTTGCTTATAATGTGCACATAGACCAGGTGATAACAAAGGACAAGCGGGGTTTGGCAGCGATGCGGGTGATGGCGGCAGCAAACTGTGAGCAGCGCCATCTATGACTTCTGTACGAGGGGCTGATCATGTCTGTTTTGGAGTATGCAATGGCAATCCTGACTCTCAGCCATAAACAGATAGAAAGGATGGAAAGGATACAGAATGAAGCTATGCACATTATTCTTGGATGTACAAGAGATACAGCATGCAGGGCGATGCGCTACCTTCTTGATTTTCCAACCATTGAAGAGAGAATACAAGGTTACAGGGCACGCGCCTACCTCAGAATTAACGCAAACACACAACATCCACTGCATAATGAAATTAGGAAGGTGAAGGGCAGCAGGTTAAAAAGAGGACGGTCGTGGATGGGTCAAGCCGAAGACATTCTTCAACAGGTGTGTTCACTTGAAGACTTAGAACCTGGCGAGGAGTGGGTGCAAGTGCCAACAGACTTCTGCACATCCTTTTCAGTTTGCATCCAACTAGATAGAAAATGCAGACAAGAAAATCCGGCTGCTGTTGAGGCTGAAGTACAAGCGTCGATCTTCGAGAATTCGCTAGACGGTGACGCGGTCATCTACACAGATGGGTCGGTTGTCCGACATGTGAGGAGCTCCTTTACAGCTCGGGCCGGAGGGAGAATTGTGAATGAGGACTCTGGTGCTTTCACTGAAACCACAAGTAGCCTGACCATGGAACTCATGGCAGTAAGTAAAGCAATAACATGGCTCGAGACACAGACATTCACTAGGGCATGTTTCCTTAGCGACTCAATGAACATGATCAAGAGGATAGAGGAGGGGTCGATCCGAAGAGAATGGTTGCTGCCTCTGGAGCGGTCTCGACTGGCAAAGATTAGTTTCATCTTCGTGCCAGGGCATGCGGGAGTGCAAGGAAATGAGCGGGCTGACAAGCTCGCAGGTGAGGCTACTGTGGAGGGTGGACGCGCCGCCATGGACCAGGCTGACATTCTGAATGCTCTACGAAAAGTAAGACTTTTGCGAGAACCAAGTGATGACTGTGAATCTACAACAATGGCCAGACTGCGAGAGCAGCAAATTAAAAGAGGGGTGGCCAAACAAGAACACTACGCAGGAAGCCAAAGAAGATTGATAACACAGAACTGGCGTCGTTAGCCGCTACACGTTGCGGGATTAGCTGAGGAGGGGATCCGAGCACTTATGGACTGAATGGTTCGATGTGCAATGAGGATGATCTGTCGACTAACTAACTATCAACACACAAGTACACAGCAACACACAAGAAAACAATCCAAAAAAATGAAGACTGGCGGTTTCCAAATCATCAGTAATCTAAAGAAGAGAAAAACAACAGACAGAAGACTACTGCAATCACTAGACAATTTAGGCAGTGCAGCAGACGGTCTTTCACCAACCAGATCGAAAAAAACGAAAAAGAAAGAAAGAACCAAAGACATTACAGAACATCACAAGACAAAGGAAAATTAACAAGAAGAGTTGAGTTGAGCTAAGAACTGACATCACTGCTCTCAGGATATTTCCCCGACGTGCTCCGTCCCCTCGTTCAACAGCCAGCCAAGAGTCACACTACTAATAGTTCCCATCGCTATTTGATTGAAAGTTCTCCTGGTCTTGCCTCTCAGTTTTGAGACTCTACCAGAACCCCTGCCCATCCCACGCATTCTCATCCTTTTCACATACGGTTCTCAATCTGTTCACCCGCCTTATCCACCTTGTCCCACAGGCGCACGATCAAGACCCCCACCCCTTTGTCCATAGGTAATCTACCACCAAGAGGTGCATTCCCTGCCAGCCTATCAGCTTTTTCATTCTCCTGCACTCCCACATGGCCAGGGCATAAAATCCATCAAATTCTCACAATCTGTGACCACTGAAGCGAGGTGAGCCATACCACACGAAACATTCCTTTCCTCGCCTTACTGAGCATACGCTTTGAGTCCACGATAAAGACAACGTGTGTTGCAGTGGTCTCCTCTAACCAGCGTAAAGCGGACGTGACTGCTTCCACCTCCATTCTCATGCTGGAGGTCTTAGCCTCATATGCCTGACTCTACTTTATTAGGAATCGTCCATTAGCCTTGCAATGAAACCCCAACCACTCCGCCTGTTTCTCACCACTGACCCATCAGTATAGTTCACTAGGTCACCATGATGTGTATTACTCTGGATTGGATGTTGCACCTCAAACTATGTGCGGGCCGCTGCCCATTCTACGCACTCACGGCCCAGTGTTATTATTACAATATTACATTGTGCCAGGCCGTCATGTCTTCCGGTACTTCAACCCACTCTTTTTCACGATTGATGGTCTCTAGATCGCACACCTGACGGATACATATTTCTGTCTGTGCCATCCATGACCTGCCTCGTCTTAGTCTATGACCCTTGACCATTTATATGGCTTCATGCAGGGGGTGATCCCTATCTGCAGCAACTCTCAGGTACCATTTGGCTCGAAGGACCGTATGCCTAGCAGCCATTGTTGGTAGCGCCAGGATATGCCTATGCATATAGTTAGTGTGTCCTTTGTCCACCCAAGGATAACAGACATGGCCGCATTCTGTATGCGCTCCAACCTTTCAAGCTGGCTCTTTGGTACTGTAAGTAGTCCCAAACTGTACTCAATGACAGAAGTTATTAACTGCCCTAAAAGCCTGTAAAGCATCCTCTGGCTACCCCGGTTTTGCCATCGCCCTCAGTGCATTAAGTCCCAAACCACCCTTCACCACCAAAACCTCCACATGATCCTTAAAAGACATACATCTGTCAAACGTCTACTATGAGGAAATCCATTCAATATAATACATGAGACACCTGCCTTCACAATCCGGTTATCCAGGGAGTACCACACAACCGACGCCTTGTCGGGGTTTATAACTGCCCCTGCATCCTTGCACCACTCCGCCACCCTGTTTACTGCCATCTGTAGTACTTCAGACAAACTTTCCCTGTCCCTGTCCTGTCTGTACTCGCAAATACGAATATAAAACATAACATGATGTGACCTGCAGTTTAACATACCCCGTTATGTGTCCGGCACATGTGAGTCTTCGGTCCCAACATCTGTTGAACTCTTTCTGTATTAATCCTTTCATTGGAGGTTAGCTTGGCTGAATGGATAAGAGCGCTGGCTCTTAAACTTTCGGTGTGCTGATGCAAAGGTAATTGTTTCAACCCCTACGCCGGTCTGTTGGACTAAAATGTTGACATCTCATCCTTGACTTTGGGACGTAAATTACAAGTACCTAAGAAGTTGGAGTGGGTACGCCTGATGGCGAGGGACACTGATATTATGGGAAAGCAAAAATTAGTCCAGTGCTCTACACGTATGGACTACCCTTGAGTTCAAAGCGAGTGAACGTAATATAAAATCTTTGCATTTTCAAAAGATAAGGGAACAAAATGTAAATGCAGTGCAGACCTAATAAGGCGAACTCACTGTCATGGCTCAGATGAAAGACAGAAAGAGTTAAACTGGTGAGCAGGTGCATCAGAAGATAGAATCAGAAGAATCTGATAAAGTTGCACATTATAGCACTAGTGTGAAACGAATGAGACGTCACAAGTGAGTGTGATAACAACCAAATGGTGTTGAGTCAACAAACTGACAAGACGTAGTGGCTTATCTTCGCCAGCTCACTCTTAGACTACAACTCCTAGCTTTACATAGTCAGCTCACACACAGATAGAAAGGATTAGAACGATATCGCAAGCTTCTACATGCAATCATACATCGCAGAATGCGCAGCTTGACACGTGCCGTGCTCAACGACATGAGTACTCGCAAAGACGCGAATGGGTCCAGCTAACTGACATTGGCCGACAAGGCTTGATCAGGCTTCCGTTGCAGTCAGGGCCTGGAGTAGTCGCTTCTGACACCACAATCACAGCTAACGGTAGACAGACCTAGTCACCCAACACTCACGCCAGGTAGGAGTAGATTTGTTGGTACAGTGCGGAAGTGTCAGATGTGTGAGCGAGCCTGAAGGCTTCATCAACATGTACACTAAACTCCGTCATCTGTTACCGGCCAGCGGTAGAATACATTGCTGATCACTTCACAAGAGCGTAACTGAGTTGTCTATGGATGTACGACAGTCCTATGCATGTGTATGCAGCCAGATAAGCGCATGTCATTCAGCTTCCCAGTGAACCTACCAACGAGCCAGATCACAGTGCATCCTCTGACCGCTAACTCGTTATGGCAATAGATTAGACCCCACGTTGGTCTTGTCCCTGTTGACAAGAAGAACGTCGCATTGTGACACTCACCTGGGACCTAAGAAATAGTTCTTATTATTAGAAATCCCTCTTATAAAAGACAAGAGTCATAATATTCAGAGGTCGCGGATTGTGAGCATTGGCTGGATCTTTTCTCCAGGACACTGGTGTGGTTTGAAATGAACAGGCAGGCAGATTGGCTGGTGCCACATCATTTAGGGGTGATGTGATGTATGATAAGGCAGATCAGGCGAGGTTCGTTTGGGAGCACGTGAATAATACAGAAGAACAGATAGACTGGCATGGTCTAGAGAAAATGTGGCAGCAAAGGGATGGTTAGAGGATCTGGTAGACAGTCGTCACTCAGAGATAAAGCAAAACAGACATATAATCTGCATGCAACTGGTACCACAATATTGAAACGTTTCGCTGGTTGTTAAAGATGAGGACTGAGCGCTTATGGAAATGCGCCGAGTGCAATGATGTCTCTACTTGACGCAACTCAACTTAACTCTGCAATAAATTGGCTACTACAGATTAATGGCGAACGCTTCTGCCACCTTTAACATGCGACCATTTTGTGTGTTAAACATGATAATGGTCTACTTTCCTCTTCTCTTCTGACAAAACCCTTTGATCTATGAGATATCGCCTCCTTTTGTGCTGGTTAGTTCAATGACCTTTTGTCCCCGAGTGTGGTAATATTTTCTATCATAATATGTCACAAACATTTTCATTCATAGTTAAAACTTTCTCCCAATACAATTGTTGCAATTTAACTTATAAACCATTTCTTATCACCAGTACAGATAGTACTTGACGCTTTGAATATAGCATATCGCCAGTTTCCTTTTTCTAAGGGCGACAACATTTACCTCACCTTAATTTGTATATTTTAACACATTATTACATTGAATGAAAGGTGTGCGAATCAGAGAGTGAATGAATTAAATGAGAGAGCGATATACTTAGCGGACAAATTGTACGCAACAAGTATTTATTTTAATTTGTCTGCGTTTTGAGTGTAAAATGTAACACTTGTCTAAAATTGTGTATACATGTTTAGTGTTAGATAAAATAGGTTCACTCTAAGAATCACTGTTTGAATACCCTGTACATGCGTTACGCAGATGACGTAATTCATGACAAGGGATATTCCAGCTCGTGACACTTAGAGATGTACTACACACCACATACACACAGGTAGCACACACTTTAGACATTAGGTAGGACATACTCATAAAACTAAACACTAACAATTAAATCACACACATTTGTATTAGAGCAAATAACAAAGCAGTAAACACACTAACAGGCAAACAGGAACATAAGTAGTTACCTGGGAGAAAACAAGAGTGCATATATCTATTAAGCACTATAAAACATACGGAAGTAAAAGTGTATCAAAATACACATTCAGGACAAGAATTGCAAGTGTTCTTAAATAAGCCAAGACAATTTGTCTTGTTAAACCTCTCTAACACAGAGTTTAATATCCTGGTATCATATGGATACTCGAGAAGGGCGCGGTTGCAGATACAACTAGAAGCGTCAGGGAACTTCGGTCGGATAAGCATGTTTAAGGATATGGAAGAGATAGGGGCTCTTCAGCAATCATCCTGGATTGTTGTACGGGGAAATACATGAGTTAATAGTGCAAATATATAGATGGCCAGGTTCCCATCCACGAAACTACCAAACACCAACTTCATGTGATCCTATGACAGAATTAGTGCAGAATAATTACCATATACTAACCCATAGATGCGGGGGAGGGGGACCCCTGTCAGAGTCTCACATGGAGTCGGTAGGAACATAAAGATAGAAGGGAACTCGAGAAGGGACATAACCCCAATACAAGGGAGACACACTCGAATGCTCGAACAATCTAGAGCCTTCGAGAAGCATAGGTCAGTTCGCCTATAGCTCCGTGGACACGCTGATCGCGTGCCAGGACCTGTTCCACGAGAAGCTCGAGGAGAGTTACAGCCCGTGTCCTAGACACGTTAGAGGGCAGACGCCGACTGGACATCGAACAAGCAACAGGGCTTAACTTAAGGGGGACTTGATAGATTGAACACAAGTGTATTTAGGAGTGTTACCCACTCGATAGATAGATGATAGAGTTTGTTGTAATGATTATGTATGCTGGCTTTGTTGTGAATTCCTATGATCATGTTCGCCACGTAGCTGGCTGCGAAAACCATTCTTCGCCAGCTTACTGTAAATAAATTATGTCAGATAGTATCAGAACGGAGTTTGTTGCCTGTATGAACCCAAGTTCCATTCCCCTAGGTATCTAGGACGTTGACAAACCACGCTGTGACAGGAAGGGTCAGTCGGTGCATGCGTAGGACATGAAGTCCACGCAGGGACACAACCCCGACTAACGAGAACTCACAGTGGTTAGCGTCAGACGGCTTGGGACTGTTGTACAGGACAGACGGATTGAATGCATGACTTGTGTGTATGAACGCGAATAGATAGAAATCCTGTGTGAGTATAGGAGACTGTGCGCCTGGTCTGTAGGAGTGTGAGTTGTATACATTGCATTTATATATCTATTGATTGTATTATGACATCGCTATTGTAATTGCGAGATGCATGTAATGGTTGTGATGAGTGAGAAGTGTGAATAAAGTGTTTGAATTGTATTTGCAGTGTGTCACGTAAAGTCATTCTGTGACCGTGTTTTGTATCACACTTGTTGGTGATTACGAACCTGTGTTATTGCTGAATGCAAGATTCTGACAAGTGTGAACGTGGGTGCATTGTCCAGCTTAGAACCACTTAGATAAAGGTGCGAATGCGGAATCGTCCATCTTTGAATTAGGTGTAAAATAGGATTGAACGTGTGTGTAAGCGGAAAGATTTGGAAAGAAAGCAACATGGAAAGTAAGTTGTTGAATGTGTTGAACGGACGACAGTACGACTAACAAACATACTCGACAGCACACAAACTTACAAAACTTAGTTGACATCGCATACACCACATGAACATACATGTCCTAATATTTTCTTCGTCCAAAAAAAGCAACAGGTTTTTGTGTCATCCGAAACCGTTAGCGACTAAAGTTCATTTTTCCGGGCAGTAACGATCAGGCAGCCATTCGCTGATACAGTACTCCAAAGTCACTTAAGTGTTAGCCTTTTTTCATATATACTTTTGTATGTAAGGCTAGGCACAAGCTGTATTTGACAAATATTGTACAAATTATTGTATTTACTAACACCTTATAATTAACTTTTTGGTACATTTATTGTATCTGAAATAATTCATCATGTCTACCTTGAATGATTTCATCGAATCTGGTTTGAAATTAAATTTAACTGGTGATGAGTTGACAAAATGGAGTGAGGCGAAGTATTCAGGGCATCTCCTATAACAAGAAAAAGCTAGGGAACGTGAGGACAGAGCTGCCAAAAGGGAGCTGAGAAAAGCAGAGATAGAGGCTGAGGCTGGAAAATCAGAAGCTGCTTTAAAACAGTCAGAGGCCGAAATAAGAAAAGCTGAGATCTCTGCCCAGAGTAAGAGGGAAGAGCTCGAAATGCAGCTGAAAATTAAACAACTGGAAGCTGAAACATCAGCAGATATAGATTCTAGAAAGTCAGAAAGACTAGAAAAAGAGAATCAGTACAAAAAGTATCAAGGCATCGTCAAAAATTTCACCACGGGCGACTGCATTGCAGCCTTCACCCAAAATTTTGAAACGATAATGGAGCATGATCAGATCCCAGAGACTGAATGGAACATTATATATATGAGAAGTCTTTCAGGGGAACCTCTCAAAGTGATAGAGACCATTCCCAAAGATCTCAGGAAAGATTATCAATATATTAAGTCCAAAATTATGTCACACTTCCTGTTAGATGAAACAGGCTACAGAGAACAGTTTAGCAAATTAGTTCCAAAACCTACACAAACGTTCTCTGACTACATCTCAGTAGTACTGGATATATTTAGTAAATGGCTGTCAGCAGCCAAAGTAAATGACAGCTTTGATAAGTTGAAAGATCTAATTCTTAGAGATAAAATCATTTCATCTCTACCACCACCATTTTCTAAATATCTGCAAGAATGTGAGTGCGAGAGTGTGCAAAATATAGAGAAACGAGCTTCGGCTTATTTCACAGCCAACAAACAGTGTTTTACTAGTGGATTGACTGACACAGACTTTGTAGCAGCCGCTACCTATGACAGAACGAAGTCAGGTCCCTACAGTAAACATAAACCCTTTAAGCAACCTTCTGATAAGTAATACCAATGCAGATATTGCCATCTTCCACATAATGAAAATGATATGTGCGATAAACATCCAGGGTACCTCACATACTTACAAAACTATATAGATAAGCAAGATAAGGAGAGAAAGAGCTACACACGGATAACCAAATGCTTCCTTTTCAAGGCATATGGCCACTGGCGTCATGCTTGTAAAGGTAAACAAATGACCAGAAAGGCTAATGCAGCCATGTTTGATAGCTCTTCCTCAGATGAGGAACAAGTAGAAAATCATCCTGTTAATTCAGCACAGGCCATTGATGTATTTCATCTTGAAAAATGTACCATCTGTGATCGTTTTCATGAAGATGGCTTATTAACATGCGGCCACTCAATACCTATTGCCAATGAAGAGGCTAGTTTGGTAATAAACTCCAAAGGTAAACTTAACATCCACCAAGGATTTGTAAATGGCAAATCTGCCACCGTTTTACGAGATAGTGGATGTACTCTTATTGGTTTGAAGAGAGACTTTATTTTACCTTCAGACTATACAGGCAAACATGTTACATGCAGAACTTTCTCAGGTAACATCGAGAAATACCCGCTTGCATGGGCATATATTGACACCCCATTTCTCACAGGAAAGGTTAAATGCGCAGCATTATCCAACCCATGTTGTGACATTATCTTGGGTAAACTTCCTGAAGTAAATGATATGCCACATGACAGTATAACATCTTCTGCCAAATGTATTGTTGATAATGCAATATCATCTTCAACTGAATACACTGTTGACAACGTATTATCACATTTGAATGAATGTATGTTTGCAAATTCATTAACTTCATCACATGATTGTATTGGTCTAAATGTAACACCACCTTGTCATGTTGTTGATATTTCAAATGCAGTAACTAGATCCGCTGCAAAAGTGCAAGATCAAATTAATCAGACAGAGGCTTTGGAAATGTTAAGCCCAGTTATATTACCTCCTATGACCATGAGGGAAAATTTTATAACAGCCCAAAAGGCTGATTTATCTCTGCACAAATATTTTAATTTAATAAGCCAAAAAGCCAAGAATAACAAAGAATGCTAGATGGCATTTTGCCCTAAAAACGGTATCCTTACAAGGTACAACACCAAAGGTACCAGCACCACTGAGCAAACGGTGTTACCAACCGAACACCGCAAGCAAGCATTACATCTAGCACACGACATATCCTTTGCAGGGCATATGGCTTATTCGAAAACTAGATCTAGATTACTTACCCAGTTCTACTGGTCTAAATTCTGCAGTGACACCAAGCAATATTGCAGAACTTGTGACATCTACCAGAAGCTTGTTAAAAAGGGTAAACACCCGCAAGCTGAACTACAAATAACAGATTTAGCAAGTAGACCTTTCGAAAAGATCTCTGTTGATATTGTGGGTCCTCTAAACCATGTGACATCAAGAGGAAATAAGTTCATTCTAACTATAATTGACCTCTGTAGCAGATGGCTTGAGTCTATTCCACTTAAGAACATAACTGCCAAGGATGCAATGGAAGTCCTCTTCCACATTTTTTCTAGAGTAGGGTTTCCTGATACCATTCTCTCAGATCGGGGGAGTCAGTTCATAGCTGTAGCCACTCAAGTCTTTACTAGAATGTTAGGGGTAAACCAGTGCTTTAACAGCCCATACCACCCTCATTCTAAGGGAATTGTAGAAAAGATGAACGGTGATCTCAAGCATATGCTATCTAAAGTTACCCAGGAACACCCTGAAGACTGGGATACTTATTTGCCTCCCATACTATTTGCCTATCGCGAAGTACCTCATGCCAGTAAGGTTTCTCACCATTTGAACTTGTATATGGAGCCAAACCACGCGGCCCATTATCTATGTACCATTCTATGTTAACTGAAAATATAATTGTACATAAACCAGTATCATCATATGAACATGTAACATCATTGCGAGATAGGATAATGAAATCTTGTGTGTTAGCTAAAGAAGCACTGAAACAATCTGGTGCTATCTACAGACAGTACGAAGACAGAGGAAATAGGACAATAACACTGACACCTGGACAAGACGTACTTCTTTTGCCAAGCGACAGACATCTTTTGACAGACTCATGGCAAGGACCGTTTAAAGTAAGTAGACAGATCTCTACTGTGGACTATGAGATTGCAGTTAAAGACAAACACAAAATATTTCACATAAACATGTTAAAACCGTACTACAGCAGAGACGAAGTACAAGACGAGACAGTAGCAAGCACAACGATAGTAGACCACATAGACGATCACGATACCGACGAAATACCGACCCCATCACTTGACACGACAAACAATCTGCATGACATCAAAATAAATACTAATCTTACTCAGAGAGAGACCGACAGTTGCAGACAACTGTTACAAGACTACAGTAGCATTTTCTCTAACTGACAGACAGACTTAGTGCACCATCACATTATTCTGACATCCAACACACCGATAAAGTGCAGACCATACTCCATTCCCATACATTACAAAGACAGATTACACCAGGAAATTCTAGACTTAGAGAAGAATCACATCATCAGACGATAGTGATTGTGAAAAAGAAGGACAACACCATACGACTCTGTGTCGACTATCGTAAACTTAACAATATCACACAGTTGGATTTAGAACCAATGAGCAACTGTGAAGACATACTGACAGAACTGACAGATTCACGATACTTTACAAAACTGGACATGACAAAAGGGTATTGGCAAATACCGGTACATCATGACAGCATACATCTGACAGCATTTGCCACACCCTGGGGACTATACGAATGGTGCAAGCTTCCATTCGAGATAGTTAATGCCCCTGCGACCTTTGTACGGATGACGAGACTTCTTCTGACAGACATCCCTAATATAATTTCCTACATGGACGACATTTGCATACATACGAAGACCATGGCAGACCATGTAACAACATTACAGCAGACATTTGATCGCATCAGACAGCACGGACTGACAGTCAAACCATCGAAAGTCGACATAGCCTACCAAGAAATCTCATTTTTTGGGTATAACATTTCTAATGGCTTTGTCACGACTGACGACAACATCGTGTCAAGAATTCTTAAATTGTCGCTTCCGACAACAAAGAAAGAATTGCGAAGTGTCCTAGGTCTGTTAAATTATTACAGACAGTTTATACCAAATTTTGCTACGTTGACCGAGTGTTTCACTAACCTACTAACGAAAGACAAACCTAACAAAATTGTAAACAGCGAATGCCTAAGACCTGCATTTACAAAAGTGTTATCCTACTTTTCTAGTAACCCGATTCTTAAATTACCAAATTTGGACACTATTTTCAGATTGAGAACTGACGCGAGCTCCGTAGCGATTGAGGCAGTACTTTTGCAGGAACACGACCAAATTCTCCACCCTGTTTACTACGTAAGCCGAAAATTAAAAGCAAGAGAAAGAAATTGGTCTACGCCATAAATTGAGGCCTTTGCTCTTGTGTACTCGGTAAGAAAACTATCCAGATTTCTTCTTGGGAAACACTTCATAGTCGAGACAGACAACAGTCCGTTGACAATTATCACGACTGGAACTCCTCCTAACCACAGAGTGGCTAGATGGTCACTATTACTACAAGATTTCAGTTTTGAAGTCTGGCATATCCGTGGCACACAAAATTTGATTGCCGACCTTCTTTCCAGATGTCCTTACGACACACCCGAAAGCCTAATGGTGCCTGAACGCACACAGCAGACCAATAATTAATCTGCAGACTAATATAGCGCTCAGCAACACGGCGAATAGTGAAATTATTTCAGAAACGCTGTGTAGAAATTGTGATAGGGACGACGTCCCAATGTAAATATATTAGATATATCTTATAATTATTGGAATAATTGTGGTGAATACTTGTGTGGTATGTGATAGAAAGGGAACATTATTTTAAATATGTGTGAACATTGTAATGAACAGAGCTACGTGATTTCAAGACTTACTTTACTTGAACGGTTAGAGTATCCGTAGTACCTGCTGAGCAGAATGTTCCGACTTATTTTAATCCGTGCAAAAGGAACACAGACATCTGAATTCTACAAGAACACTTTAATCCATACTTTGAAAGAAAAAGTTAATCCAGCAGGTGTTTTTATGAACTGTGTACTCCGTTCGCTTATATAACATCCAGACGGAAGAATATTATGTTGGCTACATCTTAACACACCAGCTGTGTACTTCCGGTGTTTGTGAAATTAATCTGACAACTAGCAGACTATAGTGTAATTATCACAAAGAATTGAAGTTGTATATAAACTTTGTGAGCTGAAATTTTCCATATACAAATTGTATGCAAGCATTTTGATAGATGTGATCTCAGAATCATAAGTTGATTACCTTGTTCGCAATAGTGTCATTTGGTTTACTAATGTTAATAAGCATCAAACTATGACGAGTAGAAATTGTTTCACCAATGTAATTTATTTTCTTTGAAAGCATGGTAAAATTATCGCACAAAAATGTTGTATTGTTTCACTGCTTACAACCAAGGGAGACAATTGAAATTAGTAGTAATGTGTAACAGGTATAGAAACCATCCTCATGTTGCCAGATTGGCGACACATCAAGATGACATCAACTATGCATGGAAGGAATTACCGAAGCTGTAGATCTGCATGAGACTTGCCGACCAAATGAGGTTGAGGTCTAATGTTGGAGTCATCTTATAGGGAGAGACTCGCGGCCTGACATGTCGTTTTTATTATTTTGGTTTATCTGTCGAGAGGTAGTTGCGTGGCTCGCTGATAGCTACCGGACTGGCTGTTTCAAATTACAACTAACGTAATAATCCATCTAGTGGATTGTACTTGAGGAGTGTTGCTTGATGGCATCAATGAAGAGTGTGTGTATATAGCTTGCAATTATCTACATATTTCAATATAAACCAAAATGTCAAGTCAGATGACAAACAATGGGTCGATTCTGTCAGGTTTAATAAGATGTATATTGCTTACATGAAAGGATTCCCCTTTCATGAAAAGGAGGGCGGGAGCATGTCATAATCTCCCTGCCAGTTCTACCGCGTCGTCGTCAACGACGCCAGGCAATTACGGCCAGATCCGCCTGTGAGCGACACTAACCACGCTGTGACAGGAGGGTCAGTCGGTGCATGCGTGGGACATGAAGTCCACGCAGAGACACATCCCCGACTAGCGAGAACTCACAGTGGTTAGCGTCAGACGGCTTGGGACTGTTGTACAGGACAGACGGATTGAATGGTGCTCGCATGACTTGTGTGTATGAACGCGAATAGATAGAAAGCCTGTGTGAGTATAGGAGGCTGTGCGCCTAGTCAAGGCAGCAACAACAATGAACATGTTAGCAAAAAGAGTCTGGGAGAACAGGAAGTTTACTGCCAAAACAAAAGTCCTCGTATACCAAGCCTGTGTCCTTAGTACTCTTCTTTATGGCAGTGAAACCTGGACAACTTACTCACGCCAAGAGAAACGTTTAAACAGCTTTCATATGCGGTGTCTGCGAAGAATACTTGGTATTAAGTGGCAAGACAAAATCACAAATACTGAAGTATTGGAAAGATCAGGTTGTTTGACGGTGTATTCCATGCTCAGTCTTCGTAGACTTAGATGGATAGGACACGTTAGGAGGATGGATGATGGTAGAATACCAAAGGACATCTTTTTTGGTGAATTACAGACGGGTAGGAGATCTCAGGGTCGGCCTCTACTACGATACAAAGATGTGTGTAAGCGGGACATGATTGATACAGGCATTGATAATGCACACTGGGAGCATGTCGCCACTGAACGTGTTGCATGGAGGGCAACTATCAGAAATGGAATAAAGACAAAGGAGAAAATGATTGCAGATAAAGCACACACACAGCGTGAGAGACGTAAGATGGTGCAAAATGGTGGAAATGACCATGTTTTCACATGCACCTACTGTGGGCAAACATTTGCAGCAAGAATTGGTCTTACCAGCCACACTCGCCACCGCCATGGATCGTAGTTATTAAGCCTTTTTGAAGCACAATGTACCAAACTATCGTCTGCCAAGACGGAAAGGTGTCAATGCGCCTGGTCTGTAGGAGTGTGAGTTGTATACATTGCATTTATATATCTATTGATTGTATTATGACATCGCTATTGTAATTGCGCGATGCATGTAATGGTTGTGATGAGTGAGAAGTGTTAATAAAGTGTTTGAATTGTATTTGCAGTGTGGAACGTATAGTCATTCTGTGACCGTGTTTTGTATCACACTTGTTGGTGATTACGAGCCTGTGTTATTGCTGAATGCAAGATTCTGACACACTACGCTAGCTCGGTTTCCGTGTTGAGAGTCTGCTTACAACTGAACAAGACAAGCTTTCTTGCGTGTAGTGCAACATTGTAACGAAATATTTGTGTCCATAGATTTGAGATAACGAAAATGTTGTAAACTTAAGGGTAACAATCTAATACAGATGAATGGTTTCATTTTCCCAAGAGAAGTAACTCACACTATAAGACTAGAAACGCTTGATTGTAGGTTCTAACAATAAAAACGTAATGTTTGAATATGATACCTACAATTTCTATTTATATACACATTTTGAATGCAAACTGCATATAATGACAGCGAGATATTAATGTATAGAATAGTATGCAGTCATTACACAAACAATTATATAATCTTTCTGCATTTCATGTCTTGGATCTAATTGTATTTGCAAAAAAAAAACAAAAAAAAAAACAACAACAACGGACTTTGAGAATACACACTGTTTTGTACGAAATGAAACCACATTAAAAGGTAGACATATAATTAAACTATGGAAAAGGGACAGAATAACAAAACAGATATTTCAAGGGACTAAAATGAGCATTATAATTGTATTATGCGATTTACATACTTATAATATTTATATTAATCTTTTATAAATATTGTTATAGAAATTAACCATGGCTATTATATGCACTTTAAATAACCAGATTAGAAATTTCAATTTCTTTATATTTTGCGTAAAAGTGATACTTTATTTTAAATACATGAGAGTTTTATAACAAATTTTTATACTTTTTCTTGATAATACATGAATTGTTTTTCTCCCTTCAATGTCAGACTTCATTATGGAATATTCTATCAAATTTTGTCCAGCCTGTAAAAGGCCACATTACTTTGGAACCCCACCAGCATTCAACATTTTGTCTTATCTCATCATGTTACTCTTGTACCTTGCGGTGAAGTATAAACAGCGGGAGAGTGCCCGATTATGGGCTTCATGTATCGATATTCACATGTACTCTGTTATTCCCTCCGTCCAACGTTTACGTGGTCGGCCTCTTCCTCTGTTTCCATCTGGTCTGTACATCATTGCTTGTTGTTGTATAGTGTTAGTTGGTAACCTACTTGCATGACCAAACTATTTGACTTGCTGCTTTCTAATAAAATCTAGTGCAGCTATAACCCCCACTTTAGTCAGCATTCTACAAGACATGCATATAAGCATACCGAGGAAGTGAGTACTTAATACATCAGACAACACTCCAGATCTAACAATAATTGGTAAACCAACAAGCACCCTCATTACAACTTAGAATCAAAAAATATTACATGTTTTATAAGTTCAAATGGAAACATAAAACAAATACGATAAATCACGAGTGAATTACTTTTACAGAGGAAGTGGTCACAAGGAAAGCTAGATTTATTTCCGTTGCTCTGACCAAATTTAACATATAAGAGAACTCATTGCACGATGGTTGGGATTCATTGGTAAGAACAAGTCTCACGCCACGCGTTGCTTACGACTGAAAGAGTAAAACCATGAAACTATCATATATGCTTGTCGCGACTGCCAGGTTACTTCTACCATCAAACATAATATGCCAACCACTGCAAAGGGAAACTACTGAACGTAGACTTGCCAAGAGATCCAACACAGCAAGCAAGTAAGCAGACAAGCAAGCAAGTATGTAACATAAAGAATCCTTTTACGCGCTTTCCGCACATTGGGCATATGGTGCTAAATCCATGTTTATAGCCCAACCGACACTGGGTGGATGATGAGGTGGGTATCACACAAGCTAAATCCATGTTTATAGCCCAACCGACATTGGGTGGATGATGAGGTGGGTATCACACAAGCTAAATCCATGTTTATAGCCCAACCGACACTGGGTGGATGATGAGGTGGGTATCACACAAGCTAAATCCATGTTTATAGCCCAACCGACACTGGGTGGATGATGAGGTGGGTATCACACAAGCTAAATCCATGTTTATAGCCCAACCGACACTGGGTGGATGATGAGGTGGGTATCACACAAGCTAAATCCATGTTTATAGCCCAACCGACACTGGGTGGATGATGAGGTGGGTATCACACAAGCTAAATCCATGTTTATAGCCCAACCCACACTGGGTGGATGATGAGGTGGGTATCACACAAGCTAAATCCATGTTTACAACCCAACCGACACTGGGTGGATGATGAGGTGGGTATCACACAAGCTAAATCCATGTTTACAACCCAACCGACACTGGGTGGATGATGAGGTTGGTATCACACAAGCTAAATCCATGTTTATAACCCAACCGACACTGGGTGGATGATGAGGTTGGTATCACACAAGCTAAATCCATGTTTATAACCCAACCGACACTGGGTGGATGATGAGGTGGGTATCACACAAGCTAAATCCATGTTTACAACCCAACCGACACTGGGTGGATGATGAGGTTGGTATCACACAAGCTAAATCCATGTTTACAACCCAACCGACACTGGGTGGATGATGAGGTGGGTATCACACAAGCTGTATTTACTTCACAAGACATGTCCTATTACTCATCCAGGGAGCCCAGGGCAGTTTTACAAATCCGCACCGATGCGGATTCGAACTTTTGACCACCGTGCCAGCGTGTGAACGTCTAGCCACTACACTACTGATGTCGCTTCTCAGAACTCCATGGTATACTATTAATTGCCTATATGCTCACTGTATCATGCCAATCTTCCAATAGTCCATGCCGTGTGGTGTTCGTAATCACGACTGTTGTCAGCGTCTCAGTCGCTCGTTAGTAATGGCACTGACAGAAATTGATACATGCATGAATAACCTGTCAACACAGTGCACATGTATATAGATTTATTAACGAGAAAATATACATCTCGGTTGATCACAAATTATGTTTAACAATTTATAGCAAACATCCGTTGCAACACTTAGCAATGCACTCGTGCGCTCTCGTATCACAGATTATCTCTCACCTAGCGCACAGGGCATTCAATGCCACACTCTCTTAGCATTAGCAAACTCTTGTCAGGTATTCAGTATACTCTCTCTCTCACAAATATCCAAACACATCCTTTCTCAACCACAGTCTAGTCCAGTCCTGTTCCCTCGTTCGGTCAGTGGTCACGTGGTACTTGACCTCGTGTCGTCTGTAATAGTCGGGCTAAGTAGGATGTCTCGGTATTCTGGATATCGTCCTGTCCTTCAACCGTCTGTTAATGGCTGGTGTCTCAGGTCGTCTAGCCCAAGGTTGGGCTGTCTTTCAAGGACACTGTTCTGTCTGTAAACCCTATGTCCTGTCTATCACTGGGTGTATATATAGTCCTGTTTACTCTACCTTGCTATACCTATGTCCTGTCTCTGTCATATGTCCTCTCTTACGTATTCCTGGGACTCTGACAACTGTCTATAGCCTTCTTTCTCGTATACTGCCAGTAATGTATGACGCCTACGTTCCTCCATACCATGATGTTAAACTATCCAGCATCTTCTCGTTTGGTTCCCCCTCTGAATCTTTCCCTCCACAACTTTCCTGTTGTCACTCCTTTTGTCCTTCTTTCCTCCACCCTTATTTTCTGTAAGTATGGCTGTATGTTTGTCACATGTTTTCTACATAGAATAGTGGTCTGTTTGGCTTACGCTGGGGCATAGACATGTATGCTGGATGTGGTCATCTTGGAGGGTCAAAGTCATCGACATGTATGCTGAATGTGGTCATCTTGGAGGGTCAAAGTCATCGACAAACAATGAAGGGATTCACATTGCTAATTTTGGAAGAGCGTAGTCCCAGTGAATATCATTGACTTCTCCGATGTCACAACAGCCACAGCCCTGTGAAAAGCAGCTAAATGCAATATCAATATCTTCTGTATTGTCATGGCCGACAAAAGTAATATCTACCACAATATTTTACAACAAAGTAGGATCTCCAACAAGAGTATCCACCTTGTTAGACTCATGACCTCATGAACTCTTTTTTGATTTAAAAAAAAATAGTTCGAGCTGTTCAAGGGGACTTTGTAGTTGTGTGTTTATTTTCATTATTTTAGAGGAAACGCGGACATGTAAATATCATCTGCTGTGATAGACGTAATATTATAGCAACTAACTGGTATTTAAACAATGATCGATTTAGATAACCCTTTGTGAAGACTCTGAAACATTTTAATGATATCAGGAGATATTTAGTTGTCGTGTTTTGTCTTTATTTATGCATTATATTTGAGTTGTGTAATTTCTGAGATGTCCATACCAGCATACATACCCTCTATTCCCCAATGTTATCCCATTATATTGTCATACCTTACAGTAAGGAGTGTTGTTCTCTTTTTGTGTTGATTGATGTAAAGTTTTGTGATGTTAAATGTCATATTTTTACATAATTTAACATAAACTCTAGAGGAGACTAGAATATGGCAGTGAGACAACACGCGTCAAGTTATCCAGAGTGAGCTTCCTCATCTCTTGACTGCGGTGACTTTACTGGCTATCCTGACCTACTGCCGGATGTATAGTTGATTGCTCAACCTCAAAGAGATACATGATCCTCTGTTCCTCTTTTTCAATGTGATCCTGTCCGTTATAATTAATTTAGCTGTTACTGACTCAATGATTTGTGACCATTAAGTAGAGTTTTGGAGAACCAATGAATACCTCCAGGTAAACAATGAAATTTTTACTGAGTATCCCAAATGTCCTTAGGGTGGTTCCTTGCCTCTCCTCTACCAACTAATTAATTAATCTGGGGTGATTACTTACAACAATTTTACTATGACAAGAGAAATCTCAAAAGAGAAAATAACCCGTAATTTTCATCATTTACAAGGGATTTCTCATAAGTCTTTAGCCTGACCATAAAGGAGTTGGCGGAGAAAATTGACATTTTGCACGTGCATAGCTTATTTAATTTTTAATAGACATATGAATTATGAATGGCCCACGTCAACTGATTTTTCCGATATGGCGCATGGCACAACACACCCTATTGACCAGATCTGCACATCAAACGTTTGTCAGAACAATGGAGAAATCAAACGCCAAGTCTGTAATAAAATGCTTTATGTTACAGGGAAAGACACCTACAGAAATACACAAGGAGATGGGGCCAGTGTTTGAGGAAGTTTGTCCTTCGTATGCTTCTGTACAAAAATGGTGTTTGCAGTTTATGTGTGGCCGTTCCCAAGTTGCAGATCTGCCAAGATCAGGAAGACCGTCCTCAGAATTCAATGATGCAAATGCTGCAAATGCTGCAAAAGAGAAGAAAATCATAGACCAGCATAGGAAAATGACAATTGCAGAGATATCGACTTCGGAAATACTGAGTAAGAGTACAGTTTTTAGAATTTTACACAAGAGACTGAACATGAGAAAAGTGTGTGCCCCGCGCCTGCTGACATGTGAACAGAAACAAACACGGGTTGATTGCTGTGGCCAGTTGCTCAACATGTGGTGGTCGAAAAACATGTAAAAGACCATGGGGACGGTAGATGAGACTTGGATTCACCAAATCGAAAAAAACAGCTGAAAGGAAATCGTCTTGACAGTGACGAAGATGTCATACTGGCTTGTGATAACTGGTTTAGTTGGGAAAATAGGTTGTTTTATTCTGAAGGTCTTTTCAAGGTCACTCACAGATGGCAGAAATGCATAAATTCAGGTGGTGGCTATATTGAGAAGGAATAAGCACTGTGCCAAATTTCAATTTTCTCTCCCTACTCCTTCATGGTCAGGCTAAAGACTTAAGAGAAGCCCCTTGTATTATATATAAATGGAGCTATTGATTATACATGTAATAACGTACAACAATCAATACAGTACAATTACAAGATTATTTACATATTCATCTCTATCTAATTATCTTTCTCCTGGCTGTGCCACTGTATCATACAATGTCATCAGTGCTGTATCCGTTCTAACTTATAATTATTGGGCCTCTTCTGCTGGCCTACTTATAATATGTGGAAGCAAACTGGGTACACACTGGTTGGTCTCCCATACAGTTCTTGGAACTCGGTAACATTCAGTCAGTGTATACTATATTCATGAGTGTGCTTATGTTGTTTCCAGGTTAGATTTATTATGGCTCACTGCTTTTCTCATCGATGTACCTAGACTAAAGGATATGTGATACCTGTCCTGGAAGGGTGGAGGGAATTTGCAGGAAGTTGCTGTGGAATAGTATTTGGCCTCACTATCTCAGCTGCCTCACTCAGTTTAGTGGCTACTGCATTCAGTCAAGCTACTACTACTACATTCACAAAGTCAGGTCTGGATCTGTCTGAGTATGACCACTACCTGACATTTCAGCATCAATCATAAATCTAAAGACACCATCAATATGAACATCAGAACTGAAATGCTCTATATTTTTCAGGAAAATCACAAAGAAATTACATTAAAAGAATTGTGATCCTAGGAAAATAAACAGTGGAGGGTAAAGAGTCTTGGTGCTCTAAAATAGTTATCCACAACATAATTGGCTGTTCTACATCCAATCTCCCCCTATCAGGTGTTCCAGGTTTAGACTAGCAGAAGTGCAGTTTCATCTTCACATATGCCTGTCCTCGGGATCTACAGGTTAAGTAATACCTTGACTGATGTGGAATTGACAACTATGTTTCCCATCCCATTCTGTACCTAGTTAATTATTTTCATCTTTTTCTATTCAAGAAAAAGGGTCTCATACATTAAGGGCTTTTAAAAATCTGTTCCCATGTCAATGAGTATTTGCTTATAAACAATATAAGTACATTATGGTATCATTCTTGTATAGCATTCATGTGTATTCTTCTTCATTAAATGCTTCAAGTGAGAAGTTTTCTTCCATTCTCATGGATGTAATATTTATTATCATCATCATCAACATCATCATGGTTTCCGTATATCATTGTAATTACATTCATTATCATTATTATCATGCTCATTATATCATTGTCATTACAATCATTATCATTATTATCATAATCATTACAGTCATCATCATCATCCTTGTAGTACATTATTATCATTACACTAGACCATATGTGTTAACAGGAGTGACATGAACTACAAAGTGGGATTTTGCTTAAATAACAAACACAGATGCTGGTCGCATGCGTAATGTATGATATTGGTTGTGTAGTGTTAAGCGCATAAACTAGATGATTATAGCATGAGTGTTGTTATGCGCCAGAGTGTACTAAATTATTATTTAGTTTATGGAGTACGCCGAACCAGTTCTCTGGTGATAGCCATGGCATTACACATCAAAGTTGCCGGCTATCCTGAGATTGACTGTTGGTCTATACTCCCTCTCTCTCAGCCTGTAACTTCACTCCCTCACTCACTCAAACTCCTCATGCATCAGTCAACATATCCATCTGTGCATGTGGGGTCAATTCACTCATCTCAGATATCATTCATATGTATGGATGATCATTTCATTCAGTCTATAGACACATTCATATCGGTATGGGTGATCATATAGGAATCATTCATCACACATCCTTCATACTGGCATGTAAGGTGGGTAATTATACTTATGTGATTTCCCAATGATAACTTAAAATTTTTACCATCATTGATATCACAATGAAATATCTCCTTGCACAATCACTCATCATACACATCATATCTGTAGGAATGACAATCATGCCTATGTAGGTGCTTTACACAGAATGCATTCACGGATTCAACAAGAATGACATTACAAGGAAATCTCATCTTTCATCAGAAATTATGCTATTTCCTGGATGATATTTAGTCATGCATTCTGATGGGTTTTATCAAATGATACATTCACATCTGTTTAACAATAATGAAACACACATGACACAAGCATGCTCTTAAATGACATAGACATGCGATCATTAGGCACACTTATGAAATTCACCCAGGATTTAGCAACATGAAATCCATGCGTCACCACATGCTGTCATCAAATACATACAATTTATGTGATATACTCCAATTCACATTCAGGCATTATGAATTATAATAATTCTTGCATGGCGGTTGATTACGAACTATTATGTGGCACACATATTATTATTCCCCATGGTTGACAGCCATGTCTATATATTTGCCTTACCACATGTGTGCTTTAACATCACACAAATTATGATACCTATAGAACTCTTTTTGGTTCCCATGTGTTCAGGAAATATAAGAAAACTACTTGTTTGCCTATGTGCTCATGTCAAAACAAAATAAAATCTACTGACTTTACACATTACACTAATTTCTGTATCAGTGCTGGCACATTTAAATGAGTTTCCTCTGACCAGTGTGGGTACATGCACCATATGTACTTACAACTGCACTAAGAATTATGAGTTTCCTTAAGTCTTAAGTTACTCTAATTCATTGTAAATTGAGGTTGATGCTTAAGAAATAAAGTTTACAACATGTGTCTAATGTTTATACATTAACTAAGTTGTTTAGCTGGGAGAAAATAAATCACTGTAGTTTTCTCCTAATGTAATTTAATCTTATGACTATGATAACTGAGTATAATATTATTTAGTTTCTACTAGATTAAATTCTTAAGAACTCACTATTCTAAATCATTGTAGATTGAGTTGCTTAAGAAATAAATGTACTTATCTGCACCGGAGTGTTTTTTCAGATGTGATTGTGGTGTGTCCGGTTAGGCATCCTTGGGCCGAAACCTTTAGACCAACACATCCGACATATAGGGTGTATTTTTGACCAGGTTGGCATTCCTGGGGGACTCTCACTTTTGTGGTACGGTTCACATCCCAGCTTGTCAAGTTGGAACGGTCGAAGACTTCACGGTCATCCCTCAAGGGAAGGCAGGGACAGTCCATGGCATTTTCCGCCATCCAGGGTGGCTTCCATAGTTGCAGAGCCGACACATAGCGTCCTATTGCTGGGCTCACCGAGGGAATCGTCACGTCCTGCTCATGGCTGCTTTAATTCCTCACTTCAATATATTGGGCATTTCGTTTGCTACGGGCCGTTCCCGCACAAACCAGGCCGGTCTGCAGACGGTATCCACTCAGCGATTTTTCGATTCGGACATGTGCTTGTTGTTGTGCCCGTCAGAGCTGTTCCTGGCACGACGGACATTCGGAAAACTACCTAGTCAAAGCTATTCCGGCCACGAGGAGCATTCGGAAAACTAGGTAGTCAGAGCTGTTCCTAGCACGAAAAACATTTCACTCGGACGTAGTTGCGTAGTGCCAATTTTTATTTTGCCACCCGTAGGCCGGCACTTCCGACTTCGGTGGGCATTTTTTAAACTAGGTTAGCCTCCCTCGGGTTTCGAGGCACGTTAGACTCTTATTGTTTTGGTGTCGCCCACATCTCAGCTGGTCAAGGTAGAACGGTCAGAGACATCACGGTAAACCCCCAAGGGAAGGCAGGGGCAGACCATTGACATTCCCGGCTATCCAAGGAGGCTTCCGTAATTGCAAAGCCGGCACATATTGCTCTGAGACTGAGCTCACCCAAGGAATTGCCACATCCTGTTCATGGCTGCTCTAATTCGTCACTTCCATGTATTGGGCATTTCGCTTGCCACTGGTCGCTCAAACACAAACCAGGAACGGTCAGTCTGCGGACGACATCCACTAGGAAAGCTTTCGCTTCGGTCTTCGGACCACGCAATGTATTCGAAAGCCAAGCGTTCCATTTCGTGTAATTGAGACGTTTTTCCACCTTTGACTACACTCTCTGTGAGTACAGATACAGACATTTATGTAACCATCACGTGCGACTTGGGCACTTTTTCTACCTATAGTACTCGCTCACGAGGTAGGCTACATGTGCTGCCGGCTCAGCACCTTACCTCCGTGCGCGATCAGTGAGCGAGAAACGGCCAAACCCTCTCATCCGGGAATCCCTTATATCCCCCAGCTGAGAGCCTAAAACAAGTATCTGAACTGAGCATCTAGTGTGCTAAGCATCTCACCTCCATTTTTCGGTAGGTGGGTATCGGTCCGGCTCTCACATCCGAGGGTTTATGGCTTAGAGGCGTTCAGCAATATCCCTCGACTGGGAGCCTTAGGGTATGTGTCCGGACCAAGAATTAGCGGCACAGTGCACCAGATTTAGACTTTGACTCTATCCTCAGTCTACCTGCAGAGCAGCAGGTTGTGTCTCGCTTAGTATGGCCCCTATACCAAGAGCTGTCGGTCATGTAGTTGTTCTTCTGTCGGCATGGCACTTGGCGTCACTGGGACATGACACCACCCCCCCCCCCCACCGCGACAAGGTGGAGACACATTCGGGGGGGGGGGGGGGGGGTTCTTATGTTACATAAGATCTTTTCCCCATTCAATAACTATTAATGATTGTGGTGTTTATCTAAAAAAAAAATTTCCGGTCTGCAAAAGGCCAATAATCCTTAAATGTATCTTCTCTGATTTCTCTTTACAACGTATACATCTTTCGCTGTTTACTAAAGATTTCAATATAACGCATGGGACAAGAAGAACAGATTTTCTCTGTTACAGATTATTCAAACGCATCAGTGATATTAATTTTGAGGCAGTAATTTCGATTGTTTTCATCACGTGCAGATAAGGATTAAAGATTTTTTCTGTCACAGATTATTTAAACACATCAGTGATTTTATAACACACCAATGATATTAATTATGTGGCAATAATTTTAATTATCTTCACCACATGTAGATCAGGATTAAAGATGTCCTCTGTCACGGATTATAGAAGATGAAAAACCAAATTGTAAAACGTGTCAAAGTCAACACGAGTGAAGGTTTCGAGGGAAGAGCGTTCCGTCGAGCAAACACACTTATGTTTTCTATATCAGGGCCTCAGGTATTTCCGTTCAGCTACTCGCTGATGGCGAACGTCTTGATGGGTCCTTGCGGGATCAGTAGGCAAGCGATAAAATCCATCTACCGTTTTTAGGACCCTAAAAGATGGTACACTACTCTAACACCGGAAGTAAAGGCGGCTCATTATGATCGGGTTCACGGGATGAAGCATAAACTTCAGGATCCTAAATTAACTATTGTAATCGAAACAATGGCTGGCGCGGCAAGGGACACTTTACAACTGAAAATGGAAGTCTGTTCATATATTCTGGTTGAAATGTCGGAGGCCAGAGCGGAGTGGCATGATGCTTAGATAAAATAACTGCAAAAGTTTTAATTGGATATAACCCGGTTAGTGATAGAATCCTCACTGTCAGACTAAATGGCCATCCAAAAAGCGCAACTCTCATACAGATTTATACACTTTCTTCAACAGCAGGGGAAGACGAAATCAAATTTTTACAGCATACTGTAAGACACATTATATAAGATAGGTCATAATGATGTCACAATAATAATGGGAGATTTTAATGCAAAAGTGGGTACAAGAGGAGTTGGACATGAGAGACACGTTTTAGGAAAATTTTGATTGGGAACTAGAAATGACAATTGAATTGAATTTTGCACATTTGTTCTTTGAAGAGCATTTTAATTCGTTTGTCTGTCCATCTATGGTATTCTTTGCATTTTCATCGGAGATCTCAATTCCACTGCCATTAGACGTTTCCTGGCTTGTCTGCGGTAAAGCTGTAGAAATGTAAACAATATAAAATAACACGAAGTAGTGCAGTTTTGCAGAACACAATGACGCAAACGAAAGGACGTTGCGAATACTTGCCTTCATCAGCCAGGGACGACCACGGAGGTCAGATCCATTGTAAAATTCATCCCCGATACAGTGTCTAACTCATGACCACAGACCCGAAGGGCGAGCATCTAGCCGCTACGCCAGCTCGGCTTCCGTGAGAAGAATAATTACAATTTACATTTAAAAGGATAAGCTTTCTTGCGTATAGTTTAACATTCTAACGAAATATTTGTGTCCATAGATTTGTGATCTAATACAGATGAATGGACTCATTGCCCCAAGATAAATACCTCACAATATAGGACTAGAAACGTTTGATTGTATATTCTGACAATAAAAACATAACGTTTGAATAGGATACCCATAATTCCTATTCATATGCAATTTTTTAATGCAAACCGCATTTAATGTCTGCGAGATATTAAAGTATAGAATAATAAATAGTATGCAGTCATTACACAAATAAGTATAGAACTTTACTGCATTTTATGACTGCGATCTTGTTGTATTTGCAAATATAAAAGAGAACACACATTGCACCTTGTGATTACACACTGTTTTGTGCGAAATAAAACCTCATTACAATGTAGACATGTAATCAAATTAGAAGATAGGGACGGAACAACATAAAAGTAATTTCAGGGGACATAACCAAATGTGGTATAACTTTATTATACCATTTACATAATTATAGTATTTATATTAATTCGTTAAAAAGTTTTGATGGAAATTAGCAAAGGTCATGTGCGCTTTAAAGGAAGATAAGAATTTTAAGTCATCTTTAAAGTTTGTGTAAAATTAGTGGTTTAGTTTTATAAACATTAAAATTTTATAATGCAATTTAGTACTTTTCCTTGATATTACATATTATTGTAATTGTTTCTCCATTCATTGTCAAATATGAGGCATATGCTGAAGATAGATTTTTGTCCGGCCTGTATAAGGCCAAGATTTAACAAAGATACATCATGGCTGACAATCCTACCAAACCTGATCTGGGACTACTGGAGGAAGATTACGAATTTTAATAATTCCATGCTGAACACTGGACGGGACGAAGGGGCACCTGAATACATCCATGTGTGGGAAGATAACATAGACGATGACTTTTCTAAACAGCTTTGGGCTGAGCTTGAGAAACAAGGAAAGAATAAAGATATTTCTGAACCAATGAAGACGTAATGTACTTGATCACCTTTTGAGCATCTGTATCATTTTCATTTTAACGCCATTAAAACAATGTTCTTTAACTTGACAAAAAAAAAAAAAAAAGATTCATATCATGATAACCAATGGGCAAATAAATGCCCTAGTAGACGATCACCGATAACACCAACAGCAGCAGCAAGTGGTGAACAAAGTCAAGAAGAATTCCCGCCTCTCGTGCGAGAAACACCTCCTCAGAAAATAACTGAACTGATCCAAACTTTCACTAGTCAAATCAACACACAAAAAGACACGAACACACAAGAAAACAATCCAAAAAGGAAGACTCTGGTGGTTTTCAAATCGTCAGCAATCCAAAGAAGAGCAAATGGGCAGACAGAAGACTACTGCAGTCACTAGACAGTTTAGACCAGTGTTTCCCAACCTTTTTTGTGCTATGCCCTACATAAGCCTTTCTAAAATTCTTATGCCCCCCCCCCCTTACATATACATAATTTTTAATATTCAAACATTGAAATTTTCACTAAAGAAACTTGAATGATAGGTTTTAGGAAGAAATCACTAGGAAATTACTGAGAAATCACTGTAAGTCCATTTTCAAAAAAAATATAATGGAGAACTGAAATTCAAGTACAAAATAATTTTAATGAAAGATTTTTTAATATTATTTTAATTATTAGTAAATATTTATTATTTAAATTTAGTGAGAAACTTGCGCTTGGTGCTTGCTGCAAAGAGATTTTATGTCAGGTTCCAATTTAGTTAACTTCAGTTTCAAGTCTCACCGTTTTATTTTTGTTATATCCAGCCGGTTGTTTTTTAGCAGCAAATCATTTATGGACCTAAATCCGCATTCAGCTAAATATCATGATGGAAACGGTAACAATAGTTCTCTTGCACAATTGGTTGTATCTGGATATTTGATTTCGGTTTCCCCACAAAGCATGCCATCGCTCCTTTTATATTGAATAAAGTTGTGCTTGTTTGCTTGCTTGTGTTCGTTGTCTTGAGCTCCAACGCGAAGTCCTGTATGTCGGATGAAGACATCCTGTTGTCCAACATCAGTGTGATGTCATACAGGACCTGAGGTTTGCATGAGTATCCGTTGTCCCATGTCTGGCTTATTGGTGTGCAGACTGGTGGTTCCTCGCCGTACAGGCAGACACTCTCTGACTTCGGAGGAATCGGCGATCCTATTGACTTTAGCCAGGACCCCAAAGGGACCTATTGCCCAGGACGCTCGACGAGGAAGCGTCAATAGGTCTTGGCCAGTATATAACCCGGCCCTGGTGCCTTGGAAACACCTCTGCGTCCCGAATAAAGTTGTAATTGACTCATCATTTTGCATTTCTGCGAGTTCTTCTTGATACTGTGTCAAGGTCTTACTAGTACCTATTTATCAACAGAATGGACCAGGACAGTTATCGGTACTCTCTCACACAAAAAGTACACTCGGAGACTAGCTCACAATGCGTTCCATCTAGGAAAGTTTTAATATCACTGGATTGAGCTTCACAAAGATCCCATAGGATTTGCCCAATGTACACAAAGCTGTGCCGACTCAATACACTCTTGTCGGTACGGGCAATATAGCATAATACAAATATATACACAGAAGCATTTATATACAGCTACTTGCACTCTTGCCCAGTCTAGCCATAGCGCTCAGCTGGCATACACTATCGCACTCAATCCCAGCATGCTATGTCTCGCACAGTAGTATTCACTGGTACACTCTCAATTACACAAACATAGCAATCTCAATCTCTTTCACTCGTCTAGGTCTGTCCTCGTCGCTAGTCTAACACCGTCTGCCTGACTCTTGGTCCGGTCCGATGCATCACGGGTTCTCACGTCCCGTGATTCCTGTCTTACTTGCGTGTGTCCGTCTGTCTCGGGACTTTCTTAGTTACAGGCTCACCTGTCCTTAACCCTTTGCTGTTTGTCAGTCGTGGCCTGTCCCAGTACGTCTCTCTACCTGTCTCACCCTGTAGTCCCTGTTGACTGCTGACTGTCCCCTATACTATCCTGTCAGTACTGTCTTTATGTACTTGGGTCTCTGACATACTGCACATTTGAAATATCAGACAAATCCACTAACATTGGCTGCATCATCCAAATGGGTAAATCAATTTGTTTCAAATCAGAAAATCTGTCTTTTATATCAGCCGATAACATTTTCAGATGATTGACAATAACATATATAGTGGTATCAGTCTCTTCTCATTATTGGAGCCAATTAAACGTTTCAAAAGTTTTGGTCTAAATATATGTCTGACATATTTCAATAAAAGTAATGAAACCAAATATACTCGCTTTTGCTTCGACAAGAGTTTTATTTATTCCCTGAAGTTGTTTATTTAACATATATAGTTTTTTCAAAGATATCGGTTAAATAACTCACAAATGCCTTATGTCTCTTGAAGTGACGTTCACATTTGGCACTAGCTGTAATAGCATTGATACACTCTATAACTAAATTTAGTACTTCATTTAGAGCAGACGAAATGTTTTTAGCTATCAGGTTTTCCCTGTGAATAACACAATGCACAAGAAGAATTTCTGGATTGTCATCTTTCATCAATTTTAAGCAACCATTTTTCACTCCTATCATATTAGGAGCACCATCTTCAGCACAAGATGTTATAATTTTCATTGGTTTATTATTGACATCTAAGAAATGTTTTAGCTTCCTATATATATATCTTTAGAGGTAGTGGTCCTTTCTAATGATTTACAGAACAACATTTCTTCAGCAAAATCACCTTTATCAATATATCTTACGTAAGTTATAAGTACGGCCTCATTGTCTCTCAAAGTTGATTCGTCCATTTGCACCGAGAATTTTCTTTTTTTCAGCTTCTCAATAAGTTGTATTTCAATATCCTCACTCATTTCGCCTATTCTTCTGCTAACAGTATCGCTTCTTAGCTTTAACGTCTTTGTCATCTTTTCCAGAACCGTTTTAAGAAATGCTGATATTGATGGTTTTGATTAAATTCTCCTCTATAGTATGACTTTTCCCAGATTTAGCGATGAATAATGAAATTTGATAACTAGCCTCAAGAGTACAATTGATAGTTGCATTAAGAGCAGTAAATAAAGACTTTAATGTTACTCTTTTTTACAAAATTTTTCTTTAAAATTTGAAAGTAATTCAAATCGGAATTAATGTGAGCATTATGTTTCGTCTTCAAATGTGCCTCAAGACGATCTCGTTTCATTGATTCGTTGGCCAAGCATTCTTGGCATAAAAGACACACTGGTGACCATTCATCGTGGACAGCTGGTATGAAACCAAATTTTAAATATTCCTCCAAATTAAATTAAATGTTTTGCGTATCCTTTTACAGGACTTAGCTGTCAACAGCAGCATCTTTCAGCTGTCTGTTGATCTCTTGGCAAGATTACGCTCAGTAGTTTGCCATTGCTTTCTGAGCGGCCGGCTCAGTATCCGCAAGTCACGAGCGGGGGTCGAACCACCTCAGTTCTCGCTCCGCTGCGAGACTCTGCGTGATAAACGGGATTACAGAGAGAAAGTGTTGTAACCCCACAGCCAGAGAGACCGGCATTCCTCCAAATACTGACGCATATTTTCTCTTGCTTGCACCATTAATTTCACTATGGGCTGAAATAAATAATTATAAGATCAATTAAAATCTATTTTAAAAATATATGAAATGGAGTAAACGTAGACTAAAAATGCATATTTAAATATGTATGGCACATTTACCCCACTGCAAAAAAAAAAATATACTTTTTCATTTGACAAATTTTTCAGGAATATGATGCTTCTAAACCTGAAATACATAAAAATTACAAACTGAAATTATATATCATTTATACATCACTTATATGTATACAATGTATATTTATATATTTTAAAACAACGAGACTTTTACAACAATTTAACGGACGCTTATTTCAAATTAACACCAACGGTGAATGCTGAGCGTTACTGCGAAATACTGCAGAAACTGATATCCTGGCACTAAGCATTTCGCGCCATTCAGAACAAATAGCGCAAAATGCTTAGTGCTAGCCAAGTATAACCAGTAGTTCAACTCTAACGTCTAACAATGAAATCACGGCTACTAACATGGCAGACAGAAGTTACTTATACTGGACATGTTCCCAGCTCGAGTAGCGACTTAGATTCGCCATATGGTTAACTTAAACTCTAGACGAATCCATTTTCGAATTGCCCCGCTTAACAATCGAATTGCCCCCCTGTGGGACGTGGGCCCCACGTTGGGAAATACTGCGTTAGACTCTGTGATCAAGGCAGTTCCAACATCCGACTACATTTATATGCTCGGTGATTCCAATGCTCGTGTGGGCAAGGACTCCAGTTCATGGCCAGTGTGCCTTTTAAAATACAACATCGGTCGCATGAATGAAAATGGGCAAAGGCTGCTGGAACATTGCACCAGTAATGACCCATGCATTGCAAACTCCTTTTTTAAATAAAAGATCTGCATAAGGTCACATGGAAACATCCAAGATCCGGCCATTGGCATCAGCTGGACTTCATCATCACACAGAGACAACATCTGAACCAAACATCATTAACTCGAAGTTATCACAGTCCTCACTGTGATACGGATCATTCTTCGGTTGTTGCAAGGGTTAGACTGAGACCAAAGAGAATCTACACAGCTGAACGCAAATTTTTCTCCAGGATTAATATTATTAACACCCACGTTTCCGATAAGTGCTTTGAGTTCCAACAGTAACTTGAAGACGTTTTCACTGACACGTCAGAAAATTGTACAGCAAGTGAAAAGTGTGGTAAACTTAAGGAAACTCTTTATAATAGGGTGTTAGGGCACTGTGGATCATAGGAGGCAGGACTGGTTTGCGGCAAACAGTCGGACACTGCAGCCCTTGATTGATAAAAAGAAGAGAGCCCTCTTAAGAAACAAGGAAAGAACAAGGCGTAACACTCTCAGTGAGCTGAAGCAAGCTAGGAAGAATGTGCAAAAGACTGCCAGGCAGTGTGCAAATGACTATTGGATCACGTTATGCGAGTCTAGTCAAAATGCAAGTGATAAGGGAAAGACCAGAAGCGTGTATGAATGGATAAAGAAAGCCTGTGGTCCAATGATCAAAAGAAGTGCAACACTGAATACCTAGACTGGAGAAATCATCACTGATAAGAAACAGCAGATGGACAGATGGGTAGCGCACTATTTGGAGCTTTACTCAAGTGAGGCCAAACTTGCGGATGATGCCCTTAACGACATAGAGAAGCCCCCTGCCAACTCTTGACCACCGGGACACACTTCCCACCATAACAGAAGTTAAGTGCGCTATAAATGAACTTGCATCTGACAATGCTCCAGGTAAGGATGGGATTCCAGTAGTGGTTATCAGGAGTGGGGAAAACACACTCACTCTACAGATCCACCAGCTAATAGAGCTATGCTGCGAGAAGGACACGTCCCACAGGATTTCAAAGACTCAAGCATCATAACACTGTACAAGAACAAGGGTGAAAGCTGCGTTGAGAGTTCATTCCAGTATACCATTCGTGTTGGTTAATGTTTATGCCCGCAATGGGAGTATGGACGCCCAGAAGTGGCAGTGCTTAAGTGGCATATTAGGCCACGAGAGAAATGTTATTTTCTGTGGTGACTTCAACGCTAAAGGCAGATCACGGGGAAACATTTCCTCCAATACACAGGGGGAGGAGCTCGAGATTGCACTTTAAACCATTGACCTGGTTTGTATCAACAGTGGCTGTGTCACCAGGACAACAAGCCGTCTAGGCGATGAGGACAGTGCTATTGATCTGGCGCTAGTTTCACCTTCACTCACTACAGTGTGTAGATGGGGTGTCCTAGGACACCACGGCAGCGACCACCACCCTTGCATCATATTGGTGGAGAAAGGCAGAACCAGGCAGCACAAGCTAAAGGTAAAGACTTTCCAGTATGACAGTACAGGACAAGATGTGGTGAGTAAAATAAGACGTGACAAGCGCAGAAAGTTTCAGGGCAGGAACAAAAGCTGGGAGCAGCCACCGTGGTGGAATTTCGAGGTGGAGAAGCTTGGGTGGATAAGCGTAGTGCTGTAAGGAGATGGCAAAATGCCAAGAAGAACAGAGCTGGTCATCCTAGTCCTTGCATGCACTTAGAAAGAGAGATGCACACAAAAGTAAGCTATTTCAAGAAACTGGTCAAGGTGGTTTAAAGCGAAAAATGGGCAGAGGTGTGTCAAAGAGTAAGCACAGACAAGTCACTGAAATTGTTCTGGCGACTACATAAAAGCATGAGTGGTGCAGTCAAGAATAAGAGCATTTCTGACTTCCAAGGTGCTGACCTCATCTGGCAGAGGACTGACGAGGACAAGGGCAAAGCCATCTTTGAACGCTATCTTGAGCAGAGAAACCAGACAGACATGGGAGGCCGAAATCTGGCCAAGGAGGTCACCTCAGACAGATGCAAGGCCCAGAACACTTCGGATAAAGACACAGTGACAGTGAAAGAAATCAAGGCTGTACTTCGACGATCAAAAAACAGCGCTCCAGGTCCTGGTGGCATAAGATACGACGACATCAATAAGTGTACCGACAATGAGCTAGAGAAACTAGCAGACATGTACAACAACAGTATAGGGAGTGCTAGCATCAAGGAGGAATTGTTACACAGCTATCTGATTCCCTTGCCGAAGCCTGACAAAGACCACAAAAAAATTCAGGGATATCGAATTATAACCATGCAGAATACAAAAGGCAAGCTGCTGGAGAAGGTAATTGCCAGGAAGATATCAAGCCAGCTAGAGAGGCAAGGTGTTTTCCCACCTACCCTGGGTGGGTACCGTCCAAAAAGAGAAACCTGGACTAATGCAGCAGTCTTTGCCCATGATATCTATGAAGGTTTCCACTCAGGCATTGAAACCTTTGCTGCAGCGATTGATCTTGAGGACGCATACAACAGAGTACCATTGGATTTTTTAATGTTTCAGCTTCTTGAACTAAAAGTAAGTCCATTCCTACTTAGTTGGATCTCTGCAGCCCTCTTCCAACGGAAAGTAGTTTTTAGATGTGGCAGTTGGACTTCGGAACCAACAACAATATATCCTGGCCTACCACAGGGATCATCATTATCTCCGGTACCTTTCAGCGCCTACAAAGTAAGAATCACCAGTGAGCAGATCACTGGACCTGGCAGGACATTGTCATATGCAGATGATGTTTTAGTGTATCGTCAGGGTAAGGATAGAGATAAGGTTGTTGTGGAACTACAAACCGAACTCAATCGCATAAGTACTTGGTGTGATGAAGCTGGGGCTATGGTCAACCCAACAAAGGCAACAGTGACTTGGTTCTCGCTGAATAATCATATTGTCAACACTCCAACACCAACTGTAATGCTGTGTTCAGAGACGGTGGAAAGAACGCAGGCAATGAATTACCTAGGGATACGGTTTGATCGAAGCCTTGCTTATAATGTGCACATAGACCAGGTGATAACAAAGGCCAAGCAGGGTTTGGCTGCGATGCGGGTGATGGCGGCAGCAAACTGTGAGCAGCGCCATCTATGTCTTCTGTACGAGGGGCTGGTCATGTCTGTTTTGGAGTATGCAATGGCAATCCTGACTCTCGGCCATAAGCAGATAGAAAGGATGGAAAGGATACAGAATGAAGCTATGCGCATTATTCTTGGATGTACAAGAGATACAGCATGCAGGGCGATGCGCTACCTTCTGGATTTTCCAACCATTGAAGAGAGAATAAAAGTTTGCAGGGCACGCGCCTACCTCAGAGTTAACGCAAACACACAACATCCACTGCATAGTGAAATTAGGAAGGTGAAGGGCAGCAGGTTAAAAAGAGGACGGTCGTGGATGGGTCAAGCCGAAGACATTCTTCAACAGGTGTGTTCACTTGAGGACTTAGAACCTTTCGAGGAGTGGGTGTAAGTGCCAACAGACTTTTGCACATCCTTTTCAGTTTGCATCCAACTAGATAGGAAATGCAGACAAGAATATCCGGCTGCTGTGGAGGCTGAAGTACAAGCGTTGATTTTCGAGAATTCGCTAGACAGTGACGCGGTCATCTACACAGATGGGTCGGTCGTCCGACATGTGAGAAGCTCATGGGCCTTTACAGCTCGGGCCGGAGGGAGAATTGTGAAGGAGGATTCTGGTGCTTTCACTGAAACCACAAGTAGCCTGACCATGGAAGTCATGGCAGTAAGTAAAGCAATAACATGGCTCGAGACACAGACATTCACTAGGGCTTGTTTCCTTAGCGACTCAATGAACATGATCAAGAGGATAGAGGAGGGGTCGATTCGAAGAGAATGGTTGCTGCCTCTGGAGCGGTCTCGGCTGGCAAAGATTAGTTTCATCTTCGTGCCAGGGCATGCGGGAGTACAAGGAAATGAGCGGGCTGACAAGCTCGCAGGTGAGGCTACTGTGGAGGGCGGACGCGCCATGGACCAGGCTAACATTCTGAATGCTCTACGAGAAGTAAGACTTTTGCGAGAACCAAGTGATGACTGTGAATCTACAAAAATGGCCAGACTGCTAGAGCAGCAAATTAAAAGAGGGGTGGCCAAACAAGAACACCACGCAGGAAGCCAAAGAAGATTGATAAACCAACACAGAACTGGCGTCGTTAGCCGCTACACGCTGCGGGATTTGCTGAGGAGGGGATCCGAGCACTTATTGACTAATGGTTCGATGTGCAATGAGGATGATCTGTCGACTAACTAACTAACTAACTAAGGGTGAAAGCTGTAACAACTATAGGGGTATCTCACTTCTGTGCATTGTTGGGAAAGTATTTGCCAGAATTGTTCTGCGCAGACTTCAAGTCTTGGGAGATCAAGTCTACCCCGAATCACAGTGTGGGTACCATTTATATGATATTCTCATTGCGACAAATGCAAGTAAAATGCTGAGAACAGAATCAGCCACTGTTTATTGCCTTCATCGACCTCACAAAGGCATTTGATTTGGTCAGTCGTGAGGGTCTGTTCAAGGCACTAAAGAAGATTGGCTGCCCATCAACTCTTCTGTCCATTATGGAATCGTTCCACACATGCATAAAGGGTATAATCAAGTTTGATGGTGCTAGTTCAGAAGAGTTTCAAATCAAGAGTGGAGTTAAGCAAGGTTGTGTACTAGCTCCCACCCTCTTTGGAATATACTTTTCACTTCTACTGAAATATGCCTTTCGTGATCAGGATGGTGGTATATACATTCACTCACGCTCAGATGGCGGACTCTACAATGCTCAGAGATTGAAAGCCAAGATCAAAGTTAGGAGGGTACTGATCAGAGAGTTGCTTTTTGCAGATGATGTCGCAATTACGACCCACGCTTAGGAAGAATTACAACGTCTAATTTCTGCATTCTCCAATGTTTGTCTGAATTAGGTTTAACAATTAGCAATCAGAAGACACAGATTACGTCACAAGGTGCACATGTGGTACCATCAATCTCTATTGATGACGCCGAACTGGAGATAGCAGACCATTTTACATATCTAGGATCAGAGGTAAATAGCAAATTATCTCTAGATTAGGAAATCAACATCATTATTGGTAATGCAGCAATAACAATGAAGAGGTTAACAAAAGGAATCTGGGAGAACAGGAAGCTTACTGCCAAAACAAAAGTCCTTGTCTATCAAGCCTGTGTCCTTAGCGCTCTTCATTATGGCAGTGAAGCCTGGTCAACTTACTCACACCATGAGAAACGTTTAAACAGCTTTCATATGCGGTGTCTGCGAAGAATTCTTGGTATTAAGTGGCAAGACAAAATCAGAAATACTGAATTATTGGAAAGATCAGGTTGTGTGACAGTTTGTTCCATGCTCAATCTTCGTAGACTTAGATGGATAGGACATCTTAGGAGGATGGATGATGGTAGAATACCACAGGACATCCTTTATGGTGAATTACAGATGGGTAAGAGATCTCAGGGTCGGCCTCTACTACGATAAAAAGATGTGTATAAGCGGGACATGATTGATACTGGCATTGATAATGCACATTGGGAGCAAGTTGCTGCTGAGCGTGTTGCATGGAAGGAAAATATCAATAATGGTGAAAAGACAAAGGAGAAAATGATTGCAGATAAGTGACACACCGAGCGTGTGAGACGTAAGATGGTGTATGATGGTGGAAATGACCATGTGTTCACATGCATCCACTGTGGACGAACATTTACAGCGCGAATTGGCCGTATCATTCGCATTCGCCACCGCCATGGGTTGTAGTTATTAAGTATTTTTGAAGCGCAATGTAACAAACTATTGTCTGTCAAGACGGCAAGGTGCCAATGAATGAAAAGATAGACCACCACCATCATCATCAAGTGCCCTGTCAGCTGGTGTAGGCGTTCATGTCGTTGGTGTTCTGAATCAACTCTGCTGCTGATATTCCTCCATGGCGCCGTCTCAACCCACCCAACATCATTTGTCTTGGTCGACCTCTACCTCTCTTCCCATCGATCTTTCCAGTCGTCATGATATTCTAAAATACCTCTTTTCTCAAAAAGGTAGACATTTATTTACAATAGGAGGAAGGGAGATAAGAACATAACAGTTACTTCAAGGGACATTACTAATAGTATTACAACTGTATTATGTGATTTACATAATTTTTGTATTTGCCTTAATCTTTTATAACATTTTTTTATAAAAGTTAACGAAAATTGGAGCTACCATACGCAATAAAATACGAATGTTACATTGTCTTCAAATTTTTTTTAAAAAGCGGTGGCACTATTTTACATAAATGAGAATTATATAAGCATTGTACTTTCCGTTGATATTACATAAACTGTTTTTTTCCTTTCCATCGGTGCCGAGGAATAGCTGTTGCATAAGTAATTTTTGTCCGGCCTGTAGTAAAAGGCCAAAAGTCTTTAACGTATCATTAATTTTATGTAGTTAATATTTAAAAGCCGGTCTCTCTGGTCTAGAGGTTACACGACTTTCTCCGTAATCTCGTATACTCTCGTACGTAACGTGACGTTGCGCGAGAATTATTAGCAGTTCTCTCCGGGTCGGTAACTTACGGGGTATTTAACCGGTCGCTCAGAAAGCAATGGCAAACTACTGAGCGTAATCTTGCCAAGAAATCATCAATCAGCTGAAGACGCTGATATTGACAGCGATGTCCTGTAAAGAATATGCGGAAAAAAAATATTTAAAATGGGAAATACATTTAAAAGAGGAACATGGAATGTTAGAACATTAAATGAGTTGGGAAAGTTGATCAATGTGATAAGAGAAATGGAAAGCATGAAAATGAATATTCTAGGCATAAGTGAGATGACATGGGAGGGATCGGGCAAAATTATAACCGACAAACACACAATAATTTATTTTGCAGAGGATACATACAAGAATGGAGTAGGACTTCTATTTGATTAAAAAAAAAACAGCCAAGTCAATTAATGGTTACTGGTGTATTTCAGATAGAGTTATTATGGTCAAAATGAAAGGCAAACCAATAGATATAAATAGTATACATGTATACTCACCAAGAACATGTAGTAGTAATGAACAAATACAACACTTTTACGATGAAGTAGAAATGGCGATGTCTCAAATTATGTCACAAGATGAACAAATACGACACATTTACGATGAAGTAGAAATGGCGATGTCTCAAATTATGTCACAAGATGAACAAATACAACACCTTTACGATGAAGTAGAAATGGCGATGTCTCAAATTATGTCACAAGATGAACAAATACAACACCTTTACGATGAAGTAGAAATGGCGATGTCTCAAATTATGTCACAAGATGAACAAATACGACACATTTACGATGAAGTAGAAATGGCGATGTCTCAAATTATGTCACAAGATGAACAAATACAACACCTTTACGATGAAGTAGAAATGGCGATGTCTCAAATTATGTCACAAGATGAACAAATACAACACCTTTACGATGAAGTAGAAATGGCGATGTCTCAAATTATGTCACAGGAAATAAACATAATACTAGGAGATTTTAATGTAAGAGTAGAATAGGGAAAAGTGGAGGGTATTATGGTTTAGGTACAAGAAATGAAAGAGGAGAGAAATTAATAGAATAGGCACATATCAATGGCGTGATAATTGGAAACATCTGGGTTAAACACCATAAAAGATGACTTTACACGTGGAAAATCCCTGATAAGAAAATACTTAACCAATTGCAAATTTTTAAATAAAAGATTTAGAAATGTGTTAATTAATGTTAAGATAATGCATGGTGCTGACTGTAATAGTGATCATGTACCACTATGTCGATAATTTATAATAAGGTGGTTAAGAACATGAGACATAATAAAGATGTTCTGAAAGCAGATACAGAAATTCAAGATCTATACAGAGTGACTGTCAAAAATAGTTACAATACAATAGCTAAAATACAGAGGTTAAATGAATAATGGGAATTGGTACGGGAATCCAATCATCAAACAAGCAAAGAAATACAACAGTAGGGAAGTCAACCAGCTAAGAAATAAATATGAGGATTGAAGAATTCTTAAGGTTGATGGACAAAAGAAACCAATGTAAAAATGACAAACAAGAGTATGATCAGATAAATAAAGAAATAAGAAATAAATATGTGAAGGTAAAAGAAAATTGATTAAACAAGCTGTGCAATAAAATTGAATTACATTCAATTAAAGATACACACATTATTCACAGACAAATCAGTGAGCTCACTGGAAGAAAAATAAGAGTAAATACAGGGTGTTTGAAATCAAAAACAGGAAAAGTATTATTCCAGGAAGAGGATATGATGAAGAGGTGGAATATAAGAGAATTATATGATGGAGAAAGGAAATAAATAACAGAAGAAGATAGCTTAGAAGGTCCACCTATTCTAACAGAAGAAGTTGCTGACGCTATCAAACATATGAAGAAAGGAAAAACAGCTGGGGCAAATGGAATCACAATAGAAGAATTAGAAGTATTGCGAGAATTAGGGGTATATATATATATATATATATATATATATATATATATATATATATATATATATATATATATATATATATATATATATATATATATATATATATTAACCAAATATATGCATTTTTACAGCAGTGGATAATTACCGAGTAATATGCTGAAATATGTATTTATAGCTATACCAAAAAGACCAGGAGCAATTGAATGCGATGATTTTCGTATAATTAACCTCATACAACTTGTCACTAAGCTTCTAATCATAATTATAATGAGAAGAACACAAACAGGAAATACAAATCGAAACTGGCGAAGAACAGTATGGATTTGTGGAAGGAAAGGGTACAAACAATGCAATATATAGATTATGAACACTAATCGAAATACCAATAGAGACACAGAAAGACATATATTTGTGCTTCATAGATTATACCAAGGCATTTGATAAAGTAAAACATAATGAACTAACTAAAATGTTATCAGATATCAACATTGATGGGAAAGATCTCAGAATAATTTAAAAAAAATATTTACTGGAACCACGTAGCAACAATTAAAATGGGAAATAAAGATGGCAATTATGAACAAAAACGCTAGTAGTACGACAGGGGTGTGTTTTCCTACCGGATCTCTTCTCCCTCTAAAGCGAAGTAATAATAAGAGAGATCAAAGAGAAGGAAGAAATACTAATCGGCGGTTATAATATAAACAATATACGCTATGAAGATGACACAGTATTGGTGGCGGATAATGCAATAATGTAATAACGGAGATTGAAAGGAAAGGACTCTCCATGAATATCAAGAAAACAGTAATAATGGTGATATAAAAGAAAACGGTGACACCAAAATGTGAAATGGAAATAGAAGTGAACAATCTTAACCAATTGGATAATTTTAAATATCTAGGGGAATTTATAACATTAGACGGAAGACGCACAACAGAAATTAAGAACAGAATAGGGCAAGCAAAAGCTGCATTTCAAAAAAATGAAAAGCATCGTATGCAACAAGCCACTATTGTTGAATGTAAGAAAGAGAGTGCTGAAGTGCTATATAGAACATGTTTTGCTGTATGGCAGTGAATCTTGGAATGTAAATGAACAAATTAGGAAGAACTTGGAAGCAACAGAGATGTGGTTCCTTAGGCGAATATTGCGGATTCGTTGGACAGCCAGATTAACTCACGACGATTGTCCGAAAGAGGCGAATGAAACTAGAACATTGTATACAACAATAAGAAAGAGGCCCACCAAGGGAAATGATGTTGGATGGATTGAGACGGTGGCATGGAGGAATATCATCAGCGGAGTTGATCCAGAACACCAAAGACCGTTATTTGTGGAGTGTCATGAACGCCTACGCCAGCTGGCGGACACTTGATGATGACGATGACGATTGTGATTTACTCCACACTTTTGTTTCGTGGTTGGCAGGATTTTATTATTGTCTGAAACCCATAAGGCAAAGAAGATAGTGATACACACACACACACATATATATATATATATGGGGAAGAGAATTATACAGGTCAATAATACTGGATGGAGGTGAAGTGAGCTGAAGGAGATGGTTTCGTTAAGGCCTATGCCCCAAGAGAGGAGAAAGGGCAGAAGAAGAAGAAGGAAAGAAGAAGGAGGTAAGTTTAGTTCAGCAGTTTGACATTCTAGATTAAGTGCAGAATAGTTCAAGCAAAAGATTATTTCAGAAAATGATTGCCTGGAAGAGACTAATGAAAGTAGAACATTATATGCAACTATAAAATAGAGACAAACAGTTTTCTCTGGTCATGTGATGAGACAAGAGGCATTAGAGAATATCGTGACGACTGGAAAGATCAGTGACAAAAGAGGTAGAGGCAGACCGAGAGAAATTATGCTAGATGGACTAAGACGGTGGCATGGAGGAATATCATCAGCAGAGTTGATCCAGAACACAAAGGACCGAGATCACTCTGGTGATGGTGTGAGACGGTGAAACATGACCTCCTACTCTTATCGGCATGGCACATGATGATGATGGTTTAAAAGAAAAGACATGAGGTAGGAGATTTGGTGAAAGCCGTCTGGGAGCGCGTAAATAATGCAGAAAAAGATAGAATATCATGGTCTAGAGAGAATGCGGCAGCAAAGGGTGGCTAGAGAATCTGGTCGACAGTCGTCACTCAGGGGTAAAGCAAGACGGACAAACATTCAGATTGCAATGGGCGCCATTAGTATTGGAACTCTTCGCTGACTGTTGAAGATAAGGATTGAGCGCTTATGGGGATGCTCCGAGTGCAATGATGTCGGTTCTTAACTCATCTCTATTTGCACAAAATTGGCTTCTGTAGATTACTAGCGATCGCTTCAGCCACCTTTATTATGCTACCATTTTGTGTGTTAAACATGACCATGGTCATACTTTCCACTTCTCGGCTGACAAAGACCTTTGAGCTATGATGTACCGCCTCCTTTTGTGCTGGGAAGCTCAATGAATTTTTGTCTGTGGTAATATTTCCCAATCCCCGATGAAAAAGTAGAAAAATATGCTGGTTCATTTACCCACATGATGGATATTGTAAATATGTATATAAATGACCCACGAGCCTAAATATTTCTCATTTTTATATACTGGTTTTTAACGATCACATTAATATATTTATATCTGTAGTGTGTACTTCTGAATATCTGTGTGGTATTTTTTTTTTTTTTGGGTGGAAGGCAACAAGTGAAACTAAAGATATAAAACATAAATGATGGCAATATTAAGAATGATTGATAGAGGACAGTGGTACACATTAGGAAAGATAGAACTATCTGTACAATGCTACTACGCTTAGGCAGTCTTGGTTCACCATCTCTCACCATCGCCAGATTCTATGGTCTGGTATCTGTTTCCACATCCTCACTAAGTATTCAAATTTATTTTTCACCGCACCATGATTTTATTTTTAAAAACTGGACTGTCTACGTTTAACTTTTCTAATTAGTTTTTTATGTTGTCCTTGAAGGACATTCTCATTCGTTTGTCTGTCCACCCATGGCATCCTTTGCATTTTCATCAGAAATCTCATTTCCACTGCCATTGGATGTTTCCTTGCTTGTCTGCGGTAAAGCTGTAGAAATGTAAGCAATATAAAATAACACGAAGTAGTGCAGTTTTACAGAACGCAATGCCGCAAAACAAAGGACGTTGCGACGACAAGCCTTCATCAGCCAGGGACGACCAGGGAGGCCAGATCCATTGTACAGATTCGAACTCATGACCACCGAGCCGACAGGCAAGCATCTAGCCACTACCTACGCTACCTCGGCTTCCGTGTTGAAAGCGGACTTACAATTGAAGAAGAGAAGATTTCCTTGCGTGTAGTGGAACATTGTAACGAAACATGTGTGTCCATAGATTTGAGATCTAATACAGCTGAATGCACTCATTGTTCCAAGATAAGTAACTCACATGACCATTAAATATCTGTATGGCTTGGCCACATGGCACGGTCGAGACAGGAACACTGAGCTGTTCCACGATTCTGGTTATCGAGCGAAATGGCGAGTCATGACAGCCCACGCTTTCCGGCATGGAACATGATTGATGGATGGATAGTACCGGGAACGTTTGATTGTAGGTTCTGACAACAAAAACGTAATGTTTGAATAGGATACCTACAATTCCTTTTCATATGAAATTTTTGAATTCAAACCACATTTAATGTCTGCGAGGTAGTAAAGTATAGAATAATAAAACACAAACAATTATAGAATCTTGCTGCATTTGATGTCTGGGATATTGTTGTATTTGCATATGCAAAGAAAAACACACAATCCACACTGTGAATACACATTGTTTTTTTACGAAATAAAATCACATTAAAAGGCAGACATTTAATTAAAATAGAAGATATGAACATACCTGGCCTAGCAAGCCGACAGGGGATCTTCATACTGCTCGTAGAAAAACTAAGAAGTGCCGACCACATAAACAATGGACGGAGGGAATAAGAGAGTCCATGGGAATATCGATACATGAAGCCCATAAGCGGGCACTCTCCCGGTGTTTATGCTTCACTTCGACACCGCAAGGTACAGGAGGAACATGATGAGATGAGATGGACATAACAACATAACAGTATTTTCAAGGGGCATTACTAAAAGTAGTATAACTGTATTAGGCGATTTACATAATTGTAGTATTTATCCCAATCTATTATGCATTTTTTAAAAATAAAAATTAGCAATGGTTATATGCCCTTTAAATAAATGATAATAATTTAAGTCTGCTTTAAAGTTTGTGTAAAATTAATAGCTCTATTTTTAAAGAATGAGAATTTTATAATGCAGTCTTATACTTTCCCATAATATGATATACATTGTTTTTGTCCTTTCAATGTCACGCACATGAAAAGACCGCAATAGATAAATTTTTGTCTGGCCTATAAACAGCCAAGATTTAACAAAGCAAGATGGCTGACAATCCTACCAAACCTGATCTTGGACTACTTGAATAAGAATTCCCCGCCGAACACTAGAATGAGTGAAGAAGAGGCACCCGAGGATATCCATGTGTGAGAAGATAACATAGGTGATGACTTTTCAAACATCTTCGGGCTGAATTTGAGAAACAAGGAAAGAATAAAAATATTTCTGAACCAATGGAGATATAATGTACTAGATCACCTTTTGAGCATCTGTATCATGTTCATTTCAACGTCATTAAAACAATGTTCTTTAACTTGAAAAAATAAAACAATTCATAACACTAACAGCAGAAGCAAGTGGTGAACAAAGTCAAGAAGAATTCCCGCCTCTCGCGCTAGAAACACCTCCTCAAAAAAGAACTGAACTGATACAAACTTTTAATAGTCAAATCAACACACAAGCAGACAGGAACACACAAGAAAACAACATACAAGAAAACAATCCAGTAATGAAGACGGACGGTTTTCAAATCGTCAGCAATCCAAAGAAGAGCAAATGGGCAGACATAAGACTCCTGCCGTCACTAGACAGTTTAGATCACAAGACAAAGGAAAATGAACAAGAACAACAAGAGGAGAAACAAGTACACGACGAAGAAGAGACATACATCATACCAGACACTCTCTTCGTAGACACCGTCACAAGTGATAAGAACGAGGATCAAGAAGATCCACTTGCATAAACATTTGTTACTGGAAAACTTGCTTGCCTAGACGTGCCCATCGTGGAGAACAACTTGGTATGCGAATTTATATAGTAACTATATCTCATGTATTTGTTTAAAAAATTACAATGACAAGTGATTTAATTATTATTACTTTAAATATGTGTGTTATACGTATACAATTACAACACATCACCACATTTTTAAAAAAAATGTTGCATATCCTTACAGGGCATTGCAGTCAACACCAGCATTTTTCAACTGCTGTTGATGTACTAGGCAAGTTTGACGTTCAGTAGTTTGCCATTGCTTTCTGAACGACCCTCTTACATACTCCCATAAGTTACCAGCCCGGCGCGAACCTCTGCCGATTCTCGGAGCTGCTGTTTTCCCCACGTGGATATAAGGGATTACGAACAATGTCGCTAATCCCTTGGCCAGGGAGACTGTCTTGTACTTATACGCAAACAAAAACCAGACTTTATACTACTACAAGAAACATAAACACAAACCAGACTTTATACTACTACAAGAAACATAAACACAAACCAGACTTTATACTACTACAAGAAACATAAACACAAACCAGACTTTATACTACTACAAGAAACATAAACACAAACCAGACTTTATACTACTACAAGAAACATAAACACAAACCAGACTTTATACTACTACAAGAAACATAAACACAAACCAGACTTTATACTACTACAAGAAACGCAAACACAAACCAGACTTTATACTACTACAAGAAACATAAACACAAACCAGACTTTATACTACTACAAGAAACATAAACACAAACCAGACTTTATACTACTACAAGAAACATAAACACAAACCAGACTTTATACTACTACAAGAAACATAAACACAAACCAGACTTTATACTACTACAAGAAACATAAACACAGACCAGACTGTATACTACTACAAGAAACATAAACACAAACCAGACTTTATACTACTACAAGAAACATAAACACAAACCAGACTTTATACCACTACAAGAAACATAAACACAAACCAGACTTTATACTACTACAAGAAACATAAACACAAACCAGACTTTATACTACTACAAGAAACATAAACACAAACCAGACTTTATACTACTACAAGAAACATAAACACAAACCAGACTTTATACTACTACAAGAAACATAACCACAAACCAGACTTTATACTACTACAAGAAACATAAACACAAACCAGACTTTATACTACTACAAGAAACATAAACACAAACCAGACTTTATACTACTACAAGAAACATAAACACAAACCAGACTTTATATTACTACAAGAAACATAAACACAAACCAGACTTTATACTACTACAAGAAACATAAACACAAACCAGACTTTATACTACTACAAGAAACATAAACACAAACCAGACTTTATACTACTACAAGAAACATAAACACAAACCAGACTTTATACTACTACAAGAAACATAAACACAAACCAGACTGTATACTACTACAAGAAACATAAACACAAACCAGACTTTATACTACTACAAGAAACGCAAACACAAACCAGACTTTATACTACTACAAGAAACATAAACACAAACCAGACTTTATACTACTACAAGAAACAAACATATATTTAAGAAATTTCGCACAACAAACCACCACACAGCCAGGTCTCAGACATTCATGCTATTTTTCAGGCACACACAAAATCGGGTCAGGGACAACTATACTGCAGACATCAGACACGTGGGCTATTATTAAAACACACACGGATGATCAGGAACGAATCTGCTTAATATAGGTAGGAAATAGAATGCATGCATACACCATAGTGAACACACATGCACCACCAAATTATAATCAAAATATAATCATCAACCAATTTTTTAAAACCAAGAATTAGACACCCTGCTTACACAAACATATAGTGAACAAAATGTTATACTTGCAGGGGACTTCAATTTTGAACTCTCAGATTTAGATATTGTAAAAAAAGGGGGGGGGGGGCGGGACAATGTGTATTTCAGAAAATATTTGCCTGGAAGAGACTAATAAAAGTAGAACATTATTATTATTATTATTATTATTATTATTATTATTATTATTATTATTATTATTATTATTATTATTATTATTATTACAGGACATCTCTGTCAACATCAGCATCTTTCAGCTGATTGTTGATTTCTTGGCAAGATTATCTCAGTAGTTTGCCAATGCTTTCTGAGCGACCGGCTCACATACCCCTAAGTACCGACGCGGAAGAACCGCTATCGATTCTCGTCACAACACGTTACTCACGAGAGTATTCGGGATTACGGGAAAGTCGTGTAACCCCTTAACCAGGGAGACTGGCCAGAACATTATATGCAACTATAAAAAGAGACAAACAGCTTTATTTGGCCATGTGATCAGAAGAGAGGCATTGGAAAACACAGTGACGACTAGAAAGATCGGTGAGAAAATAGGCAGACCGAAATAAATGGTGCTGGATGGACTGAGACGGTGGCACGAAGGAATATCATCATCAGAGTTGATACAAAGGACTGAGATCACTCTGGTGATCGCGTGAGATGGTGAAACATGACCTCTTTCTCTTATCCGCATGGCACATGATGATGATGGTTAAGGAAAAGACATGAGGTAGGAGATCTGGTTCACCTGCCTTCTACTCTTCCCTCCAGTATTTGTTTTTACCGGAGTGCCATGTTTTCCATTCCCCGATGACAAAGAAGGAAAATGTGCTTGATCATTTACTCACATGATGGGTATTGTAAATATGTAAATACAAAATCTACAAGCCTAAATAACTCTCATTTTTGAATACTGGTTTTTGACGATGATATTAATATATGTTTGTAGTTTACACTACTGTTTATCTGTGGGGTACACTTTGGGTGGAAAGGAACAAGTGAAACTAAAGATGGTAAATCATAAATGATGGCAATTATACTAAGAATTATTGATAGAGGACAGTGATACACATTAGGAACATAGATCTATCTGTGCAATGCTACTACGCTTAGGCAATCTTGGTTCGCCATCTCGCACTGTCGCCAGTCTACGGCCGGGTCTCTGTTTTTGTCTTAATTATGCTAAGCCATCCTGGCATATATCTCTTCGTTTCCACATCCAATTTTCCCGTCAAATCTTCAAGTGTATTTTGTTTTTATCTTACCATGATTTTAAAAAACAAAAACGAGACTGCGTTTAACTTTTCTAATCAGTTGTTAATTTGTTCCTTGAAGGACATTCTCATCCTTGTCTGTACATCCATGGCATTCTTTGCATTTACATCGGAAATCTCATTTCCACGGCCATTAGATGTTTCCTAGCTTGTCTGCGGTAAAGCTGTAGAAATGTAAACAATATAAAATAACACCAAGTAATGCAGTTTTACAGAACACAATGATGCAAAACAAAGGACGTTGCGACGACTAGCCTTCATCAGCCAGGGACGACCAGGGAGGACAGATCCATTGTAAAATTCCTCCACAATACAGATTCGAACTCATGACCACCGAGCCAACAGGCGAGCATCTAGCCACTACGCTAGCTCGGCTTCCGCGTTGGAAGCCTACATACAATTGAAAAAGACAAACGTTCTTGTGTATAGTGGAACATTCTAACGAAATATTTGTGTCCATAGATTGGAAATAAAGATAATGTTGTAATTTAGTTATTTAATTTGTCGCGGTTCCAACTATATAGCAACGGGTCGTCCCAACTATACCCCGTTCCTGTGCCAGTGAATATCACATAAAATGCTCAAACTGCCCAATGTGAAACGTGAAACAGACAGGAGTCTCGACAAGCCAATATCCCGCACAGGTACACAGTGCATAATGTCGCCGCCAGGATCCCAACACAAAAGTCCTCCACGAAAAATCAGTCCATCGGCGATGGAATCGGCAGTCACCAGAAAGACTTCAGTGACCCGGGTTTTATCCCGTATCGCTCGGTCTCTTTAAACAGAGCGGCCCGCCGAAAGCGCTGCACAAAGCACGAACTCTGTAGCTCCAGCGACGACCCCCAGGAGTCTCCGAGAAAAATGCACTCGTGAACCGAAAAGGAAATTCAGTCAATTCAGTGACAGCCGGCCGCCATCATTCCGAACATTCAGTTCACGCGGACAGATGTAAAAGCATTCCACGCGAAATTCACAGCTCACAGTGTCGTGCCACACACCCATTCAGTAGCTTGGCGACGGAACCATAAATGTTGTAAATTAAAGGGGAACAATCTAATACAGATGAATGGTCTCATTATTCCAAGAGAGATAACTCACACTATAGGACTAGAAACGTTTGAGTGTATGTTATGACAATAAAAACTTAAAGTTTAAATACAATTGCATAAAATTCGTATTAATATGCAATTTTTTAATGCAGACCGCATTTAATATCTGCTAGGAATTAATATATAGAATAATAAATAGTATGCAGTCATTACCCAAACATCATAGGGCAGAATCCCTGCCACAGGGATCACCATTATTTCCTGTGCTGTTCCACGCCTACACTGTGAGAATCACCGGTGAGCAGATCACAAGACCGAGGAGGACATTGTCGCGTGCCGACGATGTGTTAGTGTATCGTCAGGGTAGGGATAGAGATCGGGCTGATGTGGGGCTACAAACAGAACTCAGTCGCATAAACACTTGGTGTGTTAAAGCTGGTGTAATGGTCAATCCAACAAAGGCAGCAGTGACATGGTTATCTTTGAATAACCATATTGTCAACACCCCAACGCCAACTGTAAATCTGGGTTCAGAGACGGTGGAAAGAACGCAGGCAATGAATTACCTGGGGATACGATTTGATCGAAACTTTGCTTATACTGAGCACACTGACCAGGTGATAACAAAGGCCAAGCGGGGTTTGGCTGCGATGCGTGTGATGGCGGCGGCAAACTGAGTAGCTCCATCTTTCTTTTCTGATTTTGTCAAACATTTGATATCAGGAATCTTGCTGTTTTTGCAAATGTAAAGGAAAACACATAATGCACCTTGTGAATACACAGTGTTTTATATGAAATAAAATCACATTAAAAGATAAACCGTCATCATCATCATCAAGTGCCATTCCAGATGGCGTTGGCGTCCATGTCTCTCCACATATCTCGGTCTTTAGTGTTCTGCCACCGTCTCAATCCATCCTGCATAATTTCTCTTTGTCAGCCTCTGCCTCGCTTCCCCTGGATTTTTCCAGTCGTCACGATATTCTCCATTGCCTCTCTTCTCAAAAAAGTAGACATAATTAAATAAGAGAAAGGGGCATAAAAACATAACAGTTAATTCAAGGGACATTACTAACAATAGTATAACTATTTTATGTGATTTACATTATTATACTTTTTGTTTAATGTGTTATAACATTTGCATAGAATTTATCGGCAGCTATATTCCTAATACAGAAAGTTATGAAAGTTTTAGGTTATTTCCAGAGATTATTTAAAAATAATGGCTTAATTTTACAAACAAGAGAGTTTTATAATACATTATTTTACTTTCCTTTGATATTACATATATTATTTTTCCCCGTTAAACGATAAGCTGTGATATCCATTAGAAATCCTATCAATTTTTGTCCGGCCTGTAATAGGCCAATAATCCTTAAATGTATCTTCTCTGGTTTCTCTTTACAACGTATAACTCTTTCGCCTTTTACTAAAGTTATCAATATGGGGACAAGAAGAAAAGACTCTGTTACGGATTATTCAAACACATCAATGATTTTTAACACACCAATGATATTAATTCTGTGGCAGTAATTTTAATTATCTTCACCACATGCAGATCAGGATTAAAGATTTCCTCTGTCACGGATTATAGAAGATGGAAACCTAAATTGTAAAACGTGTCAAAGTCAACACGAGTGAAGCTTTTGAGAGAGGAGCGCTCCACTAAGCAAACACACTTGTGTTTTCTAAATCAGGACCTTACGTATTTCGGTTCAACTACTCGCTGATGGCGAGCATCTTGATGGGGCCTTGCGGGATCGGTAGGCAAGGGATCAAATCCATCTACGGTTTTGAGGTCCCTAAAAGATGGTACGCTACGCTGACACCGGAAGCAAAAGCGCCTCATTATGAACGGCTTCGCGGGATGAAGCATGAACTGCAGGATCCTAAATAAACTATTGTAATTGAAAACATCGCTGGAGAGGCAAGGGACACTTTACAACTGAAAATGGAAGTCTGTTCATATATTCTGGTAGAGTTGTCGGAGTCCAGAGCGAAGTGGCATGTTGTTAAAATAACTGCAAAAGTTGTAATTGGATATAACCCGGTTAGTGATAGAATTCTCACTGTCAGACTTAAAGGCTATCCAAAAAGCACAACTCTCATACAGATTTATATACTTACTTCAACAGCAGAGGAAGACGAAATTGAAGGTGTTACAGCATACTGCAAGACACATTACATAAGATTGGTCATAATGACGTAACAATAATAATGGGAAATTTTAATGCAAAAGTGGGTACAGGAAGAGGTGGATATGAGAGACACGTTTTAGGAATATTTGGATTGTGAAATAGAAATTATGCAGATGACAAATTAATTGAATTTTGCAAAGAAAATGAGTTAATGATAGCCAACACACTTTTTAAACAACACCCAAGAAGACTCTTCACGTGGAAGTCCCCCGATAGCAGTACCAAAATCCAGATAAATTATATTTTAATACAAAAAATATGGAGATCAAACATAACATCGGCAAAAACTTTACGAAGTGCTGACTGTAATACAATTCATCACTTATTAGTAGCAGATGTGCTTACTTGCGCTAGCTGGATGTGAACTCCAGCTTGAAGTCCTATATGTCGGATGAAGACATTCTGTTGTCCAACATCAATGTGATATCATACCGGACTGAGGTTTGCGAGAGTATCCGTTGTGCCATGTCAGGTGGTTTCTCGCCGTGCAGACAGATACTCTTCGACTTCGGAGCAAGTAGCAGATGTGAAAGTAAAACTCAAAAAGCTTACCCGAGGACCAAGGCCACTTCGTTTTGATCTCACAAAATTACCAGATGCATACACCGTAGAAGTGAGGAATCGTTTTGGGGTCTTGATGTCTGTACAAGAGGAAATGATACCTGATGAACTGGCAGTACAAGCTAGAGATATCTTGATAACTGCAGCCAAAGATTTAATTCCAACCAAGAAAAATCAACATAAGGAAGGAATTACATCAGACCATTATAATTAATAAAGCAACGAAGGAATTGAAACAGATAGGAAGTGAATCCAATATCAGCAGGATGAAGTATAAATCTTTAACTCGAGAAATAAGAAAGATCACAAGAAAGGACAGACACCAATATATACAAGATTGCTGTACCAGAATAGAGCAATATCATAAGACTGGAAGAGATTACGAAATGTTCAAAGAAATGGAGTTATTGACAAGAAATGTTCAACCTCAACTGAATGTTATCTGTGACAAGTTGGTGAATACCCTAACAGAATCTAGACAAATTCTAGAAAGATTGCAGGAATACTGGAGTGGAATGATGATATGAATGATAGTGAGGATATGAATGAGATACATGAACCAATGACAGCAGAGACAGAACCTGAACCCTCATTAGATGAAATTGCATCGGCAATAAAGAACCTGAAGAATGGTAAATCACCTGGTGAGATATCAGCTGAACTAATTAAATCGGGAGTGAAAGAGAGCATACAAATCTATCAAGCATTATGTAAAAACATATGGAAATATGGTATTTGGCCAAACGATTGTAAGAGGACTATCTTCATTCCAATACCCAACAAAGGCAACCTGAAATTATGCACCAACTATAGAATTGTTGCCCTGATCAGTCATGCAAGTAAAATTCTACTAACAATCATATGGGAAGACTTCGTAAGAAAATGGAAAATGAGATTAATGTTGTTCAAGCTGGATTTAGACAAGGACGAGGAAAAAGAGATCACATAAACAACATGCGTTTATTAATATTATCATTTGAGTTTAATGGGGACTATTTTGACCAGATTAGCGGGGTGGCTATGGGCACTAAGATGGGTCCGAGTTATGTCTGTCTGTTCATGGGCTATCTGGAACACCAGGTATGGAGTCAATACACCCGGAGCTCTACAGGAGGTATACCGATGACTGTTTTGGTGTTTCAGACATGCCATTGTCTGATCTCCAGGACTTCATTGCCTTTTTCTCCGACTTTCATCCAAGCATCAGACTCACCTCTACTATTTCCTCGTCGGCTGTTAATTTCTTAGACATTACAGTTTCTTTTAGGTTCTGCTGGTCTATGCACGACGGTTTACTATAAACCAAGTGACTCGTACGCATTCCTTCTCTATACCGTCTCCCATCCTCCCTCTTGTAAGGATTCTATTCCTTTCTCACAACTGTTACGTCTCCGATGGCTTTGTCATGATAATAACGACTTCCGCCAAAAATCCCACGAAATGTTGGATTTCTTCCGCCTTCGAAGCTATCCTAAGAATGTTCTGTCTACAGTTCTTCACCGCTGCCAGTCTATCAGTCATGCCGAGGCTCTCTCCTCCAGGCCGAAACCACGTAACAATAGACATATTCTTTCACTAACTTTCCATCCTCATAGTATTGCTGCCAAGAACATTCTCATGAGACATCTATTCATTCTCCAGGCAGACCCGGTCACTCGCGATGTCTTCTCAGAGGCCCCACTGGTGGCATATAGGCGGGATCGTAACATGAGGGATGTGCTGGTCCATAGCACTCTACCCCAACCTCACAAGTCTCTTCCTGGCACGGCGCCATGTCTTCGATCTCGTTGTAAGGCCTGTCTACATGTCCTTCAAACCCAGAGTTTGGCTTTCCCTAAGACTACTTTCCACATTTGGGGGGGGGGGGGGGGAGGGTTTTCTATGGCACGAGTCGCAACGTTATCTATGCGATCATCTGCACACATTGTGACATGAGATATGTTGGTGAGACAGGTCTTCGTCTGGCGGACACATTTAGGCAACACCTCTATGATATCAACAGTGGTGCCCAGAAACAGGTACCCTACACTTCACCAGTTCCGACCACTGTGGCGTTGCCGACATACAGGTCACGACGATCAAATCGTGCACATCTCACGAACGCAATCGCAAGGCATTGGAAAACCGTCTCATCTTCTAGTTGGGTTCACTCTCCTCTCACGACCTCAATGTCCAACACAGTTTTACTTAAGTCCCTAACGCACCCTCCCCCTTCCATCCCCGTAGTCGTATAGCCCACTAATAAGCTAGTTGCATGTTCTTCACAGGACGTCGTAATCAACGACATCATTATTTTTGCCTTCTGTGACTTCCCGGGTAGTTTTCGTTCAGTCGCTTCTCATTGCTTTCTGAACAACCGGCACTTGTGTTATTTTCTGATGGAAAACGCGGGGCGGTCTGTATCCTAATCGCCCGCAGCTTGGCCTGCAGAATTGTGAACTGCATCCGTTACATCGTAACAGAGTCGGATACAGTGTTCTACCTATCCATATTATTTTCATTTTCGCTCTCATGGGCGCACCCCCCCCCCCCCCGCGTGGGTTCCCTCACCGGTTGCCTTAGCCAGTCCCCGAGCTTCTGGCTTTATTAACCTTTAGTCACTTGACCTTGTTAACCACTACATCCTGTTTATTCCATCCACGGGTAGCAGCTCAAGCAAGGATACAGATAAGTAACCTTAATACTTTCATGCAGTGTCATTCGTGTATGTGTTTGTCTATTTTTGTTTGTTTGTTATGTGCTGACGAAGGCTTTGGCCGCAACGTTCATCTTGTTTCTTGTAGTCGTGCTGTAGTAAAGCTCACAATCTACTTCTAGTGTTTCCGTGATTCATTCATCGTTTATTAATAGAGAAGTGCAGAGAATTTAATGGTAACCTATCCTCATGTTTTGTGGATTATTCAAAGGCAGTGTACAACATCAGAAACTTTGGAAAACCATGAGGAATATGGGCTTTTCATCACATGTAGTAAAACGCATAAAAATGTTCTATCTAGACCAACAAACAGGGTTAGAATAGATGGCTAGACATCAGAGTGGCTTGACATAAAGCAAGGAGTCCGTCAGGGCCGTGTGCTGTCCCCCTATTTGTTTAACTTGTACGCCGGAAATATAATGAGAAAGGTCAGAGATGATATAACCAGAGAGCAATATGATGCCCTAAATATCGGTGGTCATGAAATACCAGAGATTCAATGTGCTGATGTTACAGTATTACTATGCACATCACAGAATGGTATAGAAAAGCTAATAGCCTCAACCCGAGAAAATAGTTAAATTCACAACTTATATCTGAACACAGTAAAAACAAAGATAATGCATACAGATAAAACTAATATGGAGAAAGCAATATATGTAAATGAGGTAATAATTAGAGGTGGTGGATAATTTCGAATATCTTGGGTCATTTATTACCAAGAATGGTGACACAATGAAAGAAATTAAAAGACGAATGTCTATTGCTCTTCAAAGATTGAAACAACTGAATAAATTATGGAGTGGGACAGATAGAATTACAAAACTTAAAATTTTAAGAGAACGCGTCATTTTTGGGCATATCATGAGAAGAAATGAATTGGAGAACTTGGTGACGACTGGCAAGATCGAAGGGAAGAGACCAAGGGGAAGACCGAGAAGTAAATACCTGGATGGCTTGGCCACGTGGCATGGTGGAGACAGGAACACTGAGCTGATCTACGACTCTGGTGATCGAGTGACAAGGCAGTATATGACCGCCTACGCTTATCGGCATGGCACATGATGGATGGATATGCCTGGGAAGAGAGGAAGAGGAAGGCCAAAGAGAAGATGAATGCATGATGTGGCGGATGATCTCCAGATGGGTGTATAAGACGCGGGACATTTTGCTTATGATCGAGAGGTTTCCCGGAAGGTTGTTATGGTAGCAAAGTTTTGCAAAGGACATGTTACTGATTGAATGAATGAATGAATGAATGAATGAATGAATGAATGAATCAAAGGAAAACACACAATGCCCCTTGTGATTACACACTGTTTTGTACGAAAAAAAAAAAAAAGATTAAAAGGTAGACATGTAATTACATTTGGAGAAACGCACATAACAACTTAACAGTTATTTCAAGGGACATAACTAAAAGTAGTATATCTGTATTATGCGATATACATAATTATAATATCTCACTTATCTCACTTCTGTGTATTGTTGGAAAAGTATTTGCCAGAATTGTTCTGCGCAGACTTCAAGTCCTAGGAGATCAAGTCTACCCCGAATCACAGTGTGGCTTTCGACAGAACCGGTCTACCACTGATATGATATTCTCATTGCGACAAATGCAAGAAAAATGCCGTGAACAGAATCAACCACTGTTTATTGCCTTCATCGACCTCACAAAGGCATTTGATTTGGTCAGTCGTGAGGGTCTGTTCAAGGCACTAAAGAAGATTGGCTGCCCACCAACTCTTCTGTCCATTGTGGAATCGTTCCACACAGGCATGAAGGGTATAATCAAGTTTGATGGTGCAACTTCTGAAGAATTTGAAATCAAGAGTGGAGTTAAGCAAGGTTGTGTACTAGCTCCCACCCTCTTTGGAATATACTTTTCACTTCTACTGAAATATGCCTTTCGTGATCAGGATGGTGGGATATACATTCACTCACGCTCAGATGGCGGCCTCTACAATGCTCAGAGATTGAAGGCTAAGACCAAAATTAGGAGGGTACTGATCAGAGAGTTGCTTTTTGCAGATGATGCTGCAGTTACGACCCACTCTGAGGAAGAATTGCAATGTCTACTATCTGCATTCTCCAATGCTTGTTCTGAATTTGGTTTAACAATTAGCAACAAGAAGACACGGATTATGTCACAAGGTGCACATGGGGTACCATCAATCTTTATTGACGACGCCGAACTAGAGATAGTAGACCATTTTACATATCTAGGATCAGTGGTAAATAGCAAATTATCCCTAGATCAGGAAATCAACATCCGGATTGGTAAGGCAGCAACAACAATGAACAGGTTAAGAAAAAGAGTCTGGGAGAACAGGAAGCTTACTGCCAAAACAAAAGTCCTTGTCTATCAAGCCTGTGTCCTTAGTACTCTTCTTTATGGCAGTGAAACCTGGACAACTTACTCACACCAAGAGAACAACTTAAACAGCTTTCATATGCGGTGTCTGCGAAGAATTCTTGGTATTAAGTGGCAAGACAAAATCACAAATACTGAAGTATTGGAAAGATCAGGTTGTGTGACAGTTTATTCCATGCTCAGTCTTCGTAGACTTAGATGGATAGGACATCTTAGGAGGATGGATGATGGTAGAATACCAAAGGATATCTTTTTTGGTGAATTACAGATGGGTAAGAAATCTCAGGGTCGGCCTCTACTACGATACAAAGATGTGTGTAAGCGGGACATGATTGATACAGGCATTGATAATGCACATTGGGAGCAAGTCGCCGCTGAACGTGTTGCATGGAGGGCAAATATCAGAAATGGAATAAAGTCAAAGGAGAAAATTATTGCAGAAAAGTCACACACCAAGCGTTTGAGACGTAAGATGGTGCATGATGGTGGAAATGACCACGTGTTCACTTGCACCCACTGTGAACGGACATTTACAGCGCAAATTGGCCTTATCAGTCACACTCGCTACCGCCATAGTTAAAAGTTATTATGCCTTTTTAAAGCACAAACTATCGTCTGTCAAGACGGCAAGGTGCCAATGAATAATTATAGTATTTATTTTAATATTTCATAAAATCTTTATAGAAATTAGCAACGGTTGTGGGAATTTTAAATAACGGGAAATGAATTTACGTCATTTGTAAAGTTTCAGAAACATTTTAAACGTTTTATTATACAAACATGAGAGTGTTATAACATAATTTTATACTGTTCCTAGTTACTACATAAATTGTTTTTCTCCTGTCAGTAACAGAAATTGTCTAAAAAGTGAATATACATATTTGTCCTCAACACCAGCATTTTTTACTGTTGTGATCTCTTGGCAAGTTTACGTTCAGTAGATTCCTTTACTTTCTGAACGACCTTCAACCATACCATTTCTAAAACACCAACTGTGTTCGTAACTCCTTCGTCGTGGAGCAGTTAACACCAAAAGCAGCAGCAAATGGTGAACAAGGTCTAGAAGATTTCCCGCCTCTAGTGCGAGAAACTCCTCCACAGAGAAGAACTGAACTGACACAAACTTGTAATAGTTAAATCAACACACAAGTAGACAGCAACACACAAGAAACAATCCAAAAAATGAAGACTGGCGGTTTTCAAATCGTCAGCAATCTAAAGAAGAGAAAAACAACAGACAGAAGACTGCTGCAATAACTAGACCATTTAGTCACTGCCGCAGACGATCTTTCACCAACCAGATCCATCCTGGTAAAGAGATGAAAGAACCAAAGACATTATAGAATATCACAAGACAAAGGAAAATGAACAAGAAGAGTTAAGTTGAGCTAAGAACTGACATTACTGCTTTCAGGATATTTCCCAGACGTGCTCCGTCCCCTCGTTCAACAGCCAGCGAAGAGTCACACTACTAATAATTCCCACCGCTATCTGATTGAAAGTTCTCCTGGTCTTCCCTCTTGTCACATAATACTGACAGGTTAACGATCCCATGATATATCAAAACATAAAATTGCTTATATTACACGAGGATGGAAGGTTATTGACCTTTAGTTCAGGAAAACCAGCGATCGCTTATTGACTCCAAGATCAAAACAGATATCGCGTGTTTGTTGGGAGACGGACGACGGAAAAGACTATCTTAAACCCTTTGAACACCGGAGAGAGAATCACGATAAAACAATTTCACAAACCTTTGATATGGGAAACCGGAGTCACGATAGACGATCAGAGGACGTTTGAAATAACGAAGACGTATGGCCGTAGTGCCGAGAAACGAGTGGATATCATTGATGTCCCGAAATGACCGTGTATCAAAGGAGAATTTCGGTTGTTGTTGTATAGATAAAAAAACTGGTGTGGAGGACAGGGGAATAGTTGGTGGAATATGCCATTTAAATTATACAGAACCAGAGTATAAATAGTCTGGATATTATAGTTAATTTAGTGTGTGCTACAAGTCTTCCACGAGAGACAGTGGGGATTTATTCTTGAGCTATTATGGAAAGGGATGTAGTGTTTCAAGTTGGATGAAACCGACGAGCATTTGTATCGATGTACAATAGTATTCCCGATTCAGACGAGGATAGTTATAAGGTAGTTGTGGTGTAGAGTAGAACTCTAGCATAGTGTATTTTAATGTGTGTCCGTAATATGGAGAGTCGGCCGAATTTAGCTGAGAAGTGACTTAATGGATAGAGTAAGGTGTCAGGACACTCGATTGTATGAGTACTAGTATAATAGAGGAAAGGAAATTCTAGTATAGATGGTTACTGGGATTTCTGAGCTATCCTATGACATTTCCTTCTTTTACCTTGTCTTAAGTTATGTGTATAACTCATATGTCTTATGTCAGAGGTCATTTCTCTGAATATATATAAGTAATAACTGATAACGGCCATAAGCCTACTCTCACCTCTAATGAGTTTGAGTTAGGTTGATAGCACCTGATATTGTATATTCACCAGGTTCCAAAGAATAAAGCAATAACAACACTCCTGAAAAGAAAGAATGGACCCTAGTCTGGGACAGTGATAAATATCGGCCAGATTGAAGTCTGATATCACATATATATGTCAACCAGTTCTAAAAGTAACGGCATAATAAGTCTGTCCTGATAGGATACTGACAGCATAATATATGTCAACTCCACATAGAACGGACTAGCAATATGGTTCACATGACCATAAGATAAATACAAACAAACTGTAATACCAGAACTTTTCCTCTGAGGAATAGAACATTCTTAGACTTTAATACAGTGTGTCAGTGTAATATACGCAGGGTTGTGATTAGTCCTACATCCATAGACAATATCGGAGGTGTAAACATTCCCTGGATTTAAAAAGAAAACATTAATAAAATTGGATAAAAAACACTCTGTTGTGAAAATACATTTTATTTCAAAATTCAAGGATATTGTGAAGACATCATCAACATCATGCAGAGAGAAACTAACCTGGGTGAGCTCAATCCAATTCTGTGCTGTGGTGTCAATACATGCCGTTGTGTGATGAGAACAATGAGGACTGTGTCTTAGAGTGTCACTCTTATCTCACCTACACGATAGAACACACCAACAACGTCTTTACATACACCCTATACACATCCATGACACTTTTTATTCAATAAATAATGTTAGTATTTATTGGAGGACAATGTTGTGTGGGTATGTTCTGAAGGAAAGTGAAGAGAAGTAAGGCATTACGATAATAGAGAGAGAGATAGTGAATAGAAGACTGGAACGGGGGGGGGGGTGGTGTAGACAAAGGTCTGGCAATAAACCAAACATTGGAAAAAGGGAAGTTGAAGTGTGCTTGTTGATTCTACTGTCCCCCCAGAGACGACAAGCGACACCTCTCAGTTTTGAGATTCTACTAGAACACCTGAAAACCCCCCGCAATCTCATCCTTTTCACATATGATTCTCAATCTGTTCTCCCGCCTTTTCCACCTGGTCCCACAGGCGCACGATCACGCTTCCTCCCCCCCCCCCCCTCGTCCATAAGTAATCTACCACCAATAGGTGCATTCCCTGCCAGCCTATCAGTCTGTTCATCCCCTGCACTCCCGCATGGCCAGGGTATAATACCCATACATTTCTCACAATCTGTGACCACTGAAGCGAGATGAGCCATTCCACACGAAACATTTCTTTCTCTACCTTACTAAGCATACTCCTTTAGTCCATGATAAAGACAATGTGTGTTGCAGTAGTCTCCTCTAACCAGCGGAAAACCGATTTTGCTGCCTCCCCCTTCAATCTCATGCTGGAGGTCGTAGCCTCATATGTCACACTCTACCTTTTTAGGAATCGTCCATTAGCCTTCGCAATGAAACCCCAACCACTCAGCCTGTTTCTCACCACTGACCCATCAGTATAGATCACTATGTTGATGTGTATTATTCTGGATCAGTTGTTGCACCTAAAATTACGTGTGGCCCGCTGCCCATTCTCTGCACTCACGACCCACTGTTACTATTACATTTTGGTACTGTAACGTAGCCCCAAACTGTACTCAATGACAGAACTGCTCAAAGAGCCTGTAAAGCATCCTCTGATCTACCCCTGTTGCTGCCATCGCCCTCAAAGCATTAAGTCCCCTACCAGCCTTCACCACCCAAGCCTCTACTTAATCTTTAAGAAATATACAACTGTCAAGAGTGATACCCAAGTACTTCAATGTTCTCTCTCTACTAAGAAGACGTCTATTCAATATAATACATGGGCCACCCTGTTCCCTGCCATCTGTAAGTCTCCAGCCAAATTTGTCCTGTCTCTGCCCTGTCTGTACTCGCAAATAAGAATATAAAACATAACAAGATTTGACCTGTAGCTTAACATACCCCGTGATGTGCCCGTTACATGTGAGTCTCCGGTCCCAACAAAACCTATTGAGCTCTTTCTGTGTTAATCCTTGCTTTGTAGGGTACATGTGAGTCTCCGATCCCAACAAAACCCGTTGAACTCTTTCTGTGTTAATCCGTTCATTGTCGGGTACATGTGAGTCTCCGATCCCAACAAAACCCATTGAACTCTTTCTGTGTTAATCCTTGCTTTGTAGGGTACATGTGAGTCTCCGGTCCCAACAAAACCTATTGAGCTCTTTCTGTGTTAATCCTTGTATTGGTGGTCAGCGTGGCCGAATAGATAAGAGCGTTCGTTCTTAAACTTTCAAACCCCTACACCGGTCAGTTGGACTAAAATGTTGACTTCTCGTCCTTGACTTAGGGACGTAACTTACAAGCACCTCAGATGTTGGAGTGGGTTCGTCTGATGGCGAGGGACACTGGTATTATGGTAAAGATAATACACCTGCAAAATTTACTTCAGTGCACTAGAAGTAGTAGAGAAGAAGTAGTATGGACTACGCTTGAGTTCAAAGCGAGCGAACTCAAAATAAAATCTCTGCATTTTCAAAAGATAAGGGAACAAAATGTAAATACAGTGTAGACCTGATAAAGCGAACTCACTTGGACACAAGAAATATTTTATTTTTAGAAATCCCTTTTATAAGAGACAAGAGACAAAGAATCCAAAGGTCGCGGGTTGTGAGCATTCGCTGGATCTTTTCTCCAGGACACTCTGGACTATCATGGTCTAGAAAGAATGGGACAGCAGGGGGCGGTGAGAGTATCTGGTCGACAGTCGTCACTCAGAGGTAAAGCAAGACTGCACCTTGTGAAAACACACTTTTGTAATTAAAATAGAGCAAAGAAACATAACAACATAACAGCTATTTCAAGGGGCATGACTAAAAAAGTTGTATAATTGTATTATGCGATTTAAATCAATTGTAGTATTTATCTTATTCTTCTATAATATTTTTATAGAAATTAGCGACTGCTATATGCAGCATAAATAAAGGGATAATAATTTTAAGTCATCTTCAAAGTTTGTATAAAAGTAATGACTTTATTTTACATACACGAGAGTTTTATAACGGATTTGTATACATGACATTGATATTAGATCAAATGTTTTCTCCATTCAGGTAAAGCAAGAGGGACATATAATCAGATTGCAACGAGCACCATTAGTATTGGAACCTTCGCTGGCTGTTGAAGATGAGGACTGAGCGCTTATGGAAATGGACCGAGTCCAATGATGTCTTTAGTTGACTCAACTCACCCCAACTCTGCACAAAATTGACTCCTGCGGATTAATGGCGATGGCTTCGGCTTCTGCCACCTTTAACTTGCGACTATTGTGTGTGTTAAACATGATCATGGTCATAATTTCCACTTCTCGGCTGAAAAGACATTTGACCTAAGAAGTTCCGTCTCCTTTAATATTGGATAGTTCAATGACCTTTTGTCCCTGACTGTGGTAATATTTCCCAATCCCCCAAGACAAAGAAGGAAAATTTGCTCGTTCATTAACAAACATAATGTGTATTATAAATATGCAAATAAAGAATCTACGAGCCTAACTATCTGTCATCTTTAAATACTGGTTCTTGACGATCATTTTAATACATTTTTGTAGTGTGAGCTTCTGTACATCTGTGAGGTATTCTTTGGATGGAAAGAGCCAAGTGAAACTAAAGATGGTAAAATATAAATGATAGCAGTTATGCTAAGTCATCCTGGCATATACCTCTTCGTTTCTACATCCTATTTTCCCGTCAAGTTTTCTAGTGGTTACTAAGTTTTCACATTTATTGTTCATCGTACCTGATTTATAAAAGATAAAAAAATAAAAACTGTTCTAATAAGTTTGTTATATGTTCCTTGAAGGACATTCTCATTAATTTGTCTGTCCGTCCATGACATTCTTTGCATTTTCATCAGAAATCTCATTTCCACTGCCACAATATGTTTTCTAGTTTGTCTGCAGTAAAGCTGTAGAAATTTTAAAAAATATAAAATAACACGACGTAGTGCAGTTTTACAGAACACAATGACGTAACACAAAGCACATTGCGACGACAAGCCTTCATCAGCCAGGGACGACCAGGGAGGTCAGATCCATTGTAAAATTTCCCCCGGTACAGAATGGAACTCATGACCACCGAGCCGACAGGCGAGCATCTAGCCACTACGCCAGCTCGGCTTCCGTGTTGAAAACATTATTACAATTTAAATTAAGAAGGATAAGCTTTCTTGCGTATAATGGACCATTCTAAGGAAACATGTGTGTCCATAGATTTGAGATCTAATACAGATGAATGGTCTCATTGTTCCAAGAAAAATAACTCACACTACAGGATTAAAAACGATTGATTATATAGGTTCTGACAATAAAAACGTAATGTTTGAATAGGATACCTACAATTCCTATTCATATGCAATTTTTGAATGCAAACCGCATTTAATGTTTGCGAGGTATTAATGTATAGAATAATAAATAGTATGCAGTCATTACACAAACAATTATTGAATCTTGCTGCATTTGATGTCTGGGAACTTGTATTTGCAAATGTAAAGGAAACCACACAATGCACACTGTGAATAGGCCTACACGATGTTTTGTACGAAATAAGTACGGACATAAGAATATAACAGTTATTTCAAGGGGCATTATTAAAAGTAGTATAACTGTATTATGCGATTTACATAATTGTAGTATTTATCTTAGTCTGTTATAATATTTTTATAGAAATTATCAATGGTTATATGCTCTTTAAGTAAAGGGATGATAATTTTAAGTCATCTTTAAAGTTTATGTAAAAGTAATGGCTTTATTTTAAAAGTATGACAATTTAATAAGCACTTTTTTTTACTTTACATTGACATTACATGAATTGTTTTCACATTTCAATGTCACTGATTTGACAATCATGACTAAATAAGTGTTTTTCCGGCCTGTAAAAGGCCAAGATTTAACAAAGCAAGCATCATGGCTGACAATCCTACCAAACCTGATCATGGGACTACCGGAAGAAGATGACGAATTTAAGAGTTCCCCGCCGAACACTGGGCGGGTGAAGAAGATTCACCAGAGGACATCCATTTGTGGGAAGATAACATAGATGATGAGCTTTCTAAACAGCTTCAGGCTGAGCTTGAGAAACATGGAAAGAATATACATATTTCTGAACCAATGAAGGCTTAATGTACTAGGTTACCTTTTTATAATCTGTATCATTGTCATTTTAACTTCATTAAAACAATGTTCTTTAACTTGAAAAAATAAAAAAAAAGATTCATACCATGATAATCACTTGGCAAATAAATGCCCTAGTAGACGATCACCGATAACACCAACAGCAGCAGCAAGTGGTGAACAAAGCCAAGAAGATTTCCCGCCTCTCGTGGGAGAAACTCCTCCTCAGCAAAGAACTGAACCGACACAAACTTTCACTAGTCAAATCAACACACACGAAGACAGGAACACACAAGAAAACAATTCAAAAATGTAGAATCTGGTGGTTTTCACATCGTCAGCAATCCAAAGAAGAGCAAATGGGCAGACAGAAGACTATTGCAGTCACTAGACAGTTTAAACACTGCCGCAGACGATCTTTCTCCAACCAGATACATCCTGGAAAAGAAAGAAAGAACCAAAGGCATTATTGAACATCACAAGACAAGGGACTATGAACAAGAACAACAAAAGGAGAAACAAGTACGCGACGAAGAAGACACATACATCATACCAGATACTCTCTTCGTAGACACCGACACAAGTGATAAGAACGAGGATCAAGTAGATCCACCTGCATAAACATTTGTTACTGGAAAACTTGCTCGCCTAGACGTGCCCATCGTGGAAAATAACTTGGTGTGAGAAATTATATAGTAGTTATAACTCATTTATTTGTTGTAAAAATTACAATGACTTGTGATTTAATTATTATTACTTTAAATATGTGTGTTATACGTACACAATTACAACACATCATCACACTTATACGCAAACACAAACCAGACTTTATATTACTACAAGAAACAAACATATAATTAAGAACTTTCGCATAACAAATCACCACACAGCCAGGTCTCAGACATTCATTCTTTAGTTTAGGCATACACAAAATAGGGTAAGGAACAGCTATACTGCATACATCAGACAGGTGGGATATTATTAGACCACACACGGATGACCAGGGACGAATCTGCATAATATAGGTAGGAAATACTATGCATGCATGCACCATAGTGAACACACATGCACCACCAAATTATAATCCTAAACCATTTTTTAAACCAAGAATTAGACAGCCTGTTAACACAAATATATAGAGGACAAAATGTTATCCTTGCAAGGGACTTCGACTTCGTACTCTCATATGTAGATATTGTAGGGGGAGGAAAGGCAGGAATCAAAACACAATTAACGAGAAGGGACAGGAATGATGCACCAACTGGATATACCACAGAATACATTACACACATAGAATGTAGCAGACGATTTCAGAAACAGACACCCTAATAACATTGCAACAACACACATAAGTAGGGCTCATAACAGGCTCACAAGAAACATTAAAATACACAGACCATAAAGCACTAGCGTATATTATTACAGACACTACAAATGCACGCCCCTTAACACGATCACCACATTAGAAATTCAACAACACACTATTCCAACACACAGATTAAGTACAACACGTGACACACTTCATTCTCGCATAGAGGAATAGTACACCAGCGGTCAAAATAACGCAATATTTGGATCCACTAAGGAACATAATACGTAATAGAACACAACAATTTGCACCCAGCATACACAAAGACAGACTACAACAAAAGCACATCATACAAACAGCACTACGACTCACAAAACAGACAGACAGGAATGCACTACACCTGCACACTCTAGAATCAGAAGTAGAACACAAACAGCAACATAAATTATGTGGTGCACTCCTATGAACTAAACTCACTACCATATCACAAGAAACACCCAGCAAACAATACCTAGCAATAGAACAAAACAAACAGCGCAACAGGCACATAGGATCAATAATAGACAAGCAAGGAAACATACAAACAGAGGTAACATATATATATATATATATATATATATATATATATATATATATATATATATATATATATATATATCATAATCTCCCCAGCAGATATGCCGCGTCTTCATCATTGACGCCTGGCAATTACGGCCAGATACGCCTGTGAGCGACACTAACTACGCAGTGACGGGAGCGGTCAGTTGTGGCACGCGTGGCACACGCAGCCCACGCAGGGAGACAGCCTGACCAAGGAGAACTCAAGGCGGTTAGAAGGCAGACGGCCTCGGACGGTAGTACTGGACAGACGTGGATGGAATGTGTGCTCGTATTACTTGTGTGAGTGGACGCTATTGGAGAGAACGCCTGTTTGAGTATAGAAGACTGTGCGCCTGAGTCGTAGATTGTGAGTGATATATTAATGCATTGAATGTATATATTGATTGTATTTATTGTATAATGGCATCGTTATTGTGATTGCGCAATGCCTGTGATATTTGTGGCGAATGAGAAGTGCGAATAAAGTGTGTATCATTGTATTCGCCATGTGTCACATATAGTCATTCTGTGATAGTGTTTGTATCACATCTGTTAGTTATTACGAGCCTGTGTGATTAAACGCAAGATCCTGACAATATATATATATATATATATATATATATATATATATATATATATATATATATATATATATATATATATATATATATATAAGACGGCTTGGCATGATTTGGTTGAAGCTTATGTCCCAATACAGGAGAACGGACAGAAGAATAAGAAAAGAAGAAGAAGGCAAAGTTAGTTCAGCAGTTTGACATTGGTGATTAAGAGCAGAATATTTCAAGCAAAAGATGTATTTTAGAAAATGATTGCCTGGAAGAGACTAATAAAACAAGAACATTATATGCAACTATAAAAAAGAGACAAACAGCTTTCTTTGGCCATGTGATCAGAAGAGAGGCATTGGAAAACATCGTGACGACTGGAAAGATCAGTGAGAATGGAGGTGGGGGATGTTACTGCAGCTTTCCGCTGGCTGGAGAACAAACTGTATACGCATGTTATTAGTGTAAACGATTCACAAAGCATGCTGACAAAGGCGAAGACTGGCATGCTTCGTGCAGAATGGCATGCATCAATTCAGAGGTCGGGGGTTGTAAGCATTCGCTGGATCTTTTCTCCAGGACACTCTGGTGTGGTTTGAAACGTACAGGCAGGCCGATTGGATAGTGCTGCATCATTAAGTGGTGATTTTATGCATGAAAAGGCAGATGTGATAAACTCTCTCTGGGAGCACGTGAATAATGCAGAAGATCAGATAGACTATCATGGTCTAGAGGGAATGCGGCAGCAAGGGGTGGTCAGAGGATCTGGTCGATCGTCGTCACTCAGAGGTAAAGCAAATCGGAAATACAATCAGATTGCAACGAGCTCCATTAGTACTGGTACTCTTCGCTAGCTGTTGAAGATCAGGAATCAGTGCTAATGGGAATGTGGCGAATGCAATGATATCGGTTCTAGACTCAACTCTGCTTGTACAAAACTGGCTTATGCAGATTAATGGTGATCGCTTCTGCCACCTATATCATGCGATGCGACCATTTCGTATGTTAAACATGGTCATGGTCATACTTTCCACTTCTCGGCTGACAAAGACCTTTGACCTATCAGGCTCCACCTTCTTATGTGCTGGGTAGTTCAATGACATTTTGTCCGTGACTGTTGTAATATTTCCCATTCCCTGATGAAAAAGAAAGAAAATGTGCTTGTTCATTTACCCACATGATGGGTATTGTAAATATGTGAATAAAGATTCTACGAGCCTAAATATCTATTTTCAAATACTGGTTCTTGACGATCATATTAATACATTTTTGTAGTGTGCATCCCTCTATATATGTAGGCTATTCTTTGGATAGAAAGGAACAAGTGAAACTAAAGATAGTAAAACATAAATGATGGCAGTAATACTAATAATGATTGATAGAGGATAGTGGTACACATTAGAAACATAGAATTATCTGTGCAATGCTACTACGCTTAGGCAATCTTGGTTCGCCATCTCACACCGTCGCCGGAGTCTATGGCCGGGTCTCTGTTTTTGTCTCAATTATGCTAAGCCATCCTGGGATATATCTCTTCGTTTCCACATCCTCTTTTCTTGTCAAGTTTGCTACTTGTCACTAAGCTTTAAATCTTAGCATGATTCGAAATAAAACAACTGGACTGTTTGAGTTTAACTTTTCTAGTAAGTGTTTCATTTGGTCCTTAAAGGATATCCTCATTTGTTTGTCTGTCTTTCCATGGCATTCTTTGCATTTACATCAGAAATCTCATTTCCACTGCCATAAGACATTTCCTGGCTTGTCTGCAGTAAAGCTGTAGAAATGTAAACAATATAAAATAACACAAAGTAGTGTAGTTTTACAGAACACAATGACACACAACAAAGGACGTTGCTACGGCTTGCGTTCATCAACCAGGGACAACCAGGGAGGCCAGATCCATTGTAAAATTCTTCCCCGATACAGATTCGAACTCATGACCACCCAGCCGACAGGCGAGCATCTAGCCACTACGCCAGCTCGGCTTCCGTGTTAAAAATTTACTTACAATTGAAAAAGACAAGCTTCATTGCGTATAGTACAACATTCTAACGAAATATTTGTGTCCATATATTTCCGGTACAAGGCGACAAAATGACGCGTACTCTTCTGGGGGACGCTATTTAGTGTTTTCCTTTGGATTTCGTGTGATTTCCTATGGATTTCCTGTGAATAGTGTTTTCCTGTGGATTATGTGATGTTATTTTGTGTTCTTTTATTGGAAGTTTTCAAAAGAAGCCATGGAAGGCAGGTGGTGGATGAAATTTTGAAGGCAGCCGACAGATATTTGTTGGTCATGGTCTCGAGTTTCACGACGGCAGGCAGAGGAGCACGTGTTGAGTCAATGGCTGCGGTCTCCGACCAGTACGGTCACTGCCATAGAGGAAAGCAACGGCAAACTGCCTCTTTAAAAGTGCCTAGTATATCATGATTCGCTAAAAGACTGATCATCGCAAGACAAGGACAGAAACGTTAAAATTAGCAACATGGAACGTTAGGACGTTAAACGGCGACGAAAACTTAGAGAACATAAAACAAGAAATTGAAAGGGAAATAATTAATATATTAGGTATGTGCGAAACGAGATGGACAGGAGCAGGCATCAAGATAGATGAAGATATCAAGATTATTTATTCTGGAGGTGAAGATCGTCATAGGGGAGTGGCAATTATTTTGGACCGGAAAACATCAAAATCTGTTCAAGGATATTGGGCCGTGTCGGACAGAGTTCTACTAGTTAAATTAAGTGGCAGACCTTTTAGCATAAATATTATTCAAGTATATGCCCCAACAGGAGAATCTAGTGAAGATAATGTAGAAGAATTTTATAATGACATAGAGTCTGCCTTAAAGAAATGTAAAAAATCAGAAATAAACATCATAATAGGGGACTTCAATGAAAACGTAGGAAATCAAGGGGATAGATACACAGTAGGAAACTATGGTTTAGGAGAGAGAAATGAAAGAGGATACAGACTCGTAGAGCGGGCAAAAGAACAGGAAATGATTGTAGAAGATTATGGACATGGAGGAGTCCTGATAGCAGGATCAGTAACCAGATTGACTACATTCTCATTAGCAGAAGATTTAGAAACGCGCTAACAGTAGCAAAAACAGCTCCCAGTGCTGATTGTTATAGTGACCACAGATTACTCACAAGAACATTGAGGATAAAGTTGAAGAAAGTCAAGTATATAACAGGAAACACTAAATATGATTTCTGTACATTGAGCAATGACAAGGAAATACAAAACAAATTCAACATAGAAGTACAGAACAGATTTGAAATATTGTTTGATCTAGAGATATTATTCCAGGATGTGGATGATCAATGGTAAACGTTGAAGAATTCAATCAATGTGGCTGCAGAATCATCTATTCCAAAATTAAAGAAGTTGGGTAGTAAGAAATGGATGACTGAAGAAATTTTACACCTCATGGAAACAAGAAGACTCAACAAAAATAATTCTGTCAAATATAAAGAAATTCACAGACAAGTCAGAATATTATGTAAGGAGGCAAAAGAAGCATGGCTTGAGGAACAGTGCTTAGAAATTGAAAACCAACTCAACAGTCAAAATACCACATTAGTGCACAAAAGAATTCAGGAACTTACTAATAAAAGAACAAGTACATCATCAGGGTGTCTAAAAACTAAAGATGGCAAAATCATAATAGAAAAAGACCAGATTCTACATGTATGGACAGATTATGTGAAACACCTTTATGATGATAACAGAGACGAACAGTATGCTATTAGATTTAATAATGAAGGACCGTAAATTTTGGAGATGGAGGTTCGAAATGTTCTTAAGCATATGAAAGCTGGCAAGGCCCCCGGTGCAGATAACATCACAACAGAAATGATTAAAGGTTTAGAAGAATTTGGACTAGAGCAAGTCACCAGACTGATGAACACATTATATGATACTGGAGATATACCTCCTGAATTATGTATCTCTGTATTTATTGCAATCCCAAAGAAATCAGGAACCTTGGAATGTGATCAACATAGAACAATTAGTATAATGAGTCACATCACAAAGATTTTGCTAAGAATTATCATGCAAAGAGTGAGGAAGAAGATACAACCTGAAATAGGGGAAGACCAATGTGGGTTTGTAGAAGGAAAGGGTACAGTAAATGCTGCGAACAGTTATTAAACGTGCTATAGAAGTAAACAAGGATATACATCTTTGCTTTATTGACTATACAAAGGCTTTTGATAGAGTTAGACATGTCAACATGGTGGATATGCTTGCAAATCTACAAATTGATGGGAAAGACATTAGACTTATAAAAAACATATATTGGAAACAACAAGCTTCAATAAGGATTGATAATGAAGTGGGACAGTGTCAGCCAATTAAGAGAGGTGTTAGGCAGGGGTGTGTGATGTCTCCAGATCTTTTTTCCCTATACAGTGAAAATATTTTCAGAAATGTAGAGGATATAAATGGAATCAGCATTGGAGGACGAAACATAAATAACATTAGATATGCAGATGATACAGTATTAATTGCAGACAATGCGCAGGACCTGCAACAATTAGTAGATGCGGTTGTTGTACACAGTGAGCAACTGGGGTTAAAATTAAATTGTATAAAAGACTCAGGTTATGGTCGTCACTAGGAAGAAAGAATTGTCACAATGTAATATACAAGTATATGGAAATATTCTTCAACATGTGAATCGATACAATTATCTTGGAATAGTCATAACATCTGATGGGAGATGCCTTGAAGAGATTATAACAAGAATCGCCATGGCGAAAGTAGCCTTTAGCAAGATGAAAAACATTCTGACCAATAAGAAGATGTCAATTGAAACGAGACAAAGAGTGTTGAGGGGATACATAGAGCCTGTTCTTTTGTATGGATGTGAAACTTGGACAATGAGCAGTCAAGCTGAAAAACATCTGATGGCTGCAGAAATGTGGTTTCTGAGGAAAATGCAAAGAATACCATGGACAGACAGAAAAACCAATGACCAAGTACTACAGTAGACAAATGAACATCGTAAACTGATTAGAGAAATTAGACGTAGAAAGTCAAAAATTTTTTGACATGTTATAATAAGACATGGATTGGAGAACTTGGTGACAACTGGCAAGATCGAAGGGAACAGACCAAGAGGAAGACCGAGAGGAAATTACCTCGATGGCTTGGCCACATGGCATGGACGGGACAGGAACACTGAGCTGATCCACGACACTGGTGATCGAGTGAAATGGCGAGTCATGACCGCCCATGCTTTCCGGCATGGCACATGATTGATTGACTGATTTTTTTGAGATAACGAAAATGTTGTAAATTAAACTGGAACAATCTATTACAGATGAATGGTTTCATTGTCCCAAGAGAAATAACTCACACTGTAGGACTAGAAACGTTTGATTGTAGGTTTTGATATTAAAAACGTAATGTTTGAATAGTATACCTAAATTCCTATTTATATAAACTTCGTGAATGCAAACCGCATGTAATGTCAGCGATGTATTAATGTATATAATAATATGCAGCCATTACAGAAACAATTAGATAACATACTGCATTTGCTTTCTTGGATCTTGTTGTATTTGCAAATGTAAAGGAAAACACACAATGAACCTTGTGAATACAAACTGTTTTATACGAAATAAAACCACATTGAAAGGTAGACATATAATTAAAATAGGGAAACAACATTACAGCTATTTTAAGGGACATTACAAAGAGTAGTATAACAATATTATGTGATTTATATAAATGTAGTATTTATCTAGCCGGCTCCGTGGCGTAGGTATAACTCAAACGCAGTCCGTGATCATGCACACGCGCGTTAGAAACATATCTGTGCGTAAATTCTTCTTCTTCTGCGTTCAACCGGATTTTTTTTTTTCGGACGTGACTGCGTTGTGCCTGTTTACAGCAGAGCTGCGTTCTTGCGCCGTTAGGCCGACACATCCGACTTCTGCGGGCATTTGTTGACCGGGTTAACCTTCCCGGGTGTGCGTAATTTGATAGCAGACAGCGTTGCGTTGGTTTTTTACGAAATGGTATGGGTGCGGATCATTCAGAAAGCAATGGTAAACTACTGAACTTAACTTACCAAGAGATCTCAACAGCGAAAAACGCTGGTGTTGACTGCAACGTCCTGTACAGGATATGAAACTAACTTTTTAACAAGTATTTATCTTAATCTTTTATAAAACCTTCATAGAAATTGACGAGTTATATGCAGCATAAATAACGGCATTAGAATTTTAAGTCATCATCAAAGTTTGTGTAAAAGTAATAATATGCAGTATGCAGTCATTAAACAAAGAATAATAGAATCTTGTTGCATGTGATTGCTGGGATCTTGTTTTATTTGCAAATGTACAATGCACTATTTGTGATTACACACTGCGTTGTACGAAATAAAACCACATTAAAAGTTAGACATGTAATTAAAATAGACGCAAGGGACATAACAACATAAAGTTATTTCAAGGGACCATTACTAAAAGTAAAATAATTGCATTATGCGATTTACATAATTAATGTATGTATCTTAATCTTTTATAAATCTTTAATAGAAATTGGCGACAGTTATATGCAGCATAAATAACGGGATAGGAATTTTAAGTCATCATAAAAGTTTGTGTAAAAGTAATAATAAATAGTATGCAGTCATTACACACAGAATTATAGAATTTTGCTGCATTTTATGACTAGGGTGTTCTTTTAGTTGCAAATGCACGATGCACTATTTGTGATTGCACACTGTGGTGTACGAAATAAAAGCACATTAAAGGTTAGATATGTAATTAAATTAGTCGCAATGGACATAACAACATAAAGTTATTTCAAGGGACATTACTAAAAGTAGAATATCTGCATTATGCGATTTACACACTTATAGTATTTATCTTAATCGTCTATAATTATTTTCATAGAAATTAACAATGGTTTTATACAATTTTAATAACGGGATTGGAAATTTAAGTCATTTTTATAGTTTGTGTAAAAGTAATGGCTTTACTTTAAATACATGAGAGTTCTACTTTACCTAGATAATACATATATTGTTTTCTCCTTTCAACGTGACATACTTAACAATAAAATGTACCAATTTTTGTCCGGCCTGTAAAAGGCCATATTACTTTGGAAACCCACCAACATTCTACAAGACATGCATACAAGCACTCCGAGGATGTGAGCACTTAATACATCAGACAACATTCCATCCATCCATCCATCATCATGTGGCATGCCGGTAAACGTGGGCGGCCATGTTCTGCCATCTCACTCGATCACCAGAGTCGTGGATCAGATCCGTGTTCCTGTCTCGACCATGCCACGTGGCCATGCCATCCAGGTATTTACCTCTTGGTCTCCCCCTTCGTCTCTGTCCTTCGATCTTGCCAGTTGTCACCAAGTTCTCCAAGTCATTTCTTCTCATAACATGCCCAAAAAATGTTGACTGTCTACGCCTAATGACTCTAATCAGTTTCCATTCCAGATCTATAAATATTTGGTAAAACAACAAGCACCCTCTTTACAACGTAGAATCAAAAGAGGACGAAAATGATTCATGTTTTGAAAGTTCAAAGGAAAAATGACTACTACAAAAATCACGAGTGTATTATGTTTAAAGAGGTAAATACTCAACGGAAGTGGTCACAAGGAAAGCCACATTTCTTTCCTCTGCTATGACCAAATTTAACATGTAAGAGAACATATTGCACGATGGTTGGGATTCATTGGTAAGAACAAGTCTCACGTCCACGCGTTGCTTACGACTGAAAGAGTAAAACCATGAAACTGTCATATATGCTTGTCGCGACTGCCAGGCTGGTACACCCATCAAACATAATATGCTAAACACTGCAAATGAAAACTGCTGAACGTAAACTTGCCAATAGATAACAAACAGCAAGCAAGCAAGGAAGTTGGTTGGAACCAACAACAATATATCCTGGCTTACCACAGGGATCACCATTATCTCCGGTACTGTTCAACGCCTACACAGTGAGAATCACCAGTGAGCAGATCACTGGACCTGGCAGGACATTGTCATATGCCGATGATATTTTAGTGTATCGTCAGGGTAAGGATAGAGAGTAGGTTGCTGTGGAACTACAAACCGAACTCAATCGCATAAGTACTTGGTGTGATGAAGCTGGGGCAATGATCAACCCAACAAAGGCAACAGTGACTTGGTTCTCGTTGAATAATCATATTGTCAACACTCCAACACCAACTGTAATGCTGTGTTCAGAGACGGTGGAAAGAACGCAGGCAATGAATTACCTAGCGATACGGTTTGATCGAAGCCTTGCTTATAATGTGCACATAGACCAGGTGATAACAAAGGCCAAGCGGGGTTTGGCTGCGATGCGGGTGATGGCGGCAGCAAACTGTGAGCAGCGCCATCTATGTCTTCTGTACGAGGGGCTGGTATAGTCTGTTTTGGAGTATGCAATGGCAATCCTGACTCTCAGCCATAAGCAGATAGAAAGGATGGAAAGGATACAGAATGAAGCTATGCGCATTGTTCTTGGATGTACAAGAGATACAGCATGCAGGGCGATGCGCTACCTTCTTGATTTTCCAACCATTGAAGAGAGAATACAAGTTTTCAGGGCACGCGCCTATCTCAGAGTTAACGCAAACACACAACATCCACTGCATAGTGAAATTAGGAAGGTGAAGGGCAGCAGGTTAAAAAGAGGACGGTCGTGGATGGGGCAAGCCGAATACATTCTTCAACAGGTGTGTTCACTTGAGGACTTAGAACCTGGCGAGGAGTGGGTGCAAGTGCCAACAGACTTCTGCACATCCTTTTCAGTTTGCATCCAACTAGATAGGAAATGCAGACAAGAATATCCGGCTGCTGTGGAGGCTGAAGGACAAGCGTTGATTTTCGAGAATTCGCTATACAGTGACGCGGTCATCTACACAGATGGGTCAGTCGTCCGACATGTGAGAAGCTCATGGGCCTTTACAGCTCGGGCCTGAGGGAGAGTTGTGAAGGAGGACTCTGGTGCTTTCACTGAAACCACAAGTAGCCTGACCATGGAAGTCATGGCAGTAAGTAAAGCCAGGTCATGCGGGAGTACAAGGAAATGAACGGGTTGACAAGCTCGCAGGTGAGGCTACTGTGGAGGGCGGACGCGCCATGGACCAAGCTGACATTCTGAATGCTCTACGAGAAGTAAGACTTTTGCGAGAACCAAGTGATGACTGTGAATCTACAACAATGGCCAGACTGCTAGAGCAGCAAATTAAAAGAGGGGTGACCAAACAAGAAAACTAATCAGGAAGCCAAAGAAGATTGATAAACCAACACAGAACTGGCGTCGTTAGCCGCTACACGCTGCGGGATTTGCTGAAGAGGGGATCCGAGCACTTATGGACTGAATGGTTCGATATGCAATGAGGATGATCTGTCGACTAACTAACTAACTAAGCAAGGAAGTATGTAAAGAAAAGAAGACTTTTACACGCTTTTCACGCATTGGGCATGCGGTGCTAAATCCATGTTTACAGCCCAACCCACACTGGGTGGATGATGAGGTGGGTATCACACAAGCTAAATCCATGTTTATAGCCCAACCCACACTGGGTGGATGATGAGGTGGGTATCACACAAGCTATATCCATGTTTATAGCCCAGGCGATACTGGGTGGATGATGAGGTGGTTATCACACAAGCTAAATCCATGTTTACAGCCCAGGCGACACTGGGTGGATGATGAGGTGGGTATCACAAACGCTAAATCCATGTTTATAGCCCAATCGACACAGGGTGGATGATGAGGTGGCTATAACACAAGTTAAATGCATGTTTATAGCCCAACCGACACTGAGTGGATGATGAGGTTGGTATCACACAAGCTGTATTTACTTCCCAGGACATGTCCTATTACTCATCCAGGGAGCCAAGGGCAGTTTTAAATATCCGCCCCGATGCGGATTCGAACTCTAGACCACGTCTAGCCCCTACACTACTTCCGCCCTCTTCCCCCGGAACTCTATAGTATACCATTACTTGCCTATATGCCCATTGTAACATGCCAATCTCCCAATAGTCCATGCCGTGTGGATTTCGTAATCACGACTGTCCGTAGACTTCTTTCTTCCATGCTGCCTGTCATCTTATAGTAAATATCGTGTGGCATTCATTATCACGACTGTCCATAGCCTTCCATAGGTAGTACCGTCTACTGTCATACGGTAGCTCAGTCATATCTACTAAGACCTGAATTACGTACAATACAAATATCAGGACTCTGTACAAGAGATGAGTATATACACATCTTCCAGCTTCGTGGCGGAGGGGTTAAGGACGCATTTCATGATCCCGCATACATGCGTTCGAAACACAGCTGCGGGCGATTTAGCAGCAGACCGCCTTGCCTTGGCTTTCTTACGAAATGGTATGGGTGCCGGTCGTTCAGAAAGCAATGGAAAACTACTGAGAGTAAATTTGCCAAGAGATCACAACTGCAGAGGGCGGCTGGTGTTGGCTGCGATATCCTGTGAAGGATATGCAACTAACTTAACTTATATACACATTTAGTTGCATGTCCTTTACAGAACGTTGCATTCAGCCACATCATTTATTGGCTATTTGTCATTTACTGGTGACTTTTGCTAGTGGTTGACAGGATTTTATTAGGATGAGACACTCTCTTGTCTGGAACCCACAAGGCAAAGACAATAGCGGGAGACCGACATATACATGGAGCAGGAAATGACAGAGGGGAACATAACTGGGTGGAGATGAAGTGAGCTGAAGGAGATAGCAACAGATAGGACGGCTTGGCATGGTTTGGTTAAGGCCTATGTCCCAATAGAGGAGAAAGGGCAGAAGAAGAAAGAAAGAAGAAGGAGGTAAGTTTAGTTCTGCATATTGCCATTAGAGATTAAGAGCACAATAGTTCTAGCAAAAGATGTATTTCAGAAAATGATTGCCTGGAAGAGACTAATGAAAGTAGGACGTTATATGCAACTATACAAAAAGACACAAACAGGTTTCTTTGGTCATGTGATAATAAGAGAGGCGTGACGACTGGAAAGATCAGTAAGAAAAGAGACAGGGGCAGACCCAGAGAAATGATGGAGATGGAATGAGACGGTGGCATGGAGGAATATCATCAGCTGAATTGACCCAGAATACAAAGGACCGAGATCACTCTGATGATCGTGTGAGATGATGAAACATGTCCTCCTATTCTTATCGACATGGCACGTGATGATGATGGCTAAAGAAAAGACATGAGGTAGAAGAACTGGCTCGACTGCCTTCAATTCTTCCCTCCAGTAGTTTTTATTTTATTTACCAAATTGTCATGTTTTAATATGGTTGAGGTATTTACTGTCTCTCTTTTTTATTTCTATCATTAACTCTCTTTTTATTTCAGCCTCTCTAGAACCTCTGTATTAGTTGACTTTGCTTCAGTCTATTCTTCTGTATATCCAAATCTCCAGATTTTTAGTTCGAATTTCTGAGAATGGAGGTAACGGATGTTACTGCAGCTTTCCGCTGGTTGTAGAACAAACTTTATACGCGTGTTGTGATTGCAACTGATCCACAAAGCATGCTGACAAAGGCGAAGACTGACATGCTTCATGCAGAATGGCATGCATCAATTCAGAGGTCGTGGGTTGTGAGCATTCGATGGATCTTTTCTCCAGGACACTCTGGTGTGGTTGGAAACGAACAGGCAGGCATATTGACTGGTGCTGCATCATTAAGTGGTGATTTGATGCATCAAAAGGCAGATGTGATAACCTCCCTCTGGGAGCACGTGAATGATGCAGAAGATCAGATAGACAATCAAGACTTAGAGATAAAGAGGCAGCAAGGGGTGGTCAGAGAGTCTGGTCGACAGTCATCACTCAGAGGTAAAGTAAATCGAACATTCAATCAGATTGCAACGAGCACTATTAGTACCGGTACTCTTCGCTGGCTGTTGAAGATGAAGACTCGGTGCTAATGGGAATCTGGCGAGTGCAATGATATCGATCGATTCTTGACTCAACTCTATCTGCACAAAAAAGTGGCTTCTGCAGATTAATGGCGATCGCTTCTGCCACCTATAACATGCGATGCGACCATTTCGTATGTTAAACATGGTCATGGTTATACTTTCCACTTCTAGGCTGACAAAGACCTTTGAATTATGAGGCTCCACCTCCTTTTTGTGCTGGGTAGTTCAATGAACTTTTGTCCTTGACTGTTGTAATATTTCCCATTCCCTGATGACAAAGAAAGAACATGTGCTTGTTCATTTACCCACATGATGGGCATTGTAAATATGTGAATAAAGGATCTACGAGCTTAAATATCGCTCATTTTCAAATATTGGTTCTTGACGATCATATTAATACATTTTTGTAGTGTGCACTCCTATATATATGAAGGCTATTTTTTGGGTGGAAAGGAACAAGTGAAACTAAAGACATAAATGATGGCAGTAATACTAATAATGATTGATAGAGAACAGTGGTACACATTATAATACAAATTAAGTTGCATGTCCTTCACAGGACGTAGCAGTCAACCCCAGCATTTTCGCTGTTTGTGATTCCTGGGCAAATTTTACATTCAATAGTTTGCCATTGCTTTCTGAACGACCGACTCCTATACCTTTTTCGAAAAAAACCAGCACCTGGGTATACGGGCTCACAAACCGCGTTCGCAAGCCCTTAGCCACAGAGACCGGTACACATTAGGAATATAGAAACATCTGTGCAATGCTACTATACTTAGTCAGTCTTGCTTCGCCAGCTCACACCGTCCCAGAGCCTATGGCCGGATCTCTGTTTTTGTTTCAATTATGCTAAGCCATCCTGGCATATATCTCTTCGTTTCCACATCCTCTTTTCTTGTCAAGTTTCCAAGTGGTCACTAAGTTTTCAAGTTTTTTTTTCATCTTACCATGATTTGAAATAAAACAACTGGACTGTTTGAGTTTAACTTTTCTAATAAGTTTTTCATTTGTTTCTTACAGGATATCCTCATTTGTTTGTCTGTCCTTAAATGGCATTCTTTGCATTTTCATCGGAAATCTCATGTCCACTGCCATTAGATATTTCTGAGATTGTCTGCGGTAAAGCTGTAGAAGTGTAAACAATAATAAATAAAACGAAGCAGTGCAGTCTTACATAACACAATGATGCAAAACAAAGGACGTTGCGACGACTAGTCTGCATCAGCCAGGAACGACCAGGGAGGCTAGATCCATTGTAAAATTCGTCCCCGATACAGATTTGAACTCATGACTACCGGGCCTACAGGCGAGCATCTAGCCACTTGTCATAATCTCCCCGCCAGTTCTACCGCGTCGTCGTCAACGACGCCTGGCAATTACGGCCAGGTCCACCTGTGAGCGACACTAACCACGCTGTGACAGGAAGGGTCAGTCGGTGCATGCGTGGGACATGAAGTCCACGCAGGGACACATCCCCGACTAGCGAGAACTCACAGTGATTAGCGTCAGACGGCTTGGGACTGTTGTACAGGACAGACGGATTGAATGGTGCTCGTATGACTTGTGTGTATGAACGCGAATAGATAGAAAGCCTGAGTATAGGAGACTGTGCGCCTGGTCTGTAGGAGTGTGAGTTGTATACATTGCATTTATATATCTATTGATTGTATTATGACATCGCTATTGTAATTGCGCGATGCATGTAATGGTTGTGATGAGTGAGAAGTGTGAATAAAGTGTTTGAATTGTATTTGCAGTGTGTCACGTAAAGTCATTCTGTGACCGTGTTTTGTATCACACTTGTTGGTGATTACGAGCCTGTGTTATTGTTGAATGCAAGATTCTGACACACTACGCTAGCTCGGCTTCCGTGTTGAGAGTCTGCTTACAACTGAACAAGACAAGCTTTCTTGCGTGTAGTGCAACATTGTAACGAAATATTTGTGTCCATAGATTTGAGATAACGAAAATGTTGTAAACTAAAGGGTAACAATCTAATGTAGACTACTCCAACATTCTTTACTTACGACATGGACACGGACTTCCGAGCACCCAATAACAAACGAAAGTGCGCCAACTGCCTGGACAAGCATGGAGCAAGATACTTGGGCTGTCCGTACCTGCAACGACACAGAGACGTGCTAAAGTTTGCCATCAACACAAAGACACCATACAACAAAGCAAGGCGGCGGTGCGAGACAGCAACCTGCATCTCACAAGCCGAGAAAGAGCAACTGCAAAGCCAGATTGCAGATTTTAAGAAGCAAGTCAAACTACTGCAAACATCGGCACCAACCAGCGACAATGGGAAACTTCTTAGTGAAATAAAGGAGATCCAGCGGTATATCAAGCAAGAGGTGGAGAACATGAGGCAGATGACAAACTAAATGGAGATTCTGCGAGACATCAAAGCGGTAAGAGAAATGCTAACAACTGAAAGGGAGCTAACCCAAATCAAACCAGCACAAGAAACAGAAAAGAACACAGAGCAACCGCAAGATGAAATCCAACAAGAGACTGAGCCGGAACCGCTAGACAAAGCCAGCAGCCCAGCCACGACAATAACCCGCCAGACAGTCGAAGAAAACCGAAATGAACACCCTGATAACGACACGTTGAGACCCCAAGTGCCTACCTTGGAGGAGCTCCGCGAAGGTGCAAGAGGGGAGGTACTCAGGCACCAGGAATTCAAAGGGTGCTTGAATGAAAGAGAAAAGAAGAAACCAAAGAAACTCAGGAGACCGGTAGAATACCCAGATAGATGCTAAGAACCTGCTTATGATCCTGACTACTCGTACTACATCGAAGACGGAGAGAGAAAACCTCGGATGACCGCGGAGGAAAAAATCGAAAGGCAGCATAAACTCAAACTCAATGAGGAAAAAAGACGCAAGGAGGAAAATGAAAACGTTGAAACGCTCCTACAGAAACTACACAAAAAGGAAACAAAAAGACCAAATAAAAAGTCCTTATGAGGACTATACCCGGACGAGCCAGAAGCCTGCACCAACAAAGAGAACCACAAGAGCAGACGAGCACAAAGGATAGCCGCCGAACGAACCCCCAGCTGACGTCACAGACACAAACCAACATAACCAGTCTGAGATAGGACTCACAAGACAAGAGTTAGGGTGAATGAATCCACAAATACCACGGACCTCAACAATAACCACAGCTGAAAGACGCACTTTGAACGAAGCCGAATTTGGAATTTTTGTTTTGAAAATTGGAATTGGAATTGGAATTGTAGAAAGGGAAGAATTAACAGAAGAAAATAACTTAGAAGGTCCAAATATTCTAAAAGAAGAAGTCACTGACGCTGTAAAACATATGAATATGTCTGTGTTGTTTTGTTCTGTGCTGACGAAGGCTTTGGCCGCAATGTCCATTTTGTTTCTTGTAATCGTGTTCTAGTAAAACTCATAATCTATTTCTCGTTTTTTGGTGATTCATTCATTGTCAAACATATGAAGGAAGGAAAAACAACTGGGATAAAAGGAATCACAACAGAAGAACTAGAAATACTGGGAGAATTTGGAGTAGGTATATTAACCAAAATCAATCAATCAATCATGTGCCATGCTGGAACGCGTGGGCGGTCATGACTCGCCATTTCACTTGATCACCAGAGTCGTGGATCAGTTCAGTGTTCCTGTCTCGACCATGATATGTGGCCAAGCCATCCAGGTATTTACTTCTCGGTCTTCCCCTTGGTCTGTTCCCTTCGATCTTGGCAATAACCAAAATATTGAATGCTATTTACAGCAGTGGGTATTTACAAAGTGATATGCTGAAATCTGTATTTATAGCTATACCAAAGAGATCAGGAGCAATTAAATGCGAAGACTTTCGTACAATTAACCTCATACACCATGACACTAAGCTTCTACTCAGAATTATAATGAGAAGAACAAGAAAGGAAATAAAAAATATAAATTGGGGAAGAACAATATGGATTTGTGGAAGGAAAGGGTACAAACAACGCAATATATACATTACGAACACTAATAGAAAGATCAATAGAGGCACAGGAAGACATATATATGTGCTTTATATGTTATACCAAGGCATTTGACAAAGTAAAACATGATGAACTAATTAAAATGTTGGAAGATGTCAACATTGATGGAAAAGATCTCAGAATAATAAACAAAAATATTTACTGGAACCAAGTATCAGCAATTAAAGTAGGAAATAAAGTGGGCAGTTATGAACAAATAAAGCTAGGAGTATGACGGGGATGTGTTTTGTTACCGGATCTCTTCTCCCTCTATAGTGAAATAATAATAAGAGAGATCAATGAGAAGCTGGTGGGTATATTATAAACAATATATGCTATACAGACGTCACAGTGTTGGTTGCCGATAATGCAAAAGATCAACAATAATTGTTGGACATTGTAGTAAAGGAAGGTGTAAAGGGAACATTCTTAATCAACTGGATAATTTTAAATACCTAGGGGCCGACTCAGTGACAAAGGATTTACGGACGCAGATCGTAATATTGCATACCGCGTTCAAAACACATCTGTGGACGATTTGGCAGCAGACTGTCTTGAGTTGGGTTTTTAATAAAATTGTATAAGTGCCCGTCATTCAGAAAGCAATGGCAAGCTACTGAACGAAAAATTGCCAAGAGATCACAAACAGACAAAACGAATGCTGGGGTTGACTGCGACGTTTCTGTAAAGGATATGCAACTAAATTTTTAAGGGGCATTTATAACATCAGACGGAGTGTTCAGAACAGAGATTAAAAACAGAATACGGCAAGCAATATAAGAAAGAGAGTGCTGAAGTACTAAATAGAACCTGTTTTGCTGTATGGCAGTGAATCTTGGAATGTAAATGAACAAATTAGGAAGAAATTAGAAGCAACAGAGATGTGGTTCCTGAGACAAATGTTGGGAATTCCTTGGGCTGCCAGATTAACAAACGTCGATTGTCTGAAAGAGGATAATGAAACTAGAACATTATATACAGCAAATAAAAAGAGACAAACAGCTGTCTTCGGTCATGTGATGAGATAAGAGGATTTGGAGGAGGACATCGTTGTCAAGAGGTAACGTTAGTCTCTCTCTAAGATATGAGTTCAGGCGCTATAATGCAGCAACGTTCACCTCAAGATCTGTTTGGCTCTAGGGTATGATCTCTGTGAAGCTGAATGGCATGCGCCGACATGACTGCACACACACGTACAGGACAGCATAACTATTTGAACTCCTGAAACGACTCAACGAATATGCTGGTGGAGTGAACTGCGATGTAATTTACCACAGATGATATCAGATGACGGCTATGAGCGTGTGTGCCGATCCAGGCTTGAGTCTTTCTCGCACAACATTCACTCCCGCTCCTTAATCATACATCTACTCCCCAGAAAGGTGAGTGTGTTGGAAACAAAGCTTGCCGCCTGCTACCATGGTGAAGCTAATCAATTACAACTGCCTACCTTCAACCGGAGCTCACCCTGATCGAGCTCCAACGGCCAATGTCGCCGGCCTGCCCATAACTGGAACCATGCTTAACCTTCTGAGAATAATATATATTTTCAGGTGATCGTGGTGTCAGTGAAACTGAGTGTAGCAACTGTCAACCGCTGGCTGTAGACCATAGCGATTCCATGCGGAGACTGGTGACTTATGAATCAGTAACGGCTTGTAGTCTACGAGTGTTGGTGAAGGACATCCTACCTCTGTGTTAGCCGGCTCAGAACTGCTCATCTAACCGTTACAGTGTTAGGTGACGTATTACCATGACGTCATCATTGCGTTCAATGTACGTGTCACTACGTGCAACGTTTGTGACACTCTGTAACTCGCTCTTGATGCGCTAACTCATCACATGAATCCTATGCTACTGTCATTTGCTATATGACAATCGTGACGACTGGAAAGAACCGGGAGGGAGAGAGAGAGATAGAGAGAGAGAGAGAGAGAGAGAGAGAGAGAGAGAGAGAGAGAGAGAGAGAGAGAGAGAGAGAGAGACAGACAGACAGACAGACAGACAGACAGACAGACAGACAGACAGACAGACAGAGATCCAGACAGAGAGACAGAGAGACAGAGAGAGAGAGGCAGGCCGACTAATTGAAATGATGTTGGATGGATTGTAACTGTGGCGTGGAAGAATATCAGCAGCAAAGTTGATCCAGAACACCAAAGACCGAGATATGAGGAGAGACATGAACGCCTACGCCAGTTGGCGTGGCACTTGATGCTGATGAACGTACTTTTACGAAGGATTAAAATAAAACTCCTGAATATTCAGCGTTTTGTCTCAGATCAAAAATCTCATGTTCCACAAGACTTGTTTGTAGACATCTTTCTGTGTAAGTCGATCACTGGCTTTGAACAAGATCCTAGCTTGTATGCCATGGACTAGAAACTGAAACTAACCATAGTCGCTTTCCCAGCCAAAGCCTGTGGGCTACTACTGATCGTTGTGGGCTGGGTCACTGGGTGCTGGACTCTACACCAGTAATGCTAGCTACGTCGGTCCTCAACATGTCGGACTGATGGAGACTCACAACAAGCTGCCCTTTGGTTATCTAGAGGTCACGAGTCTGAAGACCCACCACATAAAACACCACCGCTAGAATGTGGACCAAGAGAAAAATCTGGTGTCTTTGACGTCATACTAAAGCAAACGGTCTTTTTGTTTTAAATCTGTTCTTGTATCACGACAGTGGTTGAGCGTAGACTTATCTGTACTTGATCTGGCCATTGCCGCCAGCATTGATGGTCATCACAATGACATACAGGCAGTTTGACCCTCATGGGGCGTTCGTGTCTCCTTACACTTTCGGGCCCCAGCACACAAATGAAGCGAATGAAATATTCGTCTGGCTTGTCCTCCTCAGAGGGTCAAGCCATTGCCTCCTGGCCCAGCCATCTGGATCTTCGTTACCATACTCATGGAGTCACTAAGAGAACATGCCTGTGTGAAAGCCTGTGTCTCCAGCCACGCTATTGCCTCTGTCACCGCCATAACCTCCATGGTTAAACTGCTCGAGGTCACGACAATAGCTCCTCTATCCCCCTCAGCAGTTCTCCCTCAACAGTTCTCCCTCAACAGTTTTCACTCAACAATTTTCCCTTCAGCCTGGCCTGTGATGGCCCATGAGCTCCTTATGTGCCGTGCAACAGACCCATCTGTGTAGATGGTTACATCGCCCCGGGAAGAATGTTCAAACATCAATGCCTGTACTTTTGTCTCAAAGATTGTCAGGTTTTCGCTGTTTGCGTACTCACACCAACCCTATGCTACCAAGGTCAAACTTGGACATTGCCCGAATCACACTTACGCAAAATCAACACCTGCGAGATGAGATGCTTGAGGAGAGCTGTCGGCTTAACTATCTGAGACAGTAGTATCAACACCCTGTGGCACACATATTGAAAGGCAGAAGGTCAAATGGTTCGGCCTTCTCGTTAGAATTCAACACCATCAAGAAACAGCACTGGCATTACATCAAAGAATGTCTGATACGAGAGCAAGAGGACGCCCGAGATAAAAATGGATTGAGAACAATAAAGACATTGTACAATCACACGGTATGTAACTATCCAGTGCCACCGATCGGGCGCTGGAGTACCATCTATTACTTCCCACGACGCGTGACGGCAGAAGTGGATGATGATGATGATGATGATGATGATGATGATGATGATGATGATGATGATGATGATGATGATGATGATGATGAGATGCATTCTCTGTCCAATTTAATGCAGGCTGAAAATTTATAGGCCAAAGTTACATAAAATCTGGGAAAACATTTCCCACCGAAAATAATGAATAATTAAGTTTCTTATGGGTAATGACTGCTGGTTCTTGTTATTATATGCCACTTTCGACAGAGCGACTAGGCGCTGTAGATTAAAAATAACATATAAATATACTAAATATGCATTCTGTTTAAATGTGTCTCTCTACTTTATCTGTTATGATTATATTAATCCCTTACAGACGATAACTTATTATATAAACATTTGCCGCGAAATGGAGCGTGCAGATTACGTTCTTGATCCAGTGCCGACTGTCTTACTTGAATTGCCCTGTTTTCTTTTTGTCTGCTGTGTATCCACCTTGTAGAGGTAGAGGGGCTTACGTGTCCCAATGACTCCAAGAGCTATGCCGATGGTAGCGCAGCTACTGGCAGGGTTTCCCATGTCGGACAGGTCAAAGGATAGGAACCAGATGAAGAGAGACACAAACCTGCTGCCTTGTAGGTAGCCTGGGGACGGTCAACGGCTTGTGCAAGCATCCCCGAACACTGTGTGTCGAATCGGATGTACTCAGCCACAGGCGTGTGAAACGAGGCAACGCAGGTCACTTTATTATGATGTCACCTGTCTTTGACAGAATCTATCAATCTCATGTTTAAAGGCACTTATCATTTAGTCATGTCAGATGAACAGAGGAGATATACTGAAGGAAATTGTATGCTATGTTAAGTTATGTCGAACGACGCCACTACACACTGGGCACCATGCCCACTCAGTCCTCGGATGCAGCAGCCACCCCGAAGTGTTTCTGCTCACTTTTCCTATGAGGAGTTGATGATGTTATCTAGTCTCTTATTCACGACGACAACAATGAAGTGCTGGACCAGGCTGTTCTCCCAGTTCATGCTGTTAAACTTGAGTCGGTGTCTCGTCAGTATCCGCCAAATGTGTCCGTACTGCAATGATTATATCAGCCCTGCCCATGTTTCCTTGCGTTGGTGCATTATTTGCCGGCTGGTCTGGGCGATCGTGACCCCTTACTCCGGCTTGCCCTGGTGTGTACATCCTGCTCTTCCTTCTCTATCCAGGACTCGTGCTAAGCATCATAGCATTTAAAATAGATTACTGACTGGGCCCCCTCACTGTCAGCAAGACCCACTTAGAAAGATTAGAGTGGAAGCCATAAATGACAGCTTGGTGCATGTTGACACTGCTCTTCGTGAATCTTTAGATATCATCTGCTGGAGTTGTTGACTAAAAATGAAACTGGTCGCTGTAACCGCAGTTAAGGACAGTTCATACGAGCGCGCAACAGGAACATACATCATCCACACACTTTGAATTCAGCTAAGGAAACTGAGCCCGTGTGAGTTTGTCAAAGTGCATAAGTTATTGTGTTATTAAATGCTGCTCTGAATACACTACCACATAAATCCACGGACATGACAAACAAACTATTATCAATAACATAAATCAATCAGGTGCCGACTCCACAATGAAGGTCGGTTGCAATGGATCTCCAACACTCCCTCTTGCCTTGATTTCACATTCTGTCAGATTGCTGTTCGTTCCTCCCTTTATGTTTTCTTCCCCTTTGCATCGTTGTCTATCTCTTGCTTGCTTGTTTAAGACCTCACCCTCCAATATGTTTTTTTTTCTTCTAAAAGTGTTATGTCTTTTAACGTCGCCGAAATATTTCACTTCCCTCTTTTTACAACAACGGAAGAATTCTCAACGTATCAAGAGAGAGAAAATAAGAAATAATGAAATCAGGATTATAGTAGGGGTAATAGCAACGCTAGATTTAATTAGAAAACCGCAAGTGAAATGGTTCGGCCATATAACTAGACTACCAACTGACCGTATACCACAAGCAGCAATGATGCACAAACCAAATGGAACCAACAGAAGAGACCCACCGTGTAAACGACGGACAGACGAAATAACAGAGTCCATGTGAATCTCAATATATGAAGCTCACAAGTGGGCACTCTCCCGTGGTTTATGCTTCACCTGAACACCGCAAGGTGCAAGAAGAACAAGATGAGATGATATGATGAGATAAGACGAATATAATTCCCTTCACAATTACGATTACGATGAGGTATACATTGCAAGAGTGAAGCCGCGGTAGCATTATGACTAGTACGCTTGCATGCCGGCCCGGTGCTCATGAGTTCGAATCCTCAACTAGACATGTTTTCTTGTTCAATTGACCAGGGCTGACCGGTCAGTCCCTGCATGAATATCATGGGAAGTCAAGGTTACCGGAGCTATACTGACCACATGACACATCGAGTGATGATTAGTCAATACAAATAATGGAGCTAGCAGCTGATTGGTCGATACAAATAATGGCGCTAGCACCATGTATCCAATAGCGCTTAAGGCGTTACAAGAATCCTTGACCTAGTTCTTAACTGTCTTTGCTCACACGATCAAGGCGTATGCAAGAATCCTTGATTTTAGTTAGTTAGTCGAGGCTCCAACTTCACGGCAACGGTTCGTCCCCATTATGCTCCATTCCTGTGCCAGTGAATATCACACAAAATGCTGTCCACTGTCCAATGTGAAGAGTGGAATAGACAGGAGTCACGGCAATCCAACAGCCCGCACAGGTACACTGTGCATAATGCCGCCGCCAGAATTCCAACACAAAATCCTTCCACGAATACCACAGATCATCGTTGATGGACTCGGCAGTCACCAGAAAGAACTCACTGACCCGGGTTTTCTCACATGGCTCAGTTTTTTACCGCGGGGCGACCAGCCGAAAGTGTCGCATAAAGCACGAATTCCATAGATTCAGCGCCGACTCCCAGGAGTCTCCTGAAAAATGCACTCGTGAACCGAAAAGGCAAATCAGTCAATTCAGCAAAAGCCGGTAGTCATTGTTCCGAACATGCAGGGACAGGACAGCGTGAAAACATTCCATCGAATCTCACAGTTCACAGTATCGGCAATTTCCCATATTCGTCTTCCTTCCTGTTCATCTCATTCAAAGGAGCTGTTTGTTCATAAGCCGTTCTTAGAGATTCGTCCTTTGGATGGAAAGGAACAAGTAATACTAAAGAATGTAACACGTAAATGATGGCAATTATAATAAGAATGATTAATAGAGGACAGTGGTACATCCATCCATCATGTGCCATGCCAATAAGCGTGGGCGGTCATAATCTGCCATCTCACACTATCACCAGAGTCGTGGATCAGCTCAGTGTTCCTGTCTCGACCATGCCAAGTGGCCAAACCATCCAGGTATTTACTTCTCGGTCTTCCCCTTGGTCTCTTCCCTTCGATCTTACCAGTCGTCACCAAGTTCTCCAAATCATTCCTTCTCATAACATGCCCAAAAGATTTTGACTGTCTACGTCTAATGTCTCTAATCAGTTTACGATCTTCATTTGTTTCTTGAAGGATTTGTTCACTGGTTTTTCTGTCTGTCTATGGTATTCTTTGCGTTTTCCTAAGAAACCACATCTCTACAGCCATCAGCTGTTTTTCAGCTTGACTGCTTATTGTCCACAAAAGCACAGGTTCTATGTAGCACTTCAACACTCTTTTTCTCGTTTCAATTAATATCTTTGACAGTGGTACACATTAGGAATATAGAACTGTCCGAGCAATGCTGCTACGCTTAGGCAGTCTTGGTTCTCCATCTGACACCGTCGCCAGAGTCTATGGCCGGATCTCTGTTTTTGTCTTAATTATGCTAAGTCATCTGGCATATATCTTTTAGTCTCCACATCCCCTTTTCCCGTCAAGTTTGCTAGTGGTCACTAAGTTTTCAAATTTATTTTTAACCGTGCTATGATGATGTAAAAAAAAAAAAAACAACACTGGACTGTCTGCGTTTAACATTTCTAATAAGTTTTTCAATTGTTCCTTGAATTACATACTCATTGTTTGTCTGTCCATCCATGGCATTCTTTTCATTCTCATCAGAAATCTCATTTTCCACTGCCATTCCACTGCGGTAAAGCTGTAAAAAGTAAAACACTATAATCTAAAACGAAGAAGTGAACACAATGACGCAAAACAAAGGACGCTGCGACGATTAGCCTTCATCAGCCAGAGACAACCAGGGAGGCCTGATCCGTTGTAAAATTCCTCCCCTATACAGATTCGAGCTCTTGACTACCAAGCCAACAAGCGAGCATATAGCCTCTACGGTAGCTCAGCTGAAAATTGAAAAAGACAAGCTTTCTTGTGCATAGTGGAACATTCCAAGGAAATATTTGTGTCTATAGATTTGAGAGGTTGAAAATGATGTAAACTAAAGGGGGACAATCTAAATCAGATGAAAGGTCTCATTGTTCCAAGAGAAGTAATTCACACTCTAGGACTAACACAGTTTGGTTCAGCAAATAAAAACTTAATATTTGAATTGGATACCTACTATTGCTATTTATATACAATTGTTTAATGCAAACCACATTGAATGTCTGCGATGAATTAATGTATGGAATAATAAATAGTATGCAGTCATTACACCAACAGTTATATAATCTTGCTGCATTTGATGTCTGGGATCAATGTTGTATTTGCAAATGTAAAGAAAAGCACACATTGCACCTTGTAAAACACACCGTTTTGTAATTAAAATAGAGGTCGTGGTGGTTCAGCCGGTGGAAAATTCCGCATCTCCCTGGGTCTGCCAGTTGGAGCAGCCATCAACTGTGCTGACAATACAGGGACTGCAGGTATTGGGTACATGTTCGTGGCAACAGTGAAGAAAGGAAAGCCTGAATTACGAAAAACAAGGGATATGCCAGCTGTGGTTATACGACAGGGAAAACCGCACAGAAGAAATTATGGATTGTTTCTCTATTTAGAAGATAATGCAGGTGTCATTGTCAATCCCAAGGGAGAAATGAAAGGTTCCGCAATTACCTGTCCAGTAGCTAAAGAGTGTACAGACTTGTGGCCCCGTATTGCTTCCAATGCCAACTCCATTGCCTAGCATCAAGCAGTTTATGTATATTTTATAAAAAATTAAATTCTGGTAGACTCAAAAAAACTATTTAAAAAAAAAAATAAATAAATAAATATAAAATAGAGGAAAGGAACATAACAACATAACAGCTATTACAATGGGCATTATTAAAAGAAGTATAACTGTATTATGCAATTTAAATAATTGTAGTATTTATCTTAATGTTTTATAACATTTTCATAGAAATTGGCATCAGTTGTGTGCAACATAAATAATGGGGTAATAGTTTTAAGTCGTCTTCATTGTGTGTGTAAAACTAATAATAAATAATATGCAGTCATTACAAAAACAATTACATAATCTTGTTTTATTTGATGACTGGGATCTTGTTGTGTTTGCAAATGAAAAGGAAAACACACAATACATCTTGTCATTACACATTATTTTGAATGACATAACACCGCATTAAGAGGTAGGCAAGTAATTAAAATAAGGAAAGGGATATAATAACATAACAGTTATTTGAAGTTACGTTACTAAAAGTAGTACAACTGTATTATGCGATTTACATAATTATAGTATCTTAATTTTTTATAACATTTTCATAGAAATTGACGACAGTTATATGCAGCATAAATAACAGGATAAGAATTTTAAGTCGTCTTCAAAGTTTGTTTACAAGTAAAGGCTTTATTTTACACACATATGAGATTTATAACGGATTTTTATACTTTTCTTTGACGTAATATGTTTTCTCCATTCAATGTTGCTAACAGGATCTTGGAAATTTATCAATTTTTGTCCGGTCTGTAAAAGGCCAAGTGTCATTAATATGTGCTTATCGCTTCTCGGCCTGTTGGCTAAGATCAAAGTGTAGGTTCGATTGATCTGTCTAGGGTGCAGAGACGGTCAACCATATTATCTTCCTAAGATTTCCTTAATAGTTACACATGAGAGGCAGCGAACGACGTTAATGGCTGTCTTAGGACATCTTCGTCAGGGAGGGACAGTCATGAAACACGTGTGACATCAGGCCGTCATGCAGATACCGATGGCAAAATCATAACGAATAAATTTAAAATAGGGCATACATTTAAAATAGGATCATGGAATGTTTGAAGATTAAATGAGTTGGGAAAGTTGAACAATGTGATAACAGAAAATGAAAGCACGGAAATGAATATTCTTTTTATAAGTGAGATTAGATGGAAGGGATCGGCAAAATTATAACCGACAAACATACAATAATTTACTCCGTAGGGGAAACACACAAGAAAGGAGTAAGAGTACTATTTGATTAAAACAAAACAGCCACGTCAATTAATGGTTACTGGTATATTTCAGATAGAGTTATTCTGGTCAAAATGACAGGCACATCAATAGATATAAATAGTATACATGTATACACACCAACAACCGTAGTAGTGATGAACAAATACTTTACGATGAAGTAGAAATGGCGATGTATCAAATTAAGTCACAAGAAATAAAAATAATACTAGGAGATTTTAATGGAAAAGTAGAAAAGGGAAAAATTTAGGATATAGTGGGAAATTATGATTTAGGCACAAGCAATTAAAAAGGAGAGAAATTAATAGAATCGGCAAATATCAATGATATAATAATTGGAAGCACCGGGTTTAGGCATCATAAAAGACGACTTAACACATAGAAAATCCCTGATAAAACAATACTTAACAACATACTGGTTCTTGGCGATCATATTGATACATGTTGTAGTGTGCTTTCCTACATATCTGTGGGTTATTCTTTGGATGGAAAGGAACAAATGAAATTAACAATAGTAATACATAAATGATGGCAATAATACTAAGAATGATTGATAGAGGACTGTGGCACACATTAGGAATATGGAACTATCTGTGTAATGCTACAACGCTTAGGCAGTCTTGGTTCGCCATCTCATACCGACGCCAATGACTAAGGCCGGGTCTCTGATTTTGTCTCAATTAAGTTAAGCCATCCTGGCATATATCTCTTCGTTTCCACATCCTCTTGTCCCGTCAAATTTGCAAGTGGTCACTAATTTTTCAGGTTTATTTTTAAATTAAAAAAATAAAATAAAATAAAATAAAATAAAAACAGGCCTGTCTGCATTAACTTTTCTAATGTGTTTCATTTGTTCCTTGAAGGACATTCTCATTCGTTTGTCTGTCCGTCCATGGTATTCTTTGCATTTTCATCAGAAATCTCATTTCCGATGCCATTAGATCTTCATAGCTTGTCTGCCGTAAATCTGTAGAAATGTAAACACTATAAAATAACACGAAGTAGTACCGTTTGACAGAACACAATGACGCAAAACAAAGGACGTTGCGACTACTAATCTTCATCAGCCTGGGACGACCAGGTAGGCAAGATCCATTGTCCACCGAGCAGACAAGCGAGCACCTAGCCACTACGCCAGCTCGGCTTCCGATTTGAAAGTGTACTTACAATTGAAAAAGACAAGCTTTCTTGGGTACAGTGGAACATTCTAACGAAATATTTGTGTCCGTAGATTTGAGATAACGAAAACCTTATAAACTAAAGGGTAACAATCTAAATTCAATAATTGAAATCTCAGCGAGGTATTACTGTATAGAATGGTATGCAGTCATTACACAAACAATTATATAATCTTACTGCATTTCATGTCTTGGATCTAGTTATATTTTCAAATGTAAAGGGAAAAAAACAACAGCAACAACGCACCTTGTGAATACACACTGTTCTGTACGAAATGAAAAAACATTAAAAGGTAGTCATATAATTAAAGTAGGGAAAAGGGACATAACAACATAACAGATAGGTCAAGGGACATTACTATGAGTTGTATAACTGTGTTATGCGATTTACATAAATGTAGTATTTATCTTGCCGGCTTCGTGGCGAAGAGGTTACACGGACGCAGTTCGTGATCCCGCATACCCACGTTAGAAACACAACTGGGCTCGATTTGGCAGCAGGCCTCGTTGCGTTGGTTTTTTTACGAAATGGTATGGGGGCCGATCGTTCAGAAAGCAATTCAAATTACTGAGCGTAAACTTGCCAAGGGATAACAACACCAAAAAATGTTGGTGCTGACTGCAACGTCCTGTAACGATATGCAACCAACTTTTTAACTAGTATTTAGCTTAATCTTTAATAAAATTTTCATAGAAATTGGCGATAGTTATATGCAGCATAAATAAAGGGATGGGAATTTTAAGTATCAAAGTTTGTGTAAAAGTAATAATATGCTGTATGCAGTCATTACACAAAGAATTATAGAATCTTGTTGCATTTGATGACTAGGATCTTGTTTTATTTGCAAATGCACGATGCACAATTTGAGATTACACACTGTGTTGTACGAAATAAAACAACATTAAAAGTTAGACATGTAATTAAAATAGACGCGTTGCACATATTTCAAAGGACATTACTGAAAGTAGTATAACTGCACTATGCGATGTACATAATTATAGTATTTATCTTAATCTTGTATAAATATTTTCAGAGAAATTAACAATGGTTACGTGCAATTTACATAAAGGGATTAGAATTTTAAATCATTTTTATAGTTTGTGTAAAAGTATTGACGTTATTTTAAATACATGAGAGATTTATAACAAATGTTTCTACTTTTCCTTGATAATACATCAATTGTTTTTTCTTTTTCAATGTTACATGTTATATATATTTATAAAAGATAATGTTTGTTTGTTTGTTTGTCCTGTATGCGTTCCCGAACGGTCCATCCGATTGAGATGAAATTTTGTACAGATGTTGTTCTCCCTCCCGCGGATCCAATGGAAGTAGTTAGTTAGTTTAAAATCATTTTGTTTTAAAATTTTTACCAGAAAGGAAAAGACATTACGAGCTTCTGAAACAGACGAACGAAGGGAACGGGAGCATCAGAAACAGACGAGCAAAGAGAACGGGAACGGGAGCATCAGAAACAGACGAGTTCCCTCTGCCTCTTTTCCTCCATAACTTTCCCGTTGTCATGGCATTATAAAGCCAGAGATAATTGAAACATATTGAAGATATACAGCCCTGTAGAACTGTAGGGAAACATCAAGCAATAAATCTACTACTGCTAATACTGGCACCTTGCTGTCTTGACAGACGACAGTTTGTTCCACTGTGCTTCAAGAAAAAAAAAAGCATAATAGCTGCAAGCCATGGCGGGGCCTAGGGATAAGGTTATACCTCTCCATAGCACAAGGCGTGGGTTTAATTGTACAGACCATGTGATGACCATCTCTCTCTCTCTCTCTCTCTCTCTCTCTCTCTCTCTCTCTCTCTCTCTCTCTCTCTCGCTCGGCCTGCCTAGTTTACTCCAGAGAAAAGGAAGCACCGATACATCTGGAGCAAGACAAGCTGTTGGAGCTGCCGGATCAACAAAGGATTATCTGACTGTCCGCCTATCGGAGCCTCGATCTTAGACCAGTTACTGAAGCAATAAGTCAAGAAAACAAAAGTTCCTTTACTTAAGATCGTGTTGCAAATAAAAACAAAAATAATTTAAATCACTTATTGAAAACCGGTTCATATATTGATAGGAGTGAATATAGTTAGCACAATATAAATTCATTGGACACTTACCGTCTTGACCAACGATAATTGGTTACATTGTGTTCCAAAAAGGCATAGTAACTATAAGGTATAGTAACTACGGTAGCCAATGTGACTGATCAGTCTATTCGTGCTGTAAATGGATGAGTAAGAACACATGGTCATTTCCACAATCACGCACCATCTTACGTTTCACACGCTCAGTATGTGACCTATCAGCAATCATTTTCTTCTTTGTGTTTATTTCGTTTCTGATATTTGTCCTCCATGCAACACGTTCACTGGCGACATGCTCCCAATGTGCAATATTCATGCTTGTATCAATCATGCTCCACTTACACAATCTTTGTATCATAGTAGAGGCCGAACCTGTGATCTTTTACCCATCTGTAATTCACCAAATAAGATGCCCTTTGGTATTCTACCATCATCCTAACGTGTCCTATCCATCTAAGTCTACGAAGAACAAACTGTCACACAACCTGATCTTTCCAATAATTCAGTATTTGTGATGTTGTGGTAGCTGATCAGTGACACCTGTAGGTGTCTCCCACCATCAGAGTCAACCCGTATCACCCCCATCTACGCCAATTGACAAGGACTTATAACCCGTAAATGTTACATCTCGCTTTGATTCCGAGATCGGTTAGGACTGGGGATAGAGTTACATCTCTACATAGCACAAAGCCATGGCTGAATTGAATAGACCATGTGTTGTCCATGTAGCATGACCTCTCTCTTGGCTCGCCTAGTTTACTCCTGATGAAAGATAACAAGAATACATCTTGAACAAGATAAGCTGCAGAAGAAACCGGATTAGCAAAGCAATGCTCTAACTGTCCGTCTAATTCCTTGCACCAGGATAAAGCTTGTACCCTCTCAATTTCGCGTCTCTCCTCGAAGCCGTTGGCCCAACGTGGGGTGTTGGGTGTGGTAAGCGCCGCCCAACATTCGGCGCTAACAGAAAGCAGGTAGTACTGTCTACTGTCATGCGGTAGCTCAGCCATATCTACTAGTAATACCTGACCAACAACATCCGGCGCTAACAGAAAGCAGGTAGTACCGTCTACTGTCATACGGTAGCTCAGACATATCTACTAGTATTACCTGACCAACAACATCCGGCGCTAACAGAAAGCAGGTAGTACCGTCTACTGTCATACCGTAGCTCAGACATATCTACTAGTAACACCTGACCAACAACATCCGGCGCTAACAGAAAGCAGGTAGTACCGTCTACTGTCATGCGGTAGCTCAGTCATATCTACTAAGACCTGACCAACAACATCTGGCACTAACAGAAAGCAGGTAGTACCGTCTACTGTCATACTTTAGCTAAGTCATATCTACTAAGACCTGACCAACAACATCCGGCGCTAACAGAAAGCAGGTAGTACCGTCTACTGTCATACGGTAGCTCAGACATATCTACTAGTAATACCTGACCAACAACATCCGGCGCTAACAGAAAGCAGGTAGTACTGTCTACTGTCATGCGGTAGCTCAGTCATATCTACCAAGACCTGACCAACAACATCCGGCGCTAACAGAAAGCAGGTAGTACCGTCTACTGTCATACGGTAGCTCAGACATATCTACCAAGTGATGGCACTGAAAGAATATTGAAGCTCCAACTCCAGACAGAGGCAGGCCCAGTTAGTATTATAAGCGTTTACGCCCCAACACTAACTGCAGCATCAGAATCTAAAGACAAGTTCTATGACGACCTTAGCAAAGAAGTCAGTGAAACACCAGAGAAACAACATCTTTTTATCCTGGGGGATTTCAATGCCAGGGTTGGCTCTGACCACGAATCTTGGCCTTCATGTCTAGGACAGTTTGGCGTTGGGAAGATCAATGACAATGGACAACGTCTCTTGGAATTCTGCAGCCACCATAATCTGTGCGTGACCAACACCTTCTTTGACACGAAACCTCAACACAAGGTGTCATGGAGGCACCCCAGATCAAAGAACTGGCACCAACTCGACCTGGTGCTCACTAAACGCAGCAACCTCCGCAATGTACGGATGACTCGCAGCTATCATGGTGCTGACTGCGACACCGACCATTCACTCGTCTCCAGCAAGGTGAAGATAAAGCCCAAGAGAATCTACAGAAGCCGAACAGAAGGAAGACCACGCATTGACACCAGTGGCACCCAAAATAAAGAGAAGGTCAACAAATTCATGCAGGCTCTAGCGGATACTCTGCCCGGCCCCACAGACGGAGATTCCACCGAGAGATGGAGTCATTTTCGCGACACCATCTACAATACAGCACTATCAACATTTGGCAAGAAGCAAACTAAGTCAACCGACTGGTTTGAAGCACACTCTGAAGAGATGCTCCCAGTCCTGGAGATAAAGAGACATGCATTCTCGATGTATAAAACATCACCTTCAGAGAAAACACTGCAGGCATTGCTAACGGCCAGAAATAGAGTACAACAGATGGCAAGAAGATGTGCGAACAGGTACTGGCTACAGCTCTCTGCTCAAATTCAAACTTGTGCAGACACTGGAAATATAAGAGGAATGTATGAGGGCATCAAGCAAGCTGTCGGTCCATCAAAAAATAAGATGGCCCCTTTACGATCAACTGAGGGGGTAATCATAAAAGATCGAGCGAAACAAATGGATCGCTGGGTAGAACACTACTCAGAGCTATACTCAGTGGATAACACTGTCAGCGAAGAAGCTCTGGAAGCCATCGATCAACAGTCCGCCATGCATGCCTTGGATAACGAACCTTGCCTCACAGAAATCAGCGAAGCACTAGACTCTCTCAAATCCGGCAAGGCACCTGGAAAAGATAGTATTCCACCTGAAATTTTAAAATGTAGCAAAGAAACAATCATCCCAGAACTGTATGCAATATTACAGCTCTGCTGGAGAGAAAAATCAATACCACAAGATATGAAAGACGCAAACATCGTTACCCTTTATAAAAACAAAGGCGACAGAAGCGACTGCAACAACTATCGCGGCATTTCCCTTCTCAGCATTACAGGCAAGATTTTTGCCAGAGTATTCCTTAAAAGATTACACATTCTTGCTGAAAGAATCTACCCCGAATCGCAGTGCGGATTTAGACCCAACAGGTCCACCATCGATATGATTTTCTCACTCCGGCAGCTCCAAGAGAAGTGCAGAGAACAGAGGAAGCCATTATATATAGCCTTCATCGACCTCACAAAGGCATTTGACCTCGTGAGCAGAAGCGGCCTTTTTAAGGTCCTTGAAAAGGTTGGATGTCCACCCACCCTTCTTAGTCTCGTGAAATCATTCCACGAAAACATGCAGGGGACCATTTTATTTGACGGCTCAACATCCCAGTCATTCAGCATCAGCAGCGGAGTAAAGCAGGGATGCGTGCTTGCTCCTACACTCTTTGGTATCTTCTTTGCTGTTCTCTTAAGGCAAGCATTTGGGACTGCCACTGAAGGCATATACCTCCACACAAGATCTGATGGCAAACTTTTTAACCCATCAAGACTCAAGGCAAAGACCAAAATAAGACCAAGATGCGTAAGAGAACTACTTTTTGCAGATGATGCAGCACTGACTACTCATACAGCAGAAGATCTCCAAAGGCTCATAGATCGTTTTGTAGCTGCCTGCAAAGACTTTGGGCTCACCATTAGCCTAAATAAAACACAGGTGATGGAACAAGATGCTGATGCGCCTCCGTCAATCAAAATCTCTAATTATGAATTGAAAGTCGTCCACGATTTTGTGTATCTGGGATCGACAATATCAGATAATCTTTCATTAGAGACAGAAATCGACAGACGCATTGGAAAGGCAGCCACAACATTTTCCAGGCTAGCTAAAAGAGTTTGGGAGAATAATAGACTAACAGAGCGTACAAAAGCTCAAGTATATAAAGCTTGTGTTGTTAGCACACTACTCTACGGGTCTGAATCCTGGACCCTGTACTCAAGACAGGAAAGGAAGTTGAATTCCTTCCACATAAGATGTCTGAGACGTATCCTGGGCATAACATGGAAAGACCACATAACAAACAAACAGGTGCTTGAAAGAGCAGATATTACCACAGTGCACACCCTCCTCAAGCAGAGACGCCTCCGGTGGTTGGGCCACGTATCTCGAATGGAGGACGAACGTATTCCCAAAGATCTCCTTTACGGAGAACTAGCCACAGGAAAGAGGCCAACCGGAAGACCCCAAATGCGATATAGGGATGTGTGTAAACAAGATATGAAAACCATTGGAATAGATCCAGACACGTGGGAGAGAGTTGCAACAGACAGATGCTCCTGGAGAAGAGATGTACGAAACGGACTGGTGCTCTTTGAGCGCAATCAGATCCAAAAAACTGAGGAGAGACGGCACAGGCTCAAAGAGTAGTCACTTACTGCGGGACTTGCCTCGTCTCACAGATGCGGAAACTGTGACAGAGATTGTCATTCTCGAATTGGACTATACAGTCACCAGCGGTGCTGCCAGGCACCTCCCAAGCGGCACAACTCTATAGTCCTTCAGGACTGAAAGAGGCCTACTACTACTAGCTGGGGTGACCGATGTCTCAAGGTTGTTGAAGAAACCCTACTCCAGTATGAAACGGTGTTCAGCCATCTGAAGGTATGTGTACCCTTTAGTTTATTTAACTTTGGTACTCGGTGACCCGATAGTGCTAGGCGGTGTGTACTAACCGTGGCGGAGGAAAGTTGTGCATGTGTGAACAGACAACTGGCGTTGCCTGAAGACAATTGAAAGCGCGTATTGGCTCGCAGTGTAATACAGGGATATTTATTGTGTTAGCGGAGCTGGGGTTATTCACAGCTACTGTAGGTTGGGTTCATTGGGTTCAGGACAAAGAGAGCTTTAATTTAAGTTCACACATGAACCAGCTTCCTGAAATCGAACGTCGTCGATGCGGAATGACGTCACGAGGAGGAAAGCGGAAGTAGTGTAGGATGTCGCCTATACTAGGGCATGTGCGGTCTCGATCGAGGCAGCTCGGCGAGGCGATTGGAGTGCGAATATAGTTAGAACTATCGGAGGTCGTTTCAAGGTCGTGACATGAGTCGAAAGTCTTTGTCACTTGGTGAGGTGACCACTGGCTTTTCTTCTTTGCTTTCCTCTCATCTGTCTTATAGATAGTGTCCCTCAATGGAATGCCAGCTTAATATATAGTGGATTCCAGAGAGGTGGACAATATATGAGAATTAACCGAAGGGACAGGGCTGTTATATAAGGGCAGTGACACCGTTCTAAATGTTCTGTCCCTTAATGAGGGAGGGGAGAACGGGGTGTGGATCTCTGCTACATGGAGAATGATTGAGACCATGTATATACTATTTGATTTGGATTTTGTATCTGAGTCACGGTACTATATCTGCGCTAGCTGGTAATAGGGACGTGAACCAGGGAGATTGGCGTGAGCCAGGAGAGGGTCCAGATGCTCACCATCGGCCCTACTTCAGGGCCATTCTGCCTACCATTACTAATGATTCACTAACCCTATATGTCATGTAGAAATTTTGCAGGGTAGGCCGACACCCCAGTGACGAGTGACCAGCCACCTTGGCCCAAGCTATACTCTAATCCGGGTAAGATGAAGCGGGACACTTAGCAGCCTGCCAGGTCCTAGACCCAGTTCCTTTCCGGCCTGTGAGCAGCATATGTAGGGACCGGGACTCTCATGAGAAGAATCTATATGGCTGAGAAAAGAGGTGAGAGGGAGCTCGCTTAGGGTAAGCTTGGTTCCATATACTTTCACTGAGTGTTGTCTTCCACATTCTACCTTCTTGAGTGAAGTCTTATCAGTTCGTGACGGGTCCAGTGATTGGGACCAGGCAAGTGTGAGTAGCGGACCTAGAACTCCAATATGAATCCTACCGTGTAATTGTCACAAAAGTTTACTACACTGGAGGTTGAGTCCTATTAACCCTTGGCCATCGTCATTACAAAGTATATTCACTATTTTCACCCTATCTGCCGACCGACTACACTCACGGCAAGTACCTTTATGGAGTGATTATGCCTTGTATCACAACTATTGACAGATCCACTACCAGCTAGAACCAGATTACACTGACTTTGAGTGCCAGGCCATTTTGGCCTATGAATCCGCTGGAGTCTATAGACTATATCTCCAGCATCAACATCCCATCTCATCACCTGAGAAGTTGCTCTCATATTTCTGACACTCGCTTGAACTCTGTAAGCGAGGGCAACTCCGTGTTCATATTGTGGCCACCCACAAGACCTTGAACATTTCGTCATCTGTGTGGAACACCAAGTTGGAGCATCACGGAATAGGTTTTCCGGAACTAGTCCAGATCGCCCCACCATTATCCATTCACCTGTGCGAAGAAGGGAGCTGGATGGAAGCCTATCTACATCCGGTGAGATCTAGTGGCAAGATGACCTGTAGCGTCTACTCGAAGCCTTTCTAGTGATGACTGCTCCATTCTGACGCTACTCCCAGGCTTGCTATCTTGCCTGACCTATCGGTTAATATATCTATCTCATCATCATCATCCCAACCATCATCATCCTCATTTGTACAATACACACTTCTGTTACCATATAAATGCCAGAGTTGAGTGTTGAGTCATGCATTCAGGACGAGGTGTGAGAGGGTAGTATGCCTTGGTTAGTTGAACAGTGAGATAGGTATTCAGAGACCGGTGGGGTAAAGTAGACTGAGGTTGTCTGGTCCCAGGCAGATCACCTCCCGTTAATAAGGTGTGGCATCAGTTTCCCCTCACCCCAGGGAGTGCTGCTACAGTACCGTCTACTGTCATACGGTAGCTCAGTCATATCTAGCTAAGACCTGACCAACAACATCCGGCGCTAACAGAAAGCAGGTATTACCGTCTACTGTCATACGGTAGTTCAGCCATATCTAGCTAAGACCTGACCAATGTACAATACAAATATCACGGCTGTGTACAAGAGATGAGTATATTTTTCGCCGGCTTCGTATCGAAGGAGTTACGGGCGTAGTTCGTGATCCCGCATACCCGCGTTCGAAACACAGCTGTGGGCGATTTTGCAGCAGATCGCCTTTCGTTGGCTTTCTTACGAAATGGTATTGGTGCCGGTCGTTCAGAAAGCAATGGCAAAGTACTGAACGTAAACTTGTTAAGAGATCACAACAGCAGAGGGTGCTGGGATTGACTGCGACATCCTGTGAAGGAAATGCAACTACATTAACTTATATACACATTTAGTTGCATGTCCTTTACAGAACGTTGCATTCAGCCCCATCATTAATTGGCTATTTGTGATTTACTAGGCACTAGTGCTGGTGGTTGGCTGGATTGTATTAGAATTAGACACTCTCTTGTCTGGGACCCACAAGGTAAAGACAATAGCGGGAGTCCTACATATACATGGACAAGAGACTGACAGAGGTGAACAATATTTGATGGAGATGGAGTGAGCTGAAGGAGATAGCAACAGATAGGACGGATTGGCGTGGTTTGGTTAAGGCATATGTCCCAATAGAGGAGAAAGGGCAGAAGAAGAAAGAAAGAAGAAGGGGGCAAGTTTAGTTCAGCAGTTTGCCATTAGCAATTAGGAGCAGAATAGTTCAAGCAAAAGATGTATTTCAGAAAATGATTGCCTAGAAGAGACTAAGGAAAGTAGGACATTGTTTGCAACTATTCAAAAAGATACAAACATCTTTCTTGGATTATATAATAATAAGAGAGGCGTTGGAAAACATCGTGGCGACTGAAAAGATCAGTGAGTAAAGAAGCAGAGGCAGACCGAGAGAAATGATGGAGGATGGAATGAGACGGTGGCATGAAGAAATATCATCAGCAGTGTTGATCCAGAACACAAAGGACCGAGATCACTCTGGTGATGGTGTGAGATGAAGAAACATGACCTCCTACTCTTATCGACATGGCACATGATGATGATAGTTTTTTTTTTATTTTCTATTTTTTTTTTAAAGACACCACGTGGGAGATCAGGCTCGCGTACTTTCATCGCTTCCCTATTTTTTTATTCTTGTAACCAAAGTGCCAACATATTGTTAATGTGGTCGAAGTATTTAAGGTGTCCCCTTTTTATTTATATCATTAACTTTCTTTTTATTCCCAGCCTCTCTAGAACCTCTGTATTAGTTGAGTTTGTTTCAGTCAAATGCGGCACATTCTTCTGTAAATCCACATCTCCAGTGTTTCAATTCGAATTTCTGAAAATGGAAGCGGAGGCGGTTACCGCAGCTTTCCTCTGGTTGGACAACAAACAGAATACGCATGTCATTACTGTAACTGATTCACTAAGACTTCTGATAAAGGTGAAGACTGGTATGCTTCGTGCAGAATGACATGCATCGATTTAGAGGTCGCGGTTTGTGAGCATTCGCTGGATCTTTTCTCCAGGACACTCTGATGTGGTTGGAAATGAACAGACAGGCAGATTGGCTGGTGCCGCATGATTAAGGGGTGATGTGATGCATGATAAGGCAGATGTGGTGAAGGCCCTCTAGGAGCACGTGAATAATTCAGACGAATAGATAGACTATCATAATATAGAGAGAATGCAACAGTAAGGGTGGTCAGAGGATCTGGTTGACAGTCGTCACTCAGAAGTAAAGCAAGACAGACATATTATCAGCTTGCAACTGGCACCATAGTATTGAAACTCTTCTCTGGCTGTTGAAGATGTCAAAGATCTTTGACCTATGAGGTCTCGCCTCCTTGTGTGCTGGGTAGTTCGTTGAACTTTTGTCCCTGACTGTGGTAATATTTCCCAATCCCCGCTGACAAAGAAGGAAAATGTGCTTGTTCAATTACCCACATGATGAGTATTGTAAATATGTAAATACATGATCTATGAGCCTAAATAGCTCTCATTTTAAATACTGGTTCTTGACGATCATAATTAATACATTTTTGTAGTGTACACTCCTGTACATCTGAGAGGTATTCTTTGGATGGAAAGGAACAAGTGAAACTAAAGATGGTAGAACATAAATGATGGCAACAATACTAAGAATGATTGATAGAAGACAGTGGTACACAGGAATATAACTATCCGTGCAATGCTAATACACTTAGGCAATCTTGGTTCGCCATCTCACACTGTCGACTGAGTCTATGGCCGGATCACTGTTTGTGTCTCAATTCCGCTAAGCCATCCTGGCATATATCTCTTCGTTTCCACATCTTCTTTTCCCGTCAAGTTTTCTAGTGGTCAATAAGTTTTTAAGTTTATGTTTCATCGCGCCATGATAAAAAAGAAAACAAAAACTGGACTGTCTACGTTTAACTTTTATAATATGTTTTTCATTTGTTCCTTGAAGGATATTCTCATTCTTGTCTGTCCATCAGAAATCTCATGTCCACTGCCATTAGATGTTTCCTGGCTTGTCTGCGGTAAAGCTGTAGAAATGTAAACAATATAAAATAACACAAAGTAGTGCAGTTTTACAGAACACAATGACGCAAAACAAAGGACGTTGCGATGACTTGCCTTCATCATCCAGGGACGACCAGGGAGGTCAGATCCATTGTAAAATTACGACCCGATACAAATTCGAACTCAGGACCACCGAGCCGAGAGGCGAGAATATAACCACTACACCAGTTCGGCTTCCGTGCTGAAAGCGTACTTACAATTGAAAAAGACAAGCTTTCTTGCGTATTTTGGAACATTCTAACGACATGTTTGTGTCCACAAATTTGATATGAACACAAATGAATGGACTCATTGCCCCAAGATAAATAACTCACACTATAGGACTAGAAACGTTTGATTGTAGCTTCTGACAATAAAAACGTAATGTCTGAATAGGATACCTACAATTCCTATTCATATGCAATTTTTGAATGCAACCCGCATTTAATGTCTGCAGGGTATTAACGTATAGAATAATAAATAATATGCACAAACAATTATAGTATCTTGCTGCATTTGATGTCACGGATCTTGTTGTATTTGCAAATGTAAAAGAAAACACACAATGCACACAGTGAATACACAGTGTTTTGTACGAAATAAAACCACATTAAAAGGTAGACATGCAATTAAAAGAGGATAGGGACGTAACATAACAGTATTTTCAGGGGACATAACTAAATGTGGTATAACTTTATTATATCATTTACATAATTATAGTATTTATCTTAATCCGTATTAGCATTTTTATGGAAATTAGCAACAGAAATATGCCCTTTAAAGAAAGGATAAGAATTGTAAGTAATCTTTAAAGATTATGTAAAAATTGTGGCTTATCTTTATAAATATTACAATTTTATAATGCACTTTAGTATTTTTCCTTGATATATAATAAAATGTTTTCTGCTTTCAATGTCATGGTGTGAATTTTTCAAGCGATGACTTTTTGACTGGCCTGTAAAAGGCCAAGATTTAACTATGCAACATCATGGCTGACAATCCTTCCAAATCTGATCTGAGACTATTGGAAGAAAATTACGAATTCGAAGAGTTCCCCGCCGAACACTGGACGGGTGAAGAAGAGGCACCTGAGGACATCCATGTGTGGGAGAGTGCGCTTCCTTGGGCCAAGATGGTGGCGAAAACGTTTTCGTCCGTTAGGACGAACATTGATTTGTGCTCCGCCAGGGGGTTTTTCCTCAAACTTTCAAGTGATCAAAGGCTTTCTGTTCACAGCCGGGAGGTTATGTCTGCCACAACTCTACAACACAACAGGATCTGCTATGTGATTACCCAAGCATTGTATGATTGTCATGTCGTTGTGTCAGTACTATAGAGCTCAACGTATGAAGTTAACCAGATCACTGATGTCTTCACTGCTTTGTTTAGTGCTCAACTATCTACCTATGAGAGTTATGTTTCCGACAACACACCAGGATAGTAACAATGAATAGTTTTCAAAAAGGTGTAGGTGTATGTTACAAATTACAGTGTCATTGCTATAATGGCATCTGTAACCATGAGAATGGAAGCTGCCCTTCTGGTGTACCGTGTGAGCCGGTTTGAATTGGTTCTGGGTGCCAGTCTGTGAAAGTGGCGTTCGCGGACTGGACGAAAGCGGTCCTGATTTCTGGACAGATGAGAATGATGTCACTTGTCATGATAATTTGCAAGATACCTCTCTTACATTGTGGCCGTCACATCCACACAGGACTATGCTTTATGTTGCATCTGTAACACTCAAGTACTTTTGTGCGCTTCATAGTAGCACGGGGTAAAACAGGAAACATCTGTTGTAATACGTCTGAATTCCGTGTGGATACATACACAGTGACATCATACATGGACAGTTTCACCACTGAATGAGCTCTGGCAGCTGAAGTGTGTTTATGTATGTCGTTGGAGGCCTTACAGCAGTGGTTCTCAACCTTTTTTGGCCCATGCTCCCCTTTACCATATTTTCAGAACGTCATCCCCCCCCCCCTTTCATATTTCCTACCTAAAAATTCCCCCTACCCCTACACAGTATACGTAAAATTGGAAGGTAAATATGTTAAAACAGGTCTAGACATCCACATAAAACGTGATTTGTGGGTCTACTTACTTTATAAAATTAATTTTAGAAGGATGAGACGTGCATAACTGTAAAGTATGCAGGGAAAAGCAATATCAAGTAATAGGTTCTTGTATTAACGCCATCTTGAAATGATCTTCATTCCCCCCTGGAAACCCTAAAATTCCCCCCTGGGGGGGGGGGGGGGAAATTCCCCACCGGTTGAGAACCACTGCCTTACAGCAACTTATACGACAAATATCAGATTACATCACAACGTGTTGTCGTGCCCCAATGGCTGTGGATGGTGACTCCAGGAGCGATGAAATCTACCGTCATCGCTGATGATACAATTCTGGATATCTACACAGACCCCAAGATACGCCGGGATATCTATTGTATTCCCATGATGCATGGGTGGTATGATTGCGCCCTCCACCTTTGTGAGGAGCAGGCTAATCGCCATGGAAGAGCTCATGCAGTTGTTAATAGAACCGAAGACAACAAAAGTGGAGACAGTGATGTGTCAGCTGGTGACTCACAGTCACATGGAACTTCCAGGCGACTTAAACTTCCTCCCCGATACAGATTCCAACTCATGACGACCGAGCCAACAGGCGAGCATCTAGTCACCACGCTAGCTCGGCTTCTGTGTCGAAAGTGTACTTACAATTGAAAAAGACAAGATTTCTGGCGTGTAGTGGAACATTCTAGCGAAATATTTGTGTCCACAGATTGGAGAGACCGCAATTGACGTAAATTAAAGGGTGACAGAGAGGCCGCAATTAACGTAAACTAAGTGGGGGACAATCTAATACAGATGAATGGTCTCATTGTCCCAAGAGAAATTATCCCCACTATAGAACTAGAAACGTTTGATTGTAGGTTCAGACAATAAAAACGTAATCTTTGAATAGGATACCTACAATTCCTATTCATATGCAAGTTTTGAATGCAAACCGCATGTAATGTTTGCGGGTATTAATGTATAGAAAAATAAACAGTATGCAGTAATTACACATACAATTATAGAATCTTGCTGCATTTGATATCTGGGATCTTTTTGTATTTGCAAATGTAAAGGAAAAAACACAATGCCCACTGTAAATACACACTGTTTTGTACAAAACCACATTAAAATATAGACATTTAATTAAAATAGTAGAAATGGACATTACTACATAACAGTTAATTCAAGGGGCATTACTAAAAGTAGTATAACTGTATTATGCAATTTACGTAATTGTAGTATTTATCTTAATTTTTTATAAAATTTTCATAGATATTTCCAAGGTATATGCAGCATAAATAAAGAGTTACGTATTTTAAATCATCTTCAAAGTTTGTGTAAAAGTAGTAATAAATAGCATTCAGTCATTACACAAACAATTACAGATCATTTCTGCAATTCATGACTGGGATCTTGTTGTATTTGCAAATACTGTATAAAGGAAACCACACAATGCACCTTGTGATTATACACTTTTTTGTACGAAATGAAACCACATTAAAATGTAGACATGTAATTAATATAGTAGACAGGGACAACCAACATAACAGTAATTTTAAGGGACTTAACTAAAAGCGGTATAACAGTATTAAACAATTTGCATAATTATAGTATTTATCTCAATTTATTATAATACTTTTATAGAATATAACAAACTAATTATGTATTTTAAATGAGAGATAACAAATGTAAGTAATCTTTAAAGATTGTGTAAAAGTAATGGCTCTATTTCAAAAACATGAGAATTTTATTACGCAGTTCCCAACTTTTCCTTAATGTTACATATAATGTTTTCTACTTTGAATGTCACGAACTGTAAAAGGCCAAGATTTTAAACCAAACAACTTGGTGGCTGACAATCTACCAAACCTGATCTAGGACTATTGGGAAACAGATGAGGAATTTGAAGAGTTCCCCACTGAACACTGGACGGGTCAAGAAAAGGCACCTGAGGACATCCATGTTGGAAGATAAGAACATAGATGATGACTTTTCTAAACAGCTTCAGGCTGAGCTTGAGAAACAAGGAAAGAATCACGATATTTCTTAAGCAATGAAGACGTAATGTACTAGATCTACTTTTGAGCATCTGTATCTTTTTCATTTTAACTTCATTAAATCGATGTTCTTTACCTTAAAAAAAAAAAGATTCATATCATGATAACCACTGGGCAAATAAATACGTCAGTAGACTATCACCGTTAACACCAACAGCAGCAGCAAGTGGTGAACAAAGTCAAGAAGATTTCCCACCTCTCGTGCGAGAAAATTCTCCTCAGAAAAGAAATGAACTGACACAAACTTTCAATAGTTAAATCAACACACAAGAAGACAGGAACACACAAGAAAACAACACACAAGAAAACAATCCAAAAAAGTAAGACTCTGGCGGTTTTCAAATCGTCAGCAATCCAAAGAAGAGCAAAAGGGCAGACAGAAGACTACTGCAGTCACTGGACAGTTTAAACACTGCCGCAGACGATCTTTCATCAACCAGATCCATCCTGGAAAAGAAAGAAAGAAAGATCCAAAGACATTATAGAACACCATAAGACAAAAGGAAAGGAACAAGATGAAAAAGAAGAGAAACAAGTACACGAAGAAGAAGACACATATATCATACCAGACACTCTCTTCGTAGACACCGACACAAGTGATAAGATAAGTCCATTCCTCCTGAGTTGGATCGCTGCAGCCCTTTTCCAACAGAAAGTAGTTTTTAGAAGTGGCAGTTGGACTTCAGAACCAACCACAATATATCCTGGCCTACCACAGGGATCACCATTATCTCCAGTGCTGTTCAACGCCTACAATGTGAGAATGACCAGCGAGCAGATCGCGGGATCAGGGAGGATATTGTCATATGCCGATGATGTTTTAGTGTATCGTTAGGGTAAGGATAGAGATCAGGCTGCTGCGGAACTACAAACCGAACTCAATCGTATAAGTACTTGGTGTGTTGAAGCTGGGGCAATGGTCAACCCAACAAAGGCAACAGTGACATGGTTCTCTTTGAATAATCATATTGTCAACACTCCAACACCAACTGTAAAGTTGTGTTCAGAGACTATGGAAAGAACGCAGGCAATGAACTACCCGGGAATACATTTTGATCGAAGCCTTGCTTATATCGAGCACATAGACCACGTGAAACAAAGGCCAAGCGGGGTTTGGCTGTGATGCGGGTGATGGCGGCAGCAAACTGTGAGCAGCGTCATCTATGTCTTCTGTACGAAGGCTGGTCATGTCTGTTATTGAGTATGCGATGGCTTTCCTGACTCTTAGCCGTAAGCAGATAGAAAGGATGGAAAGGATACAGAATGAAGCCATGCAAATTATTATTGGATGTACAAGAGATACAGCATGCAGGGCGATGCGCTACCTTCTTGATTTTCCAACCACTGAAGACAGAATACAAATTTGCAGAGCACTTGCCTACCTCAGAGTTAACGCAAACACACAACATCCACTGCATAGTGAAATTAGGGAGGTGAAGGGCAGTAGGTTAAAAAGAGGAAGGTCGTGGATGGGTCAAGCCGAGGACATTCTTCAACAGGTGTGTTCACTTGAGGACTTAGAACCTGGCGAGGAGTGGGTACAAATGTCAACAGATTTCTGTACGTCTCTTTCAGTCTGCACCCAACTAGATAGAACATGCAGACAAGAAAATACGTCTGCTGTGGAGGCGAGAGTACTCGCGTTGATTTTCAAGAATTCGTTAGACGGTGATGCTGTCATATACACAAATGGGTCGGTCGTCCGACATGTGAGAAGCTCATGAGCTTTTACGGCGCAGGCAGGAGGAAGAATTGTGAAAGAGGACTCTGGTGCTTTTGCTGAGACCACAAGTAGCCTGACTATGAAAGTCATAGCAGTAAGCAAAGCAATAACATGGCTCGAGACACAGACATTCACTAGGGCTTGTTTCCTTAGCGACTCAATGGGTATGCTCAAGTGGATAGAGATCTGGTGGATCCGAAGAGAGTGGTTGCTGTCTCTGGATCGGACTCGGCTGGCAAAGATTAGTTTCATCTTCGTGCCAGAGCATGCGGGAGTACAAGGGAATGAGCGGGCTGACAAGCTCGCAGGTAACGCTACTGTGGAGAGCGGACGCGCTATGGACCAAGCTGACATTCTGAATGCTCTACGAGAAGTAAGACTGTTGCGAGAACCAAGCGGTCGATGACTGTGATTCTACAACCATAGTCAGACTGCGAGAACTGCAAATTAAAAGAGGTGTTGCCAAACAAGAACACTATGCAGGAAGCCAAAGAAGATTGATTAACCAACACAGAACTGGTGTCGTGAGCCGCTACACGCTGCGGAATTTGCTGAGGAGGGGATCCGAGCACCTATGGACTGAATGGTTCGATGTGCAATGAGGATGATCTTTCGACTAACTAACTAACTAACTACATAACAAGTGATAAGATGGAGGATCAAGAAGATCCACTTGCATCAACATTTGTTATTGGAAAACTTTCTCGCCTAGATGTGCCCATCGTGGAAAACAACTTGGTGTGCGAATTTATATAGTAGTTATATCTCATGTATTTGTTTAAAACAATTACAATGACTAGTGATTTAATTATTATTACTTTAAATATGTGTGTTATACGTACACAGTTACAATACATCAACACACTTATACGCAAATACAAACCAGACTTTACACTACTACAGGAAATAAACATATATTTAAGAACTTTCGCACAACAAACCACCACACAGCCAGGTCTCAGACATTCGTGCTATTTTTAAGCATACACAAAATCGGGTCAGGAACAGCTGTTCCGCATACATCAGACAGGTGGTATATTATTTGAACACACACGGATGACCAGGAACGAAGCTGCGTAATAAAGGTAGGAAATACAATGCATGTATACACCATAATCAACATACATGCACCACCAAATTACAATCATCCACCAATTTCTTTTACCAAGAATGAGACACCTTGCTTACACAAACATACAGAGGACAAAACATTATCCTTGCAGGGGACTTCGATTTTGTACTCTCAGATTTAGATATTGTAGGGGGAGCATGATTTGAATATTGGAAACACCTGGTATCAACAGCACCCAAAGAGATTATGGACATGGAGGAGATCAGATCATAAGATCATAAATCAGATAGATTACATTCCCATCAACAGAAGATATCAAAATGCCTTACAAGTGGCAAAAACTATACCAAGCGCAGACTACTACAGCAACCATAGATTAATCTTAAGCAATTTACGTATAAAATTAAAGAAAGTCAAATATTCACCACTAAGAAACGCACAATTTGATCTATATGCACTGAAGAGTGAGGAAATAAAAGATAAATTTAACGTAGAGGCAAAGAACAGATTCGATGCATTGTCCGATATGGAAATATTATTTCAAGACGTCAGTGACCAATGGGAAATATTAAAGAAATCAGTCAACCAAGCTGCAGAAACAACCTCCCAAAAATAACTATAATAGGACGCAAGAAATGGATGACGGAAGACATCTTAAAACTCATGGAAGTAAGAAAAAATAACAAAATTAACAAGGACAATATGAAGAGATTCACATGAAAATTATGACGCTACGCAAAGAGGCAAAAGAAACGTGGCTTGAGGAAAATTGCAAGGAAATTGAAAACCAACACAACACCCGGAACACCAAATTAATGCACAAAAGAATTAATGACATCACTAACAAAAGAACACATACATCAACGGGTTGCCTAAAAACCGAAGATGGCAAAATCATAATAGGAAAAGATCAGATTTTATATGCGTGGTCAGATTATGTGAAAGACCTTTATGATGATACAAGATAAGAACAACTCTTGGACTCTATGAGTGGCGCTTTCTTCCTTTCGGCCTTCGTAACGCTCCAGCGACTTTCGTCCGTCGAACTAGGGAGCTTCTCCACGGGATGACAAATATTTCGACGTATATAGATGACATTTGCATCCATAGAGAAGACTGGACAACATACCTACTGAAACTTAGACAAGTCTTCGACAGGTTAAGAGTGTTTGGACTCACAGCAAAGCCGTCCAAAGTAGAGTTGGGCATGGAACAAATTGACTTCCTGGGTCATACCATCTGCAGGGGCCAATTGAAAACTGATGACAGAATCGTCACTAAGATTCTGAATTTGACAATGCCAACGACCAAGAAACAGGTCCGAAGTTTACTGGGTCTTGTAAACTATTATAGTAAATTCATCCCTAACCTGGCGGAAATCACCAGTGTTTTTTCTAACATCTTAAAAGCTTCGGCTAAGTTATCTGTAAAAGATGCACGATTAATTAGTGCGTTATCGAAATTAAAACATTGTTTCAGCGTTCCACCTATCCTCCGTATGCCTAATCCAAAACTCACTTATTTTTTACGCACAGACGCGAGTGCCATATCCATATTTGGGATACTAGGACAGTTCTACGACGGGACGTTCCATCCCGTAATGTAGGTAAGTCGCAAGATCACTCCGGCTGAAGGAAGATACTCAGCATCAGAATTGGAAGGCCTTAGTTTGATCTATTGCGTGAGAAAGTTTCACCGATTTCTGGCAGGAGCACAGTTTGTAATCCAATCCGATAACTCTCCATTGTCTGTGATGCAATCTGGACATCCTACCAACAATAGAATTTACAGGTGGGCTTTGATTCTCCAAAATTACACATTTACCATCCAGCATTTAAAAGGGAGATTAAATACGATTGCAGACATTTTAAGTCGTCCTTCATCCATTCAAATACCTGAGTTACAGGAAGGAAGCGACCATACACCACCAGAAACAATGACACTGTAATGATAAATAACCAAGTGCCATGTGTGGTGAGTAAGACATATCGTAAGTGCGTTACTATCGCCTGATATATAACTTGTGTGAATAGAACAGAGCTATGAAAAGTGTAACGAACAGACGCAGAATTAACATGCACTGACACACACATAAGTTAGAGTATGGGAACTAACGCCAAGAGGACAGCGAACCCAGCTTACACCCCGAATCTAGAATATATTGAACCAACGCTTAAACCCCGAATAACATGCCAGGGTTAGCTATGAACCTACATAATGTGTTAGGCAACTATATCAATACACTATCCTTCAAGGAGAGCATAAAAGACTTTGGCGTAATGAACTATGTTAGAATAGTCTACAAAGAGATTTGCTCCATCTTCACAACGCAGAGGAGGACATCAACTTAGTGTAATTAGATATAGAAATGTAACTGTGATATATGTACATTATTATTTTATTTACAGTATCTATAACTTCATTTTTCTATTATTTATTCTATTGCAAATTGTGTAAACGCATATATAACTTTATTTTCTTATTTGCGTAGTTAGAAATCATTATCATTTAATTAATAACCCATTTATTAAAACATCCATTATAGAAATACAATTATTAGATCTTATATTAGTTAATTAACTTATAATCACAATTATTTATACATCCATTTAGCTAATTTTTTTTTTTTTTTTTTTTTTTTCCGCGTTTCCATCCTGTTTCAGGATATTGCGGTCAACACCAGCATCTTTCAGCTGTATGTTGATTCCTAGGCTAGATTACGCTCATCAGCACGCCACAACTTTCTGAGCGACCGGCTCCATACTCTCATAAGTCACTTTTGCGATTCGAACCACTGCTAATTCTCGTCGCGTCACGCGACGAGAGTATTCGGAGTGAGCGGAAAAAGCTGCTAACCCCTCGGCCACGGAGCCGATATTTAGCTAATATATCATTTCAAAACTAACGCCAATCATTTAGGAATTAACATCATCTTTTTCACAAGTAACATTTAAGGTAATTAACCCAGTTCGCTTAAATGAAAGTAGTAGTAAATTATTTCCCTTTAGGGTCATTTAGGTCAGCACACCAAATTTTGGAAGTTACTACGTCAGGATCGGTGACAAACCATCCTTATAACTATGTATATTTTTGTACAGACATGACGCGTGCAAACAAAACGCACAGTCATTTGGCGTGATTACTGGTATTAATCAGCCAATCGTTTAATGTATATATATATATATATATATATATTGTTTATGTATGTAATACTATGAAACATATTTTAATGACGAGAGAATGATTGATTGAAAGAACAGTATGAAAGGGAATGAAAGATGAATGAAAGAAGAGAAAATGCGAGGAGAGAATGCAAAAACTTAGTAAACATTGAAAGGAAAAGAGCGAGAGAGAAAGACAGGGGAAAATTTTTTTTCCACCACTGGAAAAGTCTTATTTGACTTGTCTGTGTCATCTGTGTTTTCAATGTGTTGTCGAATGGTTTTATATGTGTTACAGCCACACTTTAACAGAGTATATAGACAACGTACTTTGAGCTTCAGAAAACGGAGTTGTGGTCACAAATAAAAATTACGAACGTTTGTAACCACAATAAACCGATTTGCGGCGCTCGAAGGAACACACACATTTAGTACACTAACGCATACACATGTTAGAGAGTTAAGTACACTGTAGTTTATTAGAAAACACGCAAACAAACAGGAAAACAAACACATAAAAGTTGCATACACCAATCAATTCAAAGAACAATAACTCTAAATTCAGGGGACACAATAAATTATTAGAAACCTAATGTAACAGTGAATATAGCTTTTTCACATGTGGAAGCAAGAAAGTGAACAGTAGAGCTATGTGTATAGAGTTGGAGGGGATATTGATGGGAACATGAACACTTGGTGCTCATGTGTTGTACTCATAATAGAGTCAACTAGTGTGTGGGTTGTCATTTTGGTCAATAGGAGGAACAGGTCAAGACGGAAGTCAATAGGTGGAAGTCAAAAGACATAGGGTCAAACGACAGAAGCCAGGACATAAGTCATAAGACAACGGTTTCCGGTTCACTACCAATCCTTAAGATATCTATAGAACCAACTATACTGAGACATGGGCTACTAAATCAGCCAAGTGAAAAGATAGAACACTGTGAATGAAGGTAGAAGATATTGTTCTATCCCCAAACTAGAAAGTTCTATACTTATTGGAGATCTGACAAAATTGGGACAACCAATTTTTCTTTTGTGACAAAGAAGTGTTACAAACATGAGGAAAAGGGAAGTAACACTTCGCGGAGAGGAGGGGGACCCTGTCAGCATCCCCAATAAGACCTTACAAGAGTAAGGAGTTAACACGAGTCTAGTAGAGAGACACCAGACAGGGAAGACACCGAGTACTATAAATAACCTCACAGGGAGACACATTTGTGTCAGACCAGAGGTAAACGAGTACAGATGAGCGAGGGCGTTCCCCAAGCAATTGGGTTGCTGGTCCTTGCGAGTAACCGTGATATGCCAGGTTACTCAAACTCACCAGCCAGCGTGCTGGCAAGACCAGACACGCAATAATAGCGATTGCACGGAGAGTAAAGTGTCCGTGCTTGTCCACGCGATGTGTTGTTGATGTGGTAGAGAGAGCAGACGTATCCTTGACCAATACGATAGCTTTCTAGGCCATAGGCAAACATAGGGCTGTTCATTTAGATTGTGTAATGCTAGCATCATCTATCATCACGTTGATGTATGCATATTGTGTAACAATGATGAAACCTAACGCTCGTAGAGCCATTCAAATGTCGGCTCTGAATAAATTGCATTCCTTTCGCAAATGTCATGAATTGTTATTTCGTGCAGTGCGAAAGTAGCGGAGTCTTGAAAAACTGCAGCGCACAAGTCGCTGACAATAACATTATATATGCAAATGATACAGTCTTGATTGCAGACAATGAACAAGACCTGCAACATTTAGTAGATGCGGTTGTTGCACACAGTGAACAACTAGGGTTAGAATTGAATATTAAGAAGACACCGATTATAGTCGTCACTGTGAAGAAGGAAATAACAGAATCTGATTTACGAGAAAATGGGCATATTCTTAAGAAAGAAGGGAATCGAATCGATAGTTATCTCGGCACAGTCATAACATCTGATGGGAGATGCCTTGAAGAGATTTCAACAAGAATTGCCATTGCGAAGGTAGCCTTTTGCAAGATGAAAAACATACTGACCAATAAAAGATATCAATTGAAACGCGAAAAAGAGTGTTGAAGTGCTACAAAGAACCTATACTTTTGTATGGATTTGAAGCGTGGACAATAAGCAGTCAAGCTGAAAAAATAGCTGATGGGTGTGGAAATGTGGTTTCTGGGGAAAATGCAAAGAATACCATGGATAGACAGAAAAACCAATGAACAAGTTCTTCAAGAAACAAATGAAGATCGTAAACTGATTAGAGAAATTACACGTAGACAGTCAAAATTTTTTGGGCATGTTATGAGAAGAAATGAATTGGGGAACTTGGTGACAACTGGCAAGATCGACGGGAAGAGACCAAGGGAAAGACCGAGAAGTAACCTGGATGGCTTGACCATGTGGCATGGTCGAGACAGGAACACAGAGCTGATCCACAACTCTGGTGATCGAGTGAGATGGCAGAACATGACCGCCCACGCTTATCGGCTTAGCACATGATGGGTGGATGGAGAGGGAAGGTTGGAATTAAGACATAATTAAATATAAGGGACAGGAATGGAATGAACCAACTGGATATACTACAGAATACCATAGACACACGATTTCAGAAACAGACACCCTAATAACATTGCAACAACACACAGAAGAAGGGCCCAAAACAGGCTCACAAGGAACATTAAAATACACAGATAATAAAGCACTAGCGTATATCATTATAGACACTACAAATGCACGGCCCTCAACACGATCACCACATTGGAAATTCAACAACACACTATTCCAACACACAGATTACGTACAACACGTGACACACTTCATTCTCGCATAGAGGAATAGTATACCAGCCGTCAAAATAAAACAATTTTTGAATTCACTAAGGAACATAATACGTAATAGAACACATCAATTTGCACACAGCATACACAAAGACAGACTACAACAAAAGCACATCAAACAAAGATCACTCCGACTCACAGAACAGACAGGAAAGCACCACACCTGCACACTCTAGAATCAGAAGTAGAAAACCACCAGCAACATAAATGATGTGGTGCACTCCTATGAACTAAACTCACTACCATATCACAAGAAACTCCCAGCAAATAATACCTAGCAATATAACAAAACATACAACGCATACAAAGCAACAGGCACATAGGAGCAATAATAGACATGCAAGGAATCATATAAACAGAGGAAACATATATATATATATATATATATATATATATATATATATATATATATATATATATATATATATATATATATATATAGGACGGCTTGGCATGATTTGGTTGAAGCTTATGTCCCAATACAGGAGAACAGACAGAAGAATAAGAAAATAAGAAGAACACAAAGTTAGTTCAGTAGTTTGACATTAGTTATTAAGAGCAGAATATTTCAAGCAAAAGATGTATTTTAGAAAATGAATGCCTGGAAGAGACTAATAAAAGAAGAATATTATATGCAACTATAAAAAAGAGACAAACAGCTTTCTTTGGCCAAGTGATCAGAAGAGAGGCATTGGAAAACATCGTGACGACTGGAAAGATCAGTGAGAATGGAGGTGGGGGATGTTACTGCAGCTTTCAACTGGCTGGAGAACAAACTGTATACGCATGTTATTAGTTCAACCGATTCACAAAGCATGCTGACAAAGGCGAAGACTGGCATGCTTCGTGCAAAATGGCATGCATCAATTTAGAGTTCGCGGGTTGTAAGCATTTGCTGGATCTTTTCTCCAGGACACTCTGGTGTGGTTGGAAACGAACAGGCAGGCCGATTTGATAGTGCTGCATCATTAAGTGGTGGTTTTATGCATGAAAAGGCGGATATGATAAACTCTCTCTGGGAGCACGTGAATAATGCAGAAGATCGGATAGACTATCATGGTCTAGAGAGAATGCGGCAGCAAGGGGTGGTCAGAGGATCTGGCCGACCGTCGTCACTCAGAGGTAAAGCAAATCGGACATACAATCAGGTTGCAACGAGCCTATTAGTACTGGTACTCTTCGCTGGCTGTTGAAGATGAGGATTCAGTGATAATGGGAATGCGGCTAGTGCAATGATATCGGTTCTTGACTCAACTCTGCTTGCACAAAACTGGCTTATGCAGATTAATGGTGATCGCTTCTGCCACCTATAACATGCGTGGCGACCATTTCGTATGTTAAACATGGTCATGGTCATACTTTCCACTTCTCGGCTGACAAAGACCTTTGACCTATGAGGCTCCACTTCTTATGTGCTGGGTAGTTCAATGAAGCTTTGCCCGTGACTGTTGTAATATTTCCCATTCCCTGATGACAAAGAAAGAAAATGTGCTTGTTCATGATGGGTATTGTATATATGTGAATAAAGGATCCAGGAGCCTAAATATCTATTTTCAAATACTGATTCTTGACGATCATATTAATACATTTTTGTAGTGTGCACTCCTCTATATATGTAGGTTATTCTTTGGATGGAAAGGAACAAGTGAAACTAAAGATAGTAAAGTATAAATGATGGCAATAATACTAAGAATGGTTGATAGAGGACAGTGGTACACATTAGAAATATGGAACTATCTGTACAATACTACTACGCTTTAGCAATCTTGGTTCGCCATCTCACACCGTCGCCGGAGTCTATGGCCGGGTCTCTGTTTTTGTTTCAATTATGCTAAGCCATCCTGGCATATATCTCTTCGTTTCCACATCCTCTTTTCTTGTCAAAATTGTTAGTTGTCACTAAGTTTCCAATCTTACCATGATACGAAATAAAACAACTGGACTGTTTGAGTTTAACTTTTCTAGTAAGTTTTGCATTTGTCAAGGTCCTACACTGTACTGAGACAGACTAGTGACAGTAGAGGGGTGAGGACTTATAGGACATAGAGACAGGACGTCTATAAAGGTATAGACTGTGTCAAGGTCTCACATCCGAGGTTGCGACGCGTTGTCTGTACCAACGCCAGACAACATAACAACACGCAACCCTGAGTAATGTTAAACACGGCAGGGAGAACGCGGCGTCGTTACCGACGCCCGGATAGGTAGCCACGCACAGCAATTGAGTTCACCCCGTGAACCGTGCAGGGGACATCAGCTGACGTGTGCGTGTAAGCGTGTAGGACGCCAGAACTGGCAGACGGGCTTAGATCGTTGAATAGAGACAGCACCCAAGCCAGGACGTAATAATAGATATAACTAGACTCGGGTGGGAACACGAATGTGTTATAGTTGGGACAATAGAGGGACCCACCCAGGAATAGGGGCCGGCAGACGTAGACGTGACAACGTGAAGTAGAACAGGACTCTAGAAGGCAGAGACGATAGTGCTGTGTGCAAAGGGATTAGCACGCACCCCACGAGGGAGCTTGACCGCGTAGGCAAGCTGCGAGCTGAGTTAAGACAGACGGGGGACAGACGGCTTTCTGACTGGACGTTGTTCAAAGTTATTGTCTATGAACGCATGCAATGTTTAGCGAGAGTGTGTTGTGAATTCATACATTGTGTAATGTGATTAATAAGTATTCTCTATTTATGTACAGGCAAAGAATGCCTTAGAGAATTGTCAGGTTTGCCTGAATAAATATTGTAGAGAAAACATCTGTGCATATTATTATTATTTGTGAGGTACAGATGAGGTTTGCCTGAGTGCAGGACTGTGACACGCATCCTCTTTTCTTGTCAAGTTTGTTAGTTGTCACTAAGTTTCCAATCTTACCATGATTCGAAATAAAACAACTGGACTGTTTGAGTTTAACTTTTCTAGTAAGTGTTTCATTTGTTCCTTAAAGGATATCCTCATTTGTTGTCTGTCTTTACATGGCATTCTTTGCATTTTCATCAGAGATCTCATTTAAACTGCCACTAGATGTTTCCTGGCTTGTCTGCGGTAAAGCTGTAGAAATGTAAACAATATAAAATAACACGAAGTAGTGCAGTTTTACAGAACACAATGACGCAAAACAAAGGACGTTGCGACGACTAGCCTTCATCAGCCAGGGACAACCATGGAGGCCAGATCCATTGTAAACTTCTTCCCCGATACAGATTCGAACTCATGACCACCGAGCCGACAGGCGAGCATCTAGCCACTACGCCAGCTCGGCTTCCGTGTTGAGAATTTACTTACAATTGATAAAGACAAGCTTTCTTGCGTATAGTACAACATTCTAACGAAATATTTGTGTCCATATATTTGAGATAACGAAAATGTTGTAAATTAAACGGGAACAATCTATTACAGATGAATGGTTTCATTGTCCCAAGAGAAGTATCTCACACTATAGGACTAGAAACGTTTGATTGTAGGTTTTGACAATAAAAACGTAATGTTTGAATTTTTTTTTTCCCGCATATCTTTACAGGACATCGCTGTCAACAGCAGCATCTTTCAGCTGTCTGTTTATTTCTTGGCAAGATTACGCTCAGTAGTGTGCCATTGCTTTCTGATCGGCCGGCTCAGTTATCCCGCAGGTGTCACCAGCGGGGGTCGAACCGCTCCCAGCTCTCGTCCGCTAGAAGACTCTGCGTGATAAACGGGATTACGGAGAAAGTGTTGTAACCCCTCGGCCAGAGAGACCGGCAATGTTTGAATAGTATACCTAAATTCCTATGTATATAAACTTCGTGAATGCAAACCGCATGTAATGTCAGCGATGTATTAATGTATATAATAGTATGCAGTCATTGCACAAACAAGTATATAATATACTGCATTTGATTTCTTGGATCTTGTTGTATTTGCAAATGTAAAGGAAAACTCACAATGAACCTTGTGAATACAAACTGTTTTGTACGAAATAAAACCACATTAAAAGGTAGACATATAATTAAAATAGGGAAACAACATTACAGCTATTTTAAGGGACATTACTAAGAGTAGTATAATAATATTGTGTGATTTATATAAATGTAGTATTTATCTAGCCGGCTCCGTGGCGTAGGGGTAACTCAAACGCAGTCCGTGATCATGCATACCCGCGTTAGAAACACATCTGTGCGTATATTTCTTCTTCTTCTGCGTTCATCCGGATTTTTTTTTTCGGACGTGACTGCGTTGTTCCTGTTTACAGCAGAGCTGCGTTCTTGCGCCGTTAGGCCGACACATCCGACTTCTGCGGGCATTTGTTGACCAGGTTAACCTTCCCGGGTGTGCGTAATTTGATAGCAGACAGCGTTGCGTTGGTTTTTTACGAAATGGTATGGGTGCTGATCATTCAGAAAGCAATGGTAAACTACTGAACTTAAACTTACCAAGAGATCTCAACAGCGAAAAACGCTGGTGTTGACTGCAACGTCCTGTACAGGATATGCAACTAACTTTTTAACTAGTATTTATCTTAATCTTTTATAAAACCTTCATAGAAATTGACGAGTTATATGCAGCATAAATAACGGCATTAGAATTTTAAGTCATCATCAAAGTTTGTGTAAAAGTAATAATATGCAGCATGCAGTCATTAAACAAAGAATTATAGAATCTTGTTGCATTTGATTGCTGGGATCTTGTTTTATTTGCAAATGCACGATGCACTATTTGTGATTACACACTGTGTTGTACGAAATAAAACCACATTAAAAGTTTGAAATGTAATTAAAATAGACGCAAGGGACATAACAACATAAAGTTATTTCAAGGGACATTACTAAAAGTAAAATAACTGCATTATGCGATTTACATAATTATTGTATGTATCTTAATCTTTTATAAAACTTTCATAGAAATTGACGACAATTATGTGCAGCATAAATAACGGGATAAGAATTTTAAGTCATCATAAAAGTTTGTGTAAAAGTAATAATAAATAGTATGCAGTCATTACACAAAGAATTATAGAATTTTGCTGCATTTGATGGATAGGGTCTTCTTTTAGTTGCAAATGCACGATGCACTATTTGTGATTTCACACTGTGTTGTACGAAATAAAAGCACATTAAAAGTTAGAAATGTAATTAAATTAGTCGCAATGGACAAACAACATAAAGTTATTTCAAGGGACATTACTAAAAGTAGAATATCTGCATTATGCGATTTACACACTTATAGTATTAATCTTAATCTTCTATAATTATTTTCATAGAAATTAACAATGGTTTTATACATTTTAATAACAGGATTGAAAATTTAAGTCATTTTTATAGTTTGTATAAAAGTAATGGCTTTACTTTAAATACATGAGAGTTTTATAACGCATTTCTCTACTTTTCCTTGATAATACATACATTGTTTTCTCCTTTCAACGTCACAAATTTAGCAGTAAAATAAACCAATTTTTGTCCGGCCTGTAAAAGGCCATATTACTTTGGAAACTCACCAACATTCTACAAGACATTCATACACGCACTCCGAGGAAGTGAGCACTTAATACATCAGACAACATTCCATCCATCCATCCATCATGTGCCATGCTGGTAAGCGTGGGCGGTCATGTTCTGCCATCTCACTCGATCACCAGAGTCGTGGATCAGCTTCGTGTTCCTGTCTCGACCATGCCACGTGGCCATCCAGGTATTTAACTCTTGGTCTCCCCCTTCGTCTCGTCCCTTCGATCTTGCTAGTTGTCACCAAGTTCTCCAAGTCATTTCTTCTCATTACATGCCCAACAAATGTTGACTGTCTACGTCTAATGACTCTAATCAGTTTCCATTCCAGATCTATAAATATTTGTTAAAACAACAAGCACCCTCTTTACAACACAGAATCAAAAGAGGACGAAGATGATACATGTTTTGAAAGTTCAACGGAAAAATTACTACTACAAAAATCACGAGTGTATTACGTTTAAAGAGGTAAATACTCAACGGAAGTGGTCTCAAGGAAAGCCAGATTTCTTTCCTCTGCTCTGACCAAATTTAACATGTAAGAGAACATATTGCACAATGGTTGGGATTCATTGGTAAGAACAAGTCTCACGCCACGCGTTGCTTACGATTGAAAGAGTAAAACCATGAAACTCTTATATAAGCTTGTCGCGACTGCCAGGCTGGTACACCCATCAAACATAATATGCTAAATACTGGAAAGGAAAACTGCTGAACGTAGACTTGCCAATAGATAACAAACAGCAAGCAAGCAAGGAAGTATGTAAAGACAAGAAGACTTTTACACGCTTTTCACGCATTGGGCATATGGTGCTAAATCTATGTTTACAGCCCAGCCGACACTGGGTGGATGATGAGGTGGGTATCACACAAGCTAAATCCATATTTACAGCCCAGCCGACACTGGGTGGATGATGAGGTGGGTATCACACAAGCTAAATCCATGTTTACAGCCCAACCGACACTGGGTGGATGATGAGGCGGGTATCACACAAGCTAAATCCATATTTACAGCCCAGCCGACACTGGGTGGATGATGAGGTGGGTATCACACAAGCTAAATCCATGTTTACAGCCCAACCGACACTGGGTGGATGATGAGGCGGGTATCACACAAGCTGTATTTACTTTCCAGGACATGTATTACTCATCCAGGGAGCCAAGGGCAGTTTTAAATATCGGCCCCGATGCGGATTCGAACTCTTGACCACCGTGCCTGTGGATGAACGTCTAGCCCCCTACACTACATCCGCCCCCCCCCCCCCCAGAACTCTATAGTATACCATTGCTTGCCTATATGCCCATTGTAACATGCCAATCTTCCAATAGTCCATGCCGTGTGGATTTCGTAATCACGACTGTCCGTAGACTTATTTCTTGTATGCTGCCTATTATCTTATAGTACATATCGTGTGGCATTCATAACCACTACTGTCCATAGCCTTCCATAGGTAGTACCGTCTACTGTCATACGATAGCTCAGTCATATCTACTAAGACCTGACCAACAACATCCGGCGCTAACAGAAAGCAGGTAGTATCGTCTACTGTCATACGGTAGCTCAGTCATATCTGACTAAGACCCAACATTCTGCGCTAACAGAAAGCAATTAGTACCGCCTACTGTCATACGGTAGCTCAGTCATATCTGACTTAGACCTGACTAACGTACAATACAAATATCACGGCTGTGTACAAGACCTGACTAACGTACAATACAAATATCACGGCTGTGTTAAAGAGATGAGTATATACACATTTGCCGGCTTCGCGGAGAGGTGTTTACGGACGCAGTTCATCATCCCGCATACTCGCATTCAAAACACAGCTGCGGGCGATTTAGCAGCAGACCGCCTTGCCTTGGCTTTCTTACGAAATGGTATGGGTGCCGGTCGTTCAGAAAGCAATGGCAAACTACTGAGTGTAAACTTGTCAAGAGATCACAGCAGCAGAGGGTGCTGGTGTTGACTTTGACATCCTGTGAAGGATATGCAACTACTTAGCTTATATACACATTTAGTGGCATTCAGCCCCATCATTTATTGGCTATTTGTGATTTACTAGGCACTTTTGCTGGTGGATGGCGGGATGTGATTAGAATGATATCTGGGACCCACAAGGCAAAGACAATAGCGGGAGACATACATATACGTGGAGCAGGAAATGACAGAAGTGAACAATATTTGATGGAGATGGAGTGAGCTGAAGGAGATAGCAACAGATAGGACGGCTTGACATAGTTTGGTATGCCCTAATAGAGGAGAAAGGGCAGAAGAAGAAAGAAAGAAGAAGAAGGTAAGTTTAGTTCAGCAGTTTTCCATTAGCGATTAAGAGTAGAATAGCTCAAGTAAAAGATTATTTCAGAAAATGATTGCCTGGAAGAGACTAACGAAAGGAGAACATTATATGCAACTATACAAAAAGATACAAACAGCTTTCTTTGATCATGTGATCATAGAGAGGCATTGGAAAACATCGTGACAACTAACAGATCAGCTAGTAGAGAGGCAGTGGCAGACCGATAGAAATGATGCTGGATAGACTAAGACTGTGGCATGGAGGAATATCATCAACAGAGTTGACCCAGAACACCAAGGACCGAGATGACTCTGGTCATCGTGTGAGATGGTGAAACATGACCTCCTACTCTTATCGGCATGGCACATGATGATGAGTAAAGAAAAGACACGAGATGGGAGATCTGGCTCACCGCCTTCTACTCTTCCCTCCAGTATTTGTATTTACCGAAGTGCCATGTGTTTAATGTGGTCGAAGTATTTAAGGTGTCTCTTATTTATTTATATCATTAACTCTCTGTCCATTCCAAGCCTCACTAGAACCTCTGTATTTTGTTGATTTTGCTTCAGTTATCATCATCATGTGCCATGCCGGTAAGCGCGGGCGGTTATATTTTGCCATCTCATTCATCACTAGAATCGTGAATAGCTCAGTGTTCTTGTCTCGACCATACAATGTGTTCAAGCCATCCAGGTATTTACTTCTCTGTCCTCCCCTTGTTCTATTCCCCTCGATCTTGTAATTGTCATAAAGTTCTCCTATTTATTTCTTCTCATAACTTAACCAAAGAAATTGTGACTGTCTACGTCTAATTTCTCTAATCAGTTTACGGTTTTCATTTGTTTCTTGTAGGACTTAGTCATTGGTTTTTCTGTCTGTCCATGGTATTCTTTGCATTCTCTCCACAAGCCATATTTCCACAGCTATCAGATGTTTTTCAGCTTGACTGCTCATTGCCCACGCTTCAGATCCATACAAAATTACAGGTTCTATGTAGCAACCCAACACTCTTTTTCTCGTTAAAAATGACATATTTTTATTGGTAAGTATGTTTTTCATCTTGCTAAAGGCTACTTTCGCCATGGCGATTCTTGTTCTAATCTCTTCAAGGCATCTCCCATCAGATGTTATGACTGTTCGGAGATAATTGTGCCGATTCAATTGTTTAAGAATATTCCCATTTACTTGTATATTTCATTGTGGTATGTCCTTCTTCTTAGTGACGACCATAATCGATGTCTTCTTACAATTTAATTCTAACCCAAGTTGTTCACTGTGTGCAACAATCGCATCTACTAAATGTTGCAGATCCTGCTCATTGTTTGCAATCTATACTGTATCATCCGCATATCTAATGTTATTGATGATATGTCCCCCAATTATGACTCCTTTCATATCGTCAACATTTCTAACAAATTATTTCACTGTACAGGGAAAACAAGACCTGGAGACATTACACACCCCTGTCTCACACCTCATTTAATAGGTTGACATTGACCTACTTCATTATCAATTCTTATGGTAGCTTGTTGTTTCCAATATATGTTTCTATGAGTTTAAGGTCTTTCCCATCAATTTACAGATCTGCAAACATCTTAATAATGTTGACATGTCTTCCTTTATCTATTGCCTTTGCGTAGTCAATAAAGCAAAGATATGCGTCGTCGTTTACTTCTATAAAACGGCCAATTAATGTTCTCAGTATATACACAGCATTTACTGTACTCTACAAACCAACATTACCTTCTACAAACCAACATTGTTCATCTTCTATTTCGGGTTGTATTTTCTTCCTAACTCTTTGCATGATAATTCTTAGCAAAATCTTTGTGGTGTGGCTCATTATACTAATTGTTCGATACTGATCACATTCCAAGACTCCTGATGTCTTCGGGATTGCAATAAATATCCATCCATCCATCATGTGCCATGCCGGTAAGCGTGGGCGGTCATGTTCTGCCATCTCACTCGATCAACAGAGTCGTGGATCAGTTCCGTGTTTTTGTCTCGACCATGCTACAAGGCCAAGCCATCCAGATACTTGTTTCTAGGTCTTCCCCTTGGTCTGTTCCCCTCGATCTTACCAGTTGTCACCAAGTTCTCCAAATCATTTCTTCTCATAACATGCCCAAAAAATTGTGACTGTCTACGTCTAATGTCTCTGATCAGTTTACGATCTTCATTTGTTTCTTGAAGGACTTGTTCATTGGTCTTTCTGGCTGTCCATGGTATTCTTTGCATTTTCCTCAGAAACCACATTTCTACAGCCATCAGATATTTTTCAGACTGGCTGCTCATTGTCCAAGCTTCACATCCATATAAAAGTACAGGTTCTATGTAGCATCTCAACACTCTTTTTCTCGTTTCAATTGACATCTTTTTATTGGTCAGTATGTTTTTCATCTTGCTAAAGGCTACTTTTGCCATGGCGATTCTTGTTCTAATCTCTTCAAGGCATCTCCCATCAGATGTTATTACTGTTCCGAGGTAATTGTACCTATTCACTTGTTGAAGAGTATTCCCATTTACTTGTATATTACACTGTGGTATTTCGTTCTTCTTGTATAAATAAATATAGAATTACATAATTCAGGAGGTATATCTCCAGTATCATATATTGTGTTCAGCAGTCTGGTGACTTGATCTATTCCATATTTTGCTATGGCAGTGATCATTTCTGTTGAGATGTTGTCTGGACCCGTCTTTTTGCCATATTTCTTATGGTTAAGGGCATTCTGAACTTCTATCTTCAGAATTGATGGTCCTTTATTATTACTCCGAATATCATAATGTTCTTCTCTTGTATCATCATAATGATTTTTCACATAATCTGACCATGTATGTAAAATCTCATGTTTTTCTATTATGACTTTTCCATCTTTTGTTTTCAGGCAGCCTGATGATGTAGGTGTTCTTTTATTAGTAAGCTCCTGAATTCTTCAGTCCTATTCAGACCTATTCTTCTGTATATCCACATCTCCAGCGTTTCAATTCCATTGTCTGAGAATGGATGTGGAGCCGGTTACTGCAGTGTTCCGCTGGTTGGAGAACAAACTATATGCGTATGTTGTGACTCTAACTGATTCACAAAGCATGCTGACAAATGTGAAGACTGGCATGCTAAGTGCAGAATGGAATGCATCAATTCAGGTGTCCCGGGTTGTGAGCATTCGCTTGATCTTTTCACCAGGACAATCTGCTGTGGTTGGAAATTAACAGGCTGGAAGATTGACTGGTTTCCTAGCTTGTCTGCGGTAAATATGTAGAAATGTAAACAATATAAAATAACACGAAGTAATGCAGTTTTACAGAACATAATGACGCAAAACAAAGGACGTTGCGACGACTAGCCTTCATCCGCCAGGGACAACCTGGGAGGCCATTGTAAAATACCTCCCCGGTACAGATTCGAACTCATGACCACCGAGCCGACAGTTGAGCATCTAGCTTCTACTCTATCTCGGCTTCCGTATTGAAAGCTACTTACAATTGAACAGGACAAGCTTTCTTGCGTGTAATGGAACATTCTAGCGACATATCTGTGACCATAGATTTGAGATCTAATACAAATGAATGGACTCATTGTTCCAAGATAAATAACTCACACTATGGGATTAGAAACGTTTGATTGTAGGACAATCAGAAACTCTTTGATTCTTAGGGAATAAAAACTTAATGTTTGAATGGGATACCTATAATTCCAATTTATATACCATTTTATAATGCAAACCACATTTAATGTCTGCGAGGAATTAATGTAAAGAATAATAAATAGTATCCAGTCATTACACAAACAATTATAATAAATAGTATGCAGTCATTACACAAACAATTATAGTATCTTGCTGCATTTGATGTCAGAGATCTTATCGTATTTCCAAATGTAAAGGAAAACACACACTGCACCTTGTAAAAACAACTGCCTTGTACACACTGTTTTGTAATTAAGATATAGGAAAGGAACATAACAACATAACCGCTAATTCAAGGGGCATTACTAAAAGTAGTATAATTCCATTATGCGATTTATATAATTGTAGTATTTACCTTAATCTTTTATAACATTTTCAAAGAAATTGTCGACAGTTGTATGCAACATAAATAACATGATAATAATTTTAAGCCATCTTCAAAGTGTGTGTGAAACTAATAATAAATAGTATGCAGTCATTACACAAACAATTATAGAATCTTGCTGCATTTGATGACTGGGATCTTGTTGCATTTGCAAATGTAAAGGAAAACACACAATGTACCTTGTCATTACATACTGGTTTGTATGAAATAAAACTACATTACAAGGTAGGCATGTAATTAAAATAAGGGCAAGGGATATAATAACATAGCAGTTATTTGAAGGGACATTACTAAAAGTAGCAAAACATTATTATGTGATTTAAATAATTAGAGTATCGTAATCTTCTATAACATTTTCATAGAAATTGGCGACAGTTATATGCAACATAAATAACAGGATAAAAATGTTAAGTCGTTTCCAAAGTTTGTATAAAAGTAATGGCTTTATTTTATATACTTGAGAGTTTTATAACGGATTTTCATACTTTTCCTACATCTATATCTATAAAACAGAGTGTGTGTTTGTGGGTTTGTGGGTCTTGGATGCGTTCGATAACGGTACATCCGATTGAGATGAAATTTTCTACACGTCTTCCTTTCATTCCTGTCCAACCGACTATAATAATTTCTTAATGTAAAATCTTCTACTTATTTAATAACATTTACTTTTCCATTTTCATTATATAATGTCTATATAGCAGGGGGACTTCACTCTAGAAAAGTTATTTCAAGGGGCATAACTTTTAATAACATTTCTATATACTTTATAGTCATATTGTTGGACTTACCTGCACTATTGTTAAACTCTTTGTCTATAGTTATTTTTAGGCATATGAGTTATATTAAATAATGATATAATCTTTAAGGTATTTTTAAAGTTTGCATAAAAATAATGCATTATGCATAACATTTTAACCCATCTTTTTCTGCTTACAAAACTTATCAACTGTCATGTCGGTGATTAAAAACAGTTTTCATTAAAAATAATGAATGGTGTGTGGAAGGACATTCTTTTAAGTTACTGTGCGCCAGGAGCTGGGCGAAACCACGCCGGGTCAGATAGATAGACAGATAGTCGGGAACGGAAGCTTATTTGACTACTTAATATGAATGAATTAAATGACATGCTCCCCACCAGGGACTGGGTGAAGCCGGGCCCGGTCAGACAGACAGACAGATAGACAGACAGACAGATAGACAGACAGATAGACAGACAGACAGATAGTCGGGAACGGGAGAGCTTATATGACTACTTATATTAATTAAATTAGATGCTCCCCACCAGGGACTGGGTGAAGCCGGGCCGGGTCAGCCAGACAGACAGACAGACAGACAGACAGACAGACAGACAGACAGACAGACAGACAGACAGACAAACAAGCAGACAGACAGACTGATAGATAGATAGATCCCCTCCAGGGCTTGGGCGAAGCCGGGCCGGGTCAGCTAGTATTACATACAATGTTTTTCCCATTAAATATTACACTTCGATTTTTGGTTCTGGATATACATTTTTGTCCGGCCTGTAAAAGGCCAAGTGTCATTAATATGAACCTAACGCTTCTCGGCCTTTTAGCTTAGATCAAAGTGTAGATTCGATTGATCTGGCTAGGGTGCAGAGACGGTCAACCATATTATCTTCCTAATATTTCCTTAATAGTTACACATGAGAGGCAGCGAAGGACGTTATTGGTTGTCTTAGGACATCCTCGTCCGGTAGGGACGGTCATGAGCCACTGGCGACACCAGACCGTCATCCAGTTACTGATGGCGAAATCATCACGAATAAATTTAAAATAGGGAATAAATTTAAAATGGGAAATACTTTTAAAATAGGAACATGGAATGTTTGAAGATTAAATGAGTTGGGGAAGTTGAATAATAAGTTAACAGAAATGGAAAGCATGGACATGAATATTCTTTGCATAAGTGAGATGAGATTGAAGGGATCGGGCAAAATTATAACCGACAAACACACAATAATTTATTCCGGAGGGGACACATACGAGAAAGAAGTTGAAGTACTATTTGATTAAAACAAAAAGCCACATCAATTAATGGTTACTGGTGTATTTCAGATAGATTTATTATGGTCAAACTGAAAGGCAAACCAATAGATATAAATAGTATACATTTATAGGCACCAACAACATGTAGTAGTGATGAACAAATACAACACTTCTACGATGAAGTTGAAATGGCGATGTCTCAAATTAAGTCACAAGAAATAAGAATAATACTGGGAGATTTTAATTCAAAAGTAGAAAAGGGAAAAGTGGAGGATGTAGTGGAGAAATAGTTTAGGTACAAGAAATGTCAGAGGAGAGAAATTAATAGAATGGGCAAATATCAATTATGTGATAATTGGAAACACCTGGTATAGACATCATGAAAGACGACTTTACACATGGAAAATCCCTGATAAGAAAATACGTCACCAAATACTGGTTCTTGACAATAATATTGATACATTTTTGTAGTATGCTATCCTGCATATCTGTGGGGTATACTTTGGGTTGAAAGGAACAAATGAAACTAACGACAGTAAAACATAAATGATGGCAATAATACTAAGAATGGTTGATAGAGGACAGTGGTACACATTAAGAACATAGAACTCTCTGTGCAATGCTACTTCTCTTAAACACACCGTCGCCAATGTCTATGGCAGGATTTGTTTTTGTCTAAATTATGTTAAGCCATCCTGGCATATATCTCTTCGTTTCCACATCCTCTTTTTCCAGTCAAGTGGCCACTAAGTTTTCAAGTTTATTTTTTATAGTACCATGATTTAAGAAAGAAAAAAAAATGGACTGTCTGTGTTCAACTTTTCTAATCAGTTTTTCATGTGATGTTTGAAGGACATTTTCATTCGTTTTACAGAACACAATGACACAAAACAAAGGACGTTGCGACGACTAGCCTACTTCAGCCATGGCGGCCAGGGAGGCCAGATTCATTGTCAAATTCTTCCCCGGCACATATATGAACTCATGACCACCGAGTCGACAGACGAGCATCTAGCCACTACGCCAGCTCGGCTTCCGTGTTAAAAGAGTACTTACAGTTGAAACATGCAAGGTTTCTTGTGTATAGTGGAACATTCCAACGACATATTTGTATCATGGATTTCTCATCTCATCTCATCTCATCATGTTCCTCTTGTACCTTGCGGTGTCGAGGTGAAGTATAAACTTCGTGAGAGTGCCCGGTTATGGGCTTCGTATATCGACATTCCCACGGATTCTGTTATTCTCTCCGTCCAACGTTTACGTGGTCGGCCTCTTCCTCTGTATCCATCTGGTCTGTACATCATTGCTTGTTGTGGCATGCTGTTGACTGGTAGCCTACTTGCATGGCCAAACCATTTGACTTGCTGCTTTCTAATAAAATCTAGAGCAGCTTTAACCCCCACTTTAGTCAGTCCGTTTATACTTCTTAGTTTTTCTACGAGCAGTATGAAGATCCCCTGCCGGCTTGCTAGGCCAGTCGCAGGTTTAGGACATCATGGATTTGAGAGAACGAAAATGTTGCAAACCTTAGGCGGACAATCTAGTATAGATGAATGGACTCATTGTTCCAAGAGAAATAACTCACACTATAGGACTAGAAACGTTTTATTGTATGTTCTGACAAAATTAAAACGTATTGTTTGAATAGGATTCCTACAATTCTCATTAAATGCAATGTTTTAATGCAAACAGCATTTAATAGTTGCGAGGTATTAATGTATAGAATAATAAAAAAGTATGCAGTTATTACACAAATAATTTTAGAATCTTGTTGCATTTGATGTCTGGGATTTTGTTGTATTTGCAAATGTAAAGGAAAACACACAATGCATCTTGTGAACGCACACTATTTTGTACGAAATAAAAGCACATTAAAAGATAGGCATATAATGAAAATAGAGGCAAGGGACATAACAAAAGTCATGTAGAATATGTTCAGCAGTTTGTTTACTGAGTCCACACGGGCAGGTGATGAAGCAGGCAGACGATGCCTGTATTTACTGAGTCCACACGGGCAGGTCATGAAGCAGGCAGACGATGTCTGTATTTACTGAGTCCACACGGCAGGTCATGAAGCAGGCAGACGATGTCTGTATTTACTGAGTCCACACGGCAGGTCATGAAGCAGGCAGACGATGTCTGTGTTTACTGAGTCCACACGGCAGGTCATGAAGCAGGCAGACGATGTCTGTGTTTACTGAGTCCACACGGGCAGATGATGAAGCAGGCAGACGATGCCTGTATTTACTGAGTCCATACAGGCAGGTCATGAAGGAGGCAGACGAAGTCTGTGCATCTTTATTCAGTCTGTTATGTCCCACAAAGGACGTTAATTTGGGGCATGTGCAGAAATATTCAGATATATAGGCACATGATAACATCAAATGGAAGATCACTGAGATAAAGAGCAGAATAGGACAAGCAAAAACTGCATTCTATCAAATAAAGAACGTTTGTGCAATCAATTAAGGTCCTTGAAAGTTAGAATAAGATTTCTTACATTATACATAGAAACACTTTTAACATAGGCTGCAGCGAATCCTGAACAGTTAGTAAACAGGTGGAGAAATCCCTGGGGGCCTTGGAGATGGGGTTTTATAAAATAATGTTGAAAATCAAATGGACAGCCGAAATGAGCAATCATGACATTTCAATGGAAGCTGGGTCGCAACATCGTTTTTGGCACGTCATGAAAAGACAAAAACTGGAACATGTTGTGACAACCGGATAGATTTGCGGAAAGAGAGATAGAGGAAGACAGCGTGAGAAGATTCTTGGCAGTCTTGTCTCATGGCACATCTATAACATTGGATACCCTAATTTGTGGAGAGGCATGATCGCCCACGTCAGCCGGCAAGACACTGGATAACTAGAACAGGGTGTTTGTAAAGTCTCACTACACTTTATATGTAGAACAGCTGTTTGTAGGAGAGTATGATTTCCCCACTTGCAAACGGAAAACATTCTCTCCAACAAACAGCTGTTCCAAATACAAACTGAAAAACAACACACCAGAAAAATAATAAATTAATGCACACAAAAATTCAGAAGCTTCTTAATAAAAGAACACGTACATCAGCAGGCTGCCTGTTAGATTCTAACCCATAGGTTGCAACGCGTCGTCTGTACCAACGCCAGACAATTGCAGCCATACTCAACGCTGAGCAGTGTTAAACACGCTAGCTACAACGCGGCGTCTTCGACGGCGCCTGAGAAGTCCAGCCAGGCTCAAGTCTGAACGACGCTAAGCCGTTGTCGGGAGACAGCGTGCAATGTGTGTAGCACGCAAGGGGACTCCACCGCGACTGACGCGAATGCTGAACGGCTGGTCAGACAGGCCTTGGGAGAGCGTAGAGGACAGACGTTTGAATGCGGTGTGCTTTGAATTATATGTTTGAGCGTGATTCGAGAGCTAGCCCGTAAGAGTGTAAGTGTATTGATGTATTGATGTATTGATTGATTGCATGCATTGATTGGAATGATGAATTGTGATTGCGCGAGATATGCATTCATTGTGAAACGCGCCATGCGCAAATAAAGTGTTTGCATTGTGTCACAGTGAGTTATTAAGTGACAATATTTGTTATCTCACTTGTCAGCCAACGAGCCAGAGTCTTGCAACCGCAAGATCCTGACATGCCTAACAACAAAAGATGGAAAAATCATAATAGAAAAAGATATTATTTCACATGTGTGGTCAGTTTATGTGAAAAAAACCTTTATGATGATAACAGAGAAGAACAGTATGAAATTTGAAATAATAATGAAGGACCGTTAAGTGTGAAGATGGAGGTTCATAATGTTCTTTACCTTAAGAAAATTGGCAAGATTCCTGGCTGAGACAATATCCCAACAGAAATTATTAATGTTTTAGAAGAATATGGAATAGATCAAGTCACCAGACTGCTAAACACAATATATGATACTGAAGACATTCATTCATTCATTCATTCATTCATTCATTCATTCATTCATTCATTCATTCATTTATTCATTCATTCATTCATTTATTCGGGATGCAGAGGTGTTTCCAAGGCACCAGGGCCAGGTTTTATACTGGCCAAGACCTACTAACACAAAATTTTTGCAGGAGAATGAATGCACTAGTGTGGATGAGATTGAGAGACGTGGTTCGGCGTATTACACAGCCAACAAACATTGCTTTGCCAGTGAAGCTACTGACATAAATTTTGTAGCATCGGCTAACTATGACAAACCCTATAGTAGGCAGAAACCTCATAGACCTACATCTGAGAAGTATAATCACTGTAATTATTGTAAATGTTCTCACCATCAAGGGGAGATGTGCGATAAGAACCCCGGATATCATACTTACCTACAAAACATGGTAAACAGACAAGATATGGAGCGTAAATCCTTCAGAAAGTTGCGTAAATGCTTCCTCTGTAAGGCGTACGGACATTATCGCATTGATTGTAAAGGTAGGCAAATGACCAACAAAGCAAATGCCGCCTTGTTTGACAGTTCATCGTCAGATGAAGAGCAATCAGAGAAACATCCTGTGAACTCAGCACAGACTTTTGATGTATTTAATGCAAATAAATGTACTGTTTGCAATACCTTTTATGAAGATAGCGTTTTAACATGCTGCCACTCCATTCCTATTGCCAATGAAGAAGCTAATTTGGTAGTAGATTCTAAAGGCAGGATAAACATCCATCACGGATATGTGAATGGCAAGTCTGCTACAGTCCTTCGAGACACTGACAGCTCACTTATTGGTCTGAAGAGAACGTTCATAATGCCTACAGACTATACAGGCAGGCACGTAACATGCAGAACATTCTCAGGCAATATTGAGAAATACCCACTAGCATGGGCATATATTGAAACACCTTTCCTCACTGGGAAAGTAAAGTGCGCTGCATTAATAAACCCAGTGTGTGATGTAATAATTGGAAATTTGCCAGAGGTGAATGATAAACCTCATGACATAACATCTCTATGTATTGATGATAGCATAACATCACCATCCAATGTCATCATTGATAATGTTACACCACCTATTGAATGTATGATAGCTAATGTAGCACTAAGATCTCATGACATCATTGATAACATTGTTTCATCACCATCTGATATCATTGAATGTGTGAACGCAGTAACTAGATCTACTGCTAGCGTGCTAGATAAAAGTAATCAAACTGAGGCTATACAAATGCTTAGCCCAGTATCACTACCTACTAACACCATGAAGGAAACGTTTGTAACAGCTCAAAAGGCTGACCCTTCATTGTTAAAATATTTTAATCTGATCGGCCAAAAGCCAAAGGTAACCAAGAATGCAAAATGGCATTTTGCTGTGAAAAATGATATCCTCACTAGGTATTATACCAGAGGTGACAACACCACAGAGCAAACTGTTTTGCCAACGAATTATCGTAGGCAAGCCTTACATCTTGCCCATGATATACCTCTTGCAGGGCATATGGCATACGCTAAGACCAGATCAAGATTATTAACACAGTTTCATTGGCCCAAATTTTGCAATGACATTAAAGAATATTGCAGAAGTTGTGACACCTGCCAGAAACTGGTGAAAAAAGGTAAACACCCACAGGCAAAGTTACAAGTCACTGACTTAGCCAGTCGACCTTTTGAAAAACTATCTGTCGACATAGTGGGCCCTCTCAAACATACAACAACAACTAGAGGGAATAAATATATTCTAACTGTCATTGATCAATGTAGTCGCTGGCCGGAAGCTATTCCGCTAAAGAACATAACTGCCAATGATATAATGGAAGTTTTCTTCCATATTTTTTCTCGGATAGGATTTCCAGACTTTATCCAATCAGATAGGGGAACTCAGTTTATCGCCGCATCTACCCAAGCTTTCACCAAAATGTTGGGAGTGAAGCAGTGTTTAATTCCCCTTACCATCCTCACTCTAGTGGAATTATAGAAAAGTTTAACGGCGATTTGCAGCACATGCTTGCAAAAGTCACGCAAGAACACCCTAATAACTGGGATGTATATCTACCAGCTATTCTTTTTGCTTATCGCGAGGTACCACATTCTAGTACCGGTTTCTCTCCTTTTGAACTTATCTATGGTGCCAAACCACGTGGCCCATTGACTATTTATCACCAAATGTTAACTGACTCTACTCCAGTACTTAAACCATATCATCATACGTATACGTTACATCATTGCGTGAAAGGATCATCAAATCTTGTATAATTGCAAAGAATGCACTAAAATTATCTGGTGCTACTTACAGACAGTATGCTGACAAAGGAAACAGAACAATAACGTTGACACCTGGACAGGACGTTCTTCTTCTATTACCTAGTGACCGACACTTATTGACTGATTCTTGGCAGGGACCTTTCAAAGTGACGAGACAGATTTCACCTGTAGACTACGAGATCCAAATAAAAGACAAACACAAAATATTTCACATAAATATGCTAAGACCATTCTACAGCAGAGACAACGAACAAGACGATACGACAGCTTGTACAGTGATAATAGATCACGAAGATGACGAGGCTAGTGACGAAATTCCAACACCTGCATTAGACACGACAGATTGCTTGAAGGAGATTAAGATCAACCCAAAGTTAACTCAAGCAGAAACAGACAGTTGCAAACACCTAATACAACAGTACAACACCATCTTCTCCAACAAACCAGGACAAACAGAATTAGTACAGCATCACATCACACTCACATCAAACACACCCATAAGATGCAGACCATACACCATACCATTACATTACAAAGAACACCTACATCAGGAGATCATCAACCTAGAAAAGAACAACATCATAAGACGATCCCAATCAGACTTCTCATCTCCAATGGTCATTGTACGCAAAAAGGACCATACGATAAGACTCTGTATCGACTATCGAAAGCTCAATAAGATAACTCTTCTAGATCTTGAGCCGATGGCAAACTCTGACGATCTACTGACAGAACTGACAGACGCTAGGTTTTTTACGAAGGTAGACATGACTAAAGGTTACTGGCAGATAGCAGTAGACGAACAGAGCAGACATCTGACAGCATTTGCCACACCTTGGGGACTGTACGAATGGTGCAAACTTCCATTTGGGCTAGTCAATGCCCCAGCCACATTCGTACGTATGACACGACTTCTTCTAGTAGATATACCTAACATAATTTGCTATATTGACGACATCTGTGTTCACACAGAGACGATGACAGAGCACATAAAGACATTAGAACAGACATTTGAACGCATCAGACAGCACGGACTGACGGTAAAGCCTGCAAAAGTAGACATAGCCTATCATGAAATATCCTTCTTGGGATATAAAATATCCAATGGCTTTGTCACGACAGACGATAACATTGTGTCCAAGATACTAAAACTCTCACTTCCGACTACGAAAAAGCAAGTCAGAAGTTTGTTAGGACTGATAAATTATTACCGGCAGTTCATTCCTGATTTTTCCGAACTAACCGAAGTATTTACTAACTTACTAACAAAAGATAAACCTGAGAAAATTGTAAGCAATGAATGCCTAAAATTTGCATTCCGTAAAGTATTATCTTGTTTTTCTGATAATAGCTTACACAATCCCATCCTGAAGTTGCCCAATCTCCATTTACCTTTCAGATTACGTACAGATGCGAGCTCCGTGGCGATTGGGGCAGTCTTGTTGCAAGAGCACAATAACATCCTTCACCCCGTGTACTTCGTATCCAGGAAACTGAAACCCAGAGAACGGGCTTGGTCAATACCTCAGTTGGAAGCCCTAGCTTTAGTGGTGGGTATTACAAAATTGTCTAGATTTCTTCTAGGACGCCATTTCATCGTGGAATCTGACAGCAGTCCATTACGATTTATAAATTCTGGTGTACCTTCAAACCAGATGGTAGCGCGCTGGTCTCTTAAGCTCCAAGATTACAGCTTCGAGGTTCGACATATTCCAGGCAGAACCAACTCGATTGCCGATCTGTTGTCCCGTTGTCCGACCGACCCAGTAAGCAATCTCTGAGTGCAGTGTGTAAAATACACTCAGATCAACACAGCCATCTATCAGTGAATCATTTTTTCATTCACAAAAGCTGTGTAATGTCTACAATGTGATAGGGGTTACTCCCAAAGTATATAATGTTCTTATTTTATTACTTAATGTAGTGATTGTCTTGTATAATTGTGTAGTGTGTGGTAGAAAGCGAACTTTCTTAATTGTATATATTGCGTAACAAGAACATTGCCACATTCGCTCAAAACTTACCGTAAGCGAACTATCCAATGTGACAGTGGCATCTCCGTGTGGAACTTTCCAGAGATATTTTAAATCCGTGTGTGAAAGTGTGACCTAAACATTGACAGCTACACCACTGCAGTCGAGCGAAATCCAGAAGGGTTTTACAATGAAACATCCAACACATGAACTGTGAGAACATTGTACATTCCGTATCTACACCAAACCGGAACAAGTGTGTTCTACAAGTTGTAACATCAACTATTTAGAGTTCGTGTGTACTTCCGGATAAGTTAGGAATTTAGAGCAAAATTAGCAGACGACAAATAAAAGTTTAAAAAGCTATGACGATTCTAAAATCTTTAGGAATCAACAAAGTTGAATACACGAATTGTGTGTTTATATATTTATGTAGTGTAATCTTAGAATCATATCTTGATTAATGTATTCATACTACCGACTTTTTCTCGTTAGGATGAAGAAACGTCAAGCGATGACGCTAAGAAATAAAATAATTATTGTAAAATATTATGTCATAAATGTTGAAATTATTCCCCTTTCATTTATTTGCTATTACATCCGTACACAAAGGGCCATAATTTGAAATGTATATTGTAATGTGTTGTATAAAAATAGCCATGTGTTTGCCAGATTGTTAACACACCAGGTAGGCATCTACTGGGCATGGCAAAGTGTTGCCGACATTGCAGACCAACACAAGAACTCCTGGCCAAATGAGGTCAGGGTTTGAGCGTTTTATGCGACTTATCTAAAAGCCGCATTTCGGTATAGCTAGATGGTTTTTGTTTCAAGAACCATATTATTACGTTTTTTTCAAAGGCTGCGAGGTAGATGCGTGAAGCTGGTACTACCGATCTGACTGGGTCATTAATGCAATTGAGGTAATCAGCCATCGAGATGATGAAACCTGACAAGTGTTATAGGTTGAACACCACATGTCGTTGAATATAACTTTCATTTCTTATATGTTTCTATGGCAGATGTATTATGATACCAATGTATATAACAACAGAAGGGTTGACTCTGACAAGGTTAAAATACTAACCCAGTATGTACATATATTATACATGAAAGATGACATCTTTCATGAAGTTGCCGGGGGAGCGTGTCAGAGTCTACCGAAGTGCAGTGATGCAGTGACATCGTTACGCCCGCCAGGTGACTTAGTCCCCAGCAGGGATGAAGTAACTTCGTTACGCCGCCAGGCGAGTAGTAGTCACCTGCCTGCAAGATTGCTGGCTGACGAGACGGCCAGCGGTCAGGCAAGGACGCACGCAGGTCTCGTGAAGCCACCTCAGGTGGGGAGGCAAGTTACGAGCTATAGGGAGACAGCTCTGGGACGTCGACTGGACCGGACGCATGATGAGAGAAAGGCGTTGTGTGGTTTCTGTGCCTGAAAGTCGAGTGCCTGGACATCTTGAGAGATAGACTGTGTGCTGTATTGTGGATGTAAGTGGATTGAAGTATGAAGTATATCTTGTTGTGATCATCGTACTGTATATGATCTGTAAATAAATCCATTGAACGTTGTGTCGTTAAGTCTTGAGTCAAATCACGTTGTACTTGTACTGTCTCACATGTGTTAGGTTAGCGAGCCAAGTTTAAGACCCTGACAGGCTCATTGTGAGATATCGATCATTTCTCAAAGCGACAGCATCCGGGGTGCATGCCCATTACGAGCAAACAACGATACGACACTTAAAAGGTAACTACAAGGCAAATGGTGTCGAGTATAGTGTAACATACAAAACTTATGAGGTCATCGGTTGTCCATTCCATCACGGTCGACAAATAGGCGCTCACTAACTTCACAATATGCTCACTCAAATAAACATATAGGATAATAAGGCACCGACCCAAACAACGAAAACGGACAAAAACAAGGGGGGAAAATGACATAAGCGTCAAAATATAACACATACAAAGACAGATACAACAGTGACTAAAAAAAATAATAAAAATGATACGACAAAATAACACACAAACACACACACACACACACACACACACACACACACACACACACACACACACACACACACAATGAAAACTGAAATAACCAATGAAAAATCGCTGACACGAACACTAGAAGCTGACACAAACACTAAACAAGGTACCTAAAGAAAAGCTAAACTTTGTTAACCAAAATGTGAAAGTAGGAAAATGTGATTCCCAAATGTAAAACAACTAGCATGAGAGGAATATCTCGGCCAGACTTATAAAAAGTAGGAAAATATGTCAACCAAATGGGAAAAAGTTAGGCCAAATACAAAAATATCTAACTCAAACTAATGAAAAGTAGGGAAACTTTGTTAACCAAACGGGAAATATATTGACCAACTAGGGAAATGTGTTACTCAAAGAGGAAAATAATGACCAAGTAACGAAATACATCGCTCAAACTTATGAAAACTAGGAAACTTTGTTAGCCAAATGGAAGAAACCTTGGTCAAGTAGGAAAATCTGTTAGCCAAATGTGAAAAATGTCGGCCAAATGCAGAAATAGTTCGGCCACACGTACGCAAACAAGGAAAGGTTGTTAGCCAGATAGGAAAAGTATTAACCAAGTAAGAAAATGTGATAGCCAAAGGTGAAAAAATATCACCCAAAGAGAGAAAGATCTCATCCAAACTTATAAAAAGAAGGAAAATTCTCAACCAAATGAGAAAAAGTTAGACCAAATATAGTAACATCTCAACCAAACTTATGAAAACTAGGAAACATTGTTAGCCAACGAGAATAAAAACCTAGGTCAAGTAGGAAAATCTGTTAGCCAAATGTAACAAATGTCGGCCAAATACAGAAATGCCTCGCCCGCACTTATTAAAATTAGGAGAAATTTGTTACCCAAATAGTAAAAATATTGCCCCAGTAGGAAAATTTGATAGCCAAATGTAAAAAAAAAATATCACCCAAAGAGAGGAATATCTCGGCCAAACTTATGAAAATTAGGAGAACTATGTGCCAAATGGGAAAAAGTTAGGCCAAATACAGAAATATCTCAACCAAACATATAAAAAATAGGAAAATTGATAACCAAACGGGAAATATATTGACCAACTAGGGAAATGTGTTACTCAAAGAGGAAAAATAATGACCAAGTAACGAAATACATCGCTCAAACTTATGAAAATTAGGAAACTTTGTTAGCCAAATGGAAGAAACCTTGGTCAAATAGGAAAATTTGTTAGCCAAATGTGAAAAATGTCGGCCAATACAGAAATAGTTCGTCCACACGTAATGAAAACTAGGAAAATTTGTTAGTCGAACAGGATAAATTATTGCCCAAGTAGGGAAATTTGAGAGCCAAATGTGAAAAAATATAAGCCAAAGAGAGGAATATCTCGTTCCAACTTATAAAAAGAAGAAAAATTCTCAACCAAATGAGAAAAAGTTAGACCAAGTATAGTAACATCTCAACCAAACTTATGAAAAGTAGGAAACTTTGTTAGCCAAAGCGAAAAAACCTAGGTCAAGTAGGAAAATCTGTTAGCCAAATGTAAAAAATGTCAGCCAAATACAGAAATAACTCGTCCACACTTATTAAAATTAGGAAAAAATTTTAGCCAAATAGTAAAACTATTGCACAAGTAGGAAAATTTGATAGCCAAATATAAAAAATATCACCCAAAGAGAGGAATATCTCGGCCAGACTTATAAAAAGTAGGAGAACTATTAGCCAAATGGGAAAAAGTTAGGCCAAATACAGAAATATCTCAACCAAACATATAAAAAATAGGAAAATAGATAACCAAAAGGGAAATATATTGACCAACTAGGGACATGTGTTACTCAAAGAGGAAAAATAATTACCAAGTAACGAAATACATCGCTCAAACTTATGAAAACTAGGAAACTTTGTTAGCCAAAGTGAAAAAAAACCTTGTTCAAGTAGGAAAATCTGTTAGCCAAATGTGAAAAATTTCGGACAAATGCAGAAATAGTTCGGCCACACGTATGCAAACAAGGAAAGGTTGTTAGCCAGATAGGAAAAGTATTAACCAAGTAAGAAAATGTGATAGCCAAAGGTGAAAAAATATCACCCAAAAAGAGAAATAGCTCATCCAAACTTATAAAAAGTTGGAAAATTTGTCAACCAAATGGGGTAAAGTTAGACCAAATACAGAAACATCTTAACCACATTTATAAAAATCGAGTGGAAAATGTCGACCAAATACAGAAATAACTCAACCCAATTTATAAACATGGCAACCAAACTTATGAAACGTAGGCAAATGTGTTAACCAAAAGGGGAAAATATGGTACACGTAACGAAATATCTCATCCAAACTTATAAAAAGTAGGAAAATATGTCAACCAAACGCGAACAATGTCGGCCAAATACAGAAATTTCTCAACCAAACTCATGAAAAGTAGGAACAATTTGTTACCCAAATAGGAAAAATATTGGTCAAGTAGTTCTATATTCTTAATGTGTACCACTGTCCTCTATCAACCATTCTTAGTATTATTGCCATCATTTATGTTTTACTGTCGTTAGTTTCATTTGTTCCTTTCAACCCAAAGTATACCCCACAGATATGCAGGATAGCATACTACAAAAATGTATACTTATTATTGTCAAGAACCAGTATTTGGTGAAGTATTTTCTTACCAGGGATTTTCCATTTGTAAAGTCGTCTTTTATGGTGTCTAAACCAGGTATTTCCAATTATCACATCATTGATATTTGCCCATTCTATTAATTTCTCTCCTCTGACATTTCTTGTACCTAAACTATTTCTCCACTACATCCTCCACTTTTCCCTTTTCTACTTTTGAATTAAAATCTCCCAGTATTATTTTTATTTCTTGTGACATAATTTGAGACATCGCCATTTCTACTTCATCGTAGAAGTGTTGTATTTGTTCATCACTACTACATGTTGTTGGTGCGTATACATGTATATTATTTATATCTATTGGTTTGCCTTTCAGTTTGACCATAATAAATCTATCTGAAATACACCAGTAACCATTAATTGATGTGGCATTTTGTTTTAATCAAATAGTACTTCAACTTCTTTCTCGTGTGTATCCCCTCCTGAATAAATTATTGTGTGTTTGTCGGTTATAATTTTGCCCGATCCCTTCCATCTCATCTCACTAATGCAAAGAATAATCATGTCCATGCTTTCCATTTCTGTTAACTTATTGTTCAACTTCCCCAACTCATTTAATCTTCAAACATTCCATGTTCCTATTTTAAAAGTATTTCCCATTTTAAATTTATTCCCTATTTTAAATTTATTCGTTATGATTTCGCCATCAGTAACTGGATGACGGTCTGGTGTCGCCAGTGGCTCATGACCGTCCCTACCGGACGAAGATGTCCTAAGACAGCCATTAACGTCGTTCGCTGCCTCTCATGTGTAACTATTAAGGAAATCTTAGGAAGACAATATGGTTGACCGTCTTTGCAACCTACACTTTGATCTAAGCCAAAAGGCCGAGAAACGATAGGCTCATATTAATGACACTTGGCCTTTTACAGGCCGGACAACAATTGATATCCAGACCCAAAATCGACGTGTAATATTTAATGGGAAAAACATTTTATGTAATATGTAGGAAAAGTATGAAAATCCGTTATAAAACTCTCATGTATATAAAATAAACCCATTACTTTTATACAAACTTTGGAAACGACTTAACATTTTTATCTTGTTATTTATGATGCATATACCTGTCGCCAATTTCAATGAAAATGTTATAGAAGATTACGATACTATAATTATGTAAATCACGTAATAATGTTGTGCTACTTTTAGTAATGTCCCTTCAAATAACTGCTATGTTATTATATCCCTTGCCCTTATTTTAATTGCATGCCTACCTTGTAATGTAGTTTTATTTCATACAAATCAGTGTGTAATAAATAACAAGGTACATTGTGTGTTTTCCTTTACATTTGCAATACAACAAGATCCCAGGCATCAAATGCAGCAAGATTCTATAATTGTTTGTGTAATGACTGCATACTATTTATTATTAGTTTCACACACACTTTGAAGATGACTTAAAGTTATTATCCCGTTATTTATGCAACAGTCGATAATTTCTTTGAAAATGTTATAAAAGATTAAGGTAAATACTACAATTATATAAATCGCATAATGCAATTATACTACTTTTAGTAATGCCCCTTGAATTAGCTGTTATGTTGTTATGTTCCTTTCCTCTATTTTAATTACAAAACAGTGTGTACAATGCAGTTGTTTTTACAAGGCACATTGTGTGTTTTCCTTTACATTTGGAAATACAATAAGATCTCTGACGTCAAATGTAGCAAGATACTATAATTGTTTGTGTAATGACTGCATACTATTTATTATAATTGTTTGTGTAATGACTGCATACTATTTATTATAATTGTTTGTGTGTCACTTGTTTTCCCGGGAGGAAGTTGGAATCAACAAGCACATCTTCAAACTTATTATCTGTTGGGATTATTGACTGACTTCTGTCTACACTCCTCCCTTCTGTCTTCCCTTCCATATATCTATTTCTTTCACTCTCTCTCTGTTATTCCCTCAACACATACTCCGACAACAGTTCCTTTCAACGATAAATAAAAGATTTATTAATAAAAACTATGTCTGGTGTATGTATGGATAGTGTCTATGTAGTTGGTATGTTCTTCTAGTGTGGATGCCAGATATGTTCTTTGCTCTTTATAACGTTCCTAATTCCATCCTGGAAAACACATCGATTTTCTAGTATTTTCTATTTTGTCCTGTAAAAGTTCTACACTGGATAGTTCTTAATTGGTATAGACACTTGGTATGCGCCTTGCAACTCTTCGATACTGAGTCATTTGAGTCTTACTATTATGTTATAGGGTCTCTATTTTCCGTTCTCTGTCATCCTTACTTTTTACGATGACACTTCTTTTCTCTCCTTTCTTATGCACAAGTGTCGTGCGTTATTATTTGAAAGTGCTTTCTTTGGGGTTATCAACACTGATTAATCTTTACCACAGCCATCTGTGTTATATCTTCGTTGATATGTCCCGAACTGGTATTGGAACCTGTGTAATAAAGATTTAATAATGAGAGCTGTGTCTGCTTCATATTCTTTCTTATGTGAGTGTCTTTTCCTCCAGCCGAAATGAAAAGGCTTCCGAAAAAACCCACTCTGACATAAGATAGAAGCTTACCTAACGTCTATACTATTCCTACTAGTATTTACTTGTACACGCTAAGCATCCTCTATTCCCCTATGCTATAAGATTAATTCACTGTGATTTTACCTTATAATTATCCTTGTCTGAATTGGGAGTACTAATGCACAATAGATACACAAACGTTCCTCCGAACGCAGCACCACCCTTTTCATACTCCCTTGTCTCATGGAAATCCAGAATCACACTAAACTTCCACAAAGAAGTGGCCACTCTTTATAGGTCATTTTTGCCGCCTAGTCTTTGACCTATCTGGACACCTCAAGTTAATACCTCATTATCCCCGTTAGTGAAAATTTACTGATCGGAAACTTTTCCGTTATTTCTAAAACCCTCATTGTTTTGTTCCTTCACTCTGAGTCATCTAGACCGCAATATGCTGTAGAAATTTCCTCAGTAACCAATCTCCCCACCTCCTTATCAGCCCCAACTCTGGCGGCTCTTTTAACTCTGTTACCGGTAGTTCACCATCCGCGTAATCAGCGCTGACTCCCTCTCTACACCCACCTGACACTATCTGGTTTTTCAATCCTGTCTTTATCACCTGACCGCGATACTGTCCAATAGTGCTGTCTGCGGGCACTTCCGTGTCTTGACCTATAAACACATGCGCCTGGTCACTCAACCAGACATTTCGTGATGTTTGTGACCATTGACTTAACCTCGTCATCCTACACTCTCGTTGACCTGTGCCGCTGTTATTTCTACGTTAACACTTCAATCCGTTAACCTTGGGGTCATTGACTCCGGTCACACCGTGGTTGGTTATCCTTACTGTTTTGTTTGTTAACCCTTCTCCTACCTGGTTAGTCGTTTTATAAGGTCGTCTATCTGGGAATCAATAAACTATCATCATTCTGTGACATTGTGTAATGACTGCATACTATTTATTATTCTATTCATTAATACCTCGCAGACATTAAATGTGGTTTGCATTAAAAAATTGTATATAAATTGGAATTACAGGTATCCCATTCAAACATTAAGTTTTTATTGTCTACGAATCAAACAGTTTCTGATTGTCCTACAATCAAAGATTTCTAGTCCCATAGTGTGAGTTATTTTCTTGGAACAATGAGTCCATTCATGTGTCTTAGATCTCAAATCTATGTACACAGATATGTCGTTCCATTACACGCAAGAAAGCTTATCTTGTTCAATTGTAAGTAGCTTTCAATACGGAAGCCGAGATAGAGTAGAAGCTAGATGCTCAACTGTCGGCTCGGTGGTCATGAGTTCGAATGTGTACCGGGAAGGTATTTTACAATGGATCTGGCCTCCCTGGTCGTCCCTGGTTGATGAAGGCTAGTCGTCGCAACGTCCTTTGTTTTGCGTCCTTGTGTTCTGTAAAACTGCATTACTTCGTGTTATTTTATATTGTTTATATTTCTACAGATTTACCGCAGACAAGCCAGGCAACCAGAGTGCCTTCACCACATCTTCCTCATCATGCATCAAATCACCCTTTAATGTTGCGACCCCAGCCAATCTGCCAGCCTGTTAATTTCCAACCACAGCAGAGTGTCCTGGTGAAAAGATCAAGCGAATGCTCACAACCCGGGACACCTGAATTGATGCATTCCATTCTGCACTTAGCATGCCAGTCTTCACATTTATCAGCATGCTTTGTGAATCAGTTAGAGTCACAACATACGCATATAATTTGTTCTCCAACCAGCGGACAACTGCAGTAACCGGCTCCACCTCCATTCTCAGAAAATGGAATTGCAACTCTGGAGATGTGGATATACAGAAGAATAGGTCTGAATAGGACTGAAGAATTCAGGAGCTTACTATTAAAAGACACCTACATCACCAGGCTGCTTGAAAACAAAAGATGGAAAAGTCATAATAGAAAAACATGAGTTTTTACATACATGGTCAGATTATGTGAAAAATCTTTATGATGATACAAGAGAAGAACATTATGCTATTCTATCAATTCTGAAGATAGAAGTTCAGAATGCTCTTAATCATATGAAATCTGGCAAGACGAAGGGTCCAGGCAACATCTCAACAGAAATTATCACTGCCATAGAAAAATATGGAATTGATCAAGTCACCAGACTGCTGAACACAATATATGATACTGGAGATATACCTCCTGAATTATGTAATTCTATATTTATTGCAATCCCGAAGAAATCAGGAGAATTGGAATGTGATCAGTATCGAACAATTAGCCTAATGAGCCAGATCACAAAGGGTTGTGTAATGTCTCCAGATCTTGTTTTCCCTGTACAGTGAAAGTATTTTTAGAAATATTGACGATATGAAAGGAGTCATAATTGAGGGACATAACATCAATAACATTAGATATGCGGATGATACAGTATCGATTGCAAACAATGAGCAGGATCTGCAGCATTTAGTAGATGCTTGTATTAGAATTAAATTGTAAGAAGACACCGATTATGGTCGTCACTAAGAAAAAGGAAATACCCCAATGTAATATACAAGTAAATGGGAATATTCTTAAACAAGTGCATGGCACAATTATCTCGGAACAGTCATAGCAAGTGATGGGAGATGCTTTGAAGAGATTAGAACAAGAATCGCCATGGCGAAGGCAGCCTTTTTCCAGATGAAAAACATACTGTCCAATAAAAATATATCATTTGCAACGAGAACAAGAGTCTTGGGGTGCTACAAAGAACCTGTGCTTTTGTATGGATGTGAAGCTTGGAAAATGAGCACACAAGCTGAAAAACATCTGATAGCTGTGGAAATATATCTTGTGGGGAGAATGCAAAGAATACCATGGACAGACAGAAAAACCAATGACTAAGTCCTACAAGAAACAAATGAAAACCGTAAACTGATTAGAGAAATTAGACGTAGACAGTCACACATTTTTGGTCACGTTATGAAAAGAAATAAACAGGAGAACTTGGTGAAAATTGATAAGAACGAGGGGAAGAGAACAAGGGGAGGACAGAGAAGTAAATACCTGGATGGCTTGATCACATTGTATGGTCGAGACAAGAACACTGAGCTATTCACGATTCTAGTGATGAATGAGATGGCAAAATATAACCGCCCGCGCTTACCGGCATGGCACATGATGATGATAACTGAAGCAAAATCAACAAAATACAGAGGTTCTAGTGAGGCTGGGAATGGACAGAGAGTTAATGATATAAATAAATAAGAGACACCTTAAATACTTCGACCACATTAAACACACGGCACTTCAGTAAATACAAATATTCGAGGGAAGAATAGAAGGCGGGCGAACCAGATCTCCCATCTCGTGCCTTTTCTTTACTCATCATCATGTGTCATGCCGATAAGAGTAGGAGGTCATGTTTCACCATCTCACACGATCACCAGAGTCATCTAGGTCCTTGGTGTTCTGGGTCAACTCTGTTAATGATATTCCTCCATGCCACCGTCTTATTCTATCCAGCATCATTTATATCGGTCTGCCACTGCCTCTCTACTAGCTGATCTGCTGGTTGTCACGATGTTTTCCAATGCCTCTCTATGATCACATGATCAAAGAAAGCTGTTTGTATCTTTTTGAATAGTTGCATATAATGTTCTCCTTTCGTTAGTCTCTTCCAGGCAATCATTTTCTGAAATACATCTTTTGCTTGAACTATTCTACTCTTAATCGCTAATGGCAAACTGCTGAACTAAACTTGCCTTCTTCTTCTTTCTTTCTTCTTCTGCCCGTTCTCCTCTATTAGGGCATAGGCCTTAACCAAACCATGCCAGGCCGTCCTATCTGTTGCTATCTCCTTCAGCTCACTGCATCTCCATCAAATATTGTTCACCTCTGTCATTTCCTACTCCATGTATATGTATGTCTCCCGCTATTGTCTTTGCCTTGTGGGTTCCAGACAAGAGAGTGTCTCATTCTAATCAAATCCCGCCAACCACCAGCAAAAGTGCCAATTAAATCACAAATAGCCAAAAATGATGGGACTGAAAGCAACGTTCTGTAAATGACATGCCACTAAATGTGTATATAAGCTAAGGAGTTGCATATCCTTCACAGGATGTCACAGTCAACCCCAGCACCCTCTGCTGCTGTGATCTCTTGACAAGTTTACACTCAGTAGTTTGCCATTGCTTTCTGAACGACCGGCACCCATACCATTTCGTAAGAAAGCCAACACAAGGCGGTCTGCTGCTAAATCGCCCGTAGCTGTGTTTGGAATGCGAGTATGCGGGATGACGAACTGCGCCCGTAAACCTCTCTCCACGAAGCCGGTAAATGTGTTTATACTCATCTCTTTAACACAGCCGTGATATTTGTATTGTACGTCAGTCAGGTCTTAGTAGATATGACAGAGCTACCGTATGACAGTAGACGGTACTACCTGCTTTCTGTTAGCGCCGGATGTCGTTGGTCAGGTCTTAGTAGATATGACTGAGCTATCGTATGACAGTAGACGGTACTACCTATGGAAGGCTATGGACAGTCGTGATTATGAATGCCACACGATATTTACTATAAGATGATAGGCAGCATACAAGAAAGAAGTCTACGGACAGTCGTGATTACGAAATCCACACGGCATGGACTATTGGGAGATTGGCATGTTGCAATGGGCATATAGGCAAGTAATGGTATACTATAGAGTTCTGGGGGCGGAAGTAGTGTAGAGGCTAGACGTTCATCCACAGGCACGGTGGTCAAGAGTTCGAATCCGCATCGGGGCGGATATTTAAAACTGCCCTGGGCTCCCTGGATGAGTAATAGGACATGTCTTGGGAAGTAAATACAGCTTGTGTGATACCCACCTCATCATCCACCCAATGTCGGTTGGGCTATAAACATGGATTTAGCTTGTGTGATACCCACCTCATCATCCACTCAGTGTCGGTTGGGTTATAAACATGGATTTAGCTTGTGTGATACCCACCTCATCATCCACTCAGTGTCGGTTGGGTTGTAAACATGGATTTAGCTTGTGTGATACCCACCTCATCATCCACTCAGTGTCGGTTGGGTTGTAAACATGGATTTAGCTTGTGTGATACCCACCTCATCATCCACCCAATGTCGGTTGGGCTATAAACATGGATTTAGCTTGTGTGATACCCACCTCATCATCCACTCAGTGTCGGTTGGGTTATAAACATGGATTTAGCTTGTGTGATACCCACCTCATCATCCACTCAGTGTCGGTTGGGTTATAAACATGGATTTAGCTTGTGTGATACCCACCTCATCATCCACTCAGTGTCGGTTGGGTTGTAAACATGGATTTAGCTTGTGTGATACCCACCTCATCATCCACCCAGTGTGGGTTGGGCTATAAACATGGATTTAGCTTGTGTGATACCCACCTCATCATCCACCCAGTGTCGGTTGGGTTGTAAACATGGATTTAGCTTGTGTGATACCCACCTCATCATCCACCCAGTGTGGGTTGGGCTATAAACATGGATTTAGCTTGTGTGATACCCACCTCATCATCCACCCAGTGTCGGTTGGGTTGTAAACATGGATTTAGCTTGTGTGATACCCACCTCATCATCCACCCAGTGTGGGTTGGGCTATAAACATGGATTTAGCTTGTGTGATACCCACCTCATCATCCACCCAGTGTCGGTTGGGTTATAAACATTGTCACCAACCGATGTCACAGGCATTCCGGGATAACTTCTCTCGCACCACACAAAAAGACTTGTTAGTCGTACGAGAGGAATCGATTACACATTTTATTGCCACTGGCTCTTTGCATCATATCAATGTACAACAAACAGTCGCTAACAAATCACACAAGCATAAATGCACAGAATTGCCTATCACTAGTCGTTTCCTAACCCTATTGCTAATCTATCTACTCGGCTAACGAAATAACCATCGACGCTAAGCGATGCGCTCACTACGAAGTCTGTGTCCCGTCTGACTATTCTCCGCGTGCTGTTTACACAGTACGCGGAAGGACTTGGGGCGCACTACGGCTTTTGCGTGCGGCCTCATCCAGCACGCTAGAGTAGTGGCCTCTCTTGAGTTTCAGTTAAGTTCTCCGTGTCTATCACGTTGGCGTGATTATGCCGTGACCAGAGTGCTTACTCTCTGGTTGACACCTCCGTGTCCCATGAGAGAACTATTTAATAGTTCCCCTTCTTATTTAGTCCTTACACCTACCCTGCCCTCATATAGGGGCACTGGGTTACCTCTAATCTACTTGAGGTAGACCACTCATTCAGGGTGGTCTTCATTCCATGTAACTGAGTCTTTGACACACACCCTCCCCTCCTGTGTTGCGTTACAAACTTTGACACATTTGTTGTGACGCAAGAGGTTTCTAAAAATTAGTGTAGCTAATTTTTGTCAAAGACTACTGATAACTTGGTTCTGGGTACCTCAATAGACTTCTACTGACTATTGTCACAATGTGGTATCACTTTACTTGGCTACTGGTGATCGCCACAAACTTGTCTGGTTGGCGTGAGCCCTCTTCTCAATCGCAATATTATATTAATTAGAGGTTTGTCTGAACCGGACCATTGTCTTATAAGACCTGCCCTCAAATAGCAAATTAACTCACTACCCATACAAAGTTGACTTTCTTAGGGTCAACACATGAATTGCTTCATGTCCCCCATATAATATTAAACAACCCTTGCACAAGCTGTTTAAGACAGGCTTTACCTATCTCGCTTCCGCGTGTAAAGTTATCTTTCACTGTTAAGTTAGTGTTTCGTTGTCTATTGTGTCCCCTGACACGGAGTTATCTCCCTTTGTTCTAAAAAATGTATGTAATTTACATGTTTGTTTTCCTGGTTGTTTGCGTGTTTGGATCTACCTAATAATATAGTTTAACTTCTAACATGTGTGTCTGTCTATCCATATGCATGTAAGTTAGTTTTCAAGTGCCATAATTCGGTTAAATGTGGCCACAAACAAGTGTATAATACTAATTCGTGACTACGTTTCCGTCTTATGAGACTTAAAATACTTTCTCTAAGGTTTACTCTAAACTACACACAATACATTTGAGACAACACATTACAACATTGAAAACAAACGCCCGACGCAGACAAATAATAAAAAGTCGCGCTGAGCGGCAGAAAAAATACGCTGGCTGCCCTCACTCTCCATTGTATATTTATCATTTTCTCTCACTTCTCTGTCACACATCTTTTATTCTCACAATTATTTTAAAACCTTGAAGTGACACTGTACAAGTTTGGCTCAGTTTTAAAAGAGTTGAGCTTAATGACTGTGCGTAACTTACTGCACGAGTCATGTATTTACAAAATATTTACATGGATGAAATAGGGTTGATAGTTTGTACCCTGCTATTATTAAACACTATATTCTACTGAAATACTAATACTAATTCTCTAACTATCTATATTCTAATTTGTTGTATAAAATTAATCTAATTTAGGGGAAGTAATCTAACTATCTAAGATAATGAAAATGATATGAGATGAGTTATGTCTCTTTATGAAATGGGTAATGTGAAATGTAATAAAAATTATAAATAATGTATTTAATGTTTAAATGAAAAAAATGTAATGGATATTTTTAATCTACAAGGTATAAATGATGTATGTTCATGTGTATAATACTTTTATCCTATAAAGTATAACCTAATTTTAGTCTTAGATGATAAGGTTGTTAAAGTGTTCCTAAAGATGGAATGAAATAAAATGAAATGAAATGAACTAAATGGTGCTGTTCCTATCTAAACTAAGTGGTACTGTTCCTATCTAAAGTTTTATTCTAGTCTTTAATTAGCTGTTATTAAGTTTAAAGCACTATACTAATCTATTTTTATGCTAAGTAAGTGGGTAAATTAATGATTTATTTAAACTACAAAAAAAAAAATCTATTATATTCCCTAAATCTAATCTAACTCTATATTAAAGTCACTAATCTAACTATAATTTACCACTATCTTAAAACCGTTATATTACATATCACAATAAATATATATATACATGATATTTATTTACCTCAGGTTAGTGGTTGCCATCATGTATAGAAATTGCTTTCGTTGGCATAGTTTATATATACACAACTATCCTGGGTATACTAACTACACTACACAGTCATACTTGTGTCTTATGGGTATTCTCCCACTCGTCGAGTCCGCTGGTGTCGTAGACAAGTATCTTTGTGTCTGTTATTTTACAATGTTCTGACACTGTTCTTATGTGATTAACACAGGTGATTCACCGGAACATAAATGGAGCATAGTAAGTAACGAGCTGTCTATGTACACACGGTGATTTCCCTGTTCTTGGCGCACAGTTCTTATTCTGCTGTCTACGGACACATGGTAGTTCACTGTTCTTAGCACACAGTCCTGATCCTGATGTCTATGCATTCATTAGTATATTCTACACAGGATATTTTAAGTGTACTAAATGAGCATTTCTTAACCTACCTATTCATGTGGATTATCAGGTATTTCTACCTCAGATGGTAGACTAAGGGTATCAGCAAGAATGTTGTCCTTACCCTTAATATGCTCTATACTAAAAGTATGATGTTGAATGTTGGGCGGCGCTTACCAAACCCGACACCCCACATTGTGCCAACGGCTTCGGGCGGAAGAGCGCAATTGGGAGGGTACTAGCCTTATCCTGGTGCGAGGAAATGCAACCCAAAGACAAAATAAGTCATGGCAGGGCAGACCAGGCCCTAAGCCTTGGTTGGCAGCTGGTCTAGGATCAAAGCTCCGACAGGCGGACAGTTAGAGCATTGCTTTGCTGATCCGGCAGCTTCTGCAGCTTGTCTTGTTCCAGATTATAGGTGTCAACTTTCCTCTGGAGTGAACTAGGCAGGCCGAGAGAGGGATCATGCTGCATGGGCAACACATGGTTTCTTTATTTTAGCCCAGACTTTGTGCTATGGAGAGGCAATAACTCCATCCCTGGTCTTAACCGGTCTCGGAATCAAAGCGAGAGGCAACTGTTACGGGTTATAAGTGTCCTTGTCAGTTAGCGTAGACATGGGGCGCCACGCGTTGCCTCTGACGGTGGGAGACACCTACAGGTGTCACTGATCAGCTACCGCCCGCCTCAAGCTGGGCAGCCCCCAGCCAATTGGGTGCTGATCCGCCACAGCCTGCCTGCTTCAATGGGTGATTGGGGCTAGGACAAAATCTGAATTGCAGGCTGTAAAACCAATGCACCAGGTACTAATAAAAAGAATAGAAACCTCAAGCTACGGCTTGCAACCTGGAACGTGAGAACCATGTGTCCAGGATTTTCCACTGACTTGACAAATATTGACGATGTGAGAAAAACGGCTGTGATTGATGCTGAACTCAATCGTCTTAACATTGATATTGCTGGCCTGCAGGAGACTCGCCTCGCTGAGGAAGGGTCACTCAGGGAAAACAATTACACCTTTTTTTGGAAGGGAAGAGGACAGGCAGAAAAAAGGCAACATGGTGTGGGCTTTGCAGTGAAGAATTCGCTACTGGGAATGATTGATATCCCAGCTGGAGGTAATGAAAGATTATTATCACTGCGCTTGGCAACCTCTTGTGGTTTTGCCACCATTCTCACTGCATATGCACCGACACTCGCTTCCTCTGATGATGTGAAGGATACGTTCTATGAGCAGCTAGACTCTACGATCAAGGCAGTTCCAAAATCCGACTACATTTATATGCTCGGTGATTTCAATGCTCGTGTGGGCAAGGACTCGAGTTCATGGCCAGTGTGCCTTGGAAAATACAATATCGGTCGCATGAATGATAATGGGCAAAGGCTGCTGGAGCATTGCACTAGAAATGACCTATGTATTACAAACTCCTTTTTTTAAAACAAAAGAGATGCATAAGGTCACATGGAAACATCCAAGATCCAGCCATTGGCATCAGCTGGACTTCATTATCACACGGAGACAACATCTGAACCATACATCATTAACTCGAAGTTACCACAGTGCTGACTGTGATACAGATCATTCTTTGGTTGTTGCAAGGGTTAGACTGAGACCAAAGAGAATCTACACAGCTAAACACAAGTCTAGCCCCAGGATTAATATTACTAACACTCACGATCCTGGAAAGTGCTTTGAATTTCAACAGCAACTTGAAGACGCTTTCAATGATACATCAGAAAATTGTATAGTAAATGATAAATGGAGTAAACTTAAGGAAACTATTTATAAAACAGCGGTAGGGGTTTACGGCACTGTGGATCATAAGAGACAGGACTGGTTTGCGGCAAACAGCCAGACACTGCAGCCCTTGATTGATAAAAAGAAGATAGCTCTCTTAAGAAACAAGGAAAGACCAACGCGTAACACTCTGAGTGAGCTGAAGCAAGCGAGGAAGGATGTACAAAGGGCTGCCAGGCAGTGTGCGAATGACTATTGGATAAAGTTATGTGAGTCCATTCAAATCGCAAGTGATAAGGGAAACATCAGAAACATGTATGAAGGGATAAAGAAAGCCTGTGGTCCAATGATCAAAAGAAGTGCACCGCTGAAAACCTTGACTGGAGAAATCATCACTGATAAGAAACAGCAGATGGATAGATGGGTCGAGCACTATTTAGAGCTTTACTCAAGTGAGACCAAGCTAGCGGATGATGCCCTCAACGCCATAGAGGCCCTGCCAACTCTTGACCACCTGGACACACTTCCCACTATAACAGAAGTTAAGTGTGCTATAAATGAGCTTGCATCTGGCAAGGCTCCAGGTAAGGATGGGATTCCAATAGAGGTAATCAGGAGTGGGCAAGACACACTCGCTCTACAGATCCACCAGCTAATAGAGCTATGCTGGCGAGAAGGACAAGTCCCACGGGATTTCAAAGATTCAAACATCATAACGCTGTACAAGAACAAGGGAGATCGGAGCGACTGTAACAACTATAGGGGTATCTCACTTCTGTGTATTGTTGGGAAAGTATTTGCCAGAATTGTCCTGCACAGACTTAAAATCCTGGGAGATCAAGTCTACCCCGAATCACAGTGCGGCTTCCGTCAGAACCGGTCTACAATTGATATGATATTCTCATTGCGACAGATGCAAGAAAAATGCCGGGAACAAAATCAGCCACTGTTTATTGCCTTCATCGACCTCACAAAGGCATTCGATTTGGTCAGTCGTGAGGGTCTGTTCAAAGCACTAAAGAAGATTGGCTGCCCACCAACTCTTCTGTCCATTGTGGAATCGTTCCACACAGGCATGAAGGGTCTAATCAAGTTTGATGGCTCAACTTCAGAAGAGTTTGAAATCAAGAGTGGAGTTAAGCAAGGTTGTGTACTAGCCCCCACCCTCTTTGGGATATACTTTTCACTTCTGCTGAAATATGCCTTTCGTGATCAGGATGACGGTATATACATTCACTCACGCTCAGATGGTGGCCTCTATAATGCTCAGAGATTGAAGGCCAAGACCAAAATTAGCAGGGTACTTATCAGAAAGTTGCTTTTTGCGGATGATGCTGCGCTTACGACCCACTCTGAGGAAGAATTACAACATCTACTATCATCATTCTCCAATGCTTGTTCTGAATTTGGTTTAACAATTAACAAAAAGAAGACACAGATTATGTCATAAGGTGCACATGATGTACCATCAATCTTTATTGACGACGCCGAACTGGAGATAGTAGACCATTTTACATATCTAGGATCAGAGGTAAATAGCAAATTATCCCTCGATCAGGAACTCAACATCAGGATTGGCAAGGCAGCAACAACAATGAACATGTTAGCAAAAAGAGTCTGGGAGAACAGGAAGCTTACTGCCAAAACAAAAGTCCTCGTCTACCAAGCCTGTGTCCTTAGTACTCTTCTTTATGGCAGTGAAACCTGGACAACTTACTCACGCCAAGAGAAACGTTTAAACAGCTTTCATATGCGGTGTCTGCGAAGAATACTTGGTATTAAGTGGCAAGACAAAATCACAAATACTGAAGTATTGGAAAGATCAGGTTGTGTGACGGTGTATTCCATGCTCAGTCTTCGTAGACTTAGATGGATAGGACACGTTAGGAGGATGGATGATGGTAGAATACCAAAGGACATCTTTTTTGGTGAATTACAGATGGGTAGGAGATCTCAGGGTCGGCCTCTACTACGATACAAAGATGTGTGTAAGCGGGACATGATTGATATAGGCATTGATAATGCACAATGGGAACACGTCGCCGCTGAACGTGTTGCATGGAGGGCAACTATCAGAAATGGAATAAAGACAAAGGAGAAAATGATTGCAGATAAAGCACACACAGAGCGTGAGAGACGTAAGATGGTGCAAAATGGTGGAAATGACCATGTTTTCACATGCACCTACTGTGGGCAAACATTTGCAGCAAGAATTGGCCTTACCAGCCACACTCGCCACCGCCATGGATCGTAGTTATTAAGCCTTTTTGAAGCACAATGTACCAAACTATCGTCTGTCAAGACGGAAAGGTGCCAATGAAAAGTATGATTCTGTAATATTAATGACCACCTGTAGATGCGGTCGTTGCGATGCACCCCACTTTGTATGACCGTGATAGGGGAGTTATCGGTCTGGACTACGAAGTGATTACCCGCCAGAAATCGATGCAACTTCCTCACCGAATAGATGACGCTTAGGGCTTCCAACTCTGATATGGAATATCTGGACTCAGCCGGTGTGATCTTGCGGCTCACGTAGCAAATTGGATGGAAGATGCCATCATAAAACTGGCCTAGTACTGCAGCGATGGAAATCCTGCTGGCATCTGTCCTAAGATAATAAACGAGCCTAGGATTAGGCAAACGGAGGATTGGTACATTACTAAATAGGATTTTCAATTTTGCCAATGCAGAAATTAATAATGCATCTTTGACATCTAATTTTACTGATGCTTTTAAAACATTTGAAAATACACTTGTAATTTCAGCTAAGTTCGGTATGACCTTGCTATAATAATTTACTAAACCCAAAAGGCTCCTGACCTGCTTCTTTGTTGTAGGCATGGTCAGGTTCATAATTTTAGTGATTATTCTATTGTCAGTTTCAGTTGTCCTTGTGAAATGACATGACCCAAAAAATCAATTTCTTGTAGGCCCAATTCGACTTTGCTCGGTTTGACAGTGAGACCGAAGAGTCGCAACCTATCGAAGACATGTCTGAGTTTCAGTAAGTGTGTTGTCCAGTCATATGTATGGACACAAATATCATCTATATATGTCACAGTATTTGTCACTCCATGTAGTAAATCTCTAATTAAGCGTACAAAAATGGCAGGAGCATTACGAAGTCCGAAAGGAAGAAATCGCCACTCGTAAAGACCTAGAGGTGTTGAGAAGCAGTAAGATGGATCGATTGAGTCTGCATAGGGACCTGCCAATATCCCTTAGTAAGGTCTAATTTAGAGAAGATTTTAGAGGTGGACATATCCAGAATAAGATCTTCGCAGGAAGGAATTGGTTCTGCATCGATCTTAGTAACATTGTTGAGTTTTCTATAGTCCACACAAAGACGAATTGTGGAGTCTTTTTTCTTGACCAGGACGATTGGAAAGGAGTACTCAGATGTAGATTTTTGAATGATTCCACTAGCTTCTAAATTAAGAATTTCCTTATTTAGACTTTCTCTATAGCTAAGTGGGATAGAGTACGGCCTGCATTTGATAGGCTTCGAGTCCGAAAGAAGGATGGAGTGCTCGATCCTGTCCGTCCTACCTGGAATGTCGGAAAATATGTCCTTATATTCAGTCACTAATTCTATTATCTGTCGTCGTTGTTCTTCCGTTAGTCCCGTTTCTAATCGTATACAATCTAATGTCGCAGTCTTGTCTACAATTGGAACAGGTAGTTCCATCCCGTCGTCGTCTACCTGATTCAGTACGGTTGTGGTGCTAAGTGCGTTTTCTGTAAACTCACTAAGTGTATGCATCTTGTCGGCTTTGCCAGTCTCGCTAACTAGTGTAGTTGCGTTGTGTACGTCTGTCGTCTCCTTCATAGGTGTGGGTGCATTGTGTTCGTCTGTCTCTAATTCTGTTTCTTGTCGTGAAAAGTAGGGTTTCAACATGTTGATATGAAATATCTTTAAGTGTCCGTTTATCGATATTTCATAATCGACATCTGAAAGTCTTTGTATCACCTTGAAAGGCCCTTGCCATGAAGTTACCATATTATTACGTTTGTCAGGTAGTAATAGCAATACATCTTGACCAGGTTCAAGACTTATGGGACTAGCACTTTTGTCGGGATTGTGATTGAGGATATCTGCACTGTTCACTGGAGTGAGTCTATTCTTCTCCTCCCAGGCAGCTATTTCTTCATCTGTGCAGTGTCTTAGTTGGGGTAGACACCCAAGAATTAACTCAGTACAAGGGTTGTCTAGTATTGCACATGTAAAGGTACCAGAAAGGAATGGGGTGTTTATACGGACTCTTGCCAGAGGATAGGTTTCTATATTTCCTGAAAAAGTACGGCATTTTACAGAGTCACCAGTATAATATTTTGGATCAACCAGTTCCTTCTTTACACCAATAATAGAGCTACCACTATCAAGCAAACATCGGCATGGCTTATCATTGACCAATGCAGTGTGAAACATCAAATTGCCTCTGGAGGCTACAGCTGCGTTTGCATTCTCTAAGGAGGATGTTACAATGTGTCCACATGTGAGTTTGCCGTCTGCATGAAATTGTTGACATTAGTTACAATTATCAAAGTTTAAAATATCGTTTACACAACACACATCTACCGATTGGTTAAAAGGTAATTCGCTTTGGACGTCACACTCAGTTTCACTCCCACTATCAGAAGATGTATCAATCAACATTGCATTGTTGACCTTCATTCTTTGGCGGCCAAGGCACTTATTGGAATAGTGCCCGTAGCTCGAACAGAAGAAGCATTTGACTGCACGCTGTATGCAGTTCTTTTGTTTTGTTGTTTCTTAATGACCATCTCAAGATGTGTTGGATAGTTTGGTGATTTATCACACATAGCATAAGTATCATGAAAAAGTTGGCAATAGACACATTTCGACACTTTTTTATCTTTCTTGTCGACTCTATGAAATGGTTTTTTATTGCTCTGATAGCTTTTAGGTTGGTCCTTAACAAAAGAGACTATTTCAGAGTCGCTATTTGATGTCTTAAAAATATCTCTATTTGAGGAAAAATATGCAGAGCCTTTCTTTTCAAATTGTTCTATGGTCTCGATGTCTGACTGCTGCAGGAATTTAGCGAAAGGAGATGGTATTGTGGATATAACTTTATCCATGGCTATTAAATTTTTAAGTTTTTCAAAATCCTTTCCTATTTTTGATGCACTAAGCCATCTATTTCGTACGCTTTGGACATTTGAGACATAATCGATAAAGGTCTCGCTCGGCTTAGGTTTTAAATTGGAAAACTGTACTTGATACCCAGGGGCATCAAGCAAGAAATGTTGCATTATCCTATCGTGGATGTACTGATAGTTAGATCTAAGATCAGTTGGTATTGATTCTATCACTTTAAGGGGCTCCCCACTGAGATTCTTCATGTAGATCATGGCCCACATATCGATTGGTACTTGGTGGTATTTCAGCTGATACTCGACATTTTCTGTCCAGGCTGATATGGAATCTTCTTTACAGAATGGCTTAATAATGTTTTTGTACTTATTAAATTTATTTTCTTCTTGTTGACTTCTTAGTTTTGTAGCGGAGATCTCTAAGTGTGAATCTACATCCATACCTTTCATCTTTAACTGTGTCTCTGATTCAACTTGTATTTGTTTTTCTTTCACTCTTGCCATTTCATCTATCTCTCTTTGTTTTAATTCTCTCTCCTGATCTAATTGTTTTTGCTTAATCTCCTTATCTTGTTCTAATTGTTTTTGCCTAATCTCCTTATCTTGTTCTAACTGCTTCTGTTTGGTTTCTTCCGCCAATTGTGCATCTTTGTGTTTTATTTCTATTTCTTTGTGTTTTATTTCTAATTCCTTTTGTTTTGTTATCTCAGCTAGTTCTACAATCTCCTTTTGATGTTGTCTTTCTCGTGCACGTTCATCTCTCTCAGCCTCTTTTGCTTCCCTAAATTTCTGATCAGCATATTGCTCTAAGTCCTTTCCTGTGTATTCTAATTCCTTGCCTGCTTTTATGAAATCAGCTAATGTTGCCATGTTGTTGGGAAATTAGCTATAGTTGATAGGCACTCAAATATTTACTCTCTTATTTATATTAGATATGTTAGGTTTTTCAATCCCTGAGTACAAAAAATATTCTTAGATTACAACCTGAAAAACAGATCATAAACAATATGCTAATACATGAGAGATGCATCAAAAAAGAGATGCATTATTAATCATATTGCATGTAAAATTATTTGGGTATACTCATCTTAACATTCCAGATCAATCATGTATACTCGTTTGGCACCTCAAGTCCAATCGTCTGGCAATACCACACACAGCTTGTGTTATGCTTATGACCAGCTGTTGTTCTGCCTGGTTATCAAGAGCATCAACAATTAACCACTTGTAAACGATATTTAATTTTAGACAATTTTGTACAATTACATGCCCCAGGACAATACAATGTGGTTTAATTAATAATAAATGTCACTGTCCTGTCTTCGTTCTATCGTCTTTGCCTTCCCTAAGTCTAACTGTTTAATCTATGGAAGTGTTGTGCAGACTGCGTCTCATTTGCATAGCAAAAGTAGTGCCATCGCGACGGTAAGAAATAGAAAAAATATGTAAATAATTAAATAAATGCTTTGAAATAACTATAAAGGTAATAATAATGTTCAAATAAATAAATATATTCAATAAATAACTTATATAAACAAATAATATTTGATATAGTCAACGATTCAGGCGAGCAGCCGCTTTGCGATTTGTCAACAATCAGTCGCTGATTGCAAATGGCGTAACGCAGCTGTTTGTCAGTCGCGATACGTCACTCGCGCAGCGCTATTTTTAGATTGGAAAAATCAACATTGTTCTTGGCTCATTTTTGTGTATCGCTCCGCCGTGAATCATATTTGACAAATAGTAGTAAATAATTAAGTAATTGTAGAAATAAATGATACAAAACTATAATAATAATACTTACAAATCAGAAGAAAACATGTTCATAAGCACAAAATAATTCAATAAGCATAAATAAACATAATTTGGTCACGATGGGCACAGCTCGCACATTGTTCTGTCTGCACACGCCATTATCACTAACATAAATTAAACCCTGTGATTATCTAGCCGTAATTCTATTTTAGAGCCGTGGGTGAGTGTTTTAGCTTGAACAATTGTCCAAGCTACACTTCTGACACCACTTTATCCTAACCTGTCACCAACCGATGTCACAGCATTCCGGGATAACTTCTCTCGCACCACACAAAAAGACTTGTTAGTTGTACGAGAGGAATCGATTACACATTTTATTGCCACTGGCTCTTTGCATCATATCAATGTACAACAAACAGTCGCTAACAAATCACACTAGCATAAATGCACAGAATTGCCTATCACTAGTCGTTTCCTAACCCTATTGCTAATCTATCTACTCGGCTAACGAAATAACCATCGACGCTAAGCGATGCGCTCACTACGAAGTCTGTGTCCCGTCTGACTATTCTCCGCGTGCTGTTTACACAGTACGCGGAAGGACTTGGGGCGCACTACGGCTTTTGCGTGCGGCCTCATCCAGCACGCTAGAGTAGTGGCCTCTCTTGAGTTTCAGTTAAGTTCTCCGTGTCTATCACGTTGGCGTGATTATGCCGTGACCAGAGTGCTTACTCTCTGGTTGACACCTCCGTGTCCCATGAGAGAACTATTTAATAGTTCCCCTTCTTATTTAGTCCCTACACCTACCCTGCCCTCATATAGGGGCACTGGGTTACCTCTAATCTACTTGAGGTAGACCACTCATTCAGGGTGGTCTTCATTCCATGTAACTGAGTCTTTGACAAACATGGATTTAGCTTGTGTGATACCCACCTCATCATCCACCCAGTGTGGGTGGGGCTATAAACATGGATTTAGCACCATTTCTCAATGCGTGAAAAGCGTGTAAAAGTCTTCTTGTCTTTACATACTTCCTTGCTTGCTTGCTGTTTGTTATCTATTGGCAAGTCTACGTTCAGCAGTTTTCCTTTCCAGTGTTTAGCATATTATGTTTGATGGGTGTACCAGCCTGACAGTCGCGACAAGCTTATATGAGAGTTTCATGGTTTTACTCTTTCAGTCGTAAGCAACGCGTGGACGTGAGACTTGTTCTTACCAATGAATCCCAACCATCGTGCAATATGTTCTCTTATATGTTACATTTGGTCAGAGCAGAGGAAAGAAATCTGGCTTTCCTTGTGACCACTTCCGTTGTGTATTTACCTCTTTAAACATAATACACTCGTGATTTTTGTAGTAGTCATTTTTCCTTTGAACTTTCAAATCATGAATCATTTTCGTCCTCTTTTGATTCTACGTTGTAAAGAGGGTGCTTTTTGTTTTACCAAATATTTATAGATCTGGAATGGAAACTGATTAGAGTCATTAGACGTAGACAGTCAACATTTTTTGGGCATGTTATGAGAAGAAATTACTTGGAGAACTGGGTGACAACTGGCAAGATCGAAGGAAAGAGACGAAGGGGGAGACCAAGAGGTAAATGCCTGGATGTCATGGCCACGTGGCATGGTCGAGACAGGAACACGGAGCTGATCCACGACTCTGGTGATCGAGTGAGATGGCAGAACATGACCGCCCATGTTTACCGACATGGCATATGATGGATGGATGGATGGAATGTTTTCTGATGTATTAAGTGCTCACTTCCTCGGAGTGCTTGTATGCATGTCTTGTAGAATGTTGGTGGGTTTCCAAAGTTATATGGCCTTTTACAGGCCGGACAAAAATTGATAAACATAAGTGGAAATAGTGTCTGACGTTGAAAGGAGAAAACAATTTATGTATTATCAAAGAACAGTAGAAAAATGCGTTATAAAACACTCATGTATTTAAAGTAAAGCCATTACTTTTACACACACTATAACAATGACTTAAATTTCAATCCCGTTATTAAAATTGTATAAAACCATTGTTAATTTCTATGAAAATAATTATAGAAGATTAAGATAAATACTATAAGTATGTAAATTGCATAATGCAGATATTCTACTTTTAGTAATGTCCCTTGAAATAAATTTATGTTGTTATGTCCATTGCGACTAATTTAATTACATATCTAACCTTTAATGTGCTTTTATTTCGTACAACACAGTGTGTAATCACAAATAGTGCATCGTGCATTTGCAACTAAAAGAACACCCTAGTCATCAAATGCAGCAAAATTCTATAATTCTGTGTGTAATGACTGCATACTATTTATTATTACTTTTACACAAACTTTTATGATGACTTAAAATTCCTATCCCGTTATTTATGCTGCATATAACTGTCGCAAATTTCTATTACAGATTTATAAAAGATTAAGATACATACATTAATTATGTAAATCGCATAATGCAATTATTTTACTTTTAGTAATGGTCCCTTGAAATAATGTATGTTGTTATGTCCCTTGCATCTATTTAAATTACATTTCTAACTATTAATGTGGTTTTATTTCGTACAACGCAGTGTGTAATCACAAATAGTGCATCGTGCATTTGCAAATAAAACAAGATCCCAGCAATCAAATGCAGCAAAATTCTATAATTCTTTGTTTAATGACTGCATACTGCATATTATTACTTTTACACAAACTTTGATGATGACTTAAAATTCTAATGCCGTTATTTATGCTGCATATAACTCGTCAATTTGTATGAAGGTTTTATAAAAGATTAAGATAAATACTAGTTAAAAAGTTAGTTTCATATCCTGTACAGGACGTTGCAGTCAACATCAGCGTTTTTCGCTGTTGAGATCTCTTGGTAAATTTAAGTTCAGTAGTTTACCATTGCTTTCTGAATGATCCGCACCCATACCATTTCGTAAAAAACCAACGCAACGCTGTCTGCTATCAAATTACGCACACCCGGGAAGGTTAACCCGGTCAACAAATGCCCGCAGAAGTCGGATGTGTCGGCTTAACGGCGCAAGAACGCAGCTCTGCTGTAAACAGGTACAACGCAGTCACATCCGGAAAAAAAAATCCGGATGAATGCAGAAGAAGATGAAATTACGCATAGATGTGTTTCTAACACGGGTATGCATGACTGCGTTTGAATAACCCCTACGCCACGGAGCGGGCTAGATAAATACTACATTTGTATAAATCACATAATATTGTTATACTACTCTTAGTAATGTCCCTTAAAATAGCTGTAATGTTGTTTCCCTATTTTAATTATATGTCTACCTTTTAATGTGGTTTTATTTCGTACAAAACAGTTTGTATTCACAAGGTTCATTGTGAGTTTTACATTTGCAAATACAACAAGAACCAAGAAATCAAATGCAGCATGTTATATACTTGTTTGTGTACTGACTGCATACTATTGTATACATTAATACATCGCTGACATTACATGCGGTTTGCATTCACGAAGTTTATATAAATAGGAATTTAGGTATACTATTCAAACATTGCTACATAGAACCTGTACTTTTATATGGATGTGAAGCTTGGACAATGAGCAGCCAGGCTGAAAAACATCTGATGGCTGTAGAAATGTGGTTTCTGAGGAAAATGCAAAGAATACCATGGACAGCCAGAAAGACCAATGAACAAGTCCTTCAAGAAACAAATGAAGATCGCAAACTGATCAGAGACATTAGACGTAGACAGTCACAATTTTTTGGGCATGTTATGAGAAGAAATGATTTGGAGAACTTGGTGACAACTGGTAAGATCGAGGGGAACAGACCAAGGGGAAGACCTAGAAACAAGTATCTGGATGGCTTGGCCTTGTGGCATGGTCGAGACAGAAACACGGAACTGATCCACGACTCTGTTGATCGAGTGAGATGGCAGAACATGACCGCCCACGCTTACCGGCATGGCACATGATGGATGGATGGATTCAAACATTGCAGGTCTCTCTGGCCGAGGGGTTACAACACTTTCTCCGTAATCCCGTTTATCACGCAGAGTCTCGTAGCGGACGAGAGCTGGAAGCGGTTCGACCCCCGCTGGTGACCTGCGGGATAACTGAGCCGGCCGCTCAGAAAGCAATGGCAAACTACTGAGCGTAATCTTGCCAAGAAATCAACAGACAGCCGAAAGATGCTGCTGTTGACAGCGATGTCCTGTAAAGATATGCGGGAAAAGAAAAATTCAAACATTACGTTTTTATTGTCAAAACCTACAATCAAACGTTTCTAGTCCTATAGTGTGAGTTACTTCTCTTGGGACAATGAGACCATTCATCTGTGATAGATTGTTCCCGTTTAATTTACAACATTTTCGTTGTCTCAAATATATGGACACAAATATTTCGTTAGAATGTTGTACTATACGCAAGAAAGCTTGTCTTTATCAATTGTAAGTACACTTTCAACACGGAAGCCGAGCTGGCGTAGTGGCTAGATGCTCGCCTGTCGGCTCGGTGGTCATGAGTTCGAATCTGTATCGGGGAAGAAGTTTACAATGGATTTGGCCTCCCTGGTTGTCCCTGGCTGATGAAGGTTAGTCGTCGCAACGTCCTTTGTTTTGCGTCATTGTGTTCTGTAAAACTGCACTACTTCGTGTTATTTTATATTGTTTACATTTCTACAGCTTTACCGCAGACAAGCCAGGAAACATCTAGTGGCAGTTTAAATGAGATCTCTGATGAAAATGCAAAGAATGCCATGGAAGGACAGACAAACAAATGAGGATATCCTTTAAGGACCAAATGAAACACTTACTAGAAAAGTTAAACTCAAACAGTCCAGTTGTTTTATTTCGAATCATGGTAAGATTGAAAACTTAGTGACAACTAGCAAACTTGACAAGAAAAGAGGAGGTGGAAACGAAGAGATATATGCCAGGATGGCTTAGCATAATTGAAACAAAAACAGAGACCCGGCCATAGACTCCGGCGACGGTGTGAGATGGCGAACCAAGATTGCCTAAGCGTAGTAGCATTGCACAGATAGTTTTATGTTCCTAATGTGTACCACTGTCCTCTATCAATCATTATTAGTATTACTGCCATCATTTATGTTTTACTATCTTTAGTTTCACTTGTTCCTTTCCATCCAAAGAATAGCCAACATATATAGAGGAGTTCACACTACAAAAATGTATTAATATGATCGTCAAGATTCAGTATTTGAAAATAGATATTTAGGCTCGTAGATCCTTTATTCACATATTTACAATACCCATCATGAACAAGCACATTTTATTTCTTTGTCATCAGGGAATGGGAAATATTACAACAGTCACGGGCAAAACTTCATTGAACTACCTAGCACATAAGAAGGTGGAGCGTCATAGGTCAAAGGTCTTTGTCAGCCGAGAAGTGGAAAGTATGACCATGACCATGTTTAACATACGAAATGGTCGCATCGCATGTTATAGGTGGCAGAAGCGATCGCCATTAATCTGCATAAGCCAGTTTTGTGCAAGCAGAGTTGAGTCAAGAACCGATATCATTGCACTAGCCGCATTTTCATTAGCACTGAATCCTCATCTTCAACAGCCAGCGAAGAGTACCAGTACTAATGGTGCTCGTTGGAAACTGATTGTATGTCCGATTTGCTTTACCTCTGAGTGACGACGGTCGACCAGATCCTCTGACCACCCCTTGCTGCCGCATTCTCTCTAGACCATGATAGTCTATCCGATACTCTGCATTATTCGCGTGCTCCCAGAGAGAGTTTATCACATCCGCCTTTTCATGCATAAAACCACCAATTAATGATGCAGCACTATCAAATCGGCCTGCCTGTTCGTTTCCAACCACACCAGAGTGTCCTGGAGAAAAGATCCAGCGAATACTTACAACCCGCGACCTCTAAATTGATGCATGCTATTTTGCACGAAGCATGCCAGTCTTCGCCTTTGTCAGCATGCTTTGTGAATCGGTTGAACTAATAACATGCGTATACAGTTTGTTCTCCAGCCAGTTGAAAGCTGCAGTAACATCCCCCGCCTCCATTCTCACTGATATTTCCAGTCGTCACGATGTTTTCCAATGCCTCTCTTCTGATCACATGGCCAAGGAAAGCTGTTTGTCTCTTTTTTATAGTTGCATATAATATTCTTCTTTTATTAGTCTCTTCCAGGCAATCATTTTCTAAAATTCATCTTTTGCTTGACATATTCTGCTCTTAATCACCAATGTCAAACTGCTGAACTAACTTTGTGTTCTTCTTATTTTCTTATTCTTCTGTCCGTTCTCCTGTATTGGGACATAAGGTTCAACCAAATCATGCCAAGCCGTCCTATATATATATATATATATATATATATATATATATATATATATATATATATATATATGTTTCCTCTGTTTGTATGATTCCTTGCATGTCTATTATTTCTCCTATGTGCCTGTTGCGTTGTATGTTTTGTTCTATTGCTAGGTATTGTTTGCTGGGAGTTTCTTGTGATATGGTAGTGAGTTTAGTTCATAGGAGTACACCACATCATTTATGTTGCTGGTGGTTTCCTACTTCTGATTCTAGAGTGTGCAGGTGTAGTGCTTTCCTGTCTGTCTGTTTTGTGAGTCGTAGTGCTGTTTGCTTGATGTGCTTTTGTTGTAGTCTGTCTTTGTGTATGCTGTGTGCAAATTGTTGTGTTCTATTACGTATTATGTTCCTTAGTGGATCCAAAAATTGTTTTATTTTGACGGCTGGTGTACAATTCCTCTATGCGAGAATGAAGTGTGTCACGTGTTGTACGTAATCTGTGTGTTGGAATAGTGTGTTGTTGAATTTCCAATGTGGTGATCGTGTTGAGGGCCGTGCATTTGTAGTGTCTATAATGATATACGCTAGTGCTTTATTATCTGTGTATTTTAATGTTTCTTGTGAGCATGTTTTGAGCCCTTCTGCTGTGTGTTGTTGCAATGTTATTAGGGTGTCTGTTTCTGAAATCGTGTGTCTATGGTATTCTGTAGTATATCCAGTTGGTGCATTCCATTACTGTCCCTTATATTTAATTATATCTTGATTCCCACCTTCCCCTCTCCATCCAACCATCATGTGCTAAGTCGATAAGCGTGGGCGGTCATTTTCTGCCATCTCACTCGATCACCAGAGTCGTGGATCAGCTCTGTGTTCCTGTCTATTGGGTGAGTGATTGTTGGTGGGAAATGGGACGGGTAGAGGATATGTGAGTGGGTGGGGAGATGTGTGTAGGTGGGGGATGTGTGGGTTAATGAATGTATGTGTGCTTGGGGTGTGGGTGGATGGGATGTGTGGTGGGTGAGAGGTGTGTGTGGGTGGGGAGATGTGTAGGTGTAGGGATGTGGTGGATGGGTGGGGGAATGTATTGTATGTGTGTGTGGTTGGGTGGGGGAGTTGGAGTGAATGGGGGATGTGTTGGTGGGTGGTGGTTGTGTCTCATAACATAGTAATATGCATTGTTTATGTTTACAAAATTCATGCGACAATGTTTTTTTCCTATGCACTGTTGATGAAAGAAAGATGAGTGATTGGAAGGGCCGAATGTAAGACGGGCCTGCGTGCCCAATTTGTTACCCTTTGAAAATAAAGTCTGTTCGTTCGTTCGTTTTGTCTCGACCATGCCACATGGTCAAGCCATCCAGGCTACTTCTCGGTCTTTCCCTTGGTCTCTTCCCGTCGATCTTGCCAGTCGTCACCAAGTTCCCCAATTCATTTCTTCTCATAACATGCCCAAAACATTTTGAATGTCTACGTGTAATTTCTCTAATCAGTTTACGATCTTCATTTGTTTCTTGAAGAACTTGTTCATTGGTTTTTATGTCTATCTATGGTATTCTTTGCATTTTCCCCAGAAACCACATTTCCACAGCCATCAGATGTTGTTTCAGCTCGATTACTTATTGTCCACGCTTCACATCCATACAAAAGTATAGGTTCTTTGTAGCACTTCAACACTCTTTTTCTCGTTTCAATTGATATCTTTTATTGGTCAGTATGTTTTTCATCTTGCAAAAGGCTACCTTCGCAATGGCAATTCTTGTTGAAATCTCTTCAAGGCATCTCCCATCAGATGTTATGACTGTGCCGAGATAACTATCGATTCACTTCTTGCTTAAGAATATGCCCATTTACTTGTATATCAGATTCTGTTATTTCCTTCTTCACAGTGACGAATATAATCTGTGTCTTCTTAATATTCAGTTCTAACCCTAGTTGTTCACTGTGTGCAACAACCGTATCTACTAAATGTTGCAGGTCTTGTTCATTGTCTGCAATCAAGACTGTATCATTTGCATATATAATGTTATTGATGTGTCGTTCACCAATGTTAATTCCTTCCATTTCTTCTATATTTCTGAAAATATTTTCACTGTGCAGGGAAAAAAGATCTGGAGACATTACACAACCCTGTCTCACACCCTTTTTAATAGGCTGATATTGATCTACATTGTTATCAATTCTGAGGGCAGCTTGTTTCCAATATATGATGTTTACAAGTCTAAGGTCTTTTCCATCAATTTGTAGATCTTCAAGCATCCTTATCATGCCGACATGTCTCACTTTATCGAAAGACTTTGTGTAGTCAATAAAGCAAAGATATAGATCTTTGTTTACTTCTATAGAACGTTCAATTACTGTTCTCAGTACATACACAGCATTTACTGTGCCCCTGCCTTCTACAAACGCACATTGTTCTTCTCCTATTTCGGGTATTATTTTCTTCCTGTCTCTTTGCATGATAATTCTTAGCAGAATCTTCGTGATGTGGCTCATTATACTAATTGTTCGATATTTATCGCATTCCAAGGCTCCTGATTTCTTCGGGATTGCGATAAATATAGAATTACATACTTCAGGAGGTATATCTCTAGTATCGTATATTGCATTCAGCAGTCTGGTGACGTGGTATATTCCATATTCTTCTTAAGCATCGATAATTTCTACTGTGATGTTATCTGTACCCGTGGTCTTGCCACTTTTCATATGGTTAAGAGCATTCTGAACTTCCATCTTCAAAATTGATGGTCCTTCATTATTAGTCTGATGATCATATTGTTCTTATCTTGTATCATCATAAAGGTCTTTCACATAATCTGACCACGCATATAAAATCTGATCTTTTCTCTATTATGATTTTGCCATCTTCGGTTTTTAGGCAACCCGTTGATGTGTGTGTTCTTTTGTTAGTGATGTCATTAATTCTTTTGTGCATTAATTTGGTGTTCCGGGTGTTGTGTTGGTTTTCAATTTCCTTGCAATTTTCCTCAAGCCACGTTTCTTTTGCCTCTTTGCATAGCGTCCTAATTTTCCTGTGAATCTCTTCATATTTGACTTGTTAATTTTGTTCTTTTTTCTTACTTCCATGAGTTTTAAGATGTCTTCCGTCATCCATTTCTTGCGTCCTATTATAGTTATTTTTGGGATGGTTGTTTCTGCAGTTTGGTTGACTGATTTCTTTAATATTTCCCATTGGTCACTGACGTCTTGAAATAATATTTCCATATCGGACAATGCATCGAATCTGTTCTTTGCCTCTACGTTAAATTTATCTTTTATTTCCTCACTCTTCAGTGCATGTAGATCAAATTGTGTGTTTTTGGTGGTGAATATTTGACTTTCTTTAATTTTATACTTAAATTGCTTAAGATTTATCTATGGTTGCTGTAGTAGTCTGCGCTGGGGAGACTGGGGAGAAATGGACCAGCAATTTTGTAGTTTTCAATTTTTGCTCATCACCGGAACAGATTTTATCGAAACATAACAAAACCATGACTAAAATGTTGTACATTCATTTATTTTAAAAGGGGAAAACATTTAGCAATCGATTTCTATATGTTTTTTTACAAAATGCATTTCAAAAATGTATATGAACATGGGGAGAAATTGACCACCGTTGGGGTGAAATGGACCAGCACGTGGGGAGCAATGGACCATAGTGGGGAGAAATGGACCTTTTTTAAAAAGAAGCAGCAACAACTCATCCATATTGCTATAAGAAATATATAATCATTAAAAGGATATTTGCAGTTTTTTTTTATTATTTTAAGCGACAGTAAAAAAAAGTTTAATATGATATATTAATCTAATATAAAGTTTTATCGAACATTTATGCCTGCAAGACTTTCTTTGAAGACATAGCCATCTTTGGTCCTAGAAGTGGTTCCAGTGATTGTAGATCTAGTAAGCTGTGCTTTAATACATGTAATTGAGACACTGGCGACATCTTCTACCTTAGGCTAAACAAATTTACCAGCAACCTTCTCACTCTTGCGCAAGAACTCTACCTCAACATCACCATCATCATCAATGTCTCCCCTTACATTTCCTACATAGTAAACACAAGTCTTCTTTGTTCCATATTCACATAGCACACACTGGCCTTCAAAAACCTCACGCACACCAGTCAAGCTAACCGTACACTCCTCATTTTCACCAAATGAAACATCAGAATCTGTGTCATCACAAAACGAAATGTCAGTTTCTGGATCTGAATCAACATCAAGTTCTTTCAGCAGCTGTCTCTTTGCCTTTTTGGGTGGAACTTTTGCTGCCTTTTCTTTCATCACCGCTCTTTCCCTAATTCGATCCATTTCTGGCGTAGAAGTAGCCAGCATAGTTTTTCCTCTTTTCCTCATATTATTTGAATCTTTTCGCGGACCAGCTTTTGGTAGTCCTCTGAAAACATGAGGCGAAATAAAGGAAGAAGTAGCTTTATGTTGAAGACTCCCTGATATTTCCTGCAAGTCATCTACAAGGTTCTCAACATTACACTGTTTCTGATTTTCATGAAATTCTTGAGCAGTTTGATCTGTGCTGGTACCACAATGTGGAGATGCTGATCCTGTCTGTTCATTGCTTTCTAAAGTGGCATTTTCACTGTCCTTGCTGATGGGCCTGTTCGTTATTTCTGAAGGTATAAATCATCTTCTGTAAAAACATCTTCGTTAAAGGGCCAAATACCTGACACTGCAAAGCCTGATTGAATGTTAATGGGAGTTGCCGCTTTAATAAAAGCGAGGCCTCCTAGATTTGCAACTTGATAGATTGTCAGTGGTGTCCCAACATTTTTCATCATCCATGAATCACACGCATTGTTGTAGACCGACTTCATGGGTCCAAAAACTGAACGGTCCAAGGGCTGAGTTTTAGATGAGGTGTGTGGTGGCAACGTGATCACATGAATGTTGTTTTTCTTGCACAGTTCAAGTGATTCAAATGAAATGTGGGAATCGTGATTGTCCAAGATCAAAATCAAAGGGAAGTCATTGGAAGGTCTTGAATGCTTAATGAAGTGATTTATAACTTTGACGAAATTATCACGGGTCATCCAACCTGATTCATTCACGAGGCCAAGGGAACCTTCAGGTGCTCCAGCAAGCATAACATTCTTAAAGATTTTTCTGGGAAACACAAAAACTGGAGGGATAATGTGACCCGCAGCTGACACAATGCAACAGATTGTGACCAGTTCTCCTCTTTCTCTGGATGTCACCTGGCCTATTTGCTTCACTCCTCGTGGGGCAATTACTTTTGGCACTTTCTGTACAGTGGTCAGACCTGACTCATCCAAATTGTAGATTTGAGCTCCACTCACATTTAGTTTTGTAATGGTTTCCTTCACAATGTTGAAGAAGGTGCAAATATTATGTTTGTTGAAAGCTGTAGCTCTAGCCAGAGATGTTGCCTCAGGTTGCCTTATGGTCATCTCGGGATTCCGTCGCAAAAATCCACAAAGCCAGTCATTCCCTGCCATCATTTGCTCATCCCAGGTTAAAGGATGTGCAATGTTATTGACTTTCGCCATCTCGTACGCCAAAATACGAACGTTTTTAGTTGTGAGTCCATGGAACATTCTTGCACAATCTTTCAAGTAACTAGCAAAATCAGCTTCTTGCTTAGCTGTGAAAACAAGGCTATGCCTATAATTTGGTACGAGTCTAGTAGGCAGACCATTTCCTTCTCTGTCTTTTGTAAGATTGTTATTGAGGGTAGAGCGAGCAATGCCGTACTCCCTTGCAGCCTTCCTCACTTTCATTCCATTTTTCACAGCATTAACAGCTTCTCTCATACGTTCCTCCGTAACGAGACCATTGTTGATGTTTCTGATGTACAATCTTGGCATCTGAAACAAAAGAGTGACAGAATTATATAACATTTAGAATGGTAGGCCTATCATTTGCAAAGAAATACTGATCATAGCACAAATGGCGTGCATCTTTAATAAGTCACTGAAATAAAAATTTTTAACAGTTTTATTGGTCTAGATTTAGACCCCAGTATTAAAAAGAATCAATAATGCTGATATTCGAATGCAATATTCAACACTTTTAATAACAACAGACTGCCTTGTCAATTTCTTCTATGGGGAGAAATGAACCATGGGGAGAAATGAACCGGTCCATTTCTCCCCCATCAATGTATTAAACTATTCAGCCATAAAGTCTCTTAAATCTAATATTATATGCTATATTTTTTATATGAACTCTTAAATAACAAGTAAATAAAGATATTAACGTAATTACCTTGTCCTGATTCCTGACTATGCGTCTGCTTTACGATGGTGTCTGGAACTGGAAAAAGAAACTTTAGTGCAGAAAATTTTTCAAACTTTGCGTGGGAACGACCTGTGCGGGAAGTCGATGGCAAATGAAAAATTCGGACTATGTTTGATGTGGAAAACAAACTTATTATGGTTTCACTTTCATTGCATCACAGCCAGGGGCCAGAGAGGGGGTGGTCCATTTCTCCTCTATGTCCATTTCTCCCCAGTCTCCCCCTATAGTTTTTGCCACTTGTAAGGCATTTCGATATCTTCTGTTGATGGGAATGTAATCTATCTGATTTATGATCTTATCCCATCTCCTCCATATCCATAATCTCCTTGGGTGCTGTTGATACCAGGTGTTTCCAATATTCAAATCATGCTCCCCCTACAATATCCAAATCTGAGAGTATAAAATCGAAGTCCCCTGCAAGGATAACGTTTTGTCCTCTGTATGTTTGTGTAAGCAAGGTGTCTAATTCTTGGTAAAAGAAATTGGTTGATGATTGTAATTTGGTGGTGCATGTATGTTCACTGTGGTCTATGCATGTATTGTATTTCCTACCTTTATTATGCAGCTTCATCCCTGGTCATCCGTGTGTGTTCTAATAATATACCACCTGTCTGATGTATGCGGAACAGCTGTTCCTGACCCAATTTTGTGTATGCTTAAAAATAGCACGAATGTCTGAGACCTGGCTGTGTGGTGGTTTGCTGTGCGAAAGTTCTTAAATATATGTTTATTTCCTGTAGTAGTATAAAGTCTGGTTTGTATTTACGTATAAGTGTGTTGATGTATTGTAACTGTGTACGTATAACACAAATATTTAAAGTAATAATAATTAAATCACTAGTCATTGTAATTGTTTTAAACAAATACATGAGATATAACTACTATATAAATTCGCACACCAAGTTGTTTTCCACGATGGGCACGTCTAGGCGAGAAAGTTTTCCAATAACAAATGTTGATGCAAGTGGATCTTCTTGATCCTCCATCTTATCACTTGTTATGTAGTTAGTTAGTTAGTTAGTTAGTCGAAAGATCATCCTCATTGCACATCGAACCATTCAGTCTATAGGTACTCGGATCCCCTCCTCAGCAAATCCCGCAGCGTGTAGCGGCTCACGACACCAGTTCTGTGTTGGTTAATCAATCTTCTTTGGCTTCCTGCATAGTGTTCTTGTTTGGCAACACCTCTTTTAATTTGCAGTTCTCGCAGTCTGACTATGGTTGTAGAATCACAGTCATCGATCGCTTGATTCTCGCAACAGTCTTACTTCTCGTAGAGCATTCAGAATGTCAGCCTGGTCCATAGCGCGTCCGCTCTCCACAGTAGCCTCACCTGCGAGCTTGTCAGCACGCTCATTTCCATGTACTCCCGCATGCTCTGGCACGAAGATGAAACTAATCTTTGCCAGCCGAGACCGATCCAGAGACAGCAACCACTCTCTTCGGATCTACCCTATCTCTATCCACTTGAGCATACCCATTGAGTCGCTAAGGAAACAAGCCCTAGTGAATGTCTGTGTCTCGAGCCATGTTATTGCTTTGCTTACTGCCATGACTTTCATAGTGTGGCTACTTGTGGTCTCAGCAAAAGCACCAGAGTCCTCGTTCACAATTCTCCCTCCGGCCTGCGCCGTAAAAACTCATGAGCTTCTCACATGTCGGACGACCGACCCATTTGTGTATATGACAGCATCACCGTCTAACGAATTCTTGAAAATCAACGCGAGTACTTCCGCCTTCACAGCAGTCGGATTTCCTTGTCTGCATGTTCTATCTAGTTGGATGCAGACTGAAAGAGACGTACAGAAATCTGTTGACATTTGTACCCACTCCTCGCCAGGTTCTAAGTCCTCAAGTAAACATACCTGTTGAAGAATGTCCTCGGCTTGACCCATCCACGACCTTCCTCTTTTTAACCTACTGCCCTTCACCTTCCTAATTTCACTATGCAGTGGATGTTTTGTGTTTGCGTCAACTCTGAGGTAGGCACGTGATCTGCAAATTTGTATTCTGTCTTCCGTGGTTGGAAAATCAAGAAGATAGCGCATCGCCCTGCATGCTGTATCTCTTGTACATCCAATAATAATGCGCATGGCTTCGTTCTGTATCCTTTCCATCCTTTCTATCTGCTTACGGCTGACAGTCAGGATCGCCATCGCATACTCAAAAACAGACATGACCAGCCCTTCGTACAGAAGACATAGATGACGCTGCTCACAGTTTGCTGCCGCCATCACCCGCATCGCAGCCAAACCCCGCTTGGCCTTTGTTTCACGTGGTCTATGTGCTCGATATAAGCAAGGCCTCGATCAAAACGTATCCCCGGGTAGTTCATTGCCTGCGTTCTTTCCATAGTCTCTGAACACAGCTTTACGGTTGGTGTTGGGGTGTTGACAATATGATTATTCAAAGAGAACCATGTCACTGTTGCCTTTGTTGGGTTGACCATTGCCCCAGCTTCAACACACCAAGTACTTATACGATTGAGTTCGGTTTGTAGTTCCGCAGCAGCTTGATCTCTATTCTTACCCTAAAGATACACTAAAACATCATCGGCATATGACAATGTCCTGCCAGGTCCAGTGATCTGCTCACTGGTGATTCTCACAGTGTAGGCGTTGAACAGTACCGGAGATAATGGTGATCCCTGTGGTAGGCTGGATATATTGTTGTTGGTTCCGAAGTCCAACTGCCACATCTAAAAACTACTTACTGTTGGAAGAGGGCTGCAGCGGTCCAACTCAGGAGGAATGGACTTATCTTATCACTTGTGTCGGTGTCTACAAAGAGAGTGTCTGATATGATATATGTGTCTTCTTCTTCGTGTACTTGTTTCTCTTCTTTTTCATCTTGTTCCTTTTCTTTTGTCTTGTGACGATTTGAAAACCGCCAGAGTCTTACTTTTTTGGATTGTTTTCTTGTGTGTTGTTTTCTTGTGTGTTCCTGTCTTCTTGTGTGTTGATTTAACTATTGAAAGTTTGTGTCAGTTCATTTATTTTCTGAGGAGAATTTTCTCGCACGAGAGGTGGGAAATCTTCTTGACTTTGTTCACCACTTGCTGCTGCTGTTGGTGTTATCGGTGATCGTCTACTAGGGTATTTATTTGCCAAGTGGTTATCATGATATGAATCTTTTTTTTTTAAGGTAAAGAACATCGTTTTAATGAAGTTAAAATGAAAATGATACAGATGCTCAAAAGTAGATCTAGTACATTACGTCTTCATTGCTTAAGAAATATCGTGATTCTTTCCTTGTTTCTCAAGCTCAGCCTGAAGCTGTTTAGAAAAGTCATCATCTATGTTCTTATCTTCCCACGTGGATGTCCTCATGTGCCTTTTCTTGACCCGTCCAGTGTTCAGTGCGGAACTCTTCAAATTCCTCATCTTTTTCCCAATAGTCCTAGATCAGGTTTGGTAGATTGTCAGCCACCAAGTTGTTTGGTTTAAAATCTTGGCCTTTTACAGGCCGGACAAAATCTTGGCCTTTTACAGGCCGGACAAAATCTTGGCCTTTTACAGGCCGGACAAAATCTTGGCCTTTTACAGGCCGGACAAAATCTTGGCCTTTTACAGGCCGGACAACATTTAACCACAACGCAATTCCTATTTGTGACATTCAAAGTAGAAAACAATGTATGTAACATTAAGGAAAAGTTGGGAACTGCGTATTAAAATTCTCATGTTTTTGAAATAGAGCCATTACTTTTATACAACCTTTAGAGATAACTTAATTTGTTATCTTTTGTTTAAAAGACATAATTAGCTAGTTATATTCTATAAAAGTATTATAATAAATTGAGATAAATACTATAATTATGCAAATTGTTTAATACTGTTATACCACTTTTAGTTAAGTCCCTTAAAATTACTGTTATGTTGGTATGTCCCTGTCTACTATTTTAATTACATGTCTACATTTTAATGTGGTTTCATTTCGTACAAAAAAGTGTATAATCACAAGGTGCATTGTGTGGTTTCCTTTATACAGTAATTGCAAATACAACAAGATCCCAGTCATCAATTGCAGAAATGATCTGTAATTGTTTGTGTAATGACTGAATGCTATTTATTACTACTTTTACACAAACTTTGAAGATGATTTAAAATACGTAACTCTTTATTTATGCTGCATATAACTTGGAAATATCTATGAAAATTTTATAAAAAATTAAGATAAATACTACAATTACGTAAATTGCATAATACAGTTATACTACTTTTAGTAATGCCCCTTGAATTAACTGTTATGTAGTAATGTCCATTTCTACTATTTTAATTAAATGTCTATATTTTAATGTGGTTTTGTACAAAACAGTGTGTATTTACAGTGGGCATTGTGTTTTTTCCTTTACATTTGCAAATACAAAAAGATCCCAGATATCAAATGCAGCAAGATTCTATAATTGTATGTGTAATTACTGCATACTGTTTATTTTTCTATACATTAATACCCGCAAACATTACATGCGGTTTGCATTCAAAACTTGCATATGAATAGGAATTGTAGGTATCCTATTCAAAGATTACGTTTTTATTGTCTGAACCTACAATCAAACGTTTCTAGTTCTATAGTGGGGATAATTTCTCTTGGGACAATGAGACCATTCATCTGTATTAGATTGTCCCCCACTTAGTTTACGTTAATTGCGGCCTCTCTGTCACCCTTTAATTTACGTCAATTACGGCCTCTCAAATCTGTGGAAACAAATATTTCGCTAGAATGTTCCACTACACGCAAGAAATCTTGTATTTTTCAATTGTAAGTATACTTTTGACCCAGAAGCCGAGCTAGCGTAGTGGCTAGATGCTCGCCTGTCGGCTCGGTAGTCATGAGTTGGAATCTGTATCGGGGAGAAATTCTACAATGGATCTGGCATCCCTGGTCGTCCCTGTCTGATGACGGCTTGTCAAGCAGCCGAAGTTAGTCTTCTGAGACGAGGTCAGAAAAAGTCGCCTGGAAGTTCTATGTGACTGTGAGTCACCAGCTGACACATCACTGTCTCCACTTTTGTTGTCTTCGGTTCTATTAACAACTGCATGAGCTCTTCCATGGCGATTAGCCTGCTCCTCACAAAGGTGGAGTGAGCAATCATACCACCCATGCATCATAGGAATACAATAGATATCCGGGCGTATCTTGGGGTCTGTGTAGATATCCAGAATTGTATCATCAGCGATGACGGTAGATTTCATCGCTCCTGGAGTCACCATCCACAGCCATTGGGGCACGACAACACGTTGAGATGTAATCTGATATTTGTCGTATAAGTTGCTGTAAGGCAGTGGTTCTCAACCGGTGGGTAATTTCCCCCCCCCCCAGGGGGGAATTTTAGGGTTTCCAGGGGGGAATGAAGATCATATCAAGATGGCGTTAATACAAGAACCTATTACTTGATATTGCTTTTCCCTTCATACTTTACAGTTATGCACGTCTCATCCTTCTAAAATTCATTTTATAGAGTAAGTAGACCCACAAATCACGTTTTATGCGGATGTCTAGACCTGTTTTAACATATTTACCTTCCAATTTTACGTATACTGTGTAGGGGTAGGGGGAATTTTTAGGTAGGAAATATGAAAGGGGGGGGGGATGACGTTCTGAAAATATGGTGAAGGGGGGCATGGGCCAAAAAAGGTTGAGAACCACTGCTGTAAGGCCTCCAACGACATACATAAACACACTTCAGCTGCCAGAGCTCATTCAGTGGTGAAACTGTCCATGTATGATGTCACTGTGTATGTATCCACACGGAATTCAGACGTATTACAACAGATGTTTCCTGTTTTACCCCGTGCTACTATGAAGCGCACAAAAGTACTTGAGTGTTACAGATGCAACATAAAGCATAGTCCTGTGTGGATGTGACGGCCACAATGTAAGAGAGGTATCTTGCAAATTATCATGACAAGTGGCATTATTCTCATCTGTCCAGAAATCAGGACCGCTTTCGTCCAGTCCGCGAACGCCACTTTCACAGACTGGCACCCAGAACCAATTCAAACCGGCTCACACGGTACACCAGAAGGGCAGCTTCCATTCTCATGGTTACAGATGCCATTTTAGCAATGACACTGTAATTTGTAACATACACCTACACCTTTTTGAAAACTATTCATTGTTACTATCCTGGCGTGTTGTCGGAAACATAACTCTCACACGTAGATAGTTGAGCACTAAACAAAGCAGTGAAGACATCAGTGATCTGGTTAACTTCATACGTTGAGCTCTATAGTACTGACACAACGACATGACAATCATACAATGCTTGGGTAATAGCATAGCAGATCCTGTTGTGTTGTAGAGTTGTGGCAGACACTTGAAAGTTTGAGGAAAAACCCCCTGTCGGAGCACAAATCAATGTTCGTCCTAACGGACGAAAACGTTTTCGCCACCATCTTGCCCCAAGGAAGCGCACTCTCCCACACATGGATGTCCTCAGGTGCCTCTTCTTCACCCGTCCAGTGTTCGGCGGGGAACTCTTCGAATTCGTAATTTTCTTCCAATAGTCTCAGATCAGATTTGGAAGGATTGTCAGCCATGATGTTGCATAGTTAAATCTTTTCCTTTTGCAGGCCAGTCAAAAAGTCATCGCTTGAAAAATTCACACCATGACATTGAAAGCAGAAAACATTTTATTATATACTAGCTGACCCTGCCCGGCTTCGCCCAGACCCTGGTGGGGAGCATCTCATTTAATTCATATAAGTAGTCATATAAGTTCTCGTTCCCGTTACCGACTGTCTGTCTGTCTGTCTGTCTGTCTGTCTGTCTGTCTGTCTGTCTGTCTGTCTGTCTGTCTGTCTGTCTGTCTGTCTGTCTGTCTGTCTGTCTGACCCGGCCCGGCATTTCCCAGCTCCTGATGTGGAGCATCTCATTTAATTCATATAAGTAGTCATATAAGTTCCCGTTCCCGACTGTCTATCTGTCTGTCTATCTGTCTGCCTGACCCTGTCCGGCTTCATTAAATTCATACAACAAAAAAAGTAACTTAAATTTTTTTTTTTTTTTTTAAATACGTTTATTTTATACAAAGCAGTGTATATTTACAAGGTGCAATGCGTGTTTCTTTGTTTGTGTATATTACAGAGCGTTGCCGTTTGTTAGTGTTATGTCATATGCGTTAATGAAACAAAAACATACATATACAGTTATGATAATGACGTACGCTTTCAGTCATCCCATTCTAACGTGATTGATGGTAATAGTGATGATAATGGTGATGATAATGATGATGATAGTGGTGATGGTAATGGTGGTGATAATGGTGATGATAATGACGGAGACAACAACGACTATGGTGTGGTGATGATTCCTTCCGCTCGTTCATTCTAAACCCATCTTTCTCACACGCTTATAAAACCTTCCACACACAGCACGCGTTCTCTTCCACACCGAAGATATATACATTAAAGGAAATGTTGGTGTCAAGGTCGAAACGGCAAAAGCCGCCCCACGTTTTACACTGCAGGCAGTCTCATGCAAGCTTACTTCCTGTAAGTGGATTCAATATTATTGCTGAATGACAGCCCTCGACTTAATCGCAAGTGCCCAGGATTTGCTTGTGGTGGGGTGAGTTGATACCAGGAACGCGGTCAACACGGAGGGAGGGAGAGAGAGGGAGTTGGGGAGACGGAGAGGAGGGGGAGGGATAAAGAGAGAGCGCGCGTAAACAGATTGGAATTTGTTAAGTTGTCCATTGCGAATTCAGCGTATACATAAATATCCCATTCATTATGTACAAAAACGGGCTTTTACATTGCGAATACAGCGTATAGTCATTCATGTTTGGGGTGGGGGGGGGGGGGAGAAAGAAAGAGAGCGATATAGAGGGAGAGAGAGAGAGAGAGAGAGAGAGAGAGAGAGAGAGCTGTTCAGACCGAGGTCAAACTTCGGTCGACAAGACCACTGACTCACAAAGGCCACCGTCCCATTGTTCTGTCTAGATTGGGCTACAGGACTCAGTAACAAAGAAAAGACATTTATTCAGTTATTTGGCGCTTTGTTCCTCAATGATTGGGCTTAGTGGTACACATGCGGAGTATAGAAATATACTGTGAGAGTGTGTTTGAACATGTATGTTATGTAGTGTGAAATTTGATGGGAGTGGCTCTTGTTTATTAATCTGCGAATAGCTGGGCGATTTTTTGTTGAAAAATCTTTGCTAGTGTGTGTGGTTGTATTGTTTGGTGATTGTGTGTGGCCGAGTTTCTACTCGACCATATTACGTTTCTATACTCCGCCAGTGCAACAAGAAGTTTAGTGTGTTTGTCTTTTGTAGATGTGGGTATTGTATTTAAAAAAATGGCCTTATAAGCGTCAGTTTTCTTGTTTGTGTGTGTTTCTATTAATTGTTGCAGTGCAATCTTAGTGGCTGTGATTGCTGGGCATTCATAGAAGAGATGATCCTCTGTTTCCTGAATATTTTGTCTACATAATTTGCATGGGGCTATTTGCTTGAATGTTTGTGCGGCCCTCTCAGTTGTCGGGGTCATATTATAAATTAGCCTGTATGTTATTTCTTTGGATTTTGATGTGATATGTTTGTTGTGTAAGTTAGTGAAGGTGCAACTGTAGTCTTTCATGTGATATTTGTATCCTCTTTTGATTCTCAGGTGTAGTGGTGGGGCTTGTTGTTGTACTAAATATGTGTATATCTGCTTGGTTGTCTGTTGTATTAAGTGTTCATTACCTTGAATTGCTTGCATACATGTTCTGTAGAAGTGCGGTAGTGTGCCGTAATAGTGCGGTGTTGTTTTGTCTATTTTCTTAATTCTGTGTAATCTAATTGCAATATAGTATAATGCTAGCGAGTGTTGATCTGGATGATTGATGATGCGTCCTATGTGGTTGATTCTTAATGCTTGTATTTTTGTGTTAAGGTCCTGTAATGAGATTCCCCCTCTAGTCTTCTCTTGTATTAAAGTCCTGTGCTTAATACTGTGGAGTGTGTTTTTAAAGATGAATTTCCTGATGTGTTTGTTTATGTCTGTGATTGTTTGTTTTGGTGGGTCTAACACTGTGGCTAAATATAGTATTTTAGGAAAGATGAAGGTGTTAACAATAGTGCTTCGTATAAAAATTGTTGATGTCTTGTATTTGAACCTATGTAGTGTGTCTATAATTTGTTTTGTCAGTGATTGCCATGTTCCTGTGTGTGTTTTTCTGGGATTGGATGGAAAAGTGATCCCATAAATCTTCATGTTATCTGTGACTGTTAGATCCGGGGGGAAATCTGCTTTATTCTTCCACTTCCCCAGACCCATTATTTTAGACTTCTGTATGTTTATTTTGGCCCCACTTCCTTCACCAAACTGTCTGAAGGTGTGAAGTATGTTCGTTATGGAAGTGTTGGTTGTAGGGAAGAAAACGGTGTCATCTGCATAAGCAATTAATTTCCGCTCTCCAGACCCTTGTATAAATGTACCTTTAATGTTAGTGTCCTGTCTAATTGCTTCTAAGAGTGGTTCTAGTGTGAGTACATATAGGACTGGTGATAGTGGACACCCTTGTCTGACAGATCTTCTTCTACACACCATCCATTATTTTTAATGAAAACTCTTTCTAATCACCTGCATGACTACAGTAACTTCTTAAGCAAAAAAAGATGAGTTACAATGTTATGCATTGTGCATCATTTTTATGAAAACTTTGAAAATGCCTTACAGATTGTATCATTATTTATTATAACTCATATGCCGGTAAATAACTATGGACAAAGAGTTTATAAATCTTTGAAAACGATGCCACAATATGACTATAAGTTATACAGAAAAGTTATGCCCCTTGAAATAACTTTTACAGAGTTAGGTCCCCTGAAATATATGAAATTATGATGAAAAATGAAAAATGAAATAATACTGAGTAAGCAGGCGATTTCACACTAACAAAATATCACAGTTGTCAGCTCTGGAATGAAAGGAAGGCGTGTAGAAAATTTCATCTCAATCGGATGGGTCGTTCGCGAACAAATAAAGGCCATACGGACAGAGATACATAAATACATACAGAGATACATACGCACAAGTCTTTTTTATATATAAGATAAAGGAAAAATACTAAAGTGCATTATAAAATTGTAATATTTATAAAGATAAGCCACAATTTTTACATAATCTTTAAAGATTACTTAAAATTCTTATCCTTTCTTTAAAGGGCATATTTCTGTTGCTAATTTCCATAAAAATGCTAATACGGATTAAGATAAATACTATAATTATGTAAATGATATAATAAAGTTATACCACATTTAGTTATGTCCCCTGAAAATACTGTTATGTTACGTCCCTATCCTCTTTTAATTGCATGTCTACCTTTTAATGTGGTTTTATTTCGTACAAAACACTGTGTATTCACTGTGTGCATTGTATGTTTTCTTTTACATTTGCAAATACAACAAGATCAGTGACATCAAATGCAGCAAGATACTATAATTGTTTGTGCATATTATTTATTATTCTATACGTTAATACCCTGCAGACATTAAATGCGGGTTGCATTCAAAAATTGCATATGAATAGGAATTGTAGGTATCCTATTCAGACATTACGTTTTTATTGTCAGAAGCTACAATCAAACGTTTCTAGTCCTATAGTGTGAGTTATGTATCTTGGGGCAATGAGTCCATTCATTTGTGTTCATATCAAATTTGTGGACACAAACATGTCGTTAGAATGTTCCAAAATGCGCAAGAAAGCTTGTCTTTTTCAATTGTAAGTACGCTTTCAGCACGGAAGCCGAACTGGTGTAGTGGTTATATTCTCGCCTCTCGGCTCGGTGGTCCTGAGTTCGAATTTGTATCGGGTCGTAATTTTACAATGGATCTGACCTCCCTGGTCGTCCCTGGATGATGAAGGCAAGTCATCGCAACGTCCTTTGTTTTGCGTCATTGTGTTCTGTAAAACTGCACTACTTTGTGTTATTTTATATTGTTTACATTTCTACAGCTTTACCGCAGACAAGCCAGGAAACATCTTATGGCTGTGGACATGAGATTTCTGATGGACAGACAAGAATGAGAATATCCTTCAAAGGAACAAATGAAAAACATATTATAAAAGTTAAACGTAGACAGTCCAGTTTTTGTTTTCTTTTTTATCATGGCACGATGAAACATAAACTTAAATACATATTGACCACTAGAAAACTTGACGGGAAAAGAAGATGTGGAAACGAAGAGATATATGCCAGGATGGCTTAGCGGAATTGAGACAAAAACAGTGATCCGGCCATAGACTCTGGCGACGGTGTGAGATGCCGAACCAAGAATGCCTAAGTGTATTAGCATTGCACGGATAGTTATATTCCTAATGTGTAACACTGTCTTCTATCAATCATTCTTAGTATTATTGCCATCATTTATGTTCTACCATCTTTAGTTTCACTTGTTCCTTTCTATCCAAAGAATACCCCGCAGATGTACAGGAGTGTACACTACAAAAATGTATTAATTATGATCGTCAAGAACCAGTATTTAAAATGAGAGCTATTTAGGCTCATAGATCATGTATTTACATATTTACAATACTCATCATGTGGGTAATTGAACAAGCACATTTTCCTTCTTTGTCAGCGGGGATTGGGAAATATTACCACAGTCAGGGACAAAAGTTCACCGAACTACCCAGCACATCTTCAACAGCCAGCGAAGAGTTTTAATACTATGGTATCAGTTGCAAGCTGATTGTATGTCCGTCTTGCTTTACTTCTGAGTGACGACTGTCGACCAGATCCTCTGACCACCCTTACTGTTGCATTCTCTCTATATTATGATAGTCTATCTATTCGTCTGCATTGTTCACGTGCTCCCAGAGGACCTTCACCACATCTGCCTTATCATACATCACATCACCCCTTAATGATTATACACCAGCCAATCTGCCTGTCTGTTAATTTCCAACCACACCAGAGTGTCCTGGAGAAAAGATCCAGCGAATGCTCACAACCCGCGACCTCTAAATCGATGCATGCCATTCTGCACGAAGCATACCAGTCTTCACCTTTATCAGAAGTCTTAGTGAATCAGTTACAGTAATGACATGCGTATTCTGTTTGTTGTCCAACCAGAGGAAATCTGCGGTAACCGCCTCCGCTTCCATTTTCAGAAATTCGAATTGAAACACTGGAGATGTGGATTTACAGAAGAATGTGCCGCATTTGACTGAAACAAAATCGACTAATACAGAGGGTCTAGACAGGCTGGGAATAAAAAGAAAGTTAATGATAGAAATAAAAAGGGGACACCTTAAATACTTCGACCAAATTAACATGTTGGCACTGTGATTAAAAGAAAAAAAAAATAGGGAAGCGATGAAAGTACGCGAGCGTGATCTCCCACGTGGTGTCTTTAAAAAAAAAATAGAAAATAAAAAAAAAACTATCATCATCATGTGCCATGTCGATAAGAGTAGGAGGTCATGTTTCTTCATCTCACACCATCACCAGAGTGATCTCGGTCCTTTGTGTTCTGGATCAACTCTGCTGATGATATTCCTTAATGCCACCGTCTCATTCCATCCTCCATCATTTCTCTCGGTCTGCCTCTGCTTCTTTACTCACTGATCTTTCCAGTCGCCACGATGTTTTCCAACGCCTCTCTTATTATTATATAATCCAAGAAAGATGTTTGTATCTTTTTGAATAGTTGCAAACAATGTCCTACTTTCCTTAGTCTCTTCTAGGCAATCATTTTCTGAAATACATCTTTTGCTTGAACTATTCTGCTCCTAATTGCTAATGGCAAACTGCTGAACTTAACTTGCCCCCTTCTTCTTTCTTTCTTCTTCTGCCCTTTCTCCTCTATTGGGACATATGCCTTAACCAAACCACGCCAAGCCGTCCTATCTGTTGCTATCTCCTTCAGCTCACTCCATCTCCATCAAATATTGTTCACCTCTGTCAGTCTCTTGTCCATGCATATGTAGGACTCCCGCTATTGTCTTTACCTTGTGGGTCCCAGACAAGAGAGTATCTAATTCTAATACAATCCAGCCAACCACCAGCACTAGTGCCTAGTAAATCACAAATAGCCAATTAATGATGGGGCTGAATGCAACGTTCTGTAAAGGACATGCAACTAAATGTGTATATAAGTTAATGTAGTTGCATTTCCTTCACAGGTTGTCGCAGTCAATCCCAGCACCCTCTGCTGTTGTGATCTCTTGACAAGTTTACGTTCAGTACTTTGCCATTGCTTTCTGAACGACCGGCACCAATACCATTTCGTAAGAAAGCCAACGAAAGGCGATCTGCTGCAAAATCGCCCACAGCTGTGTTTCGAGCGCGGGTATGCGGGATCACGAACTACGCCCGTAACTCCTTCGATACGAAGCCGGCGAAAAATATACTCATCTCTTGTACACAGCCGTGATATTTGTATTGTACATTGGTCAGGTCTTAGCTAGATATGGCTGAACTACCGTATGACAGTAGACGGTAATACCTGCTTTCTGTTAGCGCCGGATGTTGTTGGTCAGGTCTTAGCTAGATATGGCTGAACTACCGTATGACAGTAGACGGTACTACCTGCTTTCTGTTAGCGCCGGATGTTGTTGGTCAGGTCTTAGCTAGATATGACTGAGCTACCGTATGACAGTAGACGGTACTGTAGCAGCACTCCCTGGGGTGAGGGGAAACTGATGCCACACCTTACTAACGGGAGGTGATCTGCCTGGGACCAGGGAACCTCAGTCTACTTTACCCCACCGGTCTCTGAATACCTATCTCACTGTTCAACTAACCAAGGCATACTACCCTCTCACACCTCGTCCTGAATGCATGACTCAACACTCAACTCTGGCATTTATATGGTAACAGAAGTGTGTATTGTACAAATGAGGATGATGATGGTTGGGATGATGATGATGAGATAGATATATTAACCGATAGGTCAGGCAAGATAGCAAGCCTGGGAGTAGCGTCAGAATGGAGCAGTCATCACTAGAAAGGCTTCGAGTAGACGCCACAGGTCATCTTGCCACTAGATCTCACCGGATGTAGATAGTCTTCCATCCAGCTCCCTTCTTCGCAAAGGTGAATGGATAATGGTGGGTCGATCTGGACTAGTTCCGGAAAACCTATCCCGTGATGCTCCAACTTGGTGTTCCACACAGATGACGAAATGTCCAAGGTCTTGTGGGTGGCCACAATATGAACACGGAGTTGCCCTCGCTTACAGAGTTCAAGCGAGTGTCAGAAATATGAGAGCAACTTCTCAGGTGATGAGATGGGATGCTGGTGCTGAAGGTATAGTCTATAGACTCCAGCGGATTCATAGGCCAAAATGGCCTGGCACTCAAAGTCAATACAATCTGGTTCTAGCTGGTAGTGGATATGTCAATAGTTGTGATGCAAGGCATAATCACTCCATAAAGGTACTTGCCGTGAGTGTAGTCGGTCGGCAGATAGGGTGAAAATAGTGAACATACTTTGTAATGACGATGGCCAAGGGTTAACAGGACTCAACCTCCAGTGTAGTAAACTTTGGTGACAATTACACGGTAGGATTCATATTGGAGTTCTAGGTCCACTACTCACACTTGCCTGGTCCCAATCACTGGACCCGTCACGAACTGATAAGACTTCACTCAAGAAGGTAGAATGTGGAAGACAACACTCAGTGAAAGTATATGGAACCAAGCTTACCCTAAGCGAGCTCCCTCTCACCTCTTTTCTCAGCCATATAGACTCTTCTCATGAGAGTCCCGGTCCCTACATATGCTGCTCACAGGCCGGAAAGGAACTGGGTCTAGGACCTGGCAGGCTGCTAAGTGTCCCGCTTCATCTTACCCGGATTAGAGTATAGCTCGGGCCAAGGTGGCTGGTCACTCGTCACTGGGGTGTCGGCCTACCCTGCAAAACTTTTACATGACATATAGGGTTAGTGAATCATTAGTAATGGTTGGCAGAATAGCCCTGAAGTAGGGCCGATGGTGAGCATCTGGACCCTCTCCTGGCTCACGCCAATCTCCCTGGTTCACGTCCCTATTACCAGCTAGCGCAGATATAGTACCGTGACTCAGATACAAAATCCAAATCAAATAGTATATACATGGTCTCAATCATTCTCCATGTAGCAGAGATCCACACCCCGTTCTCCCCTCCCTCATTAAGGGACAGAACATTTAGAACGGTGTCACTGCTCTTATATAACAGCCCTGTCCCTTCGGTTAATTCTCATATATTGTCCACCTCTCTGGAATCCACTATATATTAAGCTGGCATTCCATTGAGGGACACTATCTATAAGACAGATGAGAGGAAAGCGAAGAAGAAAAGCCAGTGGTCGCCTCACCAAGTGACAAAGACTTTCGACTCATGTCACGACCTTGAAACGACCTCCGATAGTTCTAACTATATTCGCACTCCAATCGCCTCGCCGAGCTGCCTCGATCGAGACCGCACATGCCCTAGTATAGGCGACATCATACACTACTTCCGCTTTCCTCCTCGTGACGTCATTCAGCATCGACGACGTTCGATTTCAGGAAGCTGGTTCATGTGTGAACTTAAATTAAAGCTCTCGTTGTCGTGAACCCAATTAACCCAACATACAGTAGCTGTGAATAACCCCAGCGCTGCTAACACAATAAATATATCTGTATTACACTGCGAGCAAATACGCGCTTTCAACAGGTTTTGTCTTCAGGCAACGCCAGTTGTCTGTTCACACTTGCCCAACTTTCCTGCGCCACGGTTAGTACACACCGCCTAGCACTATCGGGTCACCGAGTACCAAAGTTAAATAAACTAAAGGGTACACATACCTTCAGATGGCTGAACACCGTTTCATACTGGAGTAGGGTTTCTTCAACAACCTTGAGACATCGGTCACCCCAGCTCTCCATAATGAAAACACACTGTCGTCTGTGTCCGCCCGGCCTAATCAACTGCGCATGCGCCAACCACGTGCTGTCAGCCTGTGAATTATGTTCACCCGGTCTAGGTTTTGAGAATTATCTCGAACGCCAGTCAAAGGGCGATAATTGTCTTAGGACCGAGTCGGGTAGTAGTAGGGTTGTCTGCCTTATACCGCCCGGGCTGATTTTATACCTTTATACAAAAAGGCCGAATATTGTATACCACAAGGTCGAATCAAATGGCGTCTATTTCGTGACAGGTACTACCTGCTTTCTGTTAGCGCCGGACGTTGTTGGTCAGGTCTTAGTAGATATGACTGAGCTACCGTATGACAGTAGACGGTACTACCTGCTTTCTGTTAGCGCCGGATGTTGTTGGTCAGGTCTTAGTAGATATGACTGAGCTACCGTATGACAGTAGACGGCACTACCTGCTTTCTGTTAGCGCCGGATGTTGTTGGTCAGGTCTTGGTAGATATGTCTGAGCTACCGTATGACAGTAGACGGTACTACCTGCTTTCTGTTAGCGCCGGATGTTGTTGGTCAGGTCTTAGTAGATATGACTGAGCTACCGCATGACAGTAGACAGTACTACCTGCTTTCTGTTAGCGCCGGATGTTGTTGGTCAGGTATTACTAGTAGATATGTCTGAGCTACCGTATGACAGTAGACGGTACTACCTGCTTTCTGTTAGCGCCGGATGTTGTTGGTCAGGTCTTAGTAGATATGACTTAGCTAAAGTATGACAGTAGACGGTACTACCTGCTTTCTGTTAGTGCCAGATGTTGTTGGTCAGGTCTTAGTAGATATGACTGAGCTACCGCATGACAGTAGACGGTACTACCTGCTTTCTGTTAGCGCCGGATGTTGTTGGTCAGGTCTTAGTAGATATGACTGAGCTACCGCATGACAGTAGACAGTACTACCTGCTTTCTGTTAGCGCCGGATGTTGTTGGTCAGGTATTACTAGTAGATATGGCTGAGCTACCGCATGACAGTAGACAGTACTACCTGCTTTCTGTTAGCGCCGAATGTTGGGCGGCGCTTACCACACCCAACACCCCACGTTGGGCCAACGGCTTCGAGGAGAGACGCGAAATTGAGAGGGTACAAGCTTTATCTTGGTGCAAGGAATTAGACGGACAGTTAGAGCATTGCTTTGCTAATCCGGTTTCTTCTGCAGCTTATCTTGTTCAAGATGTATTCTTGTTATCTTTCATCAGGAGTAAACTAGGCGAGCCAAGAGAGAGGTCATGCTACATGGACAACACATGGTCTATTCAATTCAGCCATGGCTTTGTGCTATGTAGAGATGTAACTCTATCCCCAGTCCTAACCTATCTCGGAATCAAAGCGAGATGTAACATTTACGGGTTATAAGTCCTTGTCAATTGGCGTAGATGGGGGTGATACGGGTTGACTCTGATGGTGGGAGACACCTACAGGTGTCACTGATCAGCTACCACAACATCACAAATACTGAATTATTGGAAAGATCAGGTTGTGTGACAGTTTGTTCTTCGTAGACTTAGATGGATAGGACACGTTAGGATGATGGTAGAATACCAAAGGGCATCTTATTTGGTGAATTACAGATGGGTAAAAGATCACAGGTTCGGCCTCTACTATGATACAAAGATTGTGTAAGTGGAGCATGATTGATACAAGCATGAATATTGCACATTGGGAGCATGTCGCCAGTGAACGTGTTGCATGGAGGACAAATATCAGAAACGAAATAAACACAAAGAAGAAAATGATTGCTGATAGGTCACATACTGAGCGTGTGAAACGTAAGATGGTGCGTGATTGTGGAAATGACCATGTGTTCTTACTCATCCATTTACAGCACGAATAGACTGATCAGTCACATTGGCTACCGTAGTTACTATACCTTATAGTTACTATGCCTTTTTGGAACACAATGTAACCAATTATCGTTGGTCAAGACGGTAAGTGTCCAATGAATTTATATTGTGCTAACTATATTCACTCCTATCAATATATGAACCGGTTTTCAATAAGTGATTTAAATTATTTTTGTTTTTATTTGCAACACGATCTTAAGTAAAGGAACTTTTGTTTTCTTGACTTATTGCTTCAGTAACTGGTCTAAGATCGAGGCTCCGATAGGCGGACAGTCAGATAATCCTTTGTTGATCCGGCAGCTCCAACAGCTTGTCTTGCTCCAGATGTATCGGTGCTTCCTTTTCTCTGGAGTAAACTAGGCAGGCCGAGCGAGAGAGAGAGAGAGAGAGAGAGAGAGAGAGAGAGAGAGAGAGAGAGAGAGAGAGAGAGAGAGAGAGAGAGAGAGAGAGATGGTCATCACATGGTCTGTACAATTAAACCCACGCCTTGTGCTATGGAGAGGTATAACCTTATCCCTAGGCCCCGCCATGGCTTGCAGCTATTATGCTTTTTTTTTTCTTGAAGCACAGTGGAACAAACTGTCGTCTGTCAAGACAGCAAGGTGCCAGTATTAGCAGTAGTAGATTTATTGCTTGATGTTTCCCTACAGTTCTACAGGGCTGTATATCTTCAATATGTTTCAATTATCTCTGGCTTTATAATGCCATGACAACGGGAAAGTTATGGAGGAAAAGAGGCAGAGGGAACTCGTCTGTTTCTGATGCTCCCGTTCCCTTCGTTCGTCTGTTTCAGAAGCTCGTAATGTCTTTTCCTTTCTGGTAAAAATTTTAAAACAAAATGATTTTAAACTAACTACTTCCATTGGATCCGCGGGAGGGAGAACAACATCTGTACAAAATTTCATCTCAATCGGATGGACCGTTCGGGAACGCATACAGGACAAACAAACAAACAAACATTATCTTTTATAAATATATATAACATGTAACATTGAAAAAGAAAAAACAATTGATGTATTATCAAGGAAAAGTAGAAACATTTGTTATAAATCTCTCATGTATTTAAAATAACGTCAATACTTTTACACAAACTATAAAAATGATTTAAAATTCTAATCCCTTTATGTAAATTGCACGTAACCATTGTTAATTTCTCTGAAAATATTTATACAAGATTAAGATAAATACTATAATTATGTACATCGCATAGTGCAGTTATACTACTTTCAGTAATGTCCTTTGAAATATGTGCAACGCGTCTATTTTAATTACATGTCTAACTTTTAATGTTGTTTTATTTCGTACAACACAGTGTGTAATCTCAAATTGTGCATCGTGCATTTGCAAATAAAACAAGATCCTAGTCATCAAATGCAACAAGATTCTATAATTCTTTGTGTAATGACTGCATACAGCATATTATTACTTTTACACAAACTTTGATACTTAAAATTCCCATCCCTTTATTTATGCTGCATATAACTATCGCCAATTTCTATGAAAATTTTATTAAAGATTAAGCTAAATACTAGTTAAAAAGTTGGTTGCATATCGTTACAGGACGTTGCAGTCAGCACCAACATTTTTTGGTGTTGTTATCCCTTGGCAAGTTTACGCTCAGTAATTTGAATTGCTTTCTGAACGATCGGCCCCCATACCATTTCGTAAAAAAACCAACGCAACGAGGCCTGCTGCCAAATCGAGCCCAGCTGTGTTTCTAACGTGGGTATGCGGGATCACGAACTGCGTCCGTGTAACCTCTTCGCCACGAAGCCGGCAAGATAAATACTACATTTATGTAAATCGCATAACACAGTTATACAACTCATAGTAATGTCCCTTGACCTATCTGTTATGTTGTTATGTCCCTTTTCCCTACTTTAATTATATGACTACCTTTTAATGTTTTTTCATTTCGTACAGAACAGTGTGTATTCACAAGGTGCGTTGTTGCTGTTGTTTTTTTCCCTTTACATTTGAAAATATAACTAGATCCAAGACATGAAATGCAGTAAGATTATATAATTGTTTGTGTAATGACTGCATACCATTCTATACAGTAATACCTCGCTGAGATTTCAATTATTGAATTTAGATTGTTACCCTTTAGTTTATAAGGTTTTCGTTATCTCAAATCTACGGACACAAATATTTCGTTAGAATGTTCCACTGTACCCAAGAAAGCTTGTCTTTTTCAATTGTAAGTACACTTTCAAATCGGAAGCCGAGCTGGCGTAGTGGCTAGGTGCTCGCTTGTCTGCTCGGTGGACAATGGATCTTGCCTACCTGGTCGTCCCAGGCTGATGAAGATTAGTAGTCGCAACGTCCTTTGTTTTGCGTCATTGTGTTCTGTCAAACGGTACTACTTCGTGTTATTTTATAGTGTTTACATTTCTACAGATTTACGGCAGACAAGCTATGAAGATCTAATGGCATCGGAAATGAGATTTCTGATGAAAATGCAAAGAATACCATGGACGGACAGACAAACGAATGAGAATGTCCTTCAAGGAACAAATGAAACACATTAGAAAAGTTAATGCAGACAGGCCTGTTTTTATTTTATTTTATTTTATTTTATTTTTTTAATTTAAAAATAAACCTGAAAAATTAGTGACCACTTGCAAATTTGACGGGACAAGAGGATGTGGAAACGAAGAGATATATGCCAGGATGGCTTAACTTAATTGAGACAAAATCAGAGACCCGGCCTTAGTCATTGGCGTCGGTATGAGATGGCGAACCAAGACTGCCTAAGCGTTGTAGCATTACACAGATAGTTCCATATTCCTAATGTGTGCCACAGTCCTCTATCAATCATTCTTAGTATTATTGCCATCATTTATGTATTACTATTGTTAATTTCATTTGTTCCTTTCCATCCAAAGAATAACCCACAGATATGTAGGAAAGCACACTACAACATGTATCAATATGATCGCCAAGAACCAGTATGTTGTTAAGTATTGTTTTATCAGGGATTTTCTATGTGTTAAGTCGTCTTTTATGATGCCTAAACCCGGTGCTTCCAATTATTATATCATTGATATTTGCCGATTCTATTAATTTCTCTCCTTTTTAATTGCTTGTGCCTAAATCATAATTTCCCACTATATCCTAAATTTTTCCCTTTTCTACTTTTCCATTAAAATCTCCTAGTATTATTTTTATTTCTTGTGACTTAATTTGATACATCGCCATTTCTACTTCATCGTAAAGTATTTGTTCATCACTACTACGGTTGTTGGTGTGTATACATGTATACTATTTATATCTATTGATGTGCCTGTCATTTTGACCAGAATAACTCTATCTGAAATATACCAGTAACCATTAATTGACGTGGCTGTTTTGTTTTAATCAAATAGTACTCTTACTCCTTTCTTGTGTGTTTCCCCTACGGAGTAAATTATTGTATGTTTGTCGGTTATAATTTTGCCGATCCCTTCCATCTAATCTCACTTATAAAAAGAATATTCATTTCCGTGCTTTCATTTTCTGTTATCACATTGTTCAACTTTCCCAACTCATTTAATCTTCAAACATTCCATGATCCTATTTTAAATGTATGCCCTATTTTAAATTTATTCGTTATGATTTTGCCATCGGTATCTGCATGACGGCCTGATGTCACACGTGTTTCATGACTGTCCCTCCCTGACGAAGATGTCCTAAGACAGCCATTAACGTCGTTCGCTGCCTCTCATGTGTAACTATTAAGGAAATCTTAGGAAGATAATATGGTTGACCGTCTCTGCACCCTAGACAGATCAATCGAACCTACACTTTGATCTTAGCCAACAGGCCGAGAAGCGATAAGCACATATTAATGACACTTGGCCTTTTACAGACCGGACAAAAATTGATAAATTTCCAAGATCCTGTTAGCAACATTGAATGGAGAAAACATATTACGTCAAAGAAAAGTATAAAAATCCGTTATAAATCTCATATGTGTGTAAAATAAAGCCTTTACTTGTAAACAAACTTTGAAGACGACTTAAAATTCTTATCCTGTTATTTATGCTGCATATAACTGTCGTCAATTTCTATGAAAATGTTATAAAAAATTAAGATACTATAATTATGTAAATCGCATAATACAGTTGTACTACTTTTAGTAACGTAACTTCAAATAACTGTTATGTTATTATATCCCTTTCCTTATTTTAATTACTTGCCTACCTCTTAATGCGGTGTTATGTCATTCAAAATAATGTGTAATGACAAGATGTATTGTGTGTTTTCCTTTACATTTGCAAACACAACAAGATCCCAGTCATCAAATGAAACAAGATTATGTAATTGTTTTTGTAATGACTGCATATTATTTATTATTAGTTTTACACACACAATGAAGACGACTTAAAACTATTACCCCATTATTTATGTTGCACACAACTGATGCCAATTTCTATGAAAATGTTATAAAACATTAAGATAAATACTACAATTATTTAAATTGCATAATACAGTTATACTTCTTTTAATAATGCCCATTGTAATAGCTGTTATGTTGTTATGTTCCTTTCCTCTATTTTATATTTATTTATTTATTTATTTTTTTTAAATAGTTTTTTTGAGTCTACCAGAATTTAATTTTTTATAAAATATACATAAACTGCTTGATGCTAGGCAATGGAGTTGGCATTGGAAGCAATACGGGGCCACAAGTCTGTACACTCTTTAGCTACTGGACAGGTAATTGCGGAACCTTTCATTTCTCCCTTGGGATTGACAATGACACCTGCATTATCTTCTAAATAGAGAAACAATCCATAATTTCTTCTGAGCTGTTTTCCCTGTCGTATAACCACAGCTGGCATATCCCTTGTTTTTCGTAATTCAGGCTTTCCTTTCTTCACTGTTGCCACGAACATGTACCCAATACCTGCAGTCCCTGTATTGTCAGCACAGTTGATGGCTGCTCCAACTGGCAGACCCAGGGAGATGCCGAATTTTCCACCGGCTGAACCACCACGACCTCTATTTTAATTACAAAACAGTGTGTTTTACAAGGTGCAATGTGTGCTTTTCTTTACATTTGCAAATACAACATTGATCCCAGACATCAAATGCAGCAAGATTATATAACTGTTGGTGTAATGACTGCATACTATTTATTATTCCATACATTAATTCATCGAAGACATTCAATGTGGTTTGCATTAAACAATTGTATATAAATAGCAATAGTAGGTATCCAATTCAAATATTAAGTTTTTATTTGCTGAACCAAACTGTGTTAGTCCTAGAGTGTGAATTACTTCTCTTGGAACAATGAGACCTTTCATCTGATTTAGATTGTCCCCCTTTAGTTTACATCATTTTCAACCTCTCAAATCTATAGAGACAAATATTTCCTTGGAATGTTCCACTATGCACAAGAAAGCTTGTCTTTTTCAATTTTCAGCTGAGCTACCGTAGAGGCTATATGCTCGCTTGTTGGCTTGGTAGTCAAGAGCTCGAATCTGTATAGGGGAGGAATTTTACAACGGATCAGGCCTCCCTGGTTGTCTCTGGCTGATGAAGACTAATCGTCGCAACGTCCTTTGTTTTGCGTCATTGTGTTCACTTCTTCGTTTTAGTTTATAGTGTGTTACTTTTTACAGCTTTACCGCAGTGGAATGGCAGTGGAAAATGAAATTTCTGATGAAAATGAAAAGAATGCCATGGATGGACAGACAAATAATGAGTATGTAATTCAAGGAACAATTGAAAAACTTATTAGAAAAGTTAAACGCAGACAGTCCAGTGTTGTTGTTTTTTTTTTTACATCATCATAGCACGGTTAAAAATAAATTTGAAAACTTAGTGACCACTAGCAAACCTGACGGGAAAAGGGGATGTGGAGACTAAAAGATATATGCCAGGATGGATTAGCGTAACTGAGACAAAAACAGAGACCCGGCCATAGACACTGACGACGGTGTGAGTTGGCGAACCAAGACTGTCTAAGCGTAGCAGTATTGCACAGATGTCACCCGTGGACTCTTGACTGTCCCTCACTGACGAGGATGTCCTAAGACAGCCATTACGTCGTTCGCTGACTCTGATATGTGACTATTAAGGAAATCTTGGGTAGATAATGTGGTTGACCGTCTCTATACCCTAGCCAGATCAGTCGAACCTACACTTTGATCTAAACCAAAAGGCCGAGAAGCGGTAGTCACATATTAATCGGTTTCCAGAGTCGCCCCATTAAGTCCCCAAGTATCTGTGTGCCGGGTGATCATCTCGGTCCCTGGCAAGATCAAGCGCAGATTTTTTATTTATTTATTTATTTATTTATTTATTTATTTTTTTTTTTTTTTTTTTGGGGGGGGGGGGGGGTTGGCTGTTACCCCAGACAAGCTGGTTCCCCCGCCTCCCCCGTTTTTTTTTTTTTTTTAAACCCTTAGTCCCACTGTGAGCCATTGCCCACAGTGGTCCACCAGGCCCACATCTAGTGTGAAGTTATGTGAGGTGGTTTGATCATCCCGGCCCCCGACCAGACCAGGTGCACTACTGAGACGGGAGACCAGCAAAGGACAGAGAAGGATCATCCCGGCCTCCGACCACACCAACCGCACTACTGGAAAGGAGGGAGGGGGGGAGAGGGGGGCAGCAAATGCTCTTTGATTTTAGCCAGAAGTCCCAGAAGCGAGCGATAGGCAGATATTAATGACTCTTGGCCTTTTACAGGCCGGACAAAAATTGATAGCATGAGTTTAATTCTCGCGGTAACAATGAATGACGAAAACATTTTATTTAATATCAATAACAAGTACAAAAATCCGTTATAAAACTCTCATGTACGTAAAATAAAGGCATTACTTTTATATACAGTTTGAAGGTGACTTAAAATTCTTATCTGATATTTATACTGCACATAATTGTCGCGAATTTCTATGAAAATGTTATACAAGATTAAGATACTATAATTATGTAAACCGCATAATAGAGTTGTTCTACTGTTTAGTAATGTCCCTTCAAATAACTGTTATTTTATTATGTCCCTTTCCATTATTTTAATTGCATGTCTGCCTTTTAATGTGGTTTTATTTCATACAAATCAGTGTGTGATGGCAAGGTGCCTTATATGTTTTCCTTTACATTTGCAAATACAACAAGATCCCGGTCATCAAGCGCAGCAAGATTCTATAATTGTTTGTATAGTGTCTTCATACTATTTATTATTAGTTTCACACACATTTTGAAGATGACTTAAAATTATTATCCCTTTATTTATTATTTATGCTGCATATAACTGTCACTAATTTCTATGAAAATGTTATAAAAAACTAGCAGACCCGGCCCGGCTTCGCCCAGGCCCTGGTGCGGAGCATCTCATTTAATTCATATAAGTAGTCATATAAGCTCCCGTTCCCGACTGTCTGTCTATTTGTCTGTCTGTCTGTCTGTCTGTCTGTCTGTCTGACCCTGCCCGGCATCGCCTAGCTCCTGATGTGGAGCATCTCATTTAATTCATATAAGTAGTCATATAAGCTCCCGTTCCCGTTCCCGACTATCTATCTGTCTGTCTGTCTGTCTATCTGTCTGTCTAACTGTATGACCCGGCCCGACTTCGCCCAGCCCCTGATGGGGAGCATCTCATTTAATTCATATAAGTTCCCGTTCCCGACTATCTGTCTGTCTGTCTGTCTATCTGTCTGTCTGTCTGTCTGTCTGTCTGTCTGTCTGTCTGTCTGTCTGTCTGCCTGTCAGTCTAATCATTTATTGGTTGCGGTTAGAACAACCTTAGATAAACGAAGACCAACTTACAAAAAGCATTAGAAAGAGCACTTGAAAGATCTTTACATATTCCCCCAACAATTAACTTGGGTAAATGGAGCGGCGGCAGCAGCAGCAGAAGCAGAAGAAAAAGGAGTAGTAGGAGGAGGGCGGAGGAAGAGTGTGGAGGAGGGAGGAGGAGGAGGGAGGAAGAGATAAGCGGAGAGAGGAGGAGGAGGAGGGAGGAGGAGTAGGGAGGAATAGGAGGGAGGAGGAGGAGTAGGGAGGAATAGGATTGACGAGGATGGAGGAGGAGAGATTAGGAGGAGGAGGGGGGAAAGAGGAGAAGGAGGAGGAGGGAGGAGGAGGGAGGAGGAGGAGGGAGGAGGAAGAGGGAGGAGGAGGGAGGAGGAGGAAGGAGGAGGAGGAAGGAGGAGGAAGGAGGAGGAGGAGAGAGGAGGAGGGAGGAGAGAGGAGGAGGGAGGAGGAGAACGCAGGAGGAGGAGGAGGAGATCGCAGGAGGAGGAGGGGGAGGAGGAAGAGGGAGAGAGAGGAGGAGGGCGGAGGGAGAAGGAGGAGAGAAAAGGAGGGAAGAGGTGGAGGGAGAAGGAGGAGGGAGGAGAAGGAGGGGGATGAGGAGGAGGGAGAGGAGGAATGATGAGGAGGGAGGAGGAGGAAGAGGGAGGAGGGGGGATGTTGAGGAAGGAGGAGGAGGGAGGAGAAGGGAGGAGGTAGAGGGAGGAGGAGGGAGGAAAAGGGAGGAGGAGGGTGGAGGAAGGAGGTAGAGGGAGAAGGAGGTAGAGGGAGGAGGAGGAGGAAGGAAAGGGAGGAGGAAGAGGAGGAGAAGGGAGGAGGAGGAGGGTTGAGGGAGGAGGAGGAGGTAGGGGGAAGAGGAGGAGACGGGAGGAGGAGGGATTAGGAGGGAGGAGGAAGAGGGAGAAGAAGGGAGGAGGAGGAGGATGAGGGAGAAGGAGGCAGGAGGAGGAGGGAGGCAAGAGGATGAAGGGGGAGGAGGAGGGAGGAGGGAGAAATAGATAGGCGGAGAGAGAAGGAGGAGGGAGAAGGAGGGAGGAGGAGGAGTAGGGAGGAATAGGAGGAATTAGGAGGAGGAGGGGGAAAGAGGATAAGGAGGAGAAGGGAGGAGGAGGGAGAAGGAGGAAGAGGGAGGAGGAGGGAGGAGAAGGAAGGAGGAGGAAAGAGGAGGAGGGGGGAGGAGGAAAGAGGAAGAGGTATTCGGAGGAGGGAGAAGGAAATTGTATATAAATAGGAATACAATCAATCAATCAAGTGCCTTCTCCGCAATGAAGGTTGGCTGCAACGGATCTCCAACACTGACTGTCTCTTGCCTTGACTGTACATTCTGTCCATCTCTTGATGTTATCCTCCCACTTGTATCGTTGTCTACCTCTTGCTCACTTGCCCTCAACCTTGCCTTCCAGTATGGTTTTTATAATAGTAGCATGTCTTTTAACGTGGCCAAAATATTTTGCCTGTCTCTTCTTTATTTCTATTTTTCTAGGACCTCTGCATTTGATTGTTTTTGTTTCCATGAAATACGACCTATTCGTCTGTATATCCACATCTCCAGGGCCTCTATGCGCCTTTCTAGTTGCTTGTTCAATGTCCAGGCTTCCGAGCCATACCGTAGAGTTGAATATACGTAGCATTTGACAATTCTCATTTTTAATTCGTTATTAATCTCTCTAGATGTTAATACTGATTTCATGCCGTTGAAAGCATTTTTGGCCATTCCTATTCACTTTTTGATTTCCATTTCACTTCTGCCAATTCTTGTTATTATATGTCCAAGATAAGAGAAACTTTTTACTTGTTATAGTATCTGCCCGTTTACTGTGATGTTCATTGATGACCTTTCCTTTTCACTGCTAATTATCATAGTTTTTGTGTTTTGGATGTTAATATCTAAGCCACATTCTGCACTGTGCCTGTTTACTTCTTCCACTAGGTCTTGCAACTCTTGCTCACTTTCTGCTAGCAACACGGTATCGTCAGCATATCTAAGATTGTTTATGATTTTTCCATTGATGCTGAGTCCAAGCATTTCAACTTGTTTAAAAATTATCTCTGTGTACAGTACACATCCCTGCCGTACTCCTCTTTTTATCTCTATAGGTGACGAATAGTTATTACCGCATCTAATAGACGCCACTTGTTCCCAGTACAAGTTACTAATAAGTCTGATGTCCTTTCCGTCTACTCCTATATCTTGAAGGCACGTAATAAGTCGTTCATGTTGTACTCTATCAAAAGCTTTCTTGTAGTCTATAAAACAAACATATACACTTTTTTGAACTTCTATATGTTTTTCAATTAACATCCTCAAACAGATTATTGCTTCTCTGGTGCCGCTGTTTTTGCGGAACCCAAATTGTTCTTCAGCTGCTTCCTCATCTATTTTATGTTGAATTCTTTCTTGTTTGACCTTGAGTAGTATCTTAGTTATGTGGCTCATTAAGCTAATAGTTATGTAATCCTCACACTCAACAGCTCTTGACTTCTTCGGTATTGTGATGAAAATGGATGTTTTCAAGTCCATGGGGATGTACCCAGTATTATATATATCATTACATAATTCTGTGATAGTTTCAATGCCAAAGCTGGATAAGGATTTTATCACCTCTGTTGTTATCTTGTCAGGACCTGTAGCCTTTCCCTCTTTCATATTTTTAATAGCCTCTTCTATTTCAGCCGTTAATATTTTTGGTCCATCTTGAATATTATACAATGTTGGTCTATTGACCCTGTTGTCCCAGAATAAATCTTCTGTGTACTCTGTCCATCTTTTTATTATGTCAGTGTTATTAATTATAATTTCTCAATTTTTTCCTCTGATAAAACCGTTTCCTGTTATATTATTTTTCTTCTTTGTAAATCTTTTTATCCATCCATCCATCCATCATGTGCCATGCCGGTAAGCGTGGGCGGTCATGTTCTGCCATCTCACTCGATCACCAGAGTCGTGGATCAACTCCGTGTTTCTGCCTCGGCCATGCCACAAGGCCAGGCCATCCAGGTACTTGCTTCTAGGTCTTCCCATTTCTATATGCCCATGTTCACTTCATTATATCTTTTTATATGTTCATGTAATTCTTTCGAGTTGTGTTTTATTTCTAGATCCTCCATTTCTTTGCAATGTTTCTGCAGCCACTCTTCTTTGGCAACTCTGCACATGTGACGTATTTCTCTGTCTATTATTATATACTCTGGAGTGTTCTTTGCTTTCTTTCTTTGAGACATTTTACTCAATATTTCATCGGTTATCCATAATTGTTTTTTCTTATTAATTTTCACTGGCAAGGTGGTATTTGCAGTCTGAATACTGGTTTTTATACTTTCCCAATTTGTATCATATCTATTTTTGACTTAAACTAGATATAGTTGTCTTACTTCTGGTTGTTTCAATGCCGATATTTCTACTTGAGATGTCTTCGATTTCCTTATTCCTGGGTTTTTAAGTTTTATTTCTAATTTTAATACTACATGCTTTTCCACATCTTGCTGTCTCAAGCGGAATGTATCAATTCGTGTGCTGACTCCCTTCTGGGTCATGACACAAGACTGTCAAGAATTCCCTCGCTGTCTTCCTCAACCTCTCTCTCCATAAATATTTCCAGTTATCACAATGTGTTCCAATTTTTGTCTTCTCATTGTGAGGCCAAAATGAAGATATATATATATATCTGATATTTGTGAAAATGTTTATTTGCTACTTAACCTCCCTCAAAATATCCAGGGAACACACACACACACACACACACACACACACACACACACACACACACACACACACATACACACACACACACACATATATATATATATATATATATATATATATATATATATATATATATATATATATATATATATATATATATATATATATTAGGGGCGTTCATTTGAAACCCGTTCCAACGGTTTGATTACAAAAGCGTGAAAGAAACATTAACAGGTGTGATAGATTTAAACAATGCATTCATTTTGAATGAATTATACACATGGGTTGGTCAGAAGAAGTCGCCGTAGGCATTCAGGCAAGCATCCCATTGCTTAGGTAGGCGGAGAATGCCTTCCGCACATAAAGATTGTAGTTGCTCACTGAACCAAGTGTTTACCGCGTTCATTACGTCTGCATCTGTGTGAAATCGTTGCCCCTTGAGAGTTTTTTTTAAAGAGGTCCGAACAAATGAAAATCATATGATGACAAATCAGGACTATAGACTGGATGATGCAGAATTTCCCACTTCTTCTTTGCTAATGCTTCCTGCACAGTCTTTGCGACATGCGGACGAGCATTATCGTGCAACAAAATCACGCCGCGAGAAAGCATGACGGGTAGTTTATTCTTGATGGCTTTTTGCAGCTTGTCTAGTGTTTGCAAGTAATGGGTAGAGTTGATGTTGACACCAGGTTCTTTAAAGTCGGCCAACAATAGCCCTTCATGATTTAAAAAAAAAAATAAAAAAATGCGCTCAGAATAACCAGCGTAAACCTGTAAATTGAATTTTTTGGCTTTTGGTGATCCAGCATGCTTCCATTGCATGCTCTCTCTTTTGCTGCTCGGCTCAAATGGTGATACCATGATTCATCGCCTGCCACTATGCGGAAGAGAAATGTATCACCCTCCACTCTGTAACGCAGCAAGTGGTTCAAACATCATCCCATGCGTTCCTCTTTTTGGTGGTCGGTCAACATCCGTGGTACCCACCGTGAACACACCTTCCGATATTGCAGTTTCTTATGAACGACCTTTTGAATTGTCCCAATTGACACATCAAATTATTTCGCTAGCGAACGTATGCTTTGACAACGGTTCGTCTGTACTACTGCATCAGTTTTGGTGATGTTTTTTCTGTTGCACCGGCCGTCGAAGATATGTCGTGAACTGACGTCCTTTCCGAAACATTCGTGCCCAGTCTGTCACTGTTGTCTTCGACACACATTTGTTACCGTACGCTGCCTGCATTCTTCGATGAATGTCCACTGGTCGACATCCTTCAAATGAAAGAAAATGAATCACCGCTCTTTGAACTTCTTTGGACGGATTTTGAATCAACCCGGTCATTTTCTCAACAGTCAGAAACAGAACCTATGCATAATGGGACGATAAGCACTTGCTCTTTTATTCATTGGTCAGTACTTATCACATGACTATGACATTATCATGTTTAACGTACGCAATTACGCGCGGTGCGGCACGAACGGATTTCAAATGAACGCCCTTTATATATAGCGGTAGCGAGGTAGGAGTATCACCCCTATCAAAGGAGAAGTAAGACGCCTCCTTCCCCCCGCTAGCCTACGGGACACCCTTGGGCAAGGTGGAGTACCCGTTTAGCCCCCCGATCAGGGTTACGTGAAGCCAAGGGTGCAGGTGGTGGATGAAGATGGAGAGCAGCCAATAGATAGTTGTAGGTTATGGTCTCCACCTTCACGACGGTAGGCAGAGGATCTCTATTTTGAGGAGACAATGGCTACGGTCACTGACCAGTATGGTCACTGCTAGGAAGGAAAGAAATGGCAAACTACCTTTTTTACAGATGCCAAGAAAATCATGTTGTGTGGACTCATCGATAATCAGAGAAACGGCGTAAATGGCTGATCCACGACTCTGGTGATCGAGTGAGATGGCAGAACATGACCGCCCACGCTTACCGGCATGGCACATGTTGGATGGATATATATATATATTAATCTACAGAAGCCGAACAGAAGGAAGACCACGCATTGACACCAGCGGCACCCAAAATAAAGAGAAGGTCAACAAATTCATGCAGGCTCTAGCGGATACTCTGCCTCGCCCCACAAACGGAAATTCCACCGAGAGATGGAGTCATTTTCGTGACACCGTCTACAATACAGCACTATCAACATTTGGCAAGAAGCAAACTAAGTCAACCGACTGGTTTGAAGCACACTCTGAAGAGATGCTCCCAGTCCTGGAGATAAAGAGACATGCATTCTCAATGTATAGAACATCACCTTCAGAGAAAACACTGCAGGCATTGCGAACGGCCAGAAATAGAGTACAACAGATGGCAAGAAGATGTGCGAACAGGTACTGGCTACAGCTCTCTGCTCAAATTCAAACTTGTGCAGACACTGGAAATATAAGAGGAATGTACGAGGGCATCAAGCAAGCTGTTAGTCCATCAAAAAATAAGATGGCCCCTTTACGATCAACTGAGGGGGTAATCATAAAAGATCGAGCGAAACAAATGGATCGCTGGGTAGAACACTACTCAGAGCTATACTCAGTGGATAACACTGTCAGCGAAGAAGCTCTGGAAGCCATCGATCAACAGTCCGCCATGCATGCCCTGGATAACGAACCTTGCCTCACAGAAATCAGCGAAGCACTAGATTCTCAAATCCGATAAGGCACCTGGAAAAGATAGTATTCCACCTGAGATTTTAAAATGTAGCAAAGAAACAATCATCCCAGAACTGTATGCAATATTTCACCTCTGCTGGAAAGAAAAATCAATACCACAAGATATGAAAGACGCAAACATCGTTACCCTTTATAAAAACAAAGGCGACAGAAGCAACAGCAACAACTATCGCGGCATTTCCCTACTCAGCATTACAGGCAAGATTTTTGCCAGAGTAATCCTTAATAGATTACACATTCTTGCTGAAAGAATCTACCCCGAATCGCAGTGAGGATTTAGACCCAACAGGTCCACCATCGATATGATTTTCTCACTCCGGCAGCTCCAAGAGAAGTGCAGAGAACAAAGGAAGCCATTATATATTGCCTTCATCGACCTCACAAAGGCATTTAACCTCGTGAGCAGAAGCGGCCTTTTTAAGGTCATTGAAAAGGTTGGATGTCCACCCACCCTTCTTAGTCTCGTGAAATCATTCCACGAAAACATGCAGGGGACCATTTTATTTGACGGCTCAACATCCCAGTCATTCAGCATCAGCAGCGGAGTAAAGCAGGGATGCGTGCTTGCTCCTACACTATTCGGTATCTTCTTCACTGTTCTCTTAAGGCAGGCATTTGGGACTGCCACTGAAGGCATATACCTCCATACAAGATCTGATGGCAAACTTTTTAACCCATCAAGACTCAAGGCAAAGACCAAAAAAAGATCAAGATGCGTAAGAGAACTACTTTTTGCAGACGATGCAGCACTGACTACTCATACAGCAGAAGATCTCCAAAGGCTCATAGATCGTTTTGTAGCCGCCTGCAAAGACTTTGGGCTCACCATTAGCCTAAATAAAACACAGGTGATGGAACAAGATGCTGGTGCGCCTCCGTCAGTCAAAATTTCTAATTACGAATTGAAGGTCGTCCACGAGTTTGTGTATTTGGGGTCGACAATATCAGATAATCTTTCATTAGAGACAGAAATAGACAGACGCATTGGAAAGGCAGCCACAACATTTTCCAGGCTAGCTAAAAGAGTTTGGGAGAATAATAGACTAACAGAGCGTACAAAATCTCAAGTATATAAAGCTTGTGTTGTTAGCACACTACTCTATGGGTCTGAATCCTGGACCTTGTACTCAAGACAGGAAAGGAAGTTGAATTCCTTCCAAATGAGATGTCTGAGACGTATCCTGGGCCCCAACAAACTACAGTCAGGTCTTAGTCAGATATGACTGAGCTACCGTATGACAGTAGACGGTACTACCTGCTTTCTGTCAGCGCCGAATGTTGGGCGGCGCTTACCAAACCCGACACCCCACATTGTGCCAACGGCTTCGGGCGGAAGAGCGCAATTGGGAGGGTACTAGCCTTATCCTCGTGCGAGGAAATGCAACCCAAAGACAAAATAAGTCATGGCAGGGCAGACCAGGCCCTAAGCCTTGGTTGGCAGCTGGTCTAGGATCGAAGTTCCGACAGGCGGACAGTTAGAGCATTGCTTTGCTGATCCGGCAGCTTCTGCAGCTTGTCTTGTTCCAGATTATAGGTGTTAACTTTCCTCTGGAGTGAACTAGGCAGGCAGAGAAAGGGATCATGCTGCATGGGCAACACATGGTTTCTTTATTTTAGCCCAGGCTTTGTGCTATGCAGAGGCAATAACTCCATCCCTGGTCTTTGGTCAGTCGTGAGGGTCTGTTCAAAGCACTAAAGAAGATTGGCTGCCCACCAACTCTTCTGTCCATTGTGGAATCGTTCCACACAGGCATGAAGGGTATAATCAAGTTTGATGGCTCAACTTCAGAAGAGTTTGAAATCAAGAGCGGAATTAAGCAAGGTTGTGTACTATCCCCCACCCTCTTTGGGATATACTTTTCACTTCTACTGAAATATGCCTTTCGTGATCAGGATGACGGTATATACATTCACTCACGCTCAGATGGTGGCCTCTATAATGCTCAGAGATTGAAGGCCAAGACCAAAATTAGCAGGGTACTAATCAGAGAGTTGCTTTTTGCGGATGATGCTGCGATTACGACCCACTCTGAGGAAGAATTACAACATCTACTATCTGCACTCTCCAATGCTTGCCCTGAATTTGGTTTAACAATTAACAAAAAGAAGACACAGATTATGTCACAAGGTGCACATGGTGTACCATCAATCTTTATTGACGACGCCGAACTAGAGATAGTAGACCATTTTACATATCTAGGATCAGAGGTAAATAGCAAATTATCCCGCGATCAGGAAATCAACATCAGGATTGGCAAGGCAGCAACAACAATGAACATGTTAGCAAAAAGAGTCTGGGAGAACAGGAAGCTTACTGCCAAAACAAAAGTCCTCGTCTACCAAGCCTGTGTCCTTAGTACTCTTCTTTATGGCAGAGAAACCTGGATAACTAACTCACGCCAAGAGAACCGTTTAAACAGCTTTCATATGCGGTGTCTGCGAAGAACACTTGGTATTAAGTGGCAAGACAAAATCACAAATACTGAAGTATTGGAAAGATCAGGTTGTGTGACGGTGTATTCCATGCTCAGTCTTCGTAGACTTAGATGGATAGGACACGTTAGGAGGATGGATGATGGTAGAATACCAAAGGACATCTTTTTTTGTGAATTACAGACGGGTAGGAGATCTCAGGGTCGGCTTCTACTACGATACAAAGATGTGTGTAAGCGGGACATGATTGATACAGGCATTGATAATGCACATTGGAAGCACATCGCCGCTGAACGTGTTGCATGGAGGGCAACTATCAGAAATGGAATAAAGACAAAGGAGAAAATGATTGCAGCTAAAGCACACACAGAGCGTGAGAGACGTAAGATGGTGCAAAATGGTGGAAATGACCATGTTTTCACATGCACCTACTGTGGGCAAACATTTGCAGCAAGAATTGGCCTTACCAGCCACACTCGCCACCGCCATGGATCGTAGTTATTAAGCCTTTTTGAAGCACAATGTACCAAACTATCGTCTGTCAAGACGGAAAGGTGCCAATGCAATGTAATCCTGGGCATAACATGGAAGGACCACATAACAAACAAACAGGTGTTTGAAAGAGCAGATATTACCACAGTGCATCCCTCATCAAGCAGAGACGCCTCCGGTGGCTGGGCCACGTATCTCGACTGGAGGATGAACGTATTCCCAAAGATCTCCTTTACGGAGAACTAGCCACAGGAAAGAGGCCAACCGGAAGACCCCAAAAGCGATATAGAGATGTGTGTAAACAAGATATGAAACCCATTGGAATAGATCCAGACACGTGGGAGAGAGTTGCAACAGACAGATGCTCCTGGAGAAGAGATGTACGAAACGGACTGGTGCTCTTTGAGCGCAATCTGATCCAACAAACTGAGGATAGGCGGCACAGGCTCAAAGCGCAGTCACTTACTGCGGGACCTGCCTCGTCTTACAGATGCGGAAACTGTGACAGAGATTGTCACTCTCGCATTGGACTATACAGTCACCAGCGGTGCTGCCAGGCACCTCCCAAGTGGCACAACTCTATAGTCCTTCAGGACTGAAAGAGGCCTAATATATATATATATATATATATATATATATATATATATATATATATATATATATATATATATATATAAGAGACTGTATGTGTGTGGTTGTGTATGTATTTGCTGCGTTCGCGAACGGTCCATCCGATTGAGATGAAATTTTCTACACGTCTTCCTTTCATTCCTGTGCAACCGACTGTAATAGTTTCTTAGTGTAAAATCGGCTACTTACTTACTAAAATTTCATTTTGTAATTACATGACTTAACATAAGAAATATTCTATAAAGGGACATAACTTTTAGTAGCATTGATATATCTTAGGTTAAGTCCCCAGGCTATAGATAGCTATATAAATAATTAGATACATAGATAGATAGATCTGACCCGACAGATAGAGAGGGTGGGATAGACGGAGTGAGAGACGGACGGGCAGGCAGGCAGACAGACAGATAGATATACAGATAGATAGACAGACAGACAGCCGGGTCGACAGACAGACAGACAGTCGGGAACGGGAACTTATATGACTACTTATATGAATTAAATGAGATGCTCCCCACCAGGATCTGAGCGAAGCCGGGCCGGGTCAGACAGACAGACAAACAAGCAGACAGATAGACAGACAGACAGACAGACAGACAGACAGATAGATAGATAGATAGATAGATAGATAGATAGATAGATAGATAAATAGATAGATAGATAGATAGATAGATAGATAGATAGATAGATAGATAGATAGATAGATAGATAGATAGATAGATAGATAGATAGATAGATCCCCGCCAGGGCCTGGGCGAAGCCGGGCCGGGTAGCTAGTATATATATATATATTCAAATATTGAATAACGAAGACACAAACAATAGATTGCACGATTTATTGCCTGGCATATTTCGCTGCATCTCGTCAGGTACATACTGCAGAAATCACACAACTTACGTGAATTAATTAGATAAATCCTTCAAACTGAAATATACACATGTTCGCACAGTAATGTCGATTGTCTACCACGGTAATTTTAAACTGACTAACATGTCTTTCTGCTTACACAAGGACGGCTTACGAAGGTTGATTAGTATAGCTTCAGCAAACTTTAACAATCGACTACTTTGTGTGTTGAACAACACACGGAAGGCACTGTTTCTTTCAACCACGTGCGCAGTCTCGAGCACATGTCTCCCGACCGATGAAGCCAGACTTTTCCGGTGTGTCGGCCTGCCTAGGCTACCATCTTCTGTGTGTAGTATTTTGTCCAACCAATTCGGAATATGTTCCGAAACCCTGCAATGTAACTGTCGCTCAGTTCTGCCTATGTAGATGGCCTCGCATCTGCATGTAAATTGGTAAATACAATTTGATTTGGAGTACAAAGCTACAGGTTCTTTTACTGCTGGGACTGGGATCGGTGTGTTTCGGTACCTGATGACTAGAGCTGCAGCACAGAATGTTCGCTCGACTGCTGTGGTGAGCCGGTCCCGCAGACGTTGCATTACGTCATCTCCTCGGAAGGTTAGCTGGATGAATACTTTGAGTTTAGGGACTGTAGTTACTTCTGATTTCGGTTTGGGCTGTTGGCAGTGGCGCTTTATAAATCCCGTGGAGTACCCATTCAGGTTTAAGGCATTCTACAGAGTTTTAAATTCCTCTGTCAGTGTGTCCTGGGTGCATATCTTCCTAGCACGATCAAACAAGGTCCGTACTAAGCCCCGTTTGTACTGGACAGGTGCGAAGCTCTGAAAATTTAAGTATTGGCCAGTCCATGTTTCTTTGCGGTACACCGATCTTTGAATTGTGCCGCCTGCTCTACGTCTCATTAGGATATCTAGAATTGGCAACGCTTCATTGTGTTCGTGTTCCATAGATAAAGAGATGTTTTTTTTTGTGTGTCTCGTTCATTGTGGCCTGGAACGACGTTGCTTGTAGCTCGTCTGTGATGATAATTAGTATATCGTCCACGTAACGACGGTAAAAGGCCAAGTTATTGATTTCTGAGGATCTCTTTTCTTCTAAGTGTGCCATGAAGATGTCCGCTAGAATAGGTCCAAGTGGGCTCCCCATGGCCACTCATCCAGCTAACCTTCCGAGGAGATGACGTAATGCAACGTCTGCGGGACCGGCTCACCACAGCAGTCGAGCGAACATTCTGTGCTGCAGCTCTAGTCATTAGGTACCGAAACACACCGATCCCAGTCCCAGCAGTAAAAGAACCTGTAGCTTTGTACGCCAAATCAAATTGTATTTACCAATTTACATGCAGATGCGATGCCATCTACATAGGCAGAACTGAGCGACAGTTACATTGCAGGGTTTCGGAACACATTCCGAATTGGTTGGACAAAATACTACACACAGAAGATGGAGCCTAGGCAGGCCGACACACCGGAAAAGTCTGGCTTCATCGGTCGGGAGACATGTGCTCGAGAGTGGTCACGTGGTTGAAAGAGACAGTGCCTTCCGTGTGTTGTTCAACACACAAAGTAGTCGATTGTTAAAGTTTGCTGAAGCTATACTAATCAACCTTCGTAAGCCGTCCTTGTGTAAGCAGAAAGACATGTTAGTCAGTTTAAAATTACCGTGGTAGACAATCGACATTACTGTGCGAACATGTGTATATTTCAGTTTGAAGGATTTATCTAATTAATTCACGTAAGTTGTGTGATTTCTGCAGTATGTACCTGACGAGATGCAGCGAAATATGCCAGGCAATAAATCGTGCAATCTATTGTTTGTGTCTTCGTTATTCAAATTCATCACGGAAAAACATTGTTTTGAATATATATATTATATAACACAGAAGGGAGTCAGCATACGAATTGATACGTGCCGTTGGAGCTGGCAAGATGTGGTGATGTGTCATCGCCTACGCTGGTCGACATAGCCATAATTACTGGGTCAACTATTATGACCAGGATGTTATCATCATAATGAAGTTGGTTGCAGATAGCTTGTGTCTTATCTGATAAGAAAATCTGATCGCACGGTGATATATAAAGTGTAAACAATCAAACAGAAGAAACAATCTCGTAGCAGGAAGCTGCTATATGTGAAAGGTTAGGACTATCACATTATTATAGGCCTGAGTGCACCGAGGAAAAGTGATCAGTCTTTCCCTCAGTTGGCATCGAACCAAAAAAATGTAAAGAATGTAAAGGGAAAACACAATCAACATTTTGTGTAACATTCGGTTAGTTTTGTGTATTGGGATGATCTAGAGTTGTCTAACTTCGTCTTTTGGTCCATCTAATGGACGCCAACATGATGGTTTTTTAGTGTCAGAAAATAGAAATCTGTGGCATTAGGACGCCAAATAAACTCGACTTACAAACATTTCTTCGCCACATGAAGGTAATTATATGATTTTTTTTAAAGGAATAAATACTATTGCTGTATAATATCATATGTTTTGTGAATTTTTAGTTAATTTGAAATGAAATCTAAATCTAAGTTAACAGTGATGAGTGAATAACACAGTGAGTAACACTAACAGTAACACTGACTGTTAGTACTACTACTAACTAACACTACTAACAGTAACAATGTGTTACTGTTTGTTTGTTAGTTATGACTTATGTTTATTAATAAAGTAATATGATATGGGAATCTCGATATATCATGGAAACCCACAAACGGGCACTCTCCTCTGGCTGCGTTTATGCTTTACTTCGACACCACAAGGTCCAAGAGTAACAATGTTTTAAAAACATGAAATGAGTGAACAATGAGGGATTGAGGTGCAACCAAGATCAGATGATATGATGATCATGATGATGAATGTTTTTTTTTTTTTTTCCAACGGAACTCAATGTGTCAATTCAATTTATTTATTTTATTTTTCTACACTCGCTAGCTTTGATTGATCTCAAGTGTAGTCCATACACACTAAATTTTGGGTATGGTAGCTTTTCGGCTTTTATAGATATTCTGATGATTTTATTTTATTATTATTAAAAGGAAGTGTCTATTCGTAGGGCCCTGCGAATAAACTCTCCCATCGGAAGTGTCTATTCGTAGGGCCCTGTGAATAAACAAAGCGTCTATTCGCAGGGCCCTATGTGCTGGTCACATGATTTAACGTAAGTTTGCGGCTATATTATACATTTTCGTTGATTGGAAAACGTGTCGTCAGTGGCATAGTTGATAGTGTCCCTGCCTGATGGGCGGGAGCTCGAGGTTCGTTTCCTTGCCGGACATTTTTTTTTTTTAATTGTTCAGCAATTAATTGGATGAAAGTCAAATGTCAATCCCCCTCTGCCGTGCGTCCACCTTGACGAGGTAGAGGGGCTTGAGCGTTCCAATGACCCCAAGAGCTATGCCGACGGTAGCACAGCTACTGGTAGGGTCACCCATGTCGGACAGGTCAAGGGAGAGGGACCAGACGAAGTGACGCACAAACCTGCTGCCTTGTAGGTAGGCTGGGGACAGTCAAAGGCTAGGGAAAGCATCCCGAAAAATGCTTGTCGAAATCGGATGTACTGAGCCACAGGCTTGACAAAGAAGTGCAACGTAACTTTATCATTTCATGATGCCACAGATGAAAATTAATCGTTATGGTGCTAATCCCGTGAAGTCCCATCAGGCGGTGATAGTACCGGGCCCCCTGCCTCGAGGGGGTCCACCCATGACTACTGGTGGTCACCTTCCCCTGTGCTGTGGAGTCAAGGCACAGAGGAGTAGGTTAAGAGCTATTGACCAAACACCCCGGACTCTCAACATACTACAATGGAATGCCGAAGGAGTTTATAACAAGAAAGCCTCCCTAACACAGCGTCTTCATAAAGATAGAATAGATGTGGCATGCATTCAAGAGACACACCTCAACGCCAATCGCACATTTTCAGTCGAGGGATATCAGGCCACACGTTTCGACCGCAAAGGACACAAAGGAGGAGTTGTAATACTTACACGAAATACAATACCTTGCAGCGAAGTATCTGTGATCTCTGACAACCAAACGGAAATTATAGGTGTTGATATAATGATAAAGGACATGAAAATAAGAATTTACAATCTGTATAGTCCGGCAGATAAGGATCTTACACTCTCAAACATGGAAATAACTGACACAAATTGCATTGTTGTCGGAGACTTTAATAGCCGCTCAGAAAGATGGGGATACCCAGATACTGACAAAAGAGGAGATGAAGTGGAGGACTGGGAAATAGACTCAAATCTCCATCTACTCAACAAAGCGGATGACACACCGAGCTTCTACTCCAGAAGATGGATTACCACTTCTACTCCAGACTTAGCTTTCTGCACAGGAGACATCCTCCACAAAATCGATCGCCATGTGCTTGACCAATTAGCAGGTAGTGACCACAGACCAATCAAGCTTGTAATAAATATGGAGTATGTTCCACAGGAGCAAAAGCCTTTGCCTCGCTGGAATTACAAACGAGCAGATTGGGACAGATTTTCCATACTAACAGACAAATATTGTGAAAACATAAATACACGATATGGCAACATGAAGCAAATGGTGGAAAGTCTAAACAGAGCAATAATACAGGCGGCCACTGAGTCTATTCCAAGAGGAGCGAGGAAAAATTACAAACCATACTGGACTGAGGAACTACAAATTTTGGAGGACAAAGTTGAAGATGCTAGGAAGACCGCAGAGAGAGAACAAACAACTGAAGCGAACATCTCTCTCAAAGCCATCTCAGCAAAATATAAAAGAACAGTAAATCAAACAACAAGAGATTGTTGGAGGAAAAAAACAGAAAATCTGAATTTTGACAGGGATGGAAACAAACTATGGAAACTAGTGAAAGCCATGAACAATGAAGGACCTAGAAACAAACAAATAACAATTAAACAAGGAAATGCCTTGCTTACAGGAAAAAAGGCTGCAAATGCACTAATGGAACACTATGCCAGTGCAAACCACATTGATATTACAGCCGAACAGAAGAAAGCAATCAAAGATAAACAGATACATCATAGATATACAGAGACAGCAGCAGAATATATGATGGCAAATCTAACAATGGAAGAAATGGAACAGGCAATGAATACCCTAAAAAAGAAGACATCACCAGGAAAGGATGGAATCACAAATGAAATGCTAATAGGACTAGGCACTAAGGCAAAAAAGAAACTACTAGCAGTCCTAAATTACAGCTGGAAGAGGGGAATAGTCCCACAGGCATGGAAGGAAGCTATACTAATACCAGTCCCAAAGAAAGGAAAAGACCTGGAAGAACCAAATGGCTATCGACCTATCAGTCTTCTTAGCTGTGTAGGAAAATTAATGGAACGCATTATCAATGGCAGGCTAACATGGCATCTGGAAGAAAACCAACTCTTAACACCACACCAAGCAGGATTCAGAAAGTACAGATCCACTGAAGATCAAATAACCTATATAGCTCAGGAAATAGAGGATGCCTTCCAAGAGAAAAAGCACACACTAGCGGTCTGGATAGATTTAGAAAAAGCATTTGATAAAGTATGGAAGGAAGGACTGAAAGTAAAACTGCAAAAAATGCATGTTTGTGGGAAAATGTACAAATGGATCAGCCACTACCTTGAGAACAGAACTGCCAGGACAAAAGTACAAGGACAAACCAGCAAAATGATGCTGTTGGAGCAAGGTGTCCCCCAAGGAGGAGTTCTTTCACCAACATTATTCCTAGCATATATAAACGACATCACGGAAAATTTTCCAGCCAGAGTACACACATCATCCTTTGCAGATGACCTAGCCATATGGACATCTGAAGAATATATTAGTACAGCTAACAGCAGAATACAGCAAGCCCTATTAGCGCTAGAGGACTGGTCAAAATCATGGCTAGTGAAGATAAGTGAGGAGAAAACAACATGCACAGTATTCTCCCTCTGAACTAAAACTCAGCAACCTAAGCTGGTATTGAATGGAAAAATATTGCGCCATGAAGAAAATCCAAACTATCTAGGAGTCACCTTTGATCGTCGCCTGACATGGAAGACACAGGTTGAGAAAAATCGAACAAGAGCAAGGCAAAGAATGGCAATCATGAAAAAGCTTGCTGGTACAACGTGGGGAGCAGATGAGAAAGTTCTCAAGAAGTTATATACTGGACGGGTGAGGCCAGTACTGGAATATGGCATTGCAGCTTGGGCAACAGCAGCTAAGTCAAACTTTAACAAAATAAGCAGAGTCCAAAATCAAGGAATGCGAATCATAACTGGAAGCCTGAAGACAACGCCTATTAATGAACTAGAAAAGATCACTTGTTTACAACCAATGCAGGATAGAAGAGATAGCAGAGCCCAGCAACAAGCTGAAAAATTTAGAAGATTGACAGACCACCCTATGTATAAAAGGTTTAGTGGTTTTGGAAAGGGAAGACTGAAGCGTAGCAACTTTGTAGAAACTGCAAAACGAAAGATTAGGGCAGATCCCATACTTAACATATCAACAGTCAAACCCATTTACAATGCAGACAAGTTCCCAGCTTGGAGACAGCAGCTACTGCCTGAGATGATAGAAAACATTCCTGGTATTGAGAAAAAGAACACTCAGCATGAAACCGAAAGAAGAGAAATAACCCTAAACTACATAAAAGAACATTACCCAAGCAGCAATTGGACCCATGCATATACAGATGGATCAGCCAAAAATTCAGTAGAGAATGGAGGAGGAGGAATTCTCCTAAATTTAAAAAATGGAGTGAAAAAAACACATTCAGTGGCAACTGGAAAGTTTTCAAGTAACTTCAAAGCGGAGGTAGAGGCTCTGAAAACTGCAGCAGAAATGCTCTTGATGGAGGAAAATAAAGAGACGCAAATAGCTATCTTTACAGATGCAAAGTCAGCTGTCTCAATACTGAAGAGCAATTACAGCACAGAAATAGCTGACCTAAGAGCAGCACTCCATGGTCTATGCCAGAAATCCAAAAAAGTTGTAATACAGTGGATACCATCACATTGCAGTATACCTGGAAATGAAGAGGCTGACAGACTGGCAAAAGAGGGCGGACGACTACCACAGCCTGACATAGGCATAACCTATAACGAGGCAAAGAGGTTGATAAAAAGCACTTATAGAACCAAATGGGAATCAGAGCATCCAGGTCACCAGAAGGATGATGCATATTACAAACTCGACCAAAGAGAACAAGTAGCAATCTTCAGACTCCACACAGGACATAACAGGCTGAAATACCACTTGTTCAATAAACTAAAGATAGGAGATACCGATGAATGCAATTGTGGAACTGGTAAAATGACAGCTAAACATTTGCTGCAGGAGTGCCCAATATATGCAGAACAGAGAAAGATATTTTGGCCCACACCTGCTTCATTTGAGGACAAGCTCTATGGAGATATCAACAACCTCAAGTTGACTGCAGCTTACTTTAACTACATTCAGGTTGACATTTAAAGGTGCATGAAGAAGTATTTAGACTGCCGCACTTCATACCACAGGTATGTCGGTTACAAAAGCGCCCCAGAGGCATGAAATGGAATATTGCTTGGATAGCAAATCCATTACGTGGAAAGTCCGAACCAAAAGCTCACTGTGTGGGCTTCATAAAAGGTGGAAAAAGTGTCCCAGTGGCACGAAATGGAATATTGCTTGGATAGCAAATCCATTATGTGGAAAGTCCGAATCGAAAGCTCACTGTGTGGATGTCATCTCCAGACTGCATACTTCTGGTTTCCGGAAGAACAGCCTATGGTGAATGGAAGGCCCAATATACGGAAGTGAGGCTAAGCAGCCATGTGCAGGACGTGACGATTCCTTGGGTGAGCCCAGTACCAGAGCGCTGTGTGTTGGCTCTGCAAGTATGGAAGCCTCCTTGGATGGCGGGGAATGCCCATGGTCTGCCCCTGCCTTCCCTTGAGGGCTGACCAGGATGTCTTTGGCTGTTCTATATGGGCCAGCTGGGATGGGGGATAACACCACAACAGTGAGAGCCAAACGTCCTAAGAAACCCCCGGGAAGGTTAACCCGGTCAACAAATGCCCGCAGAAGTCGGATGTGTAGGCCTAACGGCGCAAGAACGCAGCTCTGCTGTGGACAGGCACAACGCAATCACGTCCGGAAAAAAACTCCGGATGAACGAAGAAGAGGAAGAAGAAATGTCAATCGTTCATTTCCTTGCCGAACAATGTTTTTTTAAATTTTTCAGCAATTCATTGGGTGAAAGTCAATCCTTCATCTCTTTGGGTATTTAGAATTGTGTTGTTTAAAGTGAGTATAATTTAGTTAGTACCAGTTTCTCCAGTATTGGTCCTCGTTGCTTTGCACTACGGCAATTCCAATACCCAACCCACACATTTTTGAGTCCCAAACGATCCGTTTTCCTTCTACCCCTTCTGGCTCCAGCCCTCTTCTTCCTTTTCCTTCCCCCCTCTCCCCTACCTCTTCTCCTCCGCTTCATTCTCTCCCCGCTGGCTGTTGTCAAAAGTATCGAGCACAAAGCACGTACTCCGTTACTTCGGCGATAATTCTTTGTAATATTCATAGTTGGTTAGGTAGGTGGGTAGTTAGACATGAAAGTAGTTAAGTAGGCAGGTAGGTGGGTTGTTAGACAGATAGATGGTTAGAGAGGCAGATATGTGGGTAGGTAGACAGGTAGGTAGTTAAGTAAGCAGGTATGTGGGTAGCTAGGCAGGTAGGTGGATGAGTAGGTATGCAGGTAGATGTGTAGCTAGATCCAACCCGACACTTGCTCGTCGATCATCTGTGTTCCACCATGCCAATTCATACATCTCTTTCAACCTCTCCCTGCAATACTCTGAACAGGCAGGTTGACCGGCCGAGCGACCGAGAGAGAGAGAGGCAGGCAGTCAGAGATACAGACAAATAAACAACGGATATATAAACTGGCAGACAGACAGCAGACAGATAGAGAGTCAGACACACGCATACATACACACAGAGAGTCAACCAGACATACATATGCATATGGAAAGACAAGACACACAGTTTGTTAGATAGAGATTCAGATAGACATATATACAAATGGACAGATACAAATAGACTGATAGAGAACAAGAAATCACGCTCTCTGTCAGACGGACAGACAGAGAGACATCCAGACAGGCGGGCTTGTAGAGAGACATACTGACATCTCTCTCTCTCTTCTTCTCTATCTCCCTCCCCCCCCCCCCCCCCCTCTCTCTCTTTCTTGTCTTTATCACTTTTTTATGTCTTTCAACACATCTTTCTCATATCTCTGTCTCGCACACTATCTTCATTATCTATCTCTCTCTTCTCTCTTTTCAACCCGCTTCACATATACCAGGTTTTCCTGCACTTTATATGCGTAGCATTTCCTTGTTTATTTGTTAATTCATGAGGCCAGTCAGTCGAAAGCCTGGTGTTTGTATTGCCTAACGACCCTAATCATGTCTCTCTGAGGTGACGCATATTACTGTCAGCTTGGACCAGAATTATCAGGACATAAATAGTAGGAAATAGTAGGTCGGTAATGTAAACAAAGATGGATGCCTGTAAACAGTAAGTGTACAGAAACGCAAGTTAACAATTCTTAAACTCGCCTGATATTTAAACAGCCATACTTCAACTAAGTATAAAGTATCGATTCATAGGGCCCTGTGTATAAACAAAGTGTCTATTCATAGGGCCCTGTGTATAAACTCTCCCAAAAATAAAAATTGGTATTTACTAATTACGCCACACAAGATAGATAGGCCTTGAGAAACCAAATCTAATGAATGGCAAGGTATCTCAGTGATGCCTGTATGTCAATTCTAAGCGGAGATATTCACATTTGAGTGTCGGGATCTTGAACAAAATACTTCTCAGATTTTGCTGACTGCGCAGCTCTCCTTTGTGTCTCCAACAAAATGTCTCCAACAGACACTACCATTGACGAACAATAATCAGAGATACAAAAATACAAGACAAATGCTGCAGATTAAAAGAAAATACTTATCTAACAGTATTTTCTCATTTACAGTTAATTCTAAAATAATAAATTATACTCTCACTGCCAGTCTGTGCGAGATTGTCTTAAACAGGTCATAGATGGATGTGAAAACTGACTTCAAAAATTTTCCGTCATTTTAAATAATAAAACAGAATAGTAAAATTATACAAATAAATTATTAATAATCTTTAAACTTGTATTCTTTTTAACTTTAACTCTAGTAATTCAAATTGCACGTTTTGAGCGTAAAAAGCATGCATGGCCTAGTCTGATCGATATCCGCAGAGCCACCATTTTGGATTTCCATTCACAAAGACAAAACAACATATCCACAGAAATATTTTTTTTCTACCACAAGTGGAAGACGGTTGGTGACAAAACTCCAAATATATGTAAAAATGGATGCAGAATTCGAAAATCCATCTAAAAATAAGTACAGATTAATTTAAACAAGCTCTAGAAAATAAAATTACTGACCGTATGCCAAATAAAGGAATTTATTTAAAAACCAAGATAATTTCAACCAGTCGCTATGCACAGAATATTAGACTGACCTATTCTGCAGAAACTAAGATGGTGTCTGTTATTGTCATGTGATATTTGAATGAATGAATATTGTCGGAAGTATGCGTGGTCTTTACGTAGCCATTTTTGGGGATCAAATGAATCCTTCTGCGCAGGCGCAGTTTCCGGTTTCCGGTTATGGATCGTATAATTGGACTAAATGAAATCACTAGTATTACTACTAATACTGCTATTACCAGTGTCCCTCGCCATCAGGCGAACCCACTCCGATTTCAGGGGTACTTGTAATTTACGTCCCAAAGTCAAGGACGAGACGTAAACATTTTAATCCAAGTGTCCGGTGTAGGGGTTGAACACCTTACCTTGGCATCAGCACGCTGGAAGTTTAGAATGCACGTTCTTATCCATTCAGCCATGTTGACCTCCATTTATTTGTTGAATTGTAACCTGCGATGCAAATACGTACTTGTTAGTTAGTTAGTCGCGGTTCCAACTCCATGGCAACGGGTCATCCCCATATTGCTCCATTCCTGTGCCAGTGAATATCACAAAATGCTCCTCACTACCCCATGTGAACAATGGAATAGACAGGAGTGTCGGCAAGCCAACAGCCCGCACAGGTACACTGCATAATGCCGCCGCCAGAATACCAACACAAAAGTCCTCCATGAAAAATACAGTACATCATCAATGAAAACGGCACTCACCAGAAAGACTTCATTGACCGGGGTTTTATCCCATATGGCTTGGCCTCTTTCTGTAAGGCGACCCACCGAAAGCGCCGCACAAAGCACATACTCTGTAGCTACAGTGATGACTCCCAGGAGTCTCCTGAAAAATGCACTCGTCAACCGAAAAGGTAAACCAGTCAATCCAGCAACAGCCGGCCGTCATCGTTCCGAACATGCAGTTCACGCAAAAACAACCGCGGACAGATGCAAAAGCATTCCACGCAAAATTCACAGCTCACAGTGTCGCGCCACGCACTCACTCAGTAGCAGGGCGACAGAACCATAGCCTCCTTAGTCGCCTCTTATGATGTGCATGGTAGGCAACAGTGTTACTATTCTTTACTTCCCCGTATGGGCCCCGACAACACACGGGCGGCGAATACGTACTGTAGCCTAGTAACTACTTCTTACTACATTACTAGTTTGGTCGGCAATCACGACTCTCCAATTGTCCTCGTCACTGTCATCTGATGTGTAATGTAAACTTTAATAAAACCGGAGTCGCTTAAAGTATTTTAATTATTAATATTATGTGTCCAGTGTTAGTTAAAATTAAAGCTAATTAAGCATTCCACATACAATGAATTGATACAATTCTTAAATCTTTCTGACTTTGTCTCACTCTGTCTCTCATATCTATACTGGATTGTACATTACTAATATTATACTAAATACATTACTAATTGTACATATAAGTTCATGTTTGATGTTGAAGTAGTTATTGTATGTAACTTAAATGAACTGCTACTGCTATCTTTATCTGTCTGCCTGTAGTTGTAGTGACTGACTATTAATGCCACAACTATGCTTATTTAAGTATTATTTAATATCAGATTGATACACCTTACCCGTGTGTTACTGGGGCCCTTTTGGGAAGCAAGGAATAGCAACACTGTAGCCTACCATACATGTCATAAGATGCAACAAGGGAGGTTTGACATGAGACTGCCTATCCCTTACATGGAAAGTGTTCGCTGCAAAATCCAACCAATCATCAGTCAGACGAGAAATAAGGAAGGAAGGAAAAATAACTCAGCCAACAAAGTAAAAAGGAAATGAGGATCTTTAGTAAGAGCTCTGACATGGTGTAGAGAAAACTGCAAGGTGTTCAGATCAACGACTTTCTTACTTTTACTTAGAAAAATCTCGAAAATTGGTACCTGGAATGTAAGACAGGTGATAGCATAAGATTAGGACAGCTTGATGTGAGTTGGCTGAAGGCTGATATGCTAAAAGTAGATACAGGGCAGATGAGGAAATGATACATCCTACATTAAGTCAATATGGACAAATATATGATTAGACATCTGATATTCGCTGTGTGTTCATGTTGCGGGTTGTTTGCAGAATTAGCTCTCACCATAGCTGACCGGAAAGACTTTTTTGCCAGTTCCCCTGCCTCATGCACTTTGACGTTTGATAAAGATCCAATTTGGCAAACCCCCAACATTTGTAACAAAATATCAGGCCATGGGCTGCTTATTACAGAACTTTCTGACAGTTGTCTGGTACCCAATTTTATGAGGCTCAGTAGACCATGAAACAGAACTGGTCTGGAAAAAAATAATCCTGCCACTTCTGAGGATTGAACCCGGACCACTGACTTTGTAGGCAAATGCACTAACCACCAGCCACTGCAGCCCATGATCTTACACTTATTATTAATTACCATGAGATTACATTTATTATTTATTTCCATGAGATTACATTTATTATTTATTACCGTGATATGTTTTTTTTTTTTTTTTTTTTTTTTTTTTTTTTTTTTTTTTTTTTTAGTTTTTTAGCATATCCTTTACAGGACTTAGGACTTAGCTGTCAACACCAGCATCTTTCAGCTGTATGTTGATCTCTTGGCAAGATTACGCTCAGTAGTTTGCCATTGCTTTCTAAGCGGCCGGCTCAGTATCCCGCAAGTCACGAGCGGGGGGTCGAACCACCTCAGCTCTCGCTCCGCTACGAGACTCTGCGTGATAAACGGGATTACAGAGAGAAAGTGTTGTAACCCCACAGCCAGAGAGACCGGCACCGTGATATTACATTTATTATTTATTACCATGAGATTACATTTATTATTTATTACCATGAGATTACATTTATTATTTATTTCCATGAGATTACATTTATTATTTATTACCATGAGATTACATTTATTATTTATTACCGTGAGATTACATTTATTATTTATTACCGTGAGATTACATTTATTATTTATTACCATGAGATTACATTTATTATTTATTACCATGAGATTGAGATTACACTTATTATTTATTACCGTGAGATTTACACTTTTGTATTTAGTACAATGATATTCATATTACACTTATTATTTATTACCGAGAGATTATACTTATGACTTATTTTCTTTGTTTGATGTGAAATCACATTAAAACTATCTTTTTTCTTTCTGTGACTTTCAGAATTTTAAACTATGCCAGCACGACTATAGATTTCATTTACCTAACCAACAATGAAAGATAGTGAACATTGTTCATTTAAGTCTGATAAAACAGTGTTAATTGTCCCTTGGCACCCACACAACAGGCATTGTTTGGCTTTACATGGACTAGACAGCTTTCCTGGCAACAGTGACGTGCAGAATCAGTAAATTTCAGAAAGGATTTTTCCATTTTCAATTCTAATAAACCTCAGAAATGCCGAGACTGTTTGTTGTGTTCAGAACATTTGACCGCATCTGGGCATGTAAGACCTTCACAAGGGAGCTTGCCCCGTTTGAAATGGATATGTCCGGTGGTCCAATCAAACTCATGTTTATGATTGACCAGATAACAGCCGCATCTAATGGTAAAGAAATGTTTGTGGTGGATTCTCACTTGATAGGCCAAAACAACACCAAACCTGTTGATCCTGTGTCTTTCTACTGTCATGCTCACGAGAAGTTTTTGCCGGTAATTCTCAGGCAGTGCAAGCAGGAGTTGGCCACAATTTCACCAACTACTGGGGTGATAAAAGGGTTGATGCGGAGATTTTCTGTGCCCAGTTTACCACTTGATATGGCTGGTAAATCTGGTAAATTGGAACCTGGTCACTGTCAGTCACAGGATGTGATTTACTTTGTACTGCCGACGTTTCGATGTACGATCATGATGGACGCCCACTTAGCTTCTTGTGTACATAATGAATATTCTAGAAGCTTGGTGTTCCGGCGACATTTTATGCATTATATCTGGAGAAATAATGGTTTCCGAAACTGTGTGCCTGACTACGAGAAATGGACGCAGGAAGAGAGAGATGCGTGGGAGAATTACTTATCTGTGCCTTACATGATTGACCTAGTGGCGGTGTGGCCAAAGCAAAGGCTTGATTATGCTTGGTAAGTGTGTTTGTTAACTGACCAGTTCATTTACAGAAAATTTGACATGTCTTCATCTTCTTTCGGCACCTGATCTGGACCAGGCATCGACAATCATGACTCTCCAGTCCTCTGTATAACATGATAATTTGATAAAGCTAATACTGCCTATATTATTATTTGTTGCTCCGCTGCTTAAGCTTGTCATGGACATTTTTTTTTCTGTCTTCTTCTGGTCTCTTTGGGCTAGTATTTTTCTTCTTCTTCTTCTTCTTCTTCTTCTTCTTCTTCTTCTTCTTCTTCTTCTTCTTCTTCTTCTTCTTCTTCTTCTTTTCTCCTCCTCTTCCTCCTCCTCCTCCTGTGTCTTCCTTTCCGACCCTCCGTCTTCCTGTCCTGCCCCTGTACTAACCACGAAATATTCCATAGCTACAAAGACCAGACACTGGTTGATCATACCCTGACCTGTCACAGTGCTACTCCCTCTCCTCCTCCGCCTCCTTCTTCTGTCTTTCAGCCAATTCTGACCAAGTCCTTTGTAGATCTGTTTGTGATTGATCAGATTTTGCAGCTGAAGTTTGCTTTGATGCAAGGTAACCATCACGCCAACCATCCTTCACCATCTCTAACGGCATGCAAGAGATTACAATGCTTCTATTCTGTGCTTCCCTAATGGATAGTGTTTTCTTACGTAAGATTAATTTCTCAGTTCCACCTCTTGAGGTGCCCCGTACATTTCATTTGTATTTTCTTTATAGTTTTTGTGAGTGATCTAGGAATGCCTGAAATAATTCCAGTTCCCAAAATAAATCACATCTCCCCTGCTCCAACTCAGTTGCAGTCATTTTATTCTTCTAATCCTATCTTCCACCTGAGGGCTGCCATATCATGGCTAGTACACTCAAAAGCCATGGTGGCATAGTGGTTAGGATTGCACAGTTGTCCAGGTTCAATCCCCAGCAGATTTAGGATAAATTTTCACCCACCAGTATGACTCCTAGCTCAACCTAGCCTCCTAGAATTTAGGAACAGACAATTTTCAGATGAGGAATAGAACTGGCCCCCGCACTCATGGCTTAGAATATGTAAGGCCTAACATTTGACACCCCTGTGGCAGTATCTGCTGTGTGATGACTACCAATGATCTAGTTAACCCACCAGATGTCTCTGGGGTCCTCTCACGGTTGAACTTGTCCATGCCCACGTGGCTTCAGAGTTGACCCAGCACGATCAAATAGAGACCAGAAATGTTTCTGGTAGGTTTGGTGTCTGGTTTCTTGCTGACTACATCAGCTATCAAGTCTGTTTGGTTAAGAAAATATGTGTTGTGCATCATACATCTCTAATATGTCACATCATGGCAAGAAAGTGTGTGTTGTGCATCATACATCTCTAATATGTCACATCATGGCAAGAAAGTGTGTGTTGTGCATCATACATCACTAATATGTCACATCATGGCAAGAAAGTGTGTGTTGTGCATCATACATCTCTAATATGTCACATCATGGCAAGAAAGTGTGTGTTGTGCATCATACATCACTAATATGTCACATCATGGCAAGAAAGTGTGTGTTGTGCATCATACATCTCTAATATGTCACATCATGGCAAGAAAGTGTGTGTTGTGCATCATACATCACTAATATGTCACATCATGGCAAGAAAGTGTGTGTTGTGCATCATACATCTCTAATATGTCACATCATGGCAAGAAAGTGTGTGTTGTGCATCATACATCACTAATATGTCACATCATGGCAAGAAAGTGTGTGTTGTGCATCATACATCTCTAATATGTCACATCATGGCAAGAAAATATGTGTTGTGCATCATACATCTCTAATATGTCACATCATGGCAAGAAAGTGTGTGTTGTGCATCATACATCTCTAATATGTCACATCATGGCAAGAAAGTGTGTGTTGTGCATCATACATCACTAATATGTCACATCATGGCAAGAAAGTGTGTGTTGTGCATCATACATCTCTAATATGTCACATCATGGCAAGAAAATATGTGTTGTGCATCATACATCTCTAATATGTCACATCATGGCAAGAAAGTGTGTGTTGTGCATCATACATCTCTAATATGTCACATCATGGCAAGAAAATATGTGTTGTGCATCATACATCTCTAATATGTCACATCATGGCAAGAAAGTGTGTGTTGTGCATCATACATCTCTAATATGTCACATCATGGCAAGGAAATGGGTATTTTATCCTCCTTTATTGTCCAGATTAATGAGTAGAATGGAGCATATCAAATAATAACCTGCAGTAATGAGAATGGAGATTGAGGTTGCCACTGCAGCACTGAAATGGCTTACGAAGCCAACTGTTGACTCTGACTTATGGTCCACGCTTGAGAATGTTTGGAATTGGATCCTGTGGCATGAGTGGCTGTCACTTGTGGAGGTCCAAAGACTTTGGGAATGTGTGTGGATCTGTTACCCAGATCATGCAGAGCTGCACGATACAAGGAGAGCTGATAGGTTAGTTTAAAAAGTACCAGTTATTGGGATATTGAAGGTGGACTAAGGGAATGTGCTACAGGCAATAAATTATAGTCTGGTGCTTGGAGACACATCTCTTGATGGATCTTCTGGATTACACTTGGTTAGAGTGGGAAATCAATTATGGAAATGGTCAAAATAATCGCAAGCAAGGACAGTTCCAACATGTATTTAACCAGGTCACAATAGGGACAGTCAGCAGTCACCCTCGTCAACTTCTGATGGGAGAGACTGAGTATTTATGAGCTTGTCATGAGTGTCGAGACATGAATTTTTCATCAGAATCACTGTTTAAAATTAAAGTGTTTCCTTATCACAACTGCCCAGATTGGAAAGGCCAATGGTTAAATTCACCTTTAGGCAAAGCATCTCTGCCCTTGATTAAGAGAATCAGTTCACCAGTAGGCAAAACATCTCTGCCCTTGATTCAGAGAATGAGCAGGAGAATAATTTGCAAATATATTTTACTAAAGACACATTATCATCATCATCATGTGACACGAGAGTGACATGAAGTTGATCTGGTTTTAATCTCATATATATTCAACCCACATTATTTGTTGTTGTTCCATGAGCCACTCTAAGCCATATAATACATGCAGACAAAAATGTTCTCAGACCATTAAACAAGAAAGATTTGTGTCTACCAGGTCCAGTCGAATACTTGGTCTGCTCAACAAACGTGTGGTTCTGGAGGAGGGATTTGCCTGGCTGTCTACACTTGGGGGAGCACATTCTTCCCTTGGGGAGACCTTCATCCACCATGTAAGTATCCAGTGTTTCCACATATCCGGTCTGTCTTCTTTAGTGTTCACATGTAGTGATAACGTGTCTTTTTGTTTCTGTTAATTAAAACAAAGTGAGTTGCATGTCCTTCACAGGATGCTGCACTTAACCCCAGCATTCAGTGCCTGTTTGTGATTTACTTGGCAATTTTATGTTCATTAGTTTGCCGTGTCTTTCTGAATGGCTAACATCTCATACCAGTAAAATCAACGCAAAGCGACCTGATTTAAAATTACCTATGGCTGATTTTGATCCCTCGGCTCGGTATGTTGGGAAATTATGAGACTGTTTCTCTAAGCCACAGATGTTGATGTATGCGTTAATATTGGCTTGGTTTTACATCAACAAAGTCTTGCTTTTATATGAACTCTGAGTTTAGTTAGTTAGTTAGTCGACAGATCATCCTCGTTGCACATCGAACCATTCAGTCCATAAGTGCTCGGATCCCCTCCTCAGCAAATCCCGCAGCGTGTAGCGGCTAACGACGCCAGTTCTGTGTTGGTTTATCAGTCTTCTTTGGCTTCCTGCGTAGTGTTCTTGTTTGGCCACCCGTCTTTTAATTTGCTGCTCTCGCAGTCTGGCCATTGTTGTAGATTCACAGTCATCACTTGGTTCTTGCAAAAGTCTCACTTCTCGTAGAGCATTCAGAATGTCAGCCTGGTCCATGGCGCGACCGCCCTCCACAGTAGCCTCACCTGCGAGCTTGTCAGCCCGCTCATTCCCTTGTACTCCCGCATGCCCTGGCACGAAGATGAAACTAATCTTTGCCAGCCGAGACCGCTTCAGAGGCAGCAACCATTCTCTTCAGATCGACCCCTCCTCTATCCTCTTGATCATGTTCATCGAGTCGCTAAGGAAACAAGCCCTAGTGAATGTCTGTGTCTCGAGCCATGTTATTGCTTTACTTACTGCCATGACTTCCATGGTCAGGCTACTTGTGGTTTCAGTGAAAGCACCAGAGTCCTCCTTCACAATTCTCCCTCCGGCCCGAGCTGTAAAGGCCCATGAGCTTCTCACATGTCGGACGACCGACCCATCTGTGTAGATGACCGCGTCACCGTCTAGCGAATTCTCGAAAATCAACGCTTGTACTTCAGCCTCAACAGCAGCCGGATTTTCTTGTCTGCATTTTCTATCTAGTTGGATGCAAACTGAAAAGGATGTGCAGAAGTCTGTTGGCACTTGCACCCACTCCTCGCCAGGTTCTAAGTCCTCAAGTGACCACACCTGTTGAAGAATGTCTTCGGCTTGACCCATCCACGACCGTCCTCTTTTTAACCTGCTGCCCTTCACCTTCCTAATTTCACTATGCAGTGGATGTTGTGTGTTTGCGTTAATTCTGAGGTAGGCGCGTGCCCTGCAAACTTGTATTCTCTCTTCAATGGTTGGAAACCCAAGAAGGTAGCGCATCGCCCTGCATGCTGTATCTCTTGTACATCCAAGAATAATGCGCATAGCTTCATTCTGTATCCTTTCCATCCTTTCTATCTGCTTATGGCTGAGAGTCAGGATTGCCATTGCATACTCCAAAACAGACATGACCAGCCCCTCGTACAGAAGACATAGATGGCGCTGCTCTCAGTTTGCTGCCGCCATCACCCGCATCGCTGCCAAACCCCGCTTGGCCTTTGTTATCACCTGGTCTATGTGCACATTATAAGCAAGGCTTCGATCAAACCGTATCCCCAGGTAATTCATTGCCTGCGTTCTTTCCACCGTCTGGCACAGGAACGGAGCATAATGGGGACGACCCGTTGCTGTGAAGTTGGAACTGCGACTAACTAACTAACTTTCCACCGTCTCTGAACACAGCATTACAGTTGGTGTTGGATTGTTGACAATATGATTATTCAACGAGAACCAAGTCACTGTTGCCTTTGTTGGGTTGACCATTGCCTCAGCTTCATCACACCAAGTACTTATGCGATTGAGTTCGGTTTGTAGTTCCACAGCAACCTCCTCTCTATCCTTTCCCTGACGATACACTAAAACATCATCGGCATATGACAATGTCCTGCCAGGTCCAGTGATCTGCTCACTGGTGATTCTCACTGTGTAGGCGTTGAACAGTACCGGAGATAAAGGTGATCCCTGTGGTAGGCCAGGATATATTGTTGTTGATTCCGAAGTCCAACTGCCACATCTAAAAACTACTTTCCGTTGGAAGAGGGCTGCAGCGATCCAACTAAGGAGGAATGGACTTACGTTTAGTTCAAGAAGCTGAAACATTAAAAAATCCAGTGGTACTCTGTTGTATGCGTCCTCAAGATCAATCGCTGCAGCAACGGTTTCAGTGCCTGAGTGGAAACCTTCATAGACATCATGGGCAAAGACTGCTGCATTGGTCCAGGTTTCTCTTTTTGGACGGTACCCACCCAGGGTAGGTGGGAAAACACCTTGGCTCTCTAGTTGGCTTGATATTTTCCTGGCAATTACCTTCTCCAGCAGCTTGCCTATTGTATTCTGCATGGTTATAATTCGATATCCCTGAATTTTTTTGTGGTCTTTGTCAGGCTTCGGCAAGGGAATCAGATAGCTGTGTAACCATTCCTCCTTGATGCTAGCACTCCCTATACTGTTGTTGTACATGTCTGCTAGTTTCTCTAGCTCATTGTCGGTACACCTATTTATGTCGTCGTATCTCTGAGTTTAGTTGAGTTGAGTCAAGAACCAACATACAGCACTCAGAACATTCCCATACGTGTTCTGTCCTCATTTTCAATAGCCAGTGAAGAGTCCCAGTGTTCATGATACCAGTGTCTGTCTGGCCATGAGTCCTGAGTGACGGCCAAATCCTTTGGTCACTTCCTGCCGCATGATTCTCACCAGGCCTTGGTGATCTATCTGTTCTTCCACAATATACAGACGATCAAGGACCAATGAGTGTGACTAAAGCTCACACTCTTATCGCGGTTGAAAGGGCAGATTCCCTTGTGCGAAAAGCACGCTTTTGACTGGGTCCAGGAGAGAAAGGTCTCTCATAGATAGGAGACTTAGAGTCGAGACCGTGGTCAAAGTTAGACTGGCTCAGACTCGTAGTAGGAGAATGGCAACATTGAGATGGCCGCCCGATATATTATAGTTTTAATTACTATTGTTGTTAGCCATTTTACGGTGATTGAGAATTATGATTGGTAACTGAGACAATGTGAAAAGTTATAAATGCGTCAAGGACATAACAGAAGTTGTGAAACTACAGCATTTTCTGAAGTTTATATAAGTAATGTGTCACTCCGTAGTTAGTCATGTATACCAGGGAGGATCAGAGTGAGTCAAATAGAATATCCAGTTAACCACTCATACCAGTGTCATATGGTGTGGTCTTGTACCCATCCAGCGCATTCTGCTGCATGCTGGGCTTCTAAAGGGGAAGGAGAACTCTGCAATACAGCTCCCCCATGGAGATGACACTTTGGTACTAGGTCGTGTGGAAAGTCTCGACGCTAACCCCAGTCCGATAGATACAGGACCTGGTCAGGGCTGGGATGACCTGAAAACCTGTTCATCAGACTGCAGAGATTCATATCCCATCAACCAACCACTCATGTCTACTCTCTAACAGATCATCTCACACTTTGTGATGTAAGGTTTTGACTTATTCTAGGCCAAATAGTATACTGATGTGAGGTGACCAGTTTCCTTCCATTCCAAGCTTCCTTCCACTCCAAGTTTCCTTCCCAGGAAATTCTTTTAAATTATCAGGTATTAATTGTATGATGCTGGAGAACCCCAGAGCTCTATCTAACTTTTAAAAGTGGACTTTGTGCTGGTAATAATATTTATATTCTTCATGATTTTACTTTAAAACTTAGTGACAACTAGCGAATTTGATGAGAAAAGAAAATGGGAAAGGCATTGCGATAAATTCCTGAATTGCTTGGCCATGTGGCACAATCGAAGACTTTCATGATTGTGTCAGATGGCAAACTATGACCTCCCATGCTTATTGGCATGACACGTGATGATGATAATATATTCTAGTACATCTTTACATTATCAGTGTGTCATATCCTGGGTCAGGTGTCATATCCTGGGTCAGGTGTCATATCCTGGGTCATGTGTCATATCCTGGGTCAGGTGTCACATCCTGGGTCAGGTGTCACATCCTGGGTCAGGTGTCACATCCTGGGTCAGGTGTCACATCCTGGGTCAGGTGTCACATCCTGGGTCAGGTGTCACATCCTGGGTCAGGTGTCACAACCTGGGTCAGGTGTCACAACCTGGGTCAGGTGTCACAACCTGGGTCAGGTGTCACAACCTGGGTCAGGTGTCACAACCTGGGTCAGGTGTCATGGCGTAACCTGGATATTTACAAATGTGTACCTGTTAATTGTTTACACTGCCACCATATAAGAGTAAGAACTCCGACGCGGAGCGATCACGGCAGGGGGGTTCTGATCTTCAGAAGAGTACCCCTTTCTTCACGTGTTTCGGCCCTTTCAACCCTTGACACTCTCGGGGGCGGGCCCACCCGGGTCATGACTCCCGGGCGTCTTTCCCCTGCCGTGGAGACGTTTACAGGGCTCATGTTTGTCCGTTTTTTAGCTCTGAACGGGGAAGATTTTTCAGGTTCTGTAAGATTTAGGGTTACGTTAGTAAAAACATAAAATCTAAGGTGTTAGTGGACATATTTTTGTTAAATAAAAAACAAAATGAAGGAAAATGAATGCAGATTATTTTACTCACATGTGAAATAAATAATCCACACATGAACGCAAGTATTTACAAAATACAACATACTGTTTGTGATTGTCAGTCATCTATACACTATTTACAAACACATTTTCAGAATCAGAATCACTTTCTTCAAAGTTTGATTGCTTACATAGTCAGCTTCGTGCACTTCAATGTCACTTATACTGAACCCAGCTAAATCTCCGCTGTCACTTGAAGAATCGTCAAAATCCACTTTGAAAAACAAAGCATAAAAACCCTGAAAACTATTTTTAAAGTTCGATCAAATTTAAAGAAAACGCTAGCAAATGGCGCCCATGTTATCGGCAAAACTGAAAGTAGACAATCGAAAGTCTCGCAAAGTCTCTAGATGCGTGTTTTCAATGCTTAGTTGTCACAGACGCTTTCGGGCGTTTTGCCCTTTCGGTAGTAAAGATGTTTTCGGCTGCTGTGCCCTGTAAAGGGTTAACCTTTGCACTGCTAAGGCCAGCATCCTTCTGGTGACCGTGAGCATCCCCTTTATTGTTGATCAAATTCTATGACACTTTCAACTTCTTCATTGTTGATTGTGGTCTTTGGTTGGCATGTCTTCTCCCACTATTGAGCAAAACCAAATGCAGAATTGAAAAGAAAAGCAGAGGTAATATTTGCATCGAATATTATTATTTTATTAAGTATTATTATTTTAACTTGTTTCGACTCAACCTGGTCACATCATTATTATATTTATTATTGTTGCTATTGTTATTTTCATATAAATTATTATATTATCATCAACATTATAATAAATATGTTTAGTATAAGCATTATCATGATTATTATTATCATCTTCAGCATCATTATAAATTATTATTAGTATCAGCTTAATGATTATTTGTATTTTTTTGGTATTTGTTATTATCCCAGTTATTATGATTATTATGTGGTTTGACCTCAGGCCGAGCAAGCAGGCAAGATCTCCGGCCAGCAGTTGCGACTGGCAATTGAGTTGGGGAACGAGAGTCTGATTGCCAGGTGCTACATCTTCTGGTCCTGGAGCTTGCTGCAGCGAGGGCAGTTGCGGCGATGTAAACTGTGTGTGCTGTAAGTGTTTCTCATTTCTAGCACTTGATGATGATAACAGATGTTAAGTTTTGGGTGTGCTTGGCTTGGTGTAGTTTTTAACATTCATTTTGGGGTGTACAATTCAATAAGACATATACCAATAACTGGGAAAACGGTAGGAAAAATAACAACTAAAGACAATAAAACAGCGATAAACAGAGGACAATAGATATTAGAAATAGGGATAACTAAGAAAGAACTATAAGGAGTAAAAAGGAACAATAAATAGTAAAACTGAAATAATTAAGATAGGCCAAATAAAGCCATTGTAGTGAAAGTTCAGAAAGCAATGGCAAACTACTGAATGTAAAAACTTGCCTAGTACATCAACAGCAGCTGAAAAATGCTGGTGTTGACTGCAATGTCCTGAAAGGGATAATGCAACATAAAAAAAAAAGTGAAAGGTATATCCAGCAGCAAATGGAGCAAGCATCAAGGATATCGTTGGTGAAGGAAGGAATGGACAAAGGCAAAGAGGAACCCTACCAGGCATGAATCAGATTAAGTCATCTAATGCACAAAGGACTAGGAAAAGATTAAACCGCACTATGAACCACCTCAATTATAACCAAAGCTGAAGAAGCTGGTTGAATGAGCTGGAAACTTTGTTTTTTTCTACTTATTGGATTGGATTGGAGTGTTGTAATGGGATGTATTCCTTATTGAAGAAGTAAGATATCTTCTTCCCATTAGTCTGTCAGATACCCTTGGGAAGGGTGGAGTACCCATTTAACCCCTCATTTAGGGTCATGTGAAATCATGGGAGCAGGTGCCGGTTGAGCTTGAGAGCAGCAGACAGGTAGTTGTTGGTTTTGGTCTCAAGTTTGTGAAGATAGGCAGCGGACGGAGACAGTGGCTGCAATCACCAACCAGTATGGACGCTGCTAAGGAAAGCAATGGCAGACTAACTTCCTTATAATGTTTGTCTTCATGAGGGTGGATTGATTCTGGGAATGTCTCATAGGCGGATTTATAACAAGATAAATATACCGGGAAGTCATTACCCAGGTAGGCCTGCCTCTGAGAGTGTCAAAGAGGTAAAGGGGCCGAAACGTTCTAAAAGGGAGCCCTCTTCTGACTATCAGAAACCTCGTATTGTACTTGCTCCGTGGTAGAGTTCATACTACTACTACTTATAGATGCTTAGATAACCACAGCAGTCGGAGACATTCTGGAGAAATACTGTTACTGGGAGACAGTTCGGGACAGCACAAGCCACAGGATGATGATGTTCATTTCTGTGTTGCATATTCTAGTTTGGATTGACAGCAAACGTCCATCAAAGTTCAGCAGTAGTAACACCATAGCATTTTGGATGGATACTAAGAAACCAACTCACTGGACAAATAGCACAAATGCTAAAGAACAAACATGTATCAGTGGATATTAAAAAATCACTCTACAGCACATCTATCGATTAATTCTATACCACCAATTCCAAACCTGGACAATGACAGAACAAGACAAAATAAAAATTACAGTGACAGAAATTAGATTTCTGAGAAGAATACTCAGTGAATCAAGAAGAGAGAAAATCAGAAATTATGAAATCAGGAGTAAATTGGCAGTAATAGCAGTTAAAAGTTAGATGCATATCCTTTACAGGACGTTGCAGTCAACACCAGCATTGTTTGCTGTTGTGATCTCTTGGCAAGTTTACGTTCAGTAGTTTGCCGTTGCTTTCTGAACGACCGGCACCCATACCATTTCATAAGAAACCCCAATGCAACGTGGTCTGCTGCCAATCGCGCGCAGCTGTGTTTCGAACATGGATGTGCGGGATCATGAACTGCGTCCATAACCCCTTTGCCACAGAGCCGGCTAGTAATAGCAGTGCTATATTTCATTAGAAAACAGCAAATGAAACGGTTCGGCCACAACTAGGCTACCAACTGATAGTATACCACAACAAGCAATGATGTACAGACCAAACAGAACCAGAAGTAGAGGCTGACCGTGTAAACGATGGACAAAGGGAATAACAGTGTCCATGGGAATCTCGATAAATGAAGCCCATAAACAGGCACTCTCCCGCTGTTTATGCTTCACCGTATTATTGTCTCTTGAATTGATGAATATCAATGCCTGTGTTATTGTCTCCTGAGTTGATGAATATTGGTGCTAGTTTTATTGCCTCTTGAGTTGATGAATACTGGTGCCAGTATTTTTCTCTCTCTTGAGTTGATGAATATTGGTGCCTGTATTATTGTCTCTTGAATTGATGAATATTGGTGCCAGTATTATTGTCTCTTGAGTTGATGAATATTGGTGACAGTATAATTGTCTCTTGAGTTGTTGAGTATTGGTGCCAGTATTATTGTCTCTTGAGTTGATGAATATTGGTGCCTGTATTATTGTCTCTTGAATTGATGAATATTGGTGCCAGTATTATTGTCTCTTGAGTTGATGAATATTGGTGCCAGTATAATTGTCTCTTGAGTTGATGAGTATTGGTGCCAGTATTATTGTCTCTTGAGTTGATGAATATTGGTGCCGGTATTATTGTATCCTGAAGCCTTTATCTTTATGAGAATGCCACATTGCCAGATCCTGTACATTGTGACTGTATTGACAATATTCAAGATGATCTGTTTCAGAAACACCTGGAAGTTTTGCCTAACAGTTCGGACTCGGGATAAAATCTTGGAAAACATGTGCAAAGCCGTATGGTGCCGACTGAGGTACAAGCGATCACAGCTGCGGGCCAAGCGCAGACAATGCATGCAGAACAACAGCAGCTGGTCTCTGGACAAAGATGATGAGAATGGGGGTGGTGACAGGAGCAACAACATCCTCAGTCATGTGGTTTCCCAGAGTAGTAATATTAGTGGAAGTAGTTCCGGTGATGTTAACAACAAGAGTAGTTCCCCTTCGTGTATAAAGACAGCCGTGGCAGCTCATTCGATGGTGACTAATTCTGTCTGTGTGCGCTGACAGGGGAGTCCTTGTTTTAGTAGCTTGGAAATCTGGGTCATAGTCTTCTTCTTTCATTCATTCTTCTTCTTCTTTTCCTCCTCCCCCCCTTCTTCTTATTCTTTCCTCTATCCCTAATTGGAGACACTCCTCCCCCACCCCCAATGCCGCAATACATTTGTTGTCATTGCCATGTTGGGATATCATATTATCTTTATCAGGGAATTATTTAGATTTGAAGAATATTTTTAGATTGTATATGTTTCCATTACATATTGACTATCTTGTTTAAAAGATTTTGTTTCTACATTTCTGATTTTCATGTTTAAGAAATAACATTTTATTTCCAAAGCCCACCCCGTAATTACTGCAGTAAATAATTCAGATTTCTGGTGAGTTTTTATAACTGAGTGCAGTGAAATCACATACCTAGCCATCTCGGATAAAGGCAAAAAACAATAGGAGGTTCCAAGTGCATGTTGCATACATTCACAACAGCTGGAAATAGCAAAGGGTAGGCCACAAGACCACCACCTTGACAAAATTGTTAGCACAGAAAACCCTCTCTTGGGTATTACCACCCTGGTAAAATTGTTAATTGTTAGCACAGAAAACCCTCTCTTGGGTATTACCACCCTGGTAAAATTGTTAACACAGAAAACCCTCCCTTTGGGTATTACCACCCTGGTAAAATTGTTAATTGTTAGCACAGAAAACCCTCTCTTGGGTATTACCACCCTGGTAAAATTGTTAACACAGAAAACCCTCCCTTTGGGTATTACCACCCTGGTAAAATTGTTAATTGTTAGCACAGAAAACCCTCCCTTTGGGTATTACCACCCTGGTAAAATTGTTAATTGTTAGCACAGAAAACCCTCTCTTGGGTATTACCACCCTGGTAAAATTGTTAATTGTTAGCACAGAAAACCCTCCCTTTGGGTATTACCACCCTGGTAAAATTGTTAATTGTTAGCACAGAAAACCCTCCCTTTGGGTATTACCACCCTGGTAAAATTGTTAATTGTTAGCACAGAAAACCCTCTCTTGGGTATTACCACCCTGGTAAAATTGTTAATTGTTAGCACAGAAAACCCTCCCTTTGGGTATTACCACCCTGGTAAAATTGTTAATTGTTAGCACAGAAAACCCTCTCTTGGGTATTACCACCCTGGTAAAATTGTTAATTGTTAGCACAGAAAACCCTCTCTTGGGTATTACCACCCTGGTAAAATTGTTAACACAGAAAACCCTCTCTTGGGTATTACCACCCTGGTAAAATTGTTAATTGTTAGCACAGAAAACCCTCCCTTTGGGTATTACCACCCTGGTAAAATTGTTAATTGTTAGCACAGAAAACCCTCTCTTGGGTATTACCACCCTGGTAAAATTGTTAATTGTTAGCACAGAAAACCCTCTCTTGGGTATTACCACCCTGGTAAAATTGTTAATTGTTAGCACAGAAAACCCTCTCTTGGGTATTACCACCCTGGTAAAATTGTTAATTGTTAGCACAGAAAACCCTCTCTTGGGTATTACCACCCTGGTAAAATTGTTAATTGTTAGCACAGAAAACCCTCTCTTGGGTATTACCACCCTGGTAAAATTGTTAATTGTTAGCACAGAAAACCCTCTCTTGGGTATTACCACCCTGGTAAAATTGTTAATTGTTAGCACAGAAAACCCTCTCTTGGGTATTACCACCCTGGTAAAATTGTTAATTGTTAGCACAGAAAACCCTCCCTTTGGGTATTACCACCCTGGTAAAATTGTTAATTGTTAGCACAGAAAACCCTCCCTTTGGGTATTACCACCCTGGTAAAATTGTTAATTGTTAGCACAGAAAACCCTCTCTTGGGTATTACCACCCTGGTAAAATTGTTAATTGTTAGCACAGAAAACCCTCCCTTTGGGTATTACCACCCTGGTAAAATTGTTAATTGTTAGCACAGAAAACCCTCTCTTGGGTATTACCACCCTGGTAAAATTGTTAATTGTTAGCACAGAAAACCCTCCCTTTGGGTATTACCACCCTGGTAAAATTGTTAATTGTTAGCACAGAAAACCCTCTCTTGGGTATTACCACCCTGGTAAAATTGTTAACACAGAAAACCCTCCCTTTGGGTATTACCACCCTGGTAAAATTGTTAATTGTTAGCACAGAAAACCCTCCCTTTGGGTATTACCACCCTGGTAAAATTGTTAATTGTTAGCACAGAAAACCCTCTCTTGGGTATTACCACCCTGGTAAAATTGTTAATTGTTAGCACAGAAAACCCTCTCTTGGGTATTACCACCCTGGTAAAATTGTTAACACAGAAAACCCTCCCTTTGGGTATTACCACCCTGGTAAAATTGTTAATTGTTAGCACAGAAAACCCTCTCTTGGGTATTACCACCCTGGTAAAATTGTTAACACAGAAAACCCTCTCTTGGGTATTACCACCCTGGTAAAATTGTTAATTGTTAGCACAGAAAACCCTCCCTTTGGGTATTACCACCCTGGTAAAATTGTTAATTGTTAGCACAGAAAACCCTCTCTTGGGTATTACCACCCTGGTAAAATTGTTAATTGTTAGCACAGAAAACCCTCTCTTGGGTATTACCACCCTGGTAAAATTGTTAATTGTTAGCACAGAAAACCCTCTCTTGGGTATTACCACCCTGGTAAAATTGTTAATTGTTAGCACAGAAAACCCTCTCTTGGGTATTACCACCCTGGTAAAATTGTTAATTGTTAGCACAGAAAACCCTCCCTTTGGGTATTACCACCCTGGTAAAATTGTTAATTGTTAGCACAGAAAACCCTCCCTTTGGGTATTACCACCCTGGTAAAATTGTTAATTGTTAGCACAGAAAACCCTCTCTTGGGTATTACCACCCTGGTAAAATTGTTAATTGTTAGCACAGAAAACCCTCCCTTTGGGTATTACCACCCTGGTAAAATTGTTAATTGTTAGCACAGAAAACCCTCCCTTTGGGTATTACCACCCTGGTAAAATTGTTAATTGTTAGCACAGAAAACCCTCTCTTGGGTATTACCACCCTGGTAAAATTGTTAATTGTTAGCACAGAAAACCCTCCCTTTGGGTATTACCACCCTGGTAAAATTGTTAATTGTTAGCACAGAAAACCCTCTCTTGGGTATTACCACCCTGGTAAAATTGTTAATTGTTAGCACAGAAAACCCTCTCTTGGGTATTACCACCCTGGTAAAATTGTTAACACAGAAAACCCTCCCTTGGGTATTACCACCTGTTGCCTTGGATGGAATCTGTCCAGAACAGGGGTGGGGAGAGCGTCTGTCCTGCAAAATAATTTGGACTGACTTGCCAAGGTATTCACAGGTGGGTCTTGAAATGTAATAAATCCAGAAGCTTTATAAACAATGATCAATAACTCCAGCGGCAACATCATCAACACCAGCTAACATTCCCCCCTCACCACAGAGAAGTAGTTCCAGCCATCACGGTGGGGGGAAGGGGGGGCTGTTAATTAAATGTTTGACCAAATATAGCAGGACTATTTTAAAGTTGATAATCTGCTATGGCTTGCGAATGGTGTTATAAATATCCATATGGCCCTTGGCAGAGAAAAGGCTGCCCACACCTGGTCTAGAAGAAGCAGACCTGAGACAAATGCATGCCGAAGTCGGTCACATTTCTGAGGTGCATAATTAGGTGTGACATACTTGCCTTGAAAGAGATATGACAAAATATATTACTTTGAGCACGTGTTGTCCTGTCTTGAATGTCATCTGTATGATACCAACTTGAGAATGTTAACCTGGTTTTGATTGGCTGTTCTTTATCTGTATCATGAGCGGCTGTTTTAATCTCTACCATGATTGGTTGTTCTTCATGTGTACCATGATTGGCTGTTCTTCTATACCATTTCATGTGACATTTGTAATGTACTTCTTAATATTACTTCTGTAATATTTGAGTTCTTACTCTTGAGCTACGTCCCAGAACATTTTAGGCCGCTGGGTCAGTTTTTAAAAAATCCTTCCCGTGAGGGAAATTTGATCACATGACCGTCGGGTTAAGCAGAAAGCATGCACTGCAGTACCACAGCTCCCAGGTAACTAAAATACTGAGTTCTATTTTTAGCATGATGTTTTGTGTCTTTATATGTTCAGTGTTGATTATTTGAGATTTTGTATTGAATTGTGATATTTTCTAGTGAATAAATTAGATGATGCTCTTCCACACCAGCACATGGGTTGGGTATATGATGTTAGCCCCATATTTGTGTCTAGAACAGTTTTCACTTGATGTGTGATGTGGTCAGATTCATGGCGGCCGCCTTGTCTTCTCAGAACATCTTCTGGCCGGGTCAAGCTGGGAGCTCAGATCAGTTGTTAAAAATGACTGTCTCAATGTGGATTTGAACACATGACCTCTGGGTCAGTAGGCAAGTGTTCTGGCCATTATGTTACTGCAGCTCCAATTGACTGCATAATGTATGTCACTGTATAAGATATGTCACTGTGTAATGTATGTCACGGTATAATGCATGTGGTTAAACTTTAAACTTGTATCTCTCTTATTAACACATTTATTTGTATGTTTCTCTTTGTGTGCGCATGCATATGAGAAAGAATGGGAGAGAGAAAGAGATAAACAAAGAGAGAAGTTGGAAAGTTAATTTGGCTCACTCTAATCTTCAGTGGTAGGTGCTGATTTAATTCCCACGCACTCCAAATCAATGTGCAGAAACTTGTGACTAATGCCTCTCTCAGTGATAAGAAAAGACAAAGTTCCCGGGTACTCAAGAATCAGCTTCATTTTGCCTCATTTATGATTACCTGAACTTGGTATGTCAAGCCATAGGGAAGAGGTGGCTAACTATCTCGAGAGAGGTTATGAGGATGCAGCTAGATATTCAGGTTATCAAACTACATATCTTCTTGTAAATATATTTTATAGCGCACCCCCTTCCCTTGATGTATTAAGTTTATTCTTTGCAATTACATTTGAACACACACGTACATCTAGAAAATCTATGAATAAATTATGAGTTATTGCTCACACAGGAATGCATTCATCATCTCATCTTGTATCTTTGGTGTGGAGGTGAAGCATAAACAGCTGGAGAGCGTATACGGACTTCATATATTGAGATTTCCAACAATGCTTTATTTCCTTAAAATCTGAGTTATATATCATATGAATTGAATACATGAATAATACTTTAGATGAAACAATTAAAACACATAGTCACAGGTATCGTTCGAATGTGGGGAATTTGTTATCCCCACGGTAATTTCATGTTTAACACAAACTCTTTTCGTTTCCATACTACTGGCTGGAAACGTCTAATTGCTAATGCCTCACTATATTGAGCAATTGTTTGGCTGTGTCTTCAGTGTTTCAGCAAAGTATTACTCATTTATTCACTTCACATGATATATCACACTGCAGTATGCACCTGATGTGATGCAGGGAAATATGCCAGGCAATAAATCCTGCAACATATTGTTTGTGGCTTCTCTATTTAAATTCACTAAGGGAATACGTTGGTTTGAAACCAGGTATTGGCTTAATGGGGAAAGTATTTCAGGAACCAGAGTGCATGAGAAATATTGGAATACACAGGGAAAATAGAAATAGACAGAGATGAGTAATGTGAAAACAGCATCAAAGGGCTGCAAGAGATGGCGAAGGACAGAATGGCTTGGTGAAAGATGGTTGGGGGTGCTCAATGGGATATTAAAGGTGGGTGATAATAGAACAGCAGCAGTAGTGCTCATGTGGGAGCATTGTTGAACTTAATGAATCTCAGGTATTGGTAGTTCACATGTACATAGAGATATGTTTAATTGTATAGTAGTCTCTGTATTTGTTGGAGTAGTAGACTGTGTGATAGGTATTTGTTGGTGTAGTAGATTGTGTGACAGATATTTGCTGGTGTGGAAGATTGTTTTGTTGCGGAAGCCACAAAGACATAATAGGGACAGATAAGAAGAAGAACCTGCTGAGTGAAGATGCGAGTCCTGAAGTGTGATATGACCAGAACTGACCATTGTCCATTTGCCTTATATAGAGAGAATAAAATGGTTGAAACCGGTGAAATACGTTTTTTGTGTTGCTTATTTCATATGTTGCATGTGTTTATAATTGAAACAAAATAAATTAATGTTGCTCATTCTTTCACATACCTGATATGGATAATATAACAACAAGTTATAACTTACTGGTACTGTACGGCTTCAAACAAATACAGAAGAAACTTGGACCATCGCATGGTGTGTGTATGAAAAGCTACTCTGTGGACTCTGGGACCTTCACTAACAATAGTTCCAGCTAGTTGCAGGACATCGCAGTCACCCCACAGCTCCTATTGGCTGTTTGTGATAGACTAGGCAATGTCACGGTCAGTAGTTTGGCATTGCTTTCTGAATGAGAAGTCAACATTAAGTCTGACTGGCTGGTGTATGGAATGAACCCCCTACACTGCTGCTAGAGAAAGTGTAAGCGTGTTAACACCTCTCAGCCTTGCCGGCCTGTAACTAAAAATAATAAGTGTAAAAGTTTGACGTTTGAAATGTGGGTCTTCATAAAACTGGGAAGAATTCTTGGGATGAAAAGAAACAGTAAATAAGGAAGTTCTAGAACAATTCAATGCAGTAGCCGCATGGTTTGAACTGTCCCCGATAATTGCTCCATTCCTATGTCCATGAAAAAAAACATGGAATGCTCATCATTGTGCCAAGTGAACTCTTGAAGGATAGAGTTGTTTAGGATAGAGTTGTTTCAATGTGAAAAGGCATCTCTGACTGAAAGAAACATGAGAAAGACAAGGTTATTTGGTGTCATTATTGTTCCCCCCATAATTTCTTCATATATTGATTTCATTTAAGTTCTGTGATTCCAGACGAGGTGGCAATGACTGCCTCAAGCTTGTCTCTGTCAGAGATGCGGTGCGTGGGCAGATTTGGCCAGGAATCACCATGAACCAACAGGTGAGGAAAAGAGGTGGGCGCTGGATAGTACACACACTGAGACAACCTGAGGACAATATAACTAGACTCTCTTGTCTGGAACCCACAAGATAGGACACACACTGAGACAACCTGAGGACAATATAACTAGACACTCTCTTGTCTGGAACCCACAAGATAGAGGACACACTGAGACAACCTGAGGACAATATAACCAGACACTCTCTTGTCTGGAAACCACAAGATAGGACACACACTGAGACAACCTGAGGACAATATAACTTGACACTCTCTTGACTGGAACCCACAAGTCAAACAAAATAACTGGAGCCTAAAGAAACACAGAGAACAGAGCTGAATAATACTGGGAGGACACGGAAATGGGGAGGGGCTGCAGGATATAGCACGGCTTAGGGTGGTTTGGTTGAGGGACTGTCCCAAAGGAGGATAGAAGGCAGAAGAAGATGTCTGTGTCTGGAACAAACATGACAATCTCTGTCGTCTGATATTTGGATGAAGTTGGTGTTACTTGTATTGTTATTTGCTGCCCGGTTGTGTAAGCTTTTCACATCCATCTATAAAGTCCAACTAGACATCCATCCGGCCGTCTACCTACCTACCTACCCATCTGTCTACCCACCAAACTCTGTGTGTTTATGTCTATCTATACATCAACGCATCTGTCTGTCTAGTTAGTTTAGCTAGCTGGCCATTGCCAGCATCCTCAATAAGTCCTTACAGGAGTAAGGAGTTAACACTAGGCTAGTAGAGAGACACCCAGACAGGGAAGACACCGAGTACTATAAATAACCTCACTGGGAGACACATTTGTGTCAGACCAGAGGTCAACAAGTACGGATGAGCGAGGGCTTTCCCCAAGCAATTGGGTTGCTGGTCCTGCGAGTAACCGTGATATGCCAGGTTACTCAAACTCACCAGCCGGCGTGCTGGCAAGACCAGGCACGCAATAATAGCGACTGCACGGAGGGTAAAAGTGTCCGTGCTTGTCCACGCTATGTGTAGCGGGACAGACTGACTGGAGACGGTAGAGAGGTCGGACGTATCCATGACCAATACGATAGCTTTCTAGGCCATAGGCAAACATAGGGCTATATCATTTAGATTGTGTAATGCTAGCATCATCTATCACCACGTTGATGTATTCATATTGTGTAACAATGATGAAACCTAACGCTTGTAGAGCCATGCACATGTCGGCTCTGAATAAATTGCATTCCTTTCGCAAATGTCATGAATTGTTATTTCGTGCAGTGCGAAAGTAGCGGAGTCTTGAAAGCTGCAGCGCACAAGTCGCTGACAGCCATGTGTCAGTTTATCTACACGCCTTTTTACATAATATTATTACTGTCATATTTCTCCCTGAGTTGAATGAACAGCCGGTGATTGTACCAGTAGATCCACTTAATCCTACAACACACAGACAAACAAGGTTTATGCAAGCCTGCGTCATCCTGGTGTTCTTATCAAATGATGAGATCATGTTTGCCTCAATATCACTATGGTGTCACGTGTCATCTTCATGTCCATATGTTGTTTATTTGTTTGCTAAATATTGGGAAATTACTGAAGCCGTGTTTGTCTTCACACTCTGGCAGATATCATCCATACTTGGGCCTACATTCTATGAGATATGCGAGAAGTCAATGGTGTACACAATCCTGGTAAAAAATTTAGTTATCAGTGGATAATGTTGGTCTTGTTGTCAGTGATGATGTTGCTGCTGTAATTGTAGAATATTTTATTAGATCCATCGTCCTCGACTGGTAATATCCGAGGCACTCTTTGCAGCCGATAAGATTTCCTGGTCCCCATTTGAAGCAGGGTTGATTTGGGAATAAGAATTCAAAACCAACACACCTGACCATGGAGACCCAACAAATGTGACACTTGACCAGGGAGACCCCACAAATGTGACACTTGACCAGGGAGACCCCCACAAATGTGACACTTGACCAGGGAGACCCCCACAAATGTGACACTTGACCAGGGAGACCCCCACCAATGTGACACTTGACCAGGGAGACCCACACCAATGCGACACTTGACCAGGGAGACCCCCACAAATGTGACACTTGACCAGGGAGACCCCCACAAATGTGACACTTGACCAGGGAGACCCCCACAAATGCGACACTTGACCAGGGAGACCCCGCCAATGCGACACTTGACCAGGGAGACACCCACAAATGTGACACTTGACCAGGGAGACCCCCACAAATGTGACACTTGACCAGGGAGATCCCCACCAATGCGACACTTGACCAGGGAGACCCCCACAAATGTGACACTTGACCAGGGAGACCCCACAAATGTGACACTTGATGAGGGAGACCCCCACAAATGCGACACTTGACCAGGGAGACCCCCACCAATGCGACACTTGACCAGGGAATGTTACAAGTGATCAGTTTCATCACCAGTCTTGTTGACAAACCCCTTCCACATGACACAAACAACGAATAACATGGTCAACAAACAACAAATAACATGGTCAACAAATAATGTGGTCAACAAACAACAAATAATGTGGTCAACAAACAACAAATAATGTGGTCAACAAATAACATGGTCAACAGACTCAACATGCAGGGATCTGGTGTACAGAGCTTGTATTGCCACTGCCCATGTTATGTTACACGTAATCAGATCACGGAGAGCTAGTTATGAACATAGCATATACAGATTCTGTACAGTGGCAGGGCTGGCATGTCTATGACATACAATATACGTGAAACTGCAGTGATATCTGCAGGACAACCCATGTTTTCTATCACACTTAGACATATCAACCTAACGTAAAACAACAAATTATCATAAAGCTGGCATCAACTGAAAATGTTGTGGAGTCATTTAAGATTTATGCCACCACTTATATCTGAAAAAACTGGTGCAAATGACGCCCTGGATTTCAACAAACTAAGAAATACCAGGAGGTGACACGCCTCCCTGATCAGTGGCTTAGTTAGGGATTGGGAGGAACTGCTGCCCTTGTGCCCTCTTTTTGAAAAGTGATGCCTTGTGCAGGGAGAGTCAGGTCCAGGTAGGTCATGCGTCCTACACGAGATATCTCATGTCACAGACCCCCGACCCAGTCACCATCCACCAGGGGTAAAACAGACGGCTTCCCAGGCCAAATTAACAAACATGGACAACCTACCCACATAATAACATTGACAGCCGGTGTGGTTCTGGTATACCCACATCTGGACGCTTGCCGGTGCTACAGAGTTCGTGCAGTGTTTTGAGATCCTCCCTATGTGATGTTTACAAGGAGACTGAGGTACTCACAGAAGTATCCATGTGCACTGAAGGTGCTGCCGGACTAACAAAACAGAGAAACATTGATGTCACTGAGGTGTCCTGGTCACTTACACTTGTTAAAACCATGCTGTGTGCAGGTTCAATCTTTGTATTATCAGGATAGAACCACTCCAGTCTTACAACTGGACACAATGGTCTGGTATTTCACCCACTTGACCAGGGTTAAGAGTACAATGATCATATCTGTCCAGTGATATTAGAGGGGTAGACTGAGTACCTTTGAGTTTGTCTGGAGTGCAATGACTTCAGCCTTGTCAACAAATAAATACAAGATTACAGAAAAGTATTGTAAAAAGCAGTCATACACACACATACACACACACACACGTATATACATACATGCCAATCATATTTATTTTGGCGCTCGCTCGCTTTGCACTCAAACGTAGTCTATACACACTACTTCACGTAGTCCTGAACTGAATTTTGCATGTGGATTAGCTTTCCCTATTAACAGTGTCCATCAGGCGAATCCACTCTGACTTCAGAGGTATTTGTAATTTACGTCCCTAAGTCAAGGATGATAGGTCAACATTTTAGTCCAACTGTCCGGTGTAGGAGATGAACCGCTTACCTCGGCATCAGCACACCAGATGTTTAAGAACATGCGTTTTTATCCATTCAACCATGCTGACCTACATAACATAATATAAAGGCTGATCATATGAGCAGAATACATGAAGAATGACCACACCACAGGCATACAACGTAAAGGATTTACAGATAACTGGATCATCTTCATAGCACCAGGTTTGATTCCATATGGCCGGATATCTTTCCATAGAGCGAACGGTTGAAACTCAACAGTTCCAGCCACAATCTACAGGGGTGTCTGAGAATTATGCACCCGTAAACTGTACAACAGAGTCCGCAATTGAGCGCTCACCTTTCAAGCATGAAGCAGGTGGTATGACCACTGTCGACATGGAACACCCAATGTCACAGACGTACAGACAATGCACAGGAGGCATACAATATACGAGCTGATGTTGCGGACATACAACATACAGGCTGATAATGTCACAGACATATAAAGTATGAGCCGATAATGTCATGGACATATATACAACATATGGGCTGAAGATATCACATGAAGATGAATGTGTCAAAAACAGATCAACACCTGCACAGATGTACAACACACAGGCAGATAATGTCACAGACATACAACATTAGAATTGTCACAAACATACAACATATAGAAATACCACTGACATACAACACATAGAAAATGTCAGAGACATACAATACACAAGCTGATGTTATCACATGAAGATGTGGCAAAAACAGTTCAACATATGTATAGATATACAACATACAGACATAATTATTTTTAGATATACAACATACAGGTAGAAGTGTCACAGACATACAATATACAAGATAATGTCGCAGACATACAAGATGATAATGTCACAGACATAACAACATACAAACATAATGTCAGACATACAATCTGACGTCACAGACATATAACGTACAGGCAGATGGTATCACAAGATGATGAATGTGTCAAAAACAGATCAACATAGTCAGTGGTAAAAGCCATGACTCAAGGCAGAGATAAGGACAAGTCAAATGTTACACCTGTGTTAAATCTATGTAGAGATAAGGACAAGTCATGTGTTACACCTTGTTAACTCTATACAGAGATAAGGACAAGTCAAGTGTTACACCTGTGTTAACTCTAGACAGAGATAAGGACAAGTCAAATGTTTCAACTGTGTTAACTCTATATAGAGATAAGGACAAGTCAAGTATTACAACTGTGTTAACTCTATACAGAGATAAGGACAAGTCAAATGTTACAACTGTGTTAACTCTAGACAGAGATAATGACAAGTCAAATATTACAACTGTGTTAACTCTATACAGAGATAAGGACAAGTCAAATGTTACAACTGTGTTTAACTCTAGACAGAGATAATGACAGTCAAATGTTACACCTGTGTTAACTCTATATAGAGATAAGGACAAATCAAATATTACAACTGTGTTAACTCTATATAGAGATAAGGACAAGTCATGTGTTACATCTGTGTTAACTCTATACAGAGATAAGGACAAGTCAAATGTTACACCTGTTTTAACTCTTATATAGAGATGAGGACAAGTCAAATGTTACAATTGTGTTAGCGCTTGCTTCTATAATAGTTACATACATCATGATGAGAAAAACTCAGTCTTACATCTACATCACACAAGATAAGTCTCACAATGAAAGGAAAAATTGACAATGACAATAAATTCTCATAATTAATAACAGATCTCATTATGAAATAAAAGTCTCTTCATGAAAGACAGGTTTAAAAAAAATAAAAAACGTTAGTTCATAAAGTCAAGTCTCATCACAAAGGTCAAATCCCACTGTGAACATTAAACTCATATTATGAACATCAACCCTCACAACAATGAATAATTTTCACCTTGAAAGTTAAGCCTCGTCATGAATTTAAAAAAAGAGCAAACATTGAGACCTAGCATGGAATCCTCCCTCATCTGACTGCATTCATGCCATTGTCAGCTTGAGTTGAGCTAAGAACCGACATCATTGCACTCATGACTTTCCCATACGCGCTCTGTCCCCTCGTTCAACAACCAGTGAAGAGTCACACTACTAATTGTTCCCACTGCTATCTAATTGAAAGTTCTCCTGGTCTTCCCTCTCAGTTTTGAGATTCTACCAGAACCCTTATCGATCCCCCGCAATCTCACGCTTTCCACATACGGGTTCTCAATCTGTTCCCCTACCTTCTCCACCTGGTCCCATAGGCACACGACCACCTCTCCCTTGTCCATAGATAATCTACAACCAAGAGGTGCATTCCCTGCCAGCTATCAGTCTGTTCATCCCCCTGCACTCCACCATGGCCAGGGCAAAAAATCGATACAATTCTCATAATCTGTGACCTCTGAAGCGAGGTGAGCCATTCCACACGAACAATTTCCTTTCTCTATCTTACTGAGCATACTCCTTGAGTCTATGATGAAGACAATGTTTGTTGCAGTGGTCTCCTCTAACCAACGGAATGCCGCTGCGACTGCTTCCACCTCCAACTCATGCTGGAGGTCATAGCCTCATATGCCATACTCTCCTTTTTTAAGAATCATTAATTAACCTTCACAATAAAACCCCAACCCCTACGCCCGTTTCTCACCACTGACCCATCAGTATAGATCATTGTCAGCTTATTATCCCACCCGCTACACAAATGCACTTACTAATATTTTCAATGAACATCGTAACTGTCAAGTCACATCATGAAAATCAAATCTCACCATGAAAGTCAAGTCACACCATGAAAGTCAAGTCACACCATGGAAGTCAAATCTCACCATGAAAGTCAAGTCTGACCACATAAATAAACAAGTACACTTTGAGTCATCCAGAACAATGAAGCAATCAACTAAACAACACAGCTGTACAAAGCTTTCCTCACACTTCCCACAACAATAATTTGTCATCACGAAGGAGTCAGAAGTGAAAATAACTTTATAGCTGTATGAAGTAAGTGGCCCAGTTTCTTTCCCTAAAGCCATTTCCTACCCCAGCAATGAGCCAAGTCAGGTAACCACTACACTACTTGGAGTACTAGAGAGGTTTCACAATCTGGTTTTGAACCGGTCACAACATCACAAAGGTAAAATCTCTCTGTCTTATCCCTTGGCCAGATTCAGCAATCACTGGCTGGCAAATGACAATAATCGTCATTTTTGTTAATCCAAGCTGCCACACCTGGAATTAGAATATATACTGTACAATAATGGACAGACTTAACTCATGTAACTACTGTACAAGATAGAACAGACTTAACAATGTAACTATTGTACAAAATAGAACAGACTTTAATTAACTATTGTGCAACATAGGACAGACACAACATATGCAACCATAGTACAAGACATCAGGGCATACTTGACTCATGTAACTATTATACAAAACAGACACGACTCATGTAACTATTATACAAGAGACTCAACTCATGTAACTATTGTACAAGACAGACACGACTACGTAACTATTGTACAAGACATGAGGACAGACTTAAATTATGCAACTCCCGCAGCAGACTTGAGGCAGACCTGACACAAGAATACATGCCTTTCTCTCTCAACAAAATGAGCAGAAAACAATGGAAAAGTCGGGTCAGACTAGATAACATGTTTGGCCAACAAATTTGGCTGAATACGGAAATATTGGATAGAAAAAGGGAATTGTTAGCCAAAACATCGGCTGAATAATATCAACAACAGTAGCATTAAAACAATAGTCAGGTAAAAACAAAAACAGTGCAATTGTCTTGTCTGGGAATAAGCTCTGTTGGTAGAAAATAACTTTAGTACAATAACTATAATCTGAACAAAAAGTCATGATTGTTTACAAGCAAAGAAACATATTTGTTGTCATATGTTGCTGCTTCTTTCCCCTCTTTCCTTGTCTCAATTTTGTCCTCTTTCATTTTGTCTCTTCCTGATGGTGAGATCAATGTTGGCTGACAGTAAGATATCGTGGCCATCAATTCTGGTCATTTAGCCAGTACACGTTGTTGCGTCTTCCTCTAGCTTTTTTGTCTCATACCTTCTATGTCTTCACTCTGTCCTCCTCTTCCTCCTTGTTTGTTCAGGATGGTGATGGCCGACAGTAAGATTAAACTTGTGGTGTGTGTGTGGTGTGTGAGTATATATGTATGTATGTCAGTATCCACCTATGTGCTTTAAGTTTGTTTATTGTCTGTATGTGCATACACCTACATGCAGTCACAACCACCAGTTGACACTGTATTACTGATGCCAACAAGCAAGTAGCCTCTCACAGACTGAGACACCCATATCAACATCAGAAACCCCAACTACAGCACACTTCTAACAGCCTCTCACAGACTGAGACACCCGTATCAACATCAGAAACCCCAACTACAGCACACTTCTAACAGCCTCTCACAGACTGAGACACCCGTATCAACATCAGAAACCCCAACTACAGCACACTTCTAACAGCCTCTCACAGACTGAGACACCCGTATCAACATCAGAAACCCCAAGTACAGCACACTTCTAACAGCCTCTCACAGACTGAGACACCCGTATCAACATCAGAAACTTTGCAGAAACCCCAACTACAGCAAATTTCTAACAAGGCAAGCAACGGGCTGCCAGCTGCTACAAAGAAGAGCAAACATCTCAGGATGATTGCTGTCAATGTGGTTGGAGTGGTGTGTGTCCAAATGAAGCTATGATATAAAGAGATCTTCCCGTGAGTACCAGAAGTGTTTACATCGACGTCCAGCTGGCTGAGGGTCATGTGCAGATGAGTTAAAATGTCATGACATTATGATGATCGCTGTCAATGTGGTTGGAGTGGTGTATGTCTAGATGAATCTATGATATGAAGAGATCTTCCCATGGGTACCAAAGGTGTTCACATTGACTTCCAGGTGGCTGAGAGTCATGCGTAAACAGCGAGTTAGAATGTCTGCTCATCATCGCACTGCTCTGTCGAGTGTCCAAAAGCTGAAGATGAGAAACATAACAGAGAATTAGAGAAATGCGTCCACAAATTAGAACTCACAAAGCATGCTATGTAAATTAGATGGTATTAAAAACAGGAGTCTGCCGCCACTGAGCTCTTACTGGAGTCTGAAATAAAAACACAAAATGTGACAATGAGGCTGGACGAATGGACACACAGATACACATATGGGTAAATGTTTCCAATGAAGTCTGTGTCAATGGGATCACAAAAACACCTGAATAACATAGAGATAACACAAGAGAATACTGATCTTTTTCCAGAGGTAATATGATTGATACGAATGGAAACGAACAAAGACTTCATTCATCATCTCCACATCACACCCAGTCACCATCTTACTGCCGGCAGTATTTGACAGTCCCAAGCCATGGTTCAAGTGACAGACATGTACTGTCTGCAGTATTTGACAGTCCCAAGCCATGGTTCAAGTGACAGACATGTACTGTCTGCAGTATTTGACAGTCCCAAGCCATGGTTCAAGTGACAGACATGTGCTGCCTGCAGTATTTGACAGTCCCAAGCCATGGTTCAAGTGACAGACATGTACTGTCTGCAGTATTTGACAGTCCCAAGCCATGGTTCAAGTGACAGACATGTACTGTCTGCAGTATTTGACAGTCCCAAGCCATGGTTCAAGTGACAGACATGTGCTGCCTGCAGTATTTGACAGTGCCATGCCATGGTTCAAGTGACAGACATGTGCTGTCTGCAGTATTTGACAGTGCCATGCCATGGTTCAAGTGACAGACATGTGCTGTCTGCAGTATTTGACAGTCCCAAGCCATGGTTCAAGTGACAGACATGTGCTGTCTGCAGTATTTGACAGTCCCAAGCCATGGTTCAAGTGACAGACATGTGCTGTCTGCAGTATTTGACAGTCCCAAGCCATGGTTCAAGTGACAGACATGTGCTGCCTGCAATATTTGACAGTGCCATGCCATGGTTCAAGTGACAGACATGTGCTGTCTGCAGTATTTGACAGTGTCATGCCATGGTTCAAGTGACAGACATGTGCTGTCTGCAGTATTTGACAGTCCCAAGCCATGGTTCAAGTGACAGACATGTGCTGTCTGCAGTATTTGACAGTCCCAAGCCATGGTTCAAGTGACAGACATGTGCTGTCTGCAGTATTTGACAGTCCCAAGCCATGGTTCAAGTGACAGACATGTGCTGTCTGCAGTATTTGACAGTCCCAAGCCATGGTTCAAGTGACAGACATGTGCTGTCTGCAGTATTTGACAGTCCCAAGCCATGGTTCAAGTGACAGACATGTGCTGTCTGCAGTATTTGACAGTGCCATGCCATGGTTCAAGTGACAGAATGTGCTGTCTGCAGTATTTCACTGTGCCATGCCATGGTGTAAATGACAGAAATGTGCTGTTAACATTATTTCACAATGACACATAATCTAGGTCAACCCCCAATGCTTTAGAAGTGTAAAATAAGCGAGCCACACATTCATGTCGTGATATGAGATGTAATAACTGTTTCGTTCCCTTTAATATTTCTTCCCCACAATTAGGCAATCAAAAACCTATTTCATCCTTTGACATAAAGCTAGCTTTTTCTTTGCATAAAAAGGGAGTCTCCGTGGCAAAGTGGTCAAGTCATCTGCCTGGCACTCCAAAGGTTGTGGGTTTTATCTGGGCTAAGTCTTTTGGTTCATGAAAGCATTTTCTCCTGGGAGACTCCTGGGAGTCATCACTGGAGCTACAGAGTTTGTGCTCTGTGCGATGCTTTCGGTAGGCTGCCCTGAGGAAAGAGACAGAGCTATATGGGATAAAACCCGGTGCAATCAAGTCAATCAACTTTTAAGCAACTGTTTTGTGTGCTTTGCATGGATATGGACTAAGAACAACTTCTACTTCTGCTGCCTGTCACCTCCTAATGGAGCACATGTCCCCAACCAGCTCAAGCCAGTCCTGGGTAGACTTGTTTTGATTGGTTGGATTTTGCAGTTGCAGTTTTCTACAGGATAAGGTTGTTAGCCTCACGCCAACATTTCTTAGTTGCCTCTTACAACATACAAGGTATGTTGCAGTTTTATTATTCTTTGCTTGTCTCACGTGCCTTGACAATACACAGGTGAGTGAACTTCTAGAACAAATCAATGGAAAAGGGCGCTGCTAAAGGAAATAAATAAATAAAAAGACCGGGTATTATGGTCACATCCACTGATGTAATAATCTACTGAAAACCCCAGTGGAGAGAAAAATTCAGCGCAAAAGAGTTAGAGGGTGTAAAAGGTATAAAGAGACAGGCAATATGATCAGAATATAACTCTCCATAGTGCAGCCTATCCACAGACAAAGTCTCCCTGATTCTGACCTGTAGAATTTAATGAAATCTTTGGAGAATAATGTGGTGGTTTCCCCTTGCCTTTCACAAACACAAATAGGTATGTTACTTCTGCTGTTGACAGCATTTTCTGACTGTCAGGACAAGTGAGCTCCGCCTAACATACAAAAGGCCACCACATCTCCTCACAGATGTGAAGCAGTGTCGATACTGCATACCCCACTAATTCCAACTCTTGGAGAGAGGAAGGAGAGTCCTGCAATACAGTCTCTTAGAGGTGGCATGTAGTCAATCAATCATGTGCCATGCCGGAAAGCGTGGGTGGTCATGACTCGCCATTTCACTCGATCACCAGTCGTGGATCAGCTCAGTGTTCCTGTCTCGTCCATGTCATGTGGCCAAGCCATCCAGATATTTTCCTCTCGGTCTTCCTCTTGGTCTGTTCCCTTCGATCTTGACAGTTGTCTCTAAGTTCTCCAATCCATTTCTTCTCATAACATGTCCAAAAAATCTTGACTGTCTACGTCTAATTTCTCTGATCAGTTTACGATTTTCATTTGTCTCCTGTAGTACTTGGTCATTGGTTTTTCTGTCTGTCTATGGTATTCTTTGCATTTTCCTCGGAAACCACATTTCCAATGAATCAACTAGCCAAATCACCCAGCCACTCAAGCAACTAGCCAACCAACCCATCATTTTAATAACCCAGCCATCCAGATGCTGGACAGATAACCGGAGAAAAGTATGCTATGAAGACACATGACAAATAAATAATTAGTGAAGAAGCTTAGAAGAGCTAGATGCTGAGGTTGAGAACGTAGCTAGTACACTTGCCTCCCAAAAGAGTGGTCCATGTTCAATCCCCAGCAGAGTTTAAAATAAAAAAGTTAATTGCATGTCCTTTATACACTGTTGCAATCAACCCCACCATTTATTGGCTATTTGTGATTGACTGGACAATTTTTATGTTCAGTAGCCTGCTATTGCGTTTTGAATGACCTCTACCATCAAAATCAATTCAAAGCAATTTGGAAACAAACAGCCCACGGCTGATCTTGAACCCTTGACTCGGTGTGTCAGGGAATTGTGACAGTAATTTTCACATCCTAAGTAATGGGGGTCAAGATTATTTTTGTTCTGACCAGTATGGTCACAGCCTCATAAAAATGGATACCATACAATCTCCTGGAGTTGTCTGGACATGAAAATTGACGAGGAAGGGAACTGGCCAACAAAACCCACAATACAATCAGATGAGTCTCACCTTCACATATGTCGCAGTAGGGCCGTGCGTTCTTGGGGTCGCCATGGTGACGGCTAGGCTCAGGACTGCTGGACATGGCCTGCCGGGGACAGTCTTCGGTGTCATGGAGGTCAAACACATCACATATATCACAGAATAGGCGCGGTGGTGCTCTGCTGCGTGTTGGGGTCCTAGGCAAAGACATACCACGATAAGCACACGATTTTCACTGTCAATGCTACAACTATTATGATATGGAGAGAATATACAGTTTTGTGATGAACATTAAGCTTCTTTACAAATATGAAGTTCCACCCTGCACATCCAGCATTTCTTCCCTCTTCTGAGGCCCAGTTTCTAACACCCTAAATTTCTGAGTGGTCACAACATTATCAAGACCATTCCCCCTCACAACATGTGATGATTGTCTTCTTATGATGTGAGTAATCATGTCTTTATGACATGTAACAATGCTGATATTTATGTATAAAGGACCCCTTGAGACACCTCCGAGGCAAACTGGGAATATGATGCTAGTCACATATGTTTATAGTTCATAATAAGCACACATAGTATTGTTTGGCACTCATAGAAGTGAGAAGGAGGAAGCAGAGCTTAGAGGACACACTGGACAACGTACTAGTTGCTGTGAAGTTGGAACTGCGACTAACTAACTAATTTAAAGCTATAGTTATTGACCGGGATTTGAACCTGTCACCTACAAATGTATAATACATATTTTTATAGATGAATTGTAACTCGGTGGGTAATATGGTCATTATCAAATGGCTCAATGTGACTACTAGGACATTGCCAGGTATACATTTGAGTCTGGATCAACCAGAGAGCTCAGGTCAATTAAAACTAATTTCATTACAGCTATAAAGAAAACTGTTAGAAACAAATTGAAAACTGTGACTGGAAGCCAGGGGTAACCATCATATTATCTTCCCAAGAATCATTATTTTGAGCAGGTCATACATCAGGGCAAGAAAAGTGAACATATTCAGTCTTCATTCCAGTTTTTAGCTTGAGTAACCTAACATGATATGACATACCAGTCTTTGGACTGAATCCCTGACATGACATACCAGTCCATGGACTGAAATAACTTGACATGACACAACAGAAAACAAACATGAAACAATCTCAACTCACTCGACAGGTTCACTGAACTCCCCATTTGTGTGAATTCCGGAATCTTCCATCACCGACAGCCTGTGCATGAGCTCCTGATTTTTGTTCTGCAGCTCAACTATCACAGAGTTAAGGAAATCCACTTGTCCCCTGGCAGAGTCAGCCTCTTCTCTCAAATGTGTGTACACATCATCATCTGTCAGGACAAAGTAAACATGTGTGCACAACATCATCTGCCAGGACAAAGTAAACATGTGTGTACACAACATCATCTGTCAGGGCAAAGTAAACATGTGTGTACACAACATCATCTGTCAGGGCAAAGTAAACATGTGTGTACACAACATCATCTGTCAGGGCAAAGTAAACATGTGTGTACACAACATCATCTGTCAGGACAAAGTAAACATGTGTGTACACAACATCATCTGTCAGGACAAAGTAAACATGTGTGTACACATCATCATCTGTCAGGACAAAGTAAACATGTGTGTACACAACATCATCTGTCAGGACAAAGTAAACATGTGTGTACACAACATCATCTGTCAGGGCAAAGTAAACATGTGTGTACACAACATCATCTGTCAGGGCAAAGTAAACATGTGTGTACACAACATCATCTGTCAGGGCAAAGTAAACATGTGTGTACACAACATCATCTGTCAGGGCAAAGTAAACATGTGTGTACACAACATCATCTGTCAGGGCAAAGTAAACATGTGTGTACACAACATCATCTGTCAGGACAAAGTAAACATGTGTGTACACATCATCATCTGTCAGGACAAAGTAAACATGTGTGTACACAACATCATCTGTCAGGGCAAAGTAAACATGTGTGTACACAACATCATCTGTCAGGACAAAGTAAACATGTGTGTACACAACATCATCTGTCAGGGCAAAGTAAACATGTGTGTACACAACATCATCTGTCAGGACAAAGTAAACATGTGTGTACACAACATCATCTGTCAGGACAAAGTAAACATGCTTTCAGGAAGGAGTAACTAACAGATCATTTGACTCACTTTAAGGGGCACTAGGTATATGGTGCCAAATCCATGTTTACAGACCAGTCATCATCTGGGGGGTGATGTAGTCGGGATAACACTGGTGGCCTTGACATTCCGTGGTATTTCCTGGTGCCTATTTCAGGCTGGACCGACCTGTGAGCCCTGGGTAGTTCAACTTAGTTGCATATCCTTTACATGAAGTAGCAGTCAACCCCAGCATATTTAGGCTGTTTGTGATTTCTTGACAATGTTCAATAGTTTGCCATCACTTTCTGAACGACCAGCACTCATACCATTGTATGAAAACCAACGCCACGCAGTCTGCCGCTAAATTGTCAGCAGCTGTGATATGCAGGATTTCGAATCGTGTTCGTAAGCCCTTCACCACAGAGCCCAGGTAAATAAAGCAATGTCAATCTATGCTGATGGGGATTGAACCGATGCTCTCCAGGCTGGCATGCTAGCATCTAGTCACTACACTACCACGGCTGCCAAAACTGCTTGCATCTCTTATAAAATCATTTGCTACCAGAGGTGCAGTAGCAAACATAATGGTCAGTGTGTACTTGGTTACCAAGACAGTGAAAAATACCCTGTTCCCACGATTCGCTGTGGGTCACATGGTCGGTATCAGGCCAGCCGCCTTGACTTCCCATGACATTTCCTGGTAGCCATTTAAGACTGGGTCGACCTGGAGTCCAGCTACATTGTAAAACTGTGAATTGTGCCAATGTGGACCAGCAGATGAGTGGCCACAATGCTACCAGGACTCCCTTACCAAGATTGTAGTCAGTGTGTGAAGTGATAAGATCCTTTGTTACAACCAATACAGCTCATAGGGTGACCGGGAGGGGGAGTGTCCTCTATCAAAGGTTAGTAGGGCAACTCCTTTCCCATTCAGGAATCCTTAGGGATCCCAACATTTATCAACTGACAATGTGTTGGGTCATTATTACCAACAATCGTGATGAAAGATATTAAAAGACGAATATTTATCTTCAATAACTAAAACTGAATTGTGGCGTGGGACAGATAGACCTACAAAAATTAGATCTTTAAGAGCATGCATCTTTTCCATTACAAAATACGCTTTTGAGACCTGGAAACTTTAACTAAACAAGCTGAACAGCGCCTAAATGCTTTTGAATATAAATGTTATAGACAGGAAGAGAGGATGAGGAAGACTAAAGAGAAGGTGGATGCAGAATGTGGTGGATAATCCCCAGATGGGTGTATCGGATGCAGGACATCTTGCTTATGATTGAGAGGTTTTCCGGAAGGTTGTTATGGGAGCGAGGTTCTGCAAAGGATATGCTACTGAATGAATGGATGAATGAATGAATGAATGAATTCATAGTGAAGTGGGTTGGCCAGTTCTCTTGCTCACTGCCTTTCCTTGCCAACAAATGACCCATGACCAATTTCATGTGGCTGGGTCCACCCCACGGCCGTTCTGGTCAGACAACACATCTTGTAACTGCTGGGTTATTGGACCTGGACCAGTGTTTTGATAGGCAGACACACTAGCCATCATGTCATCACAGCTCCACACTTCAATGCACTAGCCATCATGTCATCACAGCTCCACACTTCAATGCACTAGCCATCATGTCATCACAGCTCCACACTTCAATGCACAGGGTCATGAATTGCTGTAGATAACAAAAAATAAGTGACATGCCCACAAAAACCTTGACCTACCTAGCTGGCTAGGTGACTCGGGGGCATCCGTGAACATGGCTTCCTCGACCTCTTGTCTGGCGCTGTCCAGGTCTGTCTCCAGCTGACCAATCCTGCCCTCCAGGGTTGACTTGTCTTGCCTTAAAGCTGCTTCTGAAGATTTTAATGTGTGCACTTCCTGCTCCAGCTCTGATGCCTGGGAGTATACAGAAAACAGATAGATAGATGGATGGGTGGATGGATTAATGGATGGATAGATGGATGGATGGATAGAAGGATGGGTGGTTGACAGACAAGACAGACAGACAGACAGACAGACAGACAGCCAGATGGCAATATAGACAGATAGACAGTATTTCAGTATATACAATGACATAACTTGCACTGTACTGTTGGCAGGCAATGCATGCATACAGCGGCACCTTGGGACACCAGAAACCCCAGCTCTCATTAATTCATTGTTTGACTCATGTCAAACTTCCCAATGCTGGCCATCTGTCAAACTGCTCTCTCAGCCTCCAAGACATACATCACGAAATTCTAGCACGTGTGTGTCAGCCATGCTCTTATGCATTGTCTTCCTTCTACTGCCCCTGGAGGCTCCCAGCGGAGTATAGGCCCACACCCATGCATGTTGATTAGTGGTTGGTTGGGTGTTGGCCGATTTTTGTTCTACAGCGTGAGACAGCCAGTCTCTCTCTGGCCAACCCTCTTCGTCACCTTTTACCAAGTGCACAGAGGCCTATAGTGAAGGACATGACCAGGACATAACCAGAATGACATAATCAGAAGAACATAATCAGGACATGACCAGAAGGACATATAAGGACATGATCTAAAGTACATAATCAGGACATAATCAGAAGAACATAACCACAAGGACATATAAGGACATGATCTAAAGGACATAATTAGAAGGACATGACCTGAAGGACAGAACCAGGACATGATCAGAAGGACATGGCCAGAAAGATTTGTCCAGAAAACATTCAGATGCTCACCTTGTCCGTCTGCTTCTGGATGTCCATGACCAAACATCTGCACCTGGGAACATTTGTAACAATAATCATAACAACCATAACAATCATAACAACCATAACCATACAGTACAAGTATTTATTTTTTTCCCTCGCTCACTTTGAACCCAAGCATAGTCCATACATACTATTTATAGTAGTGCAGGACTGAATTTTGCTTGTGGATTAGCTTTCCCTATTAACAGTGTCCCTCACTATCAGGCGAACCCACTCCAACTTCAGAGGTACTTGTAATTAACGTCCCCAAGTCAAGGATTACAGGTCACCATTTTAGTCCAGCTATCCTGTGTAAGGGTTGAACCGCTTGCCTCAGCATCAGCACATCGGATGTTTAAGAACGTTCTTATCCATTCGGCCACGCAGGCCTGCAGTACAAGATTTAAAGTATTTTCTTGCACACCTTGAAGTGTGGTGGGCACATGGTGCTGGCCTCCCTGACTTCCCAAGACATTTCCTGGCATCCACTTTATTTCTAGGTCAATTTTAAATACCTGCCTGGATGTGGATTCGAACCTGTGATCACCATGCAGGCAGGCAAGTTTACTAGTCAAAATATATCAGGTGTTGCATACAATGTTAATAATAACACACACACAGCACACAATTACCTGGCATATTGTCACAGGTCTACAAAACATCATGACTGTCACCTGGCCGTCTTGACAGGCGATAGTTTATACAATGGAGTTACACCTCTCTATACCTCAACGCCTGGGCTGAATTTAGAGACCATGTGTTGCCCATGCAGCATGATCCCTCTCTCTGTCTGCCTAGTTTACTCCAGAGGAAAGGTAACACCGATACGTCTGGAACAAGACAAGCTGCAGAAGCTGCCAGATCAGCAAAGCAATGCTTCTAACTGTTTGCCTATTGAGCTTCCATCCTAGACCAGTAGCTGGCCAAGGCTTAGGGCCTGGTCTGCCCTGCCATGACATTTAGTCTTTAGGTTGCATTTCCTCGCACTAGGGTAAGTGTGACAAAACGACTGCAGATAGTCTGGTCTCTGAGTTATATCCCTTTGATGGGATTGCGATGGGTTAGTCTCCCTGGAATTGGTAACCATAAATAGGGGGTTTCCCGTCGAAAGTAGTGTGTGACGTCACTATTCTGGTTATTTCTAGAGAAATCTAGAATGTCCCCCAGTAAGTGCGTATGTGGTCAAGATCACGCTAGACTCACAATTGCCTCATGGAACACGGGATTGTGGAACAATCCGTGACTCAGGACTTCTCCGTGGCTCATGGAATTCACTCGGCCCGTGAAGACATTGTGACGACGCACTTAGTTGGTCGTGATCAGTCGCCAGTCGGACCTCAGCGTAGACAGATCGCAAAAATGGGCTGCTGAAATTTGATGTCAGTGTTCTCAGCCAGAGCGGGACATCAGCAGTCAAGATTGTGATTTCTGAATCACAGGTCAGTTGAATACTTTGTCTATTGTTTAACTGTTGTCCTTATACCGCGCCTACCTTCACGAGAGAATTATTCACAGCCCGAGATCGTCTTCGCGAAGCGCATAAATTTACCGCTGGCCGTCTGCATTTTTAATTAGCGATTATCGATCGGCTAGGTAATGTGTTGACAGACAGGGCCAGCAATGCAGAACAGCTGGGAGTGTGTATACACAATAGGCCGGAACGTGTGTTCTTTCTAGTACTGGTGTAAACCCTTTATTTGTAGATTGATAGAATTATAAACTGTTTGTTTACAAATGATTTGCATGGTTAGTGATATGTATGCAATTATCACTGCTTTGTGCAAGGAAGATTCCGGTACTTTACCAAGTGTGTAGCAGTGACTTGTTTGGTTTAGTAATTACACACGCAAGGCAGGTGTTTGTCATTCATTACATAGAAATGCTAGATGCTGTTAATAATGATAAGTTAGGGCTTGTTATTATTATAGATGAATAATTTGCTTCGTTAGATTAGGATGGCAACTTAGATGTTAGATCAGTGGTGGTGATTATTCTTGGAATCAAGGTGTGATTCATGGGAAAGATCAGCAGGTAAGTATTTGCAGTGTAATGGTACCAACGTTATTCCACATAGGAAGGATGGTATTACATTTATTGGATAACAGTTGATAGGAAGTATTTATAAGATCTCTTGTCACTGCTTGTTTACATGTCCGTCCGCTAGAGGGACCGTGCGTGTTCAATCTTGCGTATGTCTAGTCAACCGACTGGGAAGTAGGCCGGTCCGCCCGACCCGTTAGGTTGCAGGTCCGACCCAAAGCGATAATGCTTATCCGATAGTTGAACAGACCCGACCGAGAGCGATGCGGCGCACTGTAATTCGAGGCCGTTGCGTCTAGGTAGAACCAAGGTAGGAACCGAACTGGGTCTGTCTCGATTATTCTACTCTTCCAGAAACCTGACTCTGTTCATGGAATACTTGAGGTACTGCCGTGAAGTAGGAGTAGTATGTTAGGGGAATGAACCCCCAAAAATGAGGAGCTGAGTTTTGGGAGAGGAGAGGCTGGAGGCCTTGCTACATTGGATGACGTGACCTAAGTCGTCACGGGACAAGATGCACGGGACCCACAGTAGCTGTGGGAAAGTGTATTGGTGGATGGCCACCAAAGCTGTGCTCGACCGGCACAGAGATGACCGACCTGAATAAAGGTCAGTTAAAAAAAGGGCAACACAGGTTCCGGGACAGGGATCCCAGGACGGAGCGATGGCTGTGATATGAGTTTGTTATTTAAGTTTAACAATTTATGAGTTATCCTTAGTTAATACTATAGTAATGAATTATAAGGAGTATAATTGATTATGGACATATAGTTATTAAGGTGTGTAGTTGATCAATCCATGGGTGAAAGGACTGGTTAATTGGTGAGTCTGTGTGGAAGGAGGATTTGTCCGGCTGGGCACCTCTTAGATAAAGTAATCACTACACTGAACGGGAAGTAGGTGTTTTTATTGATTGATGATGGAGGATGAAAGGGCCTGGACTCCTAGTCCAGGAGTGGACTAGCACCAGGCCAAGGATGCTTTGACAGAGTCATACAGTCGACTCTGGTGCTAGGGGGCTATCTGTAGCCCAGACGAGTTACTTGACTATGCTTTCTCTTACATCATCATGCCTATACATTATAGTTAAGAGTGGATCTATGATGTGATGATCTCATACATATATCTTTATTGTATTATGTATAACTGAGAGGCAGGTGTAATGGTGGAGATGCAGTTAGTTCTTGTTATAGTTGAGTACTCACACCAACCCCTCCGTGTTTCAGGATTTGTTATTGCTATACCAAAGGAGATTCCAGAGTTTAACCATGAGCTCTAAGAGACCGGCTCATTCCAGTGCCGATCAAGATGATGGTTAAGGCATTACTGGGAGCGGTCATCGGAATCTGCCGAGATCAACGATTGAAAAGTCTGAGTACAGAATAAGTCGGTAGGTCTATGCTATGACCGCCGCAGAGAGTCCGACGAGTGTCAACCGATCCAGGTAGGATCCAAGACAACAACGTCTCTTGATTCTAGCCAGTGGAGCATTGGTGGAATTCGAACTCAGTGAGAACCTTGATGATTGCAAGGTAGTAAACTTCAAAGTTGATAGGAGTGATCTCTGTTACCAGTCACCATGGCCTGTTTGTTATGCTTCCGGCCCGGCTGGGTCGTCATGGGACACCTTGTATATTATCATGCTTGAGTGGTGTGTACCTTCAAAGGTTTACCTTAGTGAAGCCGAAACTTGGTCCAGTGACCTAAGACATTGATTTACTTATTGGTGTGAACACCGGAGTGACATGCTTGATAGGGTAGGGATCTACCCCATTCTGAGGTGTTGAACATTGACAGTGTATGTTAGGATGTGATTGATACCCATCGACCAGGGTAGTTACTTGTGAATTTGTGAAGATCTATTATTCCAAGAGACATGGGAATAGGTGAAGTGTTGTATTCACCGGTTAGACTTTGCAAGTGACATTGTGTTTATGTGGAACAGGTGAAGTGTTGTATTCCCCTGTTAGACTTTGCAAGTGACCTTGTGTTTATGTGGAGCGAACGCTCATGTTATAGGTGACTTATCAGTGTGTATGTCACTTACAAGACAGAAGAGCAGCCAGGCTCTTGAACTTTAGGGTACGGTGCTACACGTACTTGTCTGCAGTTGGGAGACAGCTAGTAGTCTAGGGTCGGCCCAGACTTCATCCGTAGAGTGTGGTGACGGAGATATAGTACGACATCAAGGGAGGATCCTTGATCACAGGTGCAGTGTCGGTCAGGCAGTGGTACTACGCTTGATCAGCCCGAGATTTGGATCACCATAAGAAGAGGGAACTTTGGAGAGGCATCAGACCTTGGAGTTCCTGTCCACTGGAGGTTCCTGGGTGAGTCGTAACCACGACAGGACGACCGCACGAACTATAGTCACAGTCTCTATGATGAAGAAGAATCATTTGTAGATCTGTTCTTGTACATAGTGTCTTATAGTCCGGCTTTCAGCCATCCTTCTCTGTGTTGCAGTTGACGTAGTTATGAATTAAATTTTGTTCTGTTAGCTATGACTTTGTGCTGTGGTATGACTTGTGTTTTGTCCGAGCCCCCTTGGGGTAGGAAACCCTAGGTAGGGGAGGGGAGGTTCAGCTGTCCTGGCTTGTGTGGGGCCTGGTAGATGTGAAGTGCTAGTGAGGTGGTGGGAGCAAAGGCTGGGGATATTATCTATAGTAGCAAACCAGTCCAAGCCCCGGCGGTCTTGTTACAGTAAGGCTTGTACCCTCTCAACTGTACTCCCCCACCCGAAGCTGTTGGCACAATGTGGGGTGTTGGATTTGATGAGCCCGCCCAACATTCGGCGTTAACAGAAAACAGGTAGTACCATCTACTGTCATATGGTAGTTCAGTCATATCTGACTAAGACCTGACACTCTCCATATTTACACAGATGTACAAAACATGTACACTTAACTGTAATAACTAAATAGATCAAGACTCTAAATCAGTGGTTCTCAACCTTTTTTGGCCTATTGCACCTCTTCATCATTTGATCAGAATATTCCCCCCCCCCCCCCCACACCCCGTTTTCATATTTCCTCCCTATAAATCCCCCCCCCCCCCCACAAAGTATACGTAAAAATGGAAGCTAAATTTAATAACACATACTAGAACAAGTCTAGACGTCTACATAAAACGTCATTTGCAGGTCTACTTACGTTACAAAACAAATTTCAGAACCGTAAAGTATGGAGGGAAAAACAATATCAAGTAATCAGTTCTTGTATTAGCGCGATCTTGAGATAATCTTAATTCTACACCCTGGAAACCCTAAAATTCCCCCCTGGTTGAGAACCACTGCTCTAAATACTATGTAAAGAAATGTTTAAAATTAAGCAGTGAATGTAACTATATGTGAAGCAAAACACAAACAACCCTCTGCTAAAATAATTGCAAATTTGTTTTAAAATGAACAAGCAGCAAGCACAACAAAATCTACAGCAGTGCAATCTTCAGTACGGCTTGTAAACATAAAAGGGTGGGGGGGGGGGGGGCATGGCACAAAAGCATTTGGGAACCACTGACATAGTAAGACAAGCTGAAAAACTGATGGCTGTGGAAATGTGTTTCTGAGGAAAATGCAAAGAGAAAAAAAAAACGGAAAAACCAATGACCAAGTCCTACAACAAACAAATGAAAACCATAAACTGATTAGAGAAATTAGATGAAGACAGTCAAAGTTTTTTGGTCACATTATGAGAAGAAATAAAATTGGAGAACTTTGTGACCACTAGCAAGATTGAGGAGAAAAGAACAAGGGGAAGGCAGAGAATATCACGTCACCCATCGTATGCTATAACCTACGATGGGTGACGTGATATTCTAGTGTGATAAGTACTGGAATACGATCAGCGTTGCCAGTAGTAGGTTGTGTTCAATATTTAAATCGCAAATCCGGGGGGAAAAGGGGGGGGGGGGGGGCAAACAAAATACGAATGATTATGTTTATCCACAAATTGTGATCTTTGACAGCATGTATCAATTCATGACTTGATTCCCTCCCATCCCATAGACATAATATTCACGTATTCCTCTTGCCAACTGTTTCCTGGGCAAGGCCTACATCACATAGACATACACAATCACTCTAGGTACCATGTGAACCATCACCAAGTACCAGGTCCTTTGCAGAATGTCACTCTATCAGACCACCAGATAAGACTCTCAATCTTCTGCCAGTTCCCCTGCCATACGCATTTTCATGCACATTGAATCTTTAATGTCCTGTGTCCACTTTCATGTTGATTGACCCCAGTCTCTTCTTCCATAAGCCTTGTCTTCCATCACTGTTCTTTCCAAACCACTTGAACTTCTCACCTGGCCATAGTATTTCAGTTTCCAAGACACGCAAAAAACGATATAAGAATTTTCCGTAACATTAAAGTTAAAACAATTAAAGTTTTTCTCTGTAATGATGTGAGATGATCCATAACTGACATTTGTATGTGGTCGCTGGAAAGATGCATGTTCTAAACATGACATTTGTATGTGGTCGCTGGAAAGATGCATGTTCTAAACATGACATTTGTATGTGGTCGCTGGAAAGATGCATGTTCTAAACATGACATTTGTATGTGGTCGCTGGAAAGATGCATGTTCTAAACATGACATTTGTATGTGGTCGCTGGAAAGATGCATGTTCTAAACATGACATTTGTATGTGGTCGCTGGAAAGATGCATGTTCTAAACATGACATTTGTATGTGGTCGCTGGAAAGATGCATGTTCTAAACATGACATTTGTATGTGGTCGCTGGAAAGATGTATGTTCTAAACATGACATTTGTTTGCTGGTGATATGCTACATGCTCTTCATGCAGTCAGATCATCATCATCATACGTCTGCCAGCTAGCGCAGGTGTTCATGTCTCACCACATATCTCTCCTCTTTGTGTTCTGGATCAACTCTGTGAATGATATTTCTCCATAACAATCTCAGTCCACCCAGCATCATTTCTCATGGTCTGCCTCTGCCTCTTTTCCCATTTATCTTTTCCAGTTGTTAGATGCAAGAGCGCCTGGCATATGATACCAATATCTAGTTTGAAAATGGAGGTGGGGAAGTCACACGGCATTCCACTGGAGGACAAACAGCACACACATATCATGATTGTAACGGACTTATAAAATATGCTGAGAAAGGTGAAGACAGGCATGCTGTGGGCGGATTGGCAGGCTTCAATTCAACAATTAAAAATGAATTGCATCTGGTGGATTTTATCCCCAGGACATGCTGGTGTGGTGGGAAACAAGCAGGCGGACAGATTAGCTGGGTCTGCACTGCTGGGTGGGGTACTGGTGCATGCTGGGGCAGACATGGTCTGATCATGTGTATAGTGTGGAAAAACAGATAGATATGAGAGCTTGGAGAGAATGGTCCTGCAGAGAGTGACTAGAGGATCTGGTCGTACACTCAGGTCTCTGAGGAAAGGCCAAACGGAGACATAATCAGACTGCTACTGGTATCATTAGTATTGGGACTCTAAAGCCGCTAAAGATGAGGGCGGAGTACGTATGGGATTATCCTGAGTGCTATGACATCGGTCTTTACTCAGCTCAACTCATCGGATACATGAAAGAAATAAACAACCCACAACCAAAACAAAACTACATGAGCTACCACCAGGATACAGCAAGCAAATCTACACCCACTAAGGCATGTGCACCCTGACAATATCTAATGCAATCAATTGCTAATAAAGTTAACGAATAACAGCTAGGAAAGCTACAGAGGGTACCACAAGAAAATAATCAGGCATAAAAACAAACCCACACCCAATGCCTAGAACTAGACGGGATGAGAGAGAAGTGGATCTTACCAGAAATACAAGTGTGGTTAGTTGTTTGTGGGTTCCACACAGTCTCTCCGGGTGTAGGGAGAGAGGGAAAGAGAGAGAGAATTGCATACAGACACAAACAATTTAATTTAAAGAGATATAACTTAAATATTACGCTGCGCATAATGAGGTCACAATAAGGATTAAAATATCTATTTTCTGTCTCTCATATATAAGCTCACATATATATATATATATATTTGGTGTGCATCCACTCGCTTTGAACTCAAGCGTAGTCCATACACGTGCTACTACTTCTGGTGCACTGGACTGATTTTTACGGGTGGATTAGCTTTCCCTATTATCAGTGTCCGTCGCCATCAGATGAGCCCACTCCAAATTCTGAGGTGCTTGTAATTTATGTCCCAAAATTAAGGATGAGAAGTCAACATTTTAGGCCAACTGATCGGTGTAGGGGTTGAACCCTCTACCTCAGCATCAGCACACCGGATGTTTATGAAACATCACTCTTATCCATTCGGCCACACTGACCCGCACACACATATATATAATCTGATTGTCTGATACATACTTTCATGCACATACACTCACACACATATGCACATGCGCACTCATGCATACAACAAGAAATATGTTGCTTGCTTCATCCACATATATCTGTCATCTTCTCTTTATTTCTTCTTGTTCTATCATGTTTTCTTCTTTCTTTTTTGTTCTATCTTTCTTTTTTTTCTTCTTTCTTTCTGTCTATTTTCCTCTTCGTCAAGTGCCATGTTTGGGGCAGACATCAGCAATCATGACTCTCCGATCCTCTCTGGCATCTGATATTTTGATAAAGTCAGTGTTGCTTATACTCATTTTGTGGCTCAGCTGTTTAAGCTTTCCATGTACATCCTTCTTTGTATTTTCAGATCTTCCAGATACCACATGTTTTCTTCCATATTATCTATGTACAGTGAAATCTGGGTTGAGAGGGGGGGGAGAGGAAGTGGGGGAGAGGAAGGAGAGAGGGAGGGAGAGGAATGAGACAGAGGAGACAGAGAGAGAGGAAGGAAAGGAAGAAGACAGAAAGAGAGATGGGAGAAAGTGAACAGAACAAATGAGAGAGAGAGAGAGAGAGAGAGAGAGAGAGAGAGAGAGAGAGAGAGAGAGAGAGAGAGAGAGAGAGAGAGAACACAGACACAAAGTGTGCCCTGTAGACCCCCAGCTAATCACCAAGAGCCCTTCAAGGGACTCTCAAGCATTTACGAAAGGCTACAATGCATTTTGCATCTTCACATTGACCAACAGTAGAATGGAAAGCAAAAGAAAAGGACCCGACCCTTTCCTGCTGGAAAAGTACCAGAACGTGAAATGACACCACATACTGGAGGCTTAAGCAGACCAGGCTAAATTACCAGCCTGCAGCTGGGTTTTTTGTTTGCAAAATGAGGAACCTGTGTATGTTAAACTCCCCCACATGATCCTGGGGTAGTGAATCGGACACCTTGCCTACTTAGACAAGGCTGAGAAACTAGGACCTGTGTATAAATCATAAAAAAGTAGGCTGCATAGACCTCTGAGGAAACCTACCCACTTTCTTGTGAGAAAATCAGCGGACATATAGAAGTTTCTTAATGGCTAATGACAAGGTACTTTTGTGAACAAAGCTTCCATGAAATATGAATCACTTGTACTCAAGAACTGTAAATCTAAAACAATCAAGATTTAACCATAGCCACACAAGCATGAAAAAGGACACAGTATTCATAACAAATCAGAATATTTGTAGCCAATAAACATGGTATGCATCACAATCTGAGTAAAATAACACAATCATACTCACTTTTCTTCCACTGCTTCTTTCTCTTTCACTAGTTGCACTTTTTCATGTAACAGCTATGAAAAGGAAAGGGAAAAGAAATGGTCTATTATCCACTGCTTGAAACTAACCAGTGATTAAGACATAATCACTGTATAAACTGACATGAGATTACAGTCAAGAAATGGTCACTCTATCCACAGACACAAAACTAGTCCCAAAAAATATGGTCACTTTATCTACTGATAAGAAACTATGGTCAAGAAATTGTCACTTTATTTAATGACACAAAACTAGTAAATAAATGGTCACTTTATTTAATGACACAAAACTAGTCAAGAAATGGTCACTTTATCTACTGACACGAAACTAGTCAAGAAATGGTCACTTTATATAGTGACACAAAACTAGTCCCCCCAAAAAAATGGTCACTTTATCTACTGATAAGAAACTATGGTCTAGAAATGGCCACTTTATTTAATGACACAAAACTAGTCTAGAAATGGTCAATTTAACTAATTATATAAAAATTAGTCAAAAAATGGTCACTTTATGTACTGAAAAGAAATTATGGTCAAGAAATGGTCACTTTAAGAACTGAAATTGATGAAACTGCAGTAAAGCTGTAAAGATACAATGGGTAAATCAATGAAACCAAGCAGTCCAATTGGTAAACTTTACAAGAATGCAACCACAAATGAGGAAATGGATGTTGCAATGACAGCCTTCATCAGCACACAAACAACAAATATACATTGATAAAAGTATATGAAAAACTTATATACAAGTGACATAGATGAAACTAATGCTATCTAGCTGCACTCTATACCATGTGTGTGCCCGTAGTGACTGCGTGGCAAATACATCCTCAGTCCCTAAACAATTGAACCATAGAAGATGTTGGGCCATTGCTTTAGCCACCTTTGCACTGAAGCTCAACTTCATCGTCAGTAAATCGGTTTCACGATAAACACTTGTTGTTATAGACAGACAACATTTCCTTATGAATATCACTGGCAGTAATTTCTCAGCTCCAATCACAACATGCTCTTCTTTGGTGGTGTAATCTTCTAGTTTTGTTGACATTTTCAATATCATATGCACTTGAAATTTTGTTTGTGCAAGCGTATTAGCATGCTGCAATTATATTGTGTGCCACACAGACATCAAGCTAGATGGGTAAGACTTTCAATCCAATCCAATGTTTGGAAACGATGTTTCGGCCCCATTCAACCGCCGTGCTTTCGGTCAGTTATAATTGGGGCCCTTATGGTGTATCTTCTTCTACTTGCTTAGATAGGGCTGCGAGTTTGCTTCCTGGTGTCAGTGTTTTTTGTCTGTTAGTGAGTTTCACCTTTGGTGTCGTTGTGTATGACACATAATGCCACCTTTATAAACTACCAACAGCCATTTCCCAACTGTCATACATCATTTGTGTCTTACAGACTTGCCCTTGTATAAGTGTTAATCACTAAATAGAGCAACAATGGCATATGATGTTTATTTTGCTGTTGACTCACCTGGTCCTTCTCCTGTATCAGTGTCTTGTGCAGCTCCACTTGGGCTTGCAGCTCTGTTATCTTTGAGTTCTTTGCCACCAACTCATCCTTTGTTTCTTGCAAAGACATCTTCAGCCCATCTCTGACATACACAGTTCAAGAACAGTAATTTACTGCCATTACAATATAGAAGGCTTTATTTCAATCAAACGCAACACTTTGAGAACAGTATGCACTCAAGACTTCTCAAAGATAATAGCACCAAGGAGGAGAAGAAATTTAAAATAGAAGAGGAGAAGAATAGAAAGAAAAGGATGAGGAGAAGAAAAATTAAAAGAAAAAAAAGAGAAGAAAAGAAAAGAAAAGAGAGGAGGAGATTGAAGAAGATGAAGATGGAAGAGGAGGGGTAGAAGAAGAAAAAGACAAGCAGAAACATTTAACATAAAAACATGAGAGAAACAAAGAATCACAACTCACAGCTCCAGTTTCAAAAAGTCAGCCTCAGTTTGTGACTTGCATAACAGTTCTTCTGTTTTCTTTGTTGATTCCTTCTGTAGCTTGTCTCCCTGGAAAATAACAATACAAAACACACCATTACTGACTAGGTCAGAAACCCTCCAGCTTAAGTGACATAAGACTGAAACCTCTATCACATTGACAACACTACTCTATGTGCAAACATAAGACCAGGCTTTAAACACACCAATACTCATTGGCACCTTGCCGTCTTGACAGACGATAGTTTGTGCTTTAAAAAGGCATAATAACTTTTAACTATGGTGGTAGCGAGTGTGACTGATAAGGCCAATTTGCGCTGTAAATGTCCGTTCACAGTGGGTGCATGTGAACACGTGGTCATTTCCACCATCATGCACCATCTTACGTCTCAAACGCTTGGTGTGTGACTTTTCTGCAATAATTTTCTCCTTTGACTTTATTCCATTTCTGATATTTGCCCTCCATGCAACACGTTCAGCGGCGACTTGCTCCCAATGTGCATTATCAATGCCTGTATCAATCATGTCCCGCTTACACACATCTTTGTATCGTAGTAGAGGCCGACCCTGAGATCTCTTACCCATCTGTAATTCACCAAAAAAGATATCCTTTGGTATTCTACCATCATCCATCCTCCTAAGATGTCCTATCCATCTAAGTCTACGAAGACTGAGCATGGAATAAACTGTCACACAACCTGATCTTTCCAATACTTCAGTATTTGTGATTTTGTCTTGCCATTTAATACCAAGAATTCTTCGCAGACACCGCATATGAAAGCTGTTTAAATTGTTCTCTTGGTGTGAGTAAGTTGTCCAGGTTTCACTGCCATAGAGAAGAGTACTAAGGACACAGGCTTGATAGACAAGGACTTTTGTTTTGGCAGTAAGCTTCCTGTTCTCCCAGACTCTTTTTCTTAACCTGTTCATATTTGTTGCTGCCTTACCAATCCGGATGTTGATTTCCTGATCTAGGGATAATTTGCTATTTACCACCGATCCTAGATATGTAAAATGGTCTACTATCTCTAGTTCGGCGTCGTCAATAAAGATTGATGGTACCCCATGTGCACCTTGTGACATAATCTGTGTCTTCTTTTTGCTAATTGTTAAACCAAATTCAGAACAAGCATTGGAGAATGCAGATAGTAGACATTGCAATTCTTCCTCAGAGTGGGTCGTAACTGCAGCATCATCTGCAAAAAGCAACTCTCTGATCAGTACCCTCCTAATTTTGGTCTTAGCCTTCAATCTCTGAGCATTGTAGAGGCCGCCATCTGAGCGTGAGTGAATGTATATACCACCATCCTGATCACGAAATGCATATTTCAGTAGAAGTGAAAAGTATATTCCAAAGAGGGTGGGAGCTAGTACACAACCTTGCTTAACTCCACTCTTGATTTCAAATTCTTCAGAAGTTGCACCATCAAACTTGATTATACCCTTCATGCCTGTGTGGAACGATTCCACAATGGACAGAAGAGTTGGTGGGCAGCCAATCTTCTTTAGTGCCTTGAACAGACCCTCACGACTGACCAAATCAAATGCCTTTGTGAGGTCGATGAAGGCAATAAACAGTGGTTGATTCTGTTCACGGCATTTTTCTTGCATTTGTCGCAATGAGAATATCATATCAGTGGTAGACCGGTTCTGTCGAAAGCCACACTGTGATTCGGGGTAGACTTGATCTCCTAGGACTTGAAGTCTGCGCAGAACAATTCTGGCAAATACTTTTCCAACAATACACAGAAGTGAGATACCCCTATAGTTGTTGCAGTCGCTCCGATCGCCCTTGTTCTTGTACAGTGTTATGATGCTTGAATCTTTGAAATCCTGTGGGACTTGTCCTTCACGCCAGCATAGCTCTATTAGCTGGTGGATCTGTATAGTGAGTGTGTCTTGCCCACTCCTGATAACCTCTATTGGAATCCCATCCTTACCTGGAGCCTTGCCAGATGCAAGTTCATTTATAGCACACTTAACTTCTGTTATGGTGGGAAGTGTGTCCAGGTGGTCAAGAGTTGGTAGAGCCTCTATGGCGTTGAGGGCATTATCCGCTAGTTTGGTCTCACTTGAGTAAAGCTCCAAATAGTGCTTTACCCATCTGTCCATCTGCTGTTTCTTATCAGTGATGACTTCTCCAGTCAAGGTTTTCAATGGTGCACTTCTTTTGATCACTGGACCACAGGCTTTCTTTATTCCTTCATACATGCTTCTTATGTCTCCCTTATCACTTGCGATTTGAATGGACTCACATAACTTGATCCAATAATCATTTGCACACTGCCTGGCAGCCTTTTGCACATCCTTCCTAGCTGACACCAATAACACAATTGTATATATAAACATAAGACCACATTTTTGACACATGAATAACACAACTCTATATGCAAACATAAGACCAGACTTTTAACACACCAATAACACAACTCTGTGTGATTGAGTAATTGATTGATTTAAGAACCAAAATCACAGCATTCCCATAAGCGCTCCGTCCCCATCCTCAGCAGCCAGCGAAGAGTTCCAACACCAATAGTACCAGTAGCAATCTGATTATATGTCCGTCTCACCTTTCCTCTGAGCGTCGATCGTCGGCCAGACCCCCTCGTCACCCCTCGCTGTCGCATTCTTGCCAGACTATGGTAATCCATTTGCTCCTCCGAGGTGTACACATGCTCCCACAAGGTCGCAACCACGTCTGCCTTTGTCATGCATCAATATTCCACCAAGTTTTGCAGAGCCAGCCAATCTGTCCGCCTGGTCATTCCCCAGCACACCGGCATGCCCCGGATAAAAGGTCCAGGCGATGCTTGCCACCTGTGTCCTCCGAAGTGAGGCAAGCCACTCTGCACGAAGCATGCCTGTCCTTCACCTTCCTCAGCATGCTTTCTGAGTCGGTTACAATCACAATGTGTGTGTGTACCGTATTCTCCATCCAGCGGAGAGCTGCAGTGACCACCTCCACCTCCATTCTAAAGCTAGATGTTGTGGTATCATATGCCAGGCTCTCCTGCACCAAACGTCGACCATTAGTTTTTGCTAAGAACCCCCAGGCACTTTTCCTACCTCTTGACACCGAACCATCTGTTTAGATGATCACATCACCCGATCGAGCATTATCCTGAATTAGTTGCTGAATTTTCACTTCCATGGCCCCTGATGGCCACTCCCTGCATTCCCGGCTCAATGTGATTAGACTCTGCACAAGTCTGACAGCTCCGCAGGCACTCTGACCCACTCCTCTCCTCGCCTAATGTTCTCCAAGATGCACACGTGTCTGATTGTATCCTCCACCTGAGCCATCCATGATTTCCCTCTTATCAGTCGCTGACCCTTAACTGCTTCCAGCACCTCATGCAAAGGGTGATCTGTGTCTGCAGCTACTCTGAGGTATGTCTTCGCCTGCATCACCTTGAGCCTACCAGCAACAGTGTAACTCTATGTGAAAACATAAGACCACATCTCTAACACATCGATCCATCCATCATGTGTCATGCCAGTAAGCATGGGTGGTCATGTTTTGCCATCTCACTTGATCACCAGAGTCATGGATCAGCTCAGTGTTCCGGTCTTGGCCATGCCAAGTGGCCAAGCCATCCAGGTATTTACATCTTGGTCTTCCCCTTGGTCTGTTCCCTTCGATCTTGCCAGTTGTCACAAAGTACTCCAATTCATTTCTTCTTATAATATGTCCAAAAATGTTTGACTGTCTACGTCTAATGTCTCTAATCAGTTTACGATCTTCATTTGTTTCTTGAAGGACTTGTTCACTGGTTTTTTTTGTCTGTTCATGGTATTCTTTGCATTTTCCTCAAAAACCAAATTTCCACAGCCATAAGATGTATTTCAGCCTGTTTGCTCATTGTCCATGCTTTACGTCCATACAAAAGTACAGCTTCTATGTAGCACTTCAACACTCTTTTTCTCGTTTCAATTGATATCTTTTTATTGGTCAGTATGTTTTTCATCTTGCAAAAGGCTACCTCCACAATGGCAATTTTTGCGTCATCGATACCACAACTCTATTTGAAAACATAAGACCATAGGTTGTATCCTAGGCAAATGATAAAGCATTGACAAGATGTTTGGAGAGTTCAAAGTAATTCTGCTGAGTTAACAATCTGCCTTGACACTAGTACATTTTCACCCCTTGAATTTACAGTATATGACGGTGTTTCACGCAGGAGAGCCTGGCACATGATACCACAACATCTAGTATGAGAATGGAGGTGGAGGTGGCCACTGTGGCGTTCCGCTGGCTGGAGGACAAACAGCACACAGGTTGTGACTGACGGACTCACAGGGCATGCTGAGAAGGGTGAAGACAGGCAGGCAACGTACAGTGTGGCAGGCTTCAATTAAAAAGTCTAAGATAGGGAGCATCTGTTGGCTCTTTTTCCCAGGGCATGATGGTGTGTTGGGAAGCAAGAAGGTGGACAGATTGGCTGGATCTGCATCACTGATTGGGATATTGGTGCTAAACAATGCAATATGGTCAGGGCCCTTTGTGGTCATGCATACAGTGTGGAATAACAGATAAACCATCATTGTCTGAAGAGAAAGGTGCGTTAAGGAATGACCAGAGTATCTGGCCAATGCTCAGTACTCCAAGGAAAGACCAGATGGACATAAAATCAGACTGTTTCTGGTACCATTAGTATTAGAACTCTTTGCTGGTTGTTGAAATTGAGGCTCGAGCATGTAAGGGAATGTCCAGAGTGCTGTGACGTCGGTTCTTGATTCAACTCAACTTTTAGTCCAGAAGAAGAAAAAAAATGTCCTGGAAATGACTATTCTAGAAGTTTTACAGACATGTACCCTACTTGTTCATGTTGTATGAGATGTTCTGAAACAGGTAATTGTTGCTAATGACAGACATGATCTACTTACTTCCTTCTGCAAGTCCACAAGGAGAGCATCTTTCTTGGAGACCTCTGCTCTCAGGTTTTGTAACTCTTGCTGTAATGTGTCCTTGTTGTTTGCCACTTCCAGCTTCTGTGACTTGAGTTCTTCGTTTAGCCTTTCAGCCTGACAAGCATACAAGTAGTTCAAGAAATATCTATAGATGACCACAAGCTTTTCCCTATCAATCATATATGACACACAAATAATGCACCAAAACAAACAGGAAGGAGCATGGACAGGGCTGATATAATCAATGCAATACAGACTCAGCTGGCAGATACTGATGTGACACGGGTGCTAGTCCGACTGCACAAACTGCGAGTGAAGTCTGGTGAAGCACGTCAATTCTGCCTTGGTGGGAAAGCGAGGAGATACCATAACCAACTCATGATGGGTACCATTAGTATTAGAACTCTGTGCGACTAATGGGAACAGTGAGAAGAAATACTTTAGGATGTCTGCTACATTGGAGAACCAAGCGATGGCTGGGAATCTACAACCATGGTCAGGCTGCCAGAACAGCAAATTAAAAGAGGTGTGGCCAAACAAGAACATTACGCAGGAAGCCAAAGAAGAGCAATAAATCAATACAGAACTGGTATCGTTTGCCGCTACACGCTGCGGGATTTGCTGAGGAGGGGGTCCGAGCACGTGTAGACTGAATGGTTCGATGTGCAATGAGGATGATCTGTCAACTAACTTACTAACTGATCATGCATGGGAATGCCCAATGTGCAGTGACATCGTTCGACATAACATAACATATGGGACAGTACTGTCTTCTAGAGACAGCTCTGGTAGAGCAGCAGCTAGCATATTTGCCTGCCAGTTTGGTGGTCATTGGTTCAACTTGGCATCAAAGCAGATTTGTACAACTGACCTGACCTCCAGGGTCAACCCAATCAATGTCTTGTGAAAAAAGGGTGGCCAGTGTGGTACTGGCATCCGTCCTCGATTGCTCATTGGTCTATAAACATGTGGAGTAAGCATCATATACTCAGTCTGCCCCAAGGTGTGTAAAAGCCTCCCCCCCCCCCCCCCCCCACCAAAGATTTTATGATGCTAGGTATTGATCACTTGGGAATAAGAATGCCTAAACTAGGTATGAGGTGATCAAGACAAATAAGGTGTTTATTGAGTTCTTGGAAACATGTTAAACAATTACCCATCTCTTGCTTAGCCTTAGAAACATACTAAACAGTTACTCACTTCTTTATTTACTTGGAAGCATACTTAATTTATTCACCTCCTCTTTAGCCATGGAAGCCTACTTAAGCTACTCACCTCCTCTTTAGCCATGGAAACATAATTTACTCACCTCCTCTTTAGCCATGGAAGCATACTTAAGCTACTCACCTCCTCTTTAGCCATGGAAGCATACTTAATTTATTCACCTCCTTCTCAGCCTTGGAAACATAATTTACTCACCTCCTCTTTAGCCATGGAAGCCTACTTAAGCTACTCACCTCCTCTTTAGCCATGGAAACATAATTTACTCACCTCCTCTTTAGCCATGGAAGCATACTTAAGCTACTCACCTCCTCTTTAGCCAAGGAAGCATACTTAAGCTACTCACCTCCTCTTTAGCCATGGAAGCATACTTAAGCTACTCACCTCCTCTTTAGCCATGGAAGCATACTTAAGCTACTCACCTCCTCTTTAGCCATGGAAGCATACTTAAGCTACTCACCTCCTCCTTAGCCATGGAAGCATACTTAAGTTACTCACCTCCTCTTTAGCCATGGAAACATACTTAAGCTACTCACCTCCTCTTTAGCCATGGAAGCATACTTAAGCTACTCACCTCCTCTTTAGCCATGGAAGCATACTTAAGCTACTCACCTCCTCTTTAGCCATGGAAGCATACTTAAGCTACTCACCTCCTCTTTAGCCATGGAAGCATACTTAAGCTACTCACCTCCTCTTTAGCCATGGAAGCATACTTAAGCTACTCACCTCCTCTTTAGCCATGGAAGCATACTTAAGCTACTCACCTCCTCTTTAGCCATGGAAGCATACTTAAGCTACTCACCTCCTCTTTAGCCATGGAAGCATACTTAAGCTACTCACCTCCTCTTTAGCCATGGAAGCATACTTAAGCTACTCACCTCCTCTTTAGCCATGGAAACATAATTTACTCACCTCCTCTTTAGCCATGGAAACATACTTAAGCTACTCACCTCCTCTTTAGCCATGGAAGCATACTTAAGCTACTCACCTCCTCTTTAGCCATGGAAGCATACTTAAGCTACTCACCTCCTCTTTAGCCATGGAAGCATACTTAAGCTACTCACCTCCTCCTTAGCCATGGAAGCATACTTAAGCTACTCACCTCCTCCTTAGGCTTGGAAACATAATTTACTCACCTCCTCTTTAGCCATGGAAGCATACTTAAGCTACTCACCTCCTCTTTAGCCATGGAAGCATACTTAAGCTACTCACCTCCTCTTTAGCCAAGGAAGCATACTTAAGCTACTCACCTCCTCTTTAGCCATGGAAGCATACTTAAGCTACTCACCTCCTCTTTAGCCATGGAAACATAATTTACTCACCTCCTCTTTAGCCATGGAAACATACTTAAGCTACTCACCTCCTCTTTAGCCATGGAAGCATACTTAAGCTACTCACCTCCTCTTTAGCCATGGAAACATAATTTACTCACCTCCTCTTTAGCCATGGAAGCATACTTAAGCTACTCACCTCCTCTTTAGCCATGGAAACATACTTAAGCTACTCACCTCCTCTTTAGCCATGGAAACATAATTTACTCACCTCCTCTTTAGCCATGGAAACATACTTAAGCTACTCACCTCCTCTTTAGCCATGGAAGCATACTTAAGCTACTCACCTCCTCCTTAGCCTTAGAAACATATTCAATCTGCAGCGTGAGTTTCTCCAGCTTGTCCTCTAATTCTGACTGTATCCCCTTAGATCTGCCGACCTCCTCCTGGTATTTGGCCACCTCCCCTCTGGCCTGTATCAACTCCGAATCGATGCTGCATTTCTCCCCATCCACCCGCTTTAACTGCTTTTCTGTCTGCAGCTTCTCATACTGAAATATGAACAAACGAGGGGGTTTAAAATGAAAATGTTAAAAGTGTGACGGAAATTACAATAACCATGCCATTGTCTTGTAACCTTTCAATATTGTTGGTATTGTTGTTAAGGATGTCAAGAGTTCTAAGCACATGACATCACGATGCAAATGAATACGGTGGCGTCATAAGGAAAGCATAAAGATGGCCGCTCCACTTTTCACATGCACCAAAGAGGAGCAGCATTCTGTTATCCGTTTTTTGATCAGTGAAGAGGTGAATCCTATAGAAACTCATCTGCAAATGACGGTCCAGTATGGTGATGCATGCCTGTCAATCAAACAAGTGTATGAGTGGAGTAGGAAGTTTAAAAACGGCGTGACTCCTGTAAAGAGGTACTGCAGGTGGTGCATGAGTGGTTACACATGCGATCAAGAGAATTGTTTTCTACAGGAATCCAAGCACTTTATTGGCGCTGGAGGTCTTGCATTGAACGCAGTGGTGACTGCATAGAAAAAGTATATATTTTTTCTGTACTTTTTCAGAATAAATTTGCCAAAAACAAGCATTTAAGGTTTTCATTTGAAATCAGCTAGTACCAACATGCAGACAATACATGGCCTTGGTGGCATAGAGGTTAGTGTGCTTGTCTCAAAGACAGGAATCACAATGTTCATCATCATCATCATCTTAATCATGCAGCAAATCTTTTGCAGAATGCCACTCTCCTCATGGCCTGCAGAGAGAGTCTTCATCTTTCACCACTTCCACCACTACTTTTCTTTTCCAGGGTGTCTTTAATATCCTGTGTCCACTTTCGTGTTGACCCACCCCTGACCCATCTTCCAGGAATCATGCCTTCAATTACCGATCTTTCTATGCCACTACAATGTTTAATATGGCTAAAGTATTTCAGTCTCCCAGAAATGATGACAGTTTTCTTCAATGTCAAAAGTGATTGTACTTCTTACATTTAGGTTTAACATGCTAACAAAATCTGGCAACATGTTAGTTTTATGCACTTGTCATTTTGTTATTACTTTTCTCAAACAGCTGCTGTATGGCAGTGAATGCTGGAATGTGAATGAATACATTCGGAAGAGCTTGGAAGCAATACAAATGTAGTTATTGAGATGAATGTTGTGAATACCTTGGACTGTCAGGATAACTAACTAGTGCGTGAAAGAGGATAGTGAAATTAGAACATTATATACAACTATACGAAACAGGCAAACAGTGTTCTCTGGTCATGTAATGAGAAGCATGGCACTGGAGAACCCCACTGGTCATGTAATGAGAAGCATGGCACTGGAGAAACACACTGGTCATGTAATGAGAAGCATGGCACTGGAGAAACACACTGGTCATGTAATGAGAAGCATGGCACTGGAGAACAACACTGGTCATGTAATGAGAAGCATGGCACTAGAGAACAACAGCATAGATCAGTGGTAGAAGAGGTTGCGGCAGACAGAGAGAGATGACACTTGCTCTAAGATGGTAGCATGAAGGAATACCATCAGCAGAAACCATCCAAGGTCCTAGATCTGTGGACAGACATGAAAGCCCATGTCATCTGGAAATAAACATAATGATGAGTTGCTTAGAACAGAATATGTTCATAAAGTGAAAATGGAGCTGTTGCCCTCACCTGCAATGCTTCCTTCTCTGAAGCCAATTTCTCCAACAACTGTTTGTGAGCAGCAACTGAGTCCTGCTGTTTGCCGACTTCACTGTTTGCTTGAGACAGCTGCTGCTGTAGATCCCTGACTTGTGCCTCCTTCTGCTCAAAGATTTTCTTCTTTTCAGATTCAAACTGTTCTGACATCTGAGTGGCCCTAGCTTTGTGTTTTTCTACTGTTGCCGTCTGATGGAGAGAGAGTGTTACACAAGTCTGTACCAATAGCGACAATGAAACAACTTTCAATTTAAGAATGTAAACATTTTTTTCATTTTAATTTCCAAGAATCCATTGTTTTGTTTTGCATTCATTGGATTATTTTTCTGAAATTGTGATACAATAGTGAATCTGATGCAACAGAGAGAAAAATCACTGGCAAAGGAAACAAACAATAAAGAAAAGTGCAGGAACTGACCTCAAATATAACCTAGGCAATGACAGCCGGATAAACAAAGTCCAGGTTTTTTTTCTTCAAGTGAAGTGAAGACAACTGATGGAAAAACAGCAAGGGAAAGACGAGGAGATAAATACTTTAATGGCGTGGCCAAATGGTACAGCCTGTACAATAACACAACACAAATTGAAATGGGTGATCAGGTCAATATCATCAAATGGCAAATCAGAAGACGAGATAAAAAACAGATGCATTGCAATAAAGCAAACCAACTCACTGAAGAAATGGCACCAATACTAAAGAACAAACACATATAAATTGTTAGAAAGCACTCTATAACACAATCTTCCTACAAACTCTATGTCAAATCAGGATAATAACAGAACAAGAGAAAAGAAAAATCATAACAGAAATGAGATTAATGAGAAGATAACTCAATGTATCAAGAAGAGAAAAAATCAGAAATGAAGTAATCAGGACTATAGTGGCGTTTATAGCATCACTTGATATTATTAGAAGGCAGCAAGTCAAATGGTTTGGCTATGTAACTAGGTTACCAACTAACGGTATACCACAACAAGAATTGATGTACAGACCAAATGGAAGCAGAAGAACAGGCCGCCCACGTAAAAGGATGGAGAGAGGGAATAGTCCATAGGAATCTCGATACATGAAGCCCATAAACGGGCACTTCCTGCTGTTTATACTTCACCTCAACACCGCAAGATACAAGAGGAACATGATGAGATGAGTTGAGATCAGGTAAATTGGAGAACCATGTTCACGCACGCTTATCATCATAGCAAATGATGATGTTATTAGACTTCCTTTGATTTGAGCTGTTCATTCTTGTTTAACTTGAAGAACTGGCGACTGGTAAAGATGGTAAAAACGTAGCTCCATCCCAGGAGGCATGCCATACACTCAGTTCGTGCATACTCATGAGCTCTTCAGACAGTGAGTGCCAAACATGGGTGATAACTGTCTGCCATATTCATGGAGGATGTCTCACCCTTCTGTTGTCTCGCAGCATATAGTATAGTCCTCGGCAGGCTTCATTACAGAGGAAACCATGGTCAAACCTCCCTTTGTTAGCCAGATTAACTGTCCAGGATGTCCCAAAGACTAGTGCCTGCCCAGAACGTCCCATAGATTAGTGCCTGTCCTGGACGTCCCACAGACTAGTGACTGCCCAGGATGTCCCATGGACTAGTGTCTGCCCAGGATGTCCGACCGACTAGTGCCTGCCCAGGATGTCCCACAGACTAGTGCCTGCCCAGGATGTCCGACAGACTAGTGCCTGCCCAGGATGTCCGACAGACTAGTGCCTGCCCAGGATGTCCCACAGACTAGGGCCTGCCCAGGACATACCACAGACTAGTGCCTGCCCAGGACATACCACAGACTAGTGCCTGCCCAGGATGTCCCACAGACTAGTGCCTGCCCAGGACATACCACAGACTAGTGCCTGCCCAGGATGTCCGACAGACTAGTGCCTGCCCAGGATGTCCCACAGACTAGGGCCTGCCCAGGATGTCCGACAGACTAGTGCCTGCCCAGGATGTCCCACAGACTAGGGCCTGCCCAGGATGTCCGACAGACTAGGGCCTGCCCAGGATGTCCGACAGACTAGTGCCTGCCCAGGATGTCCCACAGACTAGGGCCTGCCCAGGACATACCACAGACTAGTGCCTGCCCAGGACATACCACAGACTAGTGCCTGCCCAGGATGTCCGACAGACTAGTGCCTGCCCAGGACATACCACAGACTAGTGCCTGCCCAGGATGTCCGACAGACTAGTGCCTGCCCAGGATGTCCCACAGACTAGGGCCTGCCCAGGACATACCACAGACTAGGGCCTGCCCAGGACATACCACAGACTAGTGCCTGCCCAGGATGTCCGACAGACTAGTGCCTGCCCAGGATGTCCGACAGACTAGTGCCTGCCCAGGATGTCCGACAGACTAGTGCCTGCCCAGGATGTCCGACAGACTAGGGCCTGCCCAGGACATACCACAGACTAGTGCCTGCCCAGGACATACCACAGACTAGGGCCTGCCCAGGATGTCCGACAGACTAGTGCCTGCCCAGGATGTCCGACAGACTAGTGCCTGCCCAGGATGTCCGACAGACTAGTGCCTGCCCAGGATGTCCGACAGACTAGGGCCTGCCCAGGACATACCACAGACTAGTGCCTGCCCAGGATGTCCGACAGACTAGTGCCTGCCCAGGATGTCCGACAGACTAGTGCCTGCCCAGGATGTCCGACAGACTAGGGCCTGCCCAGGACATACCACAGACTAGTGCCTGCCCAGGACATACCACAGACTAGTGCCTGCCCAGGACATACCACAGACTAGTGCCTGCCAAGTCCTGATGGAGCCGAACTCATTCATCAAGATCATTATCTTCATCATGTGCCTTGCTGAGTGGCACAGACATTCATGTCTTCCCACATCTCTTGGCTATGGTGTTCAGGAAAGATTCTACTGCTGACTTTCTTCCACACTATCATCTTAGACCATCCACCATCATTTCTCTCAATCTGCCTTTTCTACTGCTAATCTTTCCAACCACGATGCTCTCCAATGTCTCTCCACCCATTATATAACCAAAGCATACTGTTTATCTCTTCTCCTATGGTAGAGATACCCTCTACCCCTCCATCCATGTCCAAGCAAGCATAGCCAAAAAGAAAAATAAATAGCAAAATTCTCTGAGACTAAAGCAATTAATGCGAAAATATACAATTTAGTAGAATTGGCCAGATTTTTCCTACTTGCGTGTAAAGGAACAGAAACGGAACTTTTGTAATTGACTCCTTACCAGTTCTTGGTTCTGATCATTCAGTTTGAGGATTTTCTCGTCATACTGTCTGACAGTCTCCTGTTGTTCTCTATCCTTGTCCTGTTTCAACTTTTGATAGGAGGCTTCAGCAGTTGCCAGACTTTGAGAACAGATGGACAAGTCATTTTGTAGATCCTGGATTTTCCTGCACAACATAAATGGAACCGAGTCAACACAGAAGAAAACACAACATAAACTGTTGACAAGTGTAAGCACAGAAGTCACAAACAATAGTTTGCACGATTTATTGCCTGGCATATTTCGCAATGGTTGAGACAAAGCTGATGATCGTGTAAGATGGTACCAGCATGGCACATGATGATGAGGGTATTTCGCAAATTGTCAGGTCATACTGCAGAGGTATATCATCTGAAGTGAATAGATGGATCATATTTCTGCTGAAATACATAACCCAAACAGTCTCTGATACTGTCTGATTGTGGAGCACTGTTATCCCCACTGTAACGGCAGTCACTGTCAAATCTTTCCGTCGGCATAACTTGGCTTTAAATGCTTAACTGCTATGGCAATTATTAAGAGTATGTACCTGACGAGACGCAGCAAAATATGCCAGGCAATAAATTGTGCAACCTTTAGTTTGTGTCTCCTGTGTTGAAATTCACTAACAGAATACGATGTTTTGAATGTCCGTTGACAAGTGTACAAGTATTAAAGTAGACAGAAACTTATTGCCGTTGACAAGTGTACAAGTATTAGTGTAGGCAGAGAAACTGATTGCTGTTGACAAGTGTACAAGTATTAGTGTAGGCAGAGAAACTGATTGCTGTTGAAAACTGTACAAGTATTAGTGTAGGCAGAGAAACTGATTTCCGTTGACAAGTGTACAAGTATTAGTGTAGGCAGAGAAACTGATTGCTGTTGACAAGTGTACAAGTATTAGTGTAGGCAGAGAAACTTATTGCTGTTGACAAGTGCACAAGTATTAGTGTAGGCTGAGAAACTTATTGCTGTTGACAAGTGTACAAGTATTAGTGTAGGCAGAGAAACTTATTGCTGTTGACAAGTGTACAAGTATTAGTGTAGGCAGAGAAACTTATTTCCGTTGACAAGTGTACAAGTATTAGTGTAGGCAGAGAAACTTATTGCTGTTGACAAGTGTACAAGTATTAGTGTAGGCAGAGAAACTTATTGCTGTTGACAAGTGTACAATTATTAGTGTAGGCAGAGAAACTTATTGCTGTTGACAAGTGTACAAGTATTAGTGAAGGTAGAGAAACTTATTTCCGTTGACAAGTGTACAAGTATTAGTGTAGGCAGAGAAACTTATTGCTGTTGACAAGTGTACAAGTATTAGTGTAGGCTGAGAAACTTATTGCTGTTGACAAGTGTACAAGTATTAGTGTAGGCAGAGAAACTTATTGCTGTTGACAAGTGTACAAGTATTAGTGTAGGCAGAGAAACTGATTGCTGTTGACAAGTGTACAATTATTAGTGTAGGCAGAGAAACTTATTGCTGTTGACAAGTGTACAAGTATTAGTGTAGGCAGAGAAACTGATTGCCGTTGACAAGTTAACAAGTATTAGTGTAGGCAGAGAAACTGACTGCCGTTGACAAGTTAACAAGTATTATTGTAAACAGAGAAACTTATTGCTGTTGACAAGTGTACAAGTATTAGTGTAGGCAGAGAAACTTATTGCTGTTGACAAGTGTACAAGTATTAGTGTAGGCAGAGAAACTGATTGCCATTGACAAGTGTACAAGTATTAGTGTAGGCAGAGAAACTTATTGCTGTTGACAAGTGTACAAGTATTAGTGTAGGCAGAGAAACTTATTGCTGTTGACAAGTAGTAGTGTAGGCAGAGAAACTAATTGCTGTTGACAAGTATTAGTGTAGGCAGAGAAACTTATTGCTGTTGACAAGTGTACAAGTATTAGTGTAGGCAGAGAAACTTATTGCTGTTGACAAGTGTACAATTATTAGTGTAGGCAGAGAAACTTATTGCCATTGACAAGTGTACAATTATTAGTGTAGGCAGAGAAACTGATTGCCATTGACAAGTGTACAATTATTAGTGTAGGCAGAGAAACTGATTGCCATTGACAAGTGTACAAGTAGTAGTGTAGGCAGAGAAACTTATTGCTGTTGACAAGTGTACAAGTAGTAGTGTAGGCAGAGAAACTTATTGCTGTTGACAAGTGTACAATTATTAGTGTAGGCAGAGAAACTTATTGCCATTGACAAGTGTACAATTATTAGTGTAGGCAGAGAAACTGATTGCCATTGACAAGTGTACAATTATTAGTGTAGGCAGAGAAACTGATTGCCATTGACAAGTGTACAATTATTAGTGTAGGCAGAGAAACTGATTGCCATTGACAAGTGTACAATTATTAGTGTAGGCAGAGAAACTTATTGCTCTTGACAAGTGTACAATTATTAGTGTAGGCAGAGAAACTGATTGCCATTGACAAGAGTACAAGTAAACATACAAAAATGACAAAGTACTGGTGTTGAGAAACATATAGGGATGAAAAAGTATTGGGTGTTGACAAACATATAGAAATAAAAAAAAGTATTGGCATTGCAAGAACACAGAAATGACAAAGTATTGGTGTTGACAAACATATAGAAATGACAAAGTATTGGTGTTAACAAACATATATGAATGACAAAGTATTGGTGTTAACAAACATATAGGAATGACAAAGTATTGGGTTAACAAACATATAAGAATGACAAAGTACTGGTGTTAACAAACAGACGAGTAGAATAGCAAAGGAATGGTGTTTACAAATGATACAGGAGAATGACACAAATCTGGTGCTGACAAATTTATGAGAATGACAAAAGGACTGGTGTTAACAAACATATGGGTAGAACGACTGATTACTAACCTACTCCTCTCCGTCAGTTGGTCATGAAGCTGAGCCAGCTGGCTGGAGCTGTCTCCGGAATTTTTCATCAGCTCCGACAACTGTACTTCCTGTGATTATCATCAAATCATCCACAACAATGATGTCGACAGTACCACAGGCAACCAATCAACATAATAAGAATGACAGTATTGAGAATAATGAATGAATCTAATAAACATATAAGGATGGTAATTAGTTAATCGCATTTTGACACTGTTTTCCATCCATCATGTGCCATGCTGATAAGCATGGGCGGTCATGTTCTGCCATCTCACTCGATCACCAGAGTCGTGGATCAGCTCTGTGTTCTTGTCTCAACCATGCAACGTGGCCAAGCCATCCAGGTATTTGCTTCTAGGTCTTCCCCTTGGTCTCTTCCCTTCGATCTTGCCAGTTGTCACCAAGTTCTCCAATTCATTTCTTCTCATAACATGCCCAAAAAATTTTGACTGTACGTCTAATGACTCTAATCAGTTTACGATCTTCATTTGTTTCTTGAAAGACTTGTTCATTGGTTTTTCTATCTGTCCATGGTATTCTTTGCATTTTCCTCAGAGGGAAAGCACTGTTTTCAGGTGGTGTTAAATTCTGACTCAAGAAAACAAAGGGGTTTAAAAATTAGGTTTAAAGGCAAGGGAATCAACTTCACTGCACTAGTTTTATCCCATGGGTATTGGTCTCTTTCTGCAGAGTGGCTTGCTGAAAGTGTCGCACAGAGCATGAACTCCATAGCTCCAGCAATGACCCCCAGGGGTCTCAGAAAACGTTGAATTCATGAACCGATTGATGTAGTTTTAAAATGCACCCAGAGCCTTTAAAGCAAGTTCAACACTTTGTCACACAGCCTTCTATATGAAACCTGAGGATGGTATACTTGTCTCCGACCCAGCTTTATTGGACGAGGGTGAAAAACTAGCGGGATCTGTGTGTTGACTGCACAAATTAAGAATCCCTCAAAACTTGGAAATTGAAAAGAGTAGGCAGAATAGCCTGCTGTTCCAGCAAATGCTGAGATTATAGTATGTCATCATTATGTGGTCTGACAATTAGAACAGTTGCTAATGTATCTCCTCCAGATCAGTCCTTCATGTTCTGCATCAATTCTACTGATGTTATCTCTCCATGCCATGGTCTTAGACCTCTGCCCTTTCTACTGATGGGTTTTCCAGTCACCATATTTTCTAATGCTTTTTTTCTCATGGCATGATAAAAAACAGAGTCTGTCTCTTTATTGTAGTTGTATAGAATGCTCTACTGTCATTAGTCTATTTACATACAGTATGCTATATTGAGTAACACCAACATTTTTTGGGGGAGAGAAAGATAGAGAGATAGAAATAGAAAGAGACAGAACGAGAGAGAGAGGAATAGAGAGGCAGACAGAGAGGCAGACAGAGAGAAAGAAAGAGACAGAGACAGCACAGAGACACAGTGAGACAGACAGAGATAGGCAGAGACTCACTAAGATAGACAAAGAGAAACAAGAGACAGAGAAACAGACACACACAGAGACATAGACAAACAGTGACTCATGTACATCTGCTCAAGTTGGCATATATGTCTGAATGCACAAACACACCCGTGCACAAAAACATATACACACACAGAGTAAAGCAGAGTGTCAAGGACACACAGAATAAACCACCAGAAACATACCAGCCTGTGCCTTTCTGTTGTCAGCTGCTCGGCTTTGTCTTTGCTGGACGCCAGCTGCCTCTGGAGATCTGACACAACAAATATAATAACAGTAATAATAACATTTTAAACATTAGAATTCCAGTGGTAACAACTGGAAACATTTATGGAAAGTGAACTAGAGGAAGACAGTGAGGGAAGATTCTTGACAGCCTCTCTTCAGAGCATGGGGAAAATGTCAGCACAGGAATAGATACATTCTGTTGGAGATCATGAGATGAGGAGAAGCCTGATGGCCTTTGCCAGTCGGCAAGGCACTTGATGATGATACTTAACATGTAATACTGAGTAAAGCAGGGTCATGTAGTGGCCAGACACTCGCTTGTCATCCTGGTGGTCAAGGGTTCGATCAGCAATGGGATGGATACAAATGTTTAAAATTGATGATTCTACTGTCAAGTGAGTTCTCACATGAACTCAGCTGTGGTTTGGATTTCCTCTAGTTCCTTACAGCTTGACCCTAATGGGACCTAATGTACAAGATACAATGTCCCACAGCCCTAAACACCCAAGTATGACCTCAACTGTAATCCTCTTCTTCTTTTTCTTTCCCCTGTATGTTCGCTTTGAACTCAAGCCTAGTCCAAACATTACTACTACTAGTAGTGAGTGCACTGGACTGATTTTGTGTGAGGGTTAGCTTTCCCTCTATCAGTGTCCCTCTCTGTCAGGTGAACCTGAATAAACTTGTTCAGGTACTTATAATGTACATCCACAGGTCAAGGATTCAATTTGATATTTACAAAAACCAAAAACTATTGACCTCATGTAACCTGCTTTTACAACGTCAGTTATAATTGAGCTCCATTTGCTGTTGTTGCAGATTTCAATTATCGTTCCCTTCTTTGTTCTCTTTAAAATTAGCCTTAAACAGGACCTGTTACATGTCAAGTTTATCTGTCTCCATAACATGCCCACAAATATTGAAAGTATACGTCTAATTTCTCAAATTAATTAGTGGTTTTCATGCATTTATTGAATAACTGTCTCATTTGTATTTCTGTCTACTCATGGTACTCTTTGCATCTGCTTCAGAAACCACATTGCCATGTGATCTGGCTTAGTTTGTATGGTCACTGTCCATGTTTCAAATGCACAGATTGATGGGGATGGGGATTGTGTAGAAAACTCTCATGTTCAGAGGAAATCTTCATGTACATTGTTTGTCAACGTAATTCATTTTGAACAAATAGTTTCCGAAAAAAATGTATGCATGCATTACTTTCTGACCATCCCTCACAGATTCTTAGCATAGTCAAAGCAATTTCTCATGATGATGGCAGATGAGCAACACTCACATCTTGCATACCCCATCTAGTAAAGACATGAGGATGTTCAGAATACGAGGTTTGAATCTACCAACATGGAACCAAGTTGTCACCAGTTTCCAATTGTTCATTTTATAAAGAGAAAACTTGGTAGAACAGAAGTTACAAGAACTGAAATAAAGATGACAGCAACATGGATAGTTTACCTCCAGTGTTGGAGCTAGCGCTCTGTAACTGCTCTATCAGATGTTTGTGGTCATCACTAGCCTGCTGGAGTTTCTTTGTCAGATCTGAGAACAGGCCAGATGAAACATTGTTACATCACACTGTGTAACATGGACAATGGATGGATATACATGGATAAGGGATGGACATACATGGATAAGGGATGGACATACATGGATAAGGGATGGACATAAAAGACAACGGATGGACAAACATGGACAATGGTTGGACACAAAGGACAATGGATGGACAAAGATAGACAATGGATGAACATACATGGACAATGGAAGGACATAAAGGATAATGGATGGACATAAAGGATAATGGATGGATATAAAGGACAACAGATGGACATAAAGGACAATGGATGGACATAAAGGACAATGTATGGACATAAAGGACAATGGATGGACATAAAGGACAACAGATGGACATAAAGACAGAAAGGACAACAGATTGTTATAAAGGACAACAGATGGACATAAAGGGCAATGGATGAACAGACATGCATCTGTTGCCAGTGAACTACCAAAAACCCGTGGAGAGACGACATGACCAAATGTGACCTAGTCCCAGCCAGCCTAGTCTGTATGTGCTATGCTGAATCATGACCAGGTAACATCCTGGCAAGTCTCTCCACAGATGTGGGGTCTGTTTTTTTGCACTCGCTCATTTTGAACTTAAGCAAAGTCCATGCACACTATTTCTAGTAGCAGTGGACTAAATTTTGCGTGTGGATTAGCTTTCCCTATTACCAGTATCCCTCGCCATCAGGTGAACCCACTCAGACTTCAGAGGTACTTGTTATTTTCATCCCCAAGTCAAGGTCGAGAAGTCAACATTATAGTCCAACTGTCCGGTGTAGTGGATGAACCCACTAGCTTGGCATCAGCACACCGGATGTTTAAGAATGCGCATTCTTATCCAATCGGCCAATTTAACCTCCCAATGTGGAGTTCCAGTAGTGGTCCTGCACCCCCCACTGGTTTCTGAGCTTGGAGAGGGGAAGGAAAGCTCTGAGACAGTCTCCCATAGAGATGGCACATTTCTACCAAGTTAGGAGGAACATCTCTAAGCCAACCTCACTCCACAAGGCAAACAAAATAGACAGAGACCTAAAAACATGCATAGAAGAGAATCACAGAGGTGAACTGTATGGGGAGGACATGAGGGGAGCAAGTGAAATGGCTCGGCCACCTAACTAGACTACCAAATGACAATATACCACAACAAGCAATGATGTACAGACCGAATGGAACCAGAAGAAGAGGCTGATCATGTAAACGATGGACGGAGGGAATAACAGAGTTCATGGGAATCTCGACATATGAACCCCGTAAACGGGCACTCTCCCGCTGTTTATACTTCACCTCGACACTGCAAAGTACAAGAGGAACCTGATGAGATGAGATGATGATGAAAGGAGTCGCAGGAAATAGTAAAGTATAGAACTGCCTGGTGTGAGTTAGCCTAAGAGCCAATAGCGGATAAAAGCATAAAAAGAAGAACCTCACAAAGAAAGATGCAAACTGTTTTCAGGGCTCAAGTGACAAGAACGTTAATGCATCAAATTTAAGAGTATAGTCTTAGTTCCAGAGCATTCACCAACCAACCAAGAAATCAAGAGTTCAAACCTACCTTGAATAAACTCCTCCTGGATCTTTCTCTTCTCATTGCTTGCAATGAGTTCCTCCCTCTACAGAAGACAGAAAAATAATACGTACATGAACAAGCAATATGTTCACATCAGCAGCTTCAACACCTCAATAGGATGGACACTAACAAATAGTCCATACTAGCACTGTGTTGTAGGCCTTACAAATAGTATTCTTAATCCAACATTTGAAACACAGCTGCGAGCAATTTGGGAGCAGATCGCAATGAATTGGTACTTCATACAATGATATGTGTGCTGGTCGTTCAGAAAATATTGGCAAACTAGTGAACGTAAACTTGCTAAGAAATCACACACAGCCAAATAATGTAGGGGTAGCCTGTGATGTCCTGTAAAGGATATGCAAGTAACTTTAACCTTTCAAAACTTCTACGACCAGAATTCTTAGCAAACCCCAAGACACTAAAAATGGTATGCATTTACGATTAAAAATATCAAAAGGCATGTGAAATAGTATGCAATTCAGGTAAAAAGTACAAAAAGTTATGGGAAATAGCATGCAAAGAAAAATCCCAAAAAATCATGTGAAATACAAGTTACTTCTGGTAAACACAATACCAAATTTTTTAAAAATCATGTGAAGTAGCATGCATTCCTGGACAAAAATACTAAATGCCATGTGAAATAGTTTGCACGTTTGGTCAAAAGTTCCAAATCTAAAGTCTAAATAACCATCTCTTCAATGTTAGCCTCACACTGTGTTCACTGTCCATGCTTCTACAATATACAATAATGAGAGTAAATGTAACATATGACAACTATTAATTTTAATTTGTCTACAATTGTCACTGTTGCTAAACTATTTTATTCACAGTACCACAAATTAACTTGTGGTACTATATTATAATCAGAAGCTAAAATACACCTTACAATAATAACATACTGTGAACAATTTTAGCTTACATTGCCACAAATTTCTAATTTCCTAACATGAACATTTACTGTGTGTTGCAATATTATGATTAGTAGTTGAACAAAAACCTCACATTAAATAATCAATTGTGGAATATTTTAGCATTCATTGGTACAAGTTTCCTGGCGTGCACATTTAATGTATTAAGCAAGATTATGATCAGTTTCTAACCAAACACCTTACATTAATACTCTATTGTGTAACCGCATTCATTTACTGTGGTATATATATATTGTTGTTTATCATCATAATTTATTATTTATAATGCAGCAACTAATAAATTACATAATGTAGTAATACAATGCAATTTAACACTGCAACTAACCATTTCTACTGTGATGCTAATATAAACACCATGTATTTAATAAATTTAATAAATTGTTCGTCTCCCGCTGGTGACTTGCGGGACACTGAGCCGGCCGCTCAGAAAGCAATGGCAAACTACTGAGCGTAATCTTGCCAGGAAATCAACAGACAGCTGAGGGATGCTGCTGTTGACAGCGATGTCCTGTAAAGGATATGCGAATAAAAAAAAAAAAAAAATTTAATAAATAATTAAAATCTATAGCCTGCAATACCATTCTATAAAGTGGCATGTTAAGGCTGGGATGGGATGGAAAAGGAGTGTGGGGGTGTGTAGTGTAGGGTGGGGAAGAAAGGGGGGGAGGAGAGACTTCACCATCACAATAGTTTATAGTGCTATAAATCGGTGCTATATTGCTCTATAATACATACATTAAATATATTGCTATGTTAATTCATATCTATTGTCTAATGTACATCAATACGAGCAAATGTCACTTGTCTACAGCCTGATGCATGTTGGATCTACGGTGATAACTCCATGTGTATAGGTGAACTGGCACCTCTTGGTGATATAGTCAATATCATGCTGTCACCCAGAGGTCAGCATGGCTGAATGGATAATAGCGTCACCCTTAAACTTCCAGTGTTCTGGCACCGAGGTAGGGAGAGCATCTCCTACACCAGTTACTTGGACTAACATATCCTTGACTCAAGGACGTACATTACAAGTACCTCAGAGGTTGTGGTGGGTTCACCTGAGTACAAGGGACACTGGTAATAGAGAAAGGTAATCCACTAGCAAACAATCAGTCCAGTGTACTAGAAATAGTAGCACATGTATTGACTACACTTGCGTTCAAAGTGAGCAAACGCCCCCAAATAAAAATGCTGTCGCCTTGACTTGCTGGACAGTGTTTTGGTAACCATTTCTGGCTGGGTCAAATGGGAGATTGGTTCAACCTGAGAGACAGGGTCCACCTGGGAGACTGGGTCAAACTGGGAGGCTGGGTCAACCTGGGAGACTGGGTCAAGCTGGAAGACTGGGTCAAGCTGGGAGGCTGGGTCAACCTGGGAGACTTTGTCAAGCTGGAAGACTGGGTCAAGATGGGAGACTGGGTCAAACTGGGAGACTGGGGACAATTTATTTTAAATCTCTACCTCAAAGAAGACTATACATCAAAGTCATCATCATGTGCCATGCTGATAAGCGTGGGCGGTCATGTTTTGTCATCTCACAGGATCACCAGAGTTATGGTTCAGCTTCATGTTCTTGTCAAGACCATGCCACATGGCCAAGCCATCCAGATATTTACTTCTCTGCCTTTTCCTTGTTCTTTTCCCCTCAATCTTGCCAGTTGTCATCACGTTCTTTATTTTATTTCTTCTCATAATGTGCCAAAAAATGTTTGACTGTCTACATCTAATTCTCTAATCAGTTTGTGGTTTTCATCTGCTTCTTGTAGCACTTGCTGATTGTTTGTTTTCTTTCTGTCTGTCCATGGTAATCTTTGTATTTTCCTCAGATGCAACATTTCCATGGCTTTTCAGCTTGTCTGCTCATTGCCCACACTTCACATCCATACAAAAGTTACATGTTCAATGTAGCACTTCAACATTTATTTATTTGCAAATGACATCTTTTTGTTAGTCAGTATTTTTTCCATCTTGCCAAAGGCTACCTTTGCCATAGCGATTATACATAAAAATCCATCCATCATGTGCCTGCCGGTAAGTGTGGGCGGTCATGTTCTGCCATCTCACTCGATCACCAGAGTCGTGGATCAGCTCAGTGTTTCTGTCTCGACCATGCCACGAGGCCAAGCCATCCAGGTATTTACTTCTCGGTCTTCCCCTTGGTCTCTTCCCTTCTATCTTGCCAGTTGTCACCAAGTTCTCCAATTCATTTCTTCTCATAACATGCCCAAAAAATTTTGACTGTCTACGTCTAATGTCTCTAATCAGTTTACGATCTTCATTTGTTTCTTGAAGGACTTGTTCATTGGTTTTTTCTGTCTGTCCATGGTATTCTTTGCGTTTTCCTCATAAACCACATTTCCACAGCCATCAGCTGTTTTTCAGCTTGACTGCTTTACATCAAAATACTGTAAAGTAATTCCATATTCATCAACTAAATTACATCAGAACGATGCTAAGTTATGTACTATTCACTGACTAAAATACATCAAAATTAGCAAGGCAAAGGACTGGTTTTCACACCATGAAGTGTAACTGGTATACAGGTTCACCCAGGCTAAAATGGTAACCAAGAAATGTCCTGGGAAGTAAAGGCAGACATGGTGATATTGACCACAACGTTCATGATGCACAGACTGATCTAGAAATATGGGCCCAAATGCAGCACAACACAAAAAGAAACCCTCAATGTTTTTTTTTTAAATATACATCACAAGAACTGATATGCTGTGTGGAAAATTCCACGTGGAGTGAAATATCAATAAACTGAACAGAAAATTAAAATATACATGAAGATAAGTATCCCATACATGCAAAACAGTATACTGTCATATGTCTGTGTCAATGTTCCCCAGCTTCTGTAACCATTTTTATTCAAGCAGAACATAAAGTTCTGAGCACAGAGCCAAAAAGAAATACACTGTGTAATAAGTAGCAAAGAAACAGCTGATCTTAACCTGGTAGCCAACCCATATTTTGAATCACCACAGAAGCAAGAATAAATTTACCCAGTAGAAAGTCTTATAATAAAGTTTTAGAAACAAGAAAAAACTTACGCAGTAGAAAGTCTGATAATAAAGTATTGGAAACAAGAATAAACTTACCCAGTAGAAAGTCTGATAATAAAGTATCACACATAAATTTTCTCACTTTAACTTTGTGTTATGTAATTAACACATGGATATAAAGTGAACTGGACAGTTTAAGAACAGTTGTGTTTCTATGAGGTGTTATTGTGGCAAAATGATCTATCACTGATGTACAATTGTGGATGTCTGGATGTTTTAGACCTCTAATATTACTCTGTGTTAGTGAGTTGAAACTGTATTAGTGAATTGAAAGCTAGTTGCATGCCCTTTACAGGAAGTTGTGATCAACAGACTTACAGCTGTGACGTCTGGATGTTTAAGACCTGTGCTATTTCTCTCAAATGTTAGTATGGCAGACCTACAATCATGATGTCTAGATGTTTAAGACCTGTACTATTTCTCTCAAATGTTAGTATGGCAGACCTACAATCATGATGTCTAGATGTTTAAGACCTGTGCTATTTCTCTCAAATGTTAGTATGGCAGACATACAACTGTGATGTCTGGATGTTTAAGACCTGTGCTATTTCTCTCAAATGTTACTGTGACAGACCTACAGCTGTGATGTCTGGATGTTTAAGACCTGTGCTATTTCTCTCAAATGTTACTGTGACAGACCTACAGCTGTGATGTCTGGATGTTTAAGACCTGTGCTATTTCTCTCAAATGTTACTGTGACAGACCTACAGCTGTGACGTCTGGATGTTTAAGACCTGTCCTATTTCTCTCAAATGTTAGTATTGCAGACCTACAACTGTGACGTCTAGATGTTTAAGACCTGTACTATTTCTCTCAAATTTTACTGTGACAGACCTACAACCATGACATCTAGATGTTTAAGACCTGTACTATTTCTCTCAAATGTTACTTGACAGACCTACAGCTGTGATGTTAAGATGTTCAAGACATGTACTATTTCTCTCAAATGTTAGTATGACAGACCTACAGCTGTGACATCTAGATGTTTAAGACCTGTACTATTTCTCTCAAATTTTACTGTGACAGACCTACAGCTGTGATGTCAAGATGTTCAAGAACGGTATAATTCTCCAAGTTCAGCCTTCTGTGAAAGGCGGCACAGATATTGGTAAAGAAATGAAGATAGCATGCGCTGACTCCACAGACAAGATTTCTACCTTCTACCTCCCAGCCATACTTTCAGCTCCTAGTATGGAATGTAAACAATTCATCTCTATATTTCTTTTACATATAAAAAGATAATTTAATGTTTAATCATGATGAGTTAATATTGGGATATATAGTATTCAGATATTGGATTAATTGTTTGTCTTTGGAACAATTCAGATTTTCATATAATGCTTCAGATTCTCTTGATATAGATGAACTGTGTTATATTTTTCTATTTCAGATTTTGAAAGTTGAATAATATGGATATTTCTGCTTTTCAACTTAGTTTTTCTCTAAACTAAAATCATCAGTATCTTCATTCAGTATGTAATTCTCTATATAGCAGTCTATAGCGATGGTAAAGTCAATAGAAAGAACCTTTCAGGCAGATTGGGTATACACCCATATTTTGATAAACTGGCACTCAGTGGGTTTTGTGGTTAATATCACGCCGGCCACTTCCACTTCCCAAGACATTTCCTGGTACCCATTTTAAGCTGGGCTGACCTGGGACATACAATTTAAAATTCCACCTGGAAGCAAATTTGAAGCCACGACCTCAGGGTCAGCAGGCCCGCATCTACTCTCCACATTAAGTGGCTAACTACTATGTCGTTACAGGTCACCAATTCTTCAAGTCACGCACACATGAGCAACCAAATAGATGGGCTTCTCAGTTCCAGAACACAAACAACTCAAAATCTTTATTTTTTATAAACAACTGTCTGCAGCTAATAAAGATTCTTGTGGTATGGTTAACTGATTAAGTGCTAGGTGCTGATCAATTGTCTTATTCAAACTTGTAGTTAACTGCCATGAGCTTATAAATCAAACTAGAGTTAAAATGTCAATACCATAGTTTTCCCTATGCAACTCCTTTTAATTTGATACATGTCTGATACCATATTAACAACTTTTAATTCATAACTGTGCCACACTCATTTTCTGCCATCCATTTTTGTTTGGTCTAAATCTACTGTTTGTTTAGCACTCAATTGGTTAAGTAAATTGTCATCAAGTAAACAAGATACAAGCAACAAATGAAGCAAAACAGTTGCCATAAGCACAGCTAGTGACATGTCATCAAACAATTCAATCAAATTTGGCTTGCACTTGCACTACAGGTCAGGGAAAGACCACACATCCCTCTGTAAAATATGAAAGCTTGAAATAAAAAGTCCCAGGTCCACCCACCCTAAAATGGGTACCCGGAAATTGTTTGCGAAATAAAGGCGGCCAGTGTGATACTGACCACATCCCACACACCCAGTGTTGATTGGTCTATAAAACTGACCACATCCCACACACCCAGTGTTGATTGGTCTATAAAACTGACCACATCCCACACACCCAGTGTTGATTGGTCTATAAAAAAAGGGGCGGGTCATAAGACTTGACCCTGACTATGAAGGAAATATAGAAAACTGCATTTTTGTATTGTGTTTGTTCCCTTTCTATATTGCTATCAGTTGAATTGACGCATGTCATCTTGGCTTGACCTTAATAAGACCTTGGGAAACAAGCACCTTATTTTTCAAACTAAACTAGGTATCACGTCAATGTGACTTCATTACTGTTAAAGTGATCTGAGTTGCCTTTTTAATATTTGGGACAAAATCAAGTCTGAGGGAGCCAAATTAAAAGAGCAGGATGCATGTGAAAGAATCTCATTATTCAAATCCTTGGCTGATAGCTGCACAAACCATGCTTGGTGAGAGGGCGTGCTATCTTGAAGCAAAGTAAGATTCTGAGTGTCTGCTATCCCCCATTTTCTGGTCACAGTTTTGTTAGTTTGATATTGGTAAGGAGATCTGCGTACTGCGGTGCTTTAACTATATTGCCATGAGACAGATATCTTCCAATAGTACACCTTTAGCATAAAAACAATCAGCATCATATTTCCTGCAGATTTTTGTGCCTTCAGTATGACATGTTGATGAGCCCAGGATTTTCCACTGCATGCTGGACATTTTGGATTGGGGGTAAACCTAAATGTCATCTACTTCCCACGACCACTACTTCTATGACCACTGTGGTCATAAACATATTTTCAGGCACATACTTTTCTCATGTTCAGTCAACTGTATAAATTTCTATGAACTGTTCTTTCACTTTATTTTACTGCAATAGCTATCTTTACAATTGTTATGTTATTCTGGTCAATGATTTTCTTCACTCATTGCCTTCTGAGGATGGTCTCCTAGATCTTAGCAGATTGACAATATTTGAGCAACTACACTTAAACTGTCTACACCAGTTTTTTTTTTTTTACTGAAGTATACAAAAAGTAGGCATCATGAAACACTGGTCCCATCTCCCTGTGTATTTCTGTAGGTATTATTTCCTATAACATCAGGAATGGAATTTTATCACAGCCCTGGCCTATGACTTCAGTGTTCTGACAAATAATTGGAGCGGCTGTTCCATTTAATAAGGTATGTTGTGCTGTGCACTATAGTGGGGAAAAACTGATGGAGTAACAAACACATACTTCACACATTCAGTGCAAAAGTGAGCAGCTTTTAATGTCTAGTTTAAACTTCCTTCCAATAATCCTTCATAGTCAGGGCAAAGATTTATGGCCAGCCCCTTGTACTGCCATACATTGAAAAAGGCTGAGTTTTCAAAGTGACGACACAAAACTTAACACCACAGATAAAGCTAAATTTTAAAAAGCACTGAAGCATATGAACTACAAATAATACAAAGTATAACACTGCCAGCTGGCGATCTGAACTTTGAAGACACTGCCCTTCTGTCCCACATATGAAATCAGATGGAAGATAAACTAAACTAACTTGATGGCAGGTCACAACAATTAGGTCTAGACATTTATAGGGAAAAAAAAAGAAGATGAGAATAAATGAAGCAAGTGATAAACAGGTGTCCCTTAGTGAAACCTCACTTCAAGATATGGATTTGGGGGGGGGGGGGGGGGCTGGGAAGAAGGAAAGAAAGGTGCAGCAGCAGAAGAAAAAAACACTCCACTCTGCCAGCAGAGGTGAAGCTTTCCCAGATAAACATCAATTCCAACAGGTTTGGAGTTTGTTTATGTCACTAGAGCTATCCACACCACTTGCAATATCCACGCCATGTGCACTATCCATGTCACTTGAACTATCCATGTCACTTGGACTATCTACATCCATTGCACTAAACACGTCCTTTGCATAATCCATAGCACATGCACTATCCATGTTACTTGCACTATCCATGTTACTTGCACTATCCATGACATTCGCACTACGCACGCCACTTGCCCTATCCACATCACTTTTGCTATTCATATCACTTGCACTATCCATGTTATTTGCACTATCCATGACATTCGCACTACCCACGCCACTTGCCCTATCCACATCACTTTTGCTATCCATATCACTTGCACTATCCATGTTACTTGCACTATCCATGACATTCGCACTACCCACGCCACTTTCCCTATCCACATCACTTTCGCTATCCATATCACTTGCACTATCCACACTATTTGCAATACCCATTTGCTAGCACAACCCCCTGTCATTAGTAAAAGGTACAGGAAGAAACAGAATTGTTAGGTCCTCACATATTCTAGGTTAAGGCATAATGTGCTGTGGTGGCCAATTCCTTTTGTTGCTGCTTCTCCTTTAAAAACACAATTCTGAAAACTATCAGGTTCCTACTTTGAGACTGAGTCTGCAGGTTGGACAAAATAATCATGTTAGGCTAAGGATAAAACCCGTTCCACTGCCTGGGCAGGCAAGTATGCTAACCAATTTTGTACTGCACTGTGTTTGAAGCAAAAGTGCTACGTTGTATACAATATTGCCCAAACTATGTGATGGGTAAATGGTGTGTGTAACCATTACAGGTGCTTGATGAATGTGTGTTCATAAAACTTCATGAGGCTGACACAGAGACTGATCACCAGCAAATAAGTCTGAAGATCAGGCGCTCTTATATTGACAACATTATGACACTTAATCTGCTGACCCAACTTTGGTGAAGAAGTGGCTGCCCTATAACCTGTGTCGGCCTGATGAAGGTGTATGTTAATTTAGCAACAGCAACATTTTAAAAAAAGACTACCAAAAAAAAAAAAAAAATGATGTCAGCCAAGCAGGAGAAGGGAAAGCTGTGGGCATGTTTGAGGTGCACAGAAGCTGGTTTAGTAGAGACATTACAGAGCTAACATAAAATTATGACACAACAGAGAAGTCTGGCTGTTTCTTCTCCTTCTTTTACCCTTTATTCCCCCATTGTGATACAGGTCCTCAGCCATCTCATCCCATGCCCTACTATCCTTAGCTATCCCTTGTTATGTCATGTTATCTCCAGATGATTAATTTCTGTTTCTAATTTTCTCCATGTGTCATTAGGGCTTCCTCTGTTTCTTTTGCAGACCATCTTATCCTGGTTTTTGATGAATTGGTATGGGTACTGGGCGTTCAGAAAGCAATGGCAAACTACTGGACATAAACTTGCCCAGAAATCACGAACAGCCAAACAATGCTGGGGTTGACTGCTACGTCCTGTAAAGGATATGCAACTAAGTTTTTAACTATTTCTGTTGTCTTGTGGATTCTTGACAAAGGCCTGTTTTAGTATTCTCAGGTTTACTCAGTGAATATCCTAGCCATCACCAGTGTCTTTTCTTCATCTCTGAATTCACTGGTATTTATTTAGTTCTGGATGTTTGGCTGTACACTTCTTCTTTTCTCTTCCTCCATTTACTTCAGTAAAGTGTTAGTAGTGGTGAGGCTGTGTTTGTGGTGGTGGTAATGGGTGGTGGAGATATCAAGATCTTTTATACACTATTTCTAATGCTCTTTGTAAGTTGGTATTTATTTCTCTAAGGTTGTTCCTGATAACATCACTCCCTTTTTATACATTGACTTCCTCTTAATGTGCATCCATGACATTTCTTCAATGTGGCTCTTTGTGGCAGGTGGTACCAGGGCATTCTTGTGAGGTGACCAAACCATTAAATATGTTGTTCTTTAATGAAGTGCATGGCGTTGTTTGGCTGCACACACTTTTTACATTTGTATATTACTGCTTGGAGATGCAATAATCTTGTGTAGAAGAGTAAACCGACATGCTTACACTATTCTGTGCTGTGAATCATCTTCTTCATGTTCAAAGTAATTGAATGATAAAACAATCAACAACTATCACACACAGCAATCTTGTAGGGTTCTAGCACACTCCTTCCATTCTTCTTGGTCACCCATGGCCAGCTGCCAGAATATTATGTTAGCACTACACCGGTTTGAATCCTTTGCAGACCATGTCATGACAGGGGTGGTGCCTGGATCTCTTCTGCAGACCATCTCATTGTTTCTGGTTTCCTACTGCAGACCATCTCATTGTTTCTGGATTCTTATTGCAGACCATCTCATGGTTTCTGGTTTCCTACTGCAGACCATCTCATGGTTTCTGGGTTCCTACTGCAGACCATCTCTTGGTTTCTGGGTTCCTACTGCAGACCATCTCATGGTTTCTGGGTTCCTACTGCAGACCATCTCATGGTTTCTGGGTTCTTACTGCAGACCATCTCATGGTTTCTGGGTTCCTACTGTAGACCATCTCATGGTTTCTGGGTTCTTACTGCAGACCATCTCATGGTTTCTGGTTTCCTACTGCAGACCATCTCATGGTTTCTGGGTTCCTACTGCAGACCATCTCTTGGTTTCTGGGTTCCTACTGCAGACCATCTCATGGTTTCTGGGTTCCTACTGCAGACCATCTCATGGTTTCTGGGTTCTTACTGCAGACCATCTCATGGTTTCTGGGTTCCTACTGTAGACCATCTCATGGTTTCTGGGTTCCTACTGCAGACCATCTCATGGTTTCTGGGTTCTTACTGCAGACCATCTCATGGTTTCTGGGTTCCTACTGCAGACCATCTCATGGTTTCTGGGTTCCTATTGCAGACCATCTCATGGTTTCTGGGTTCTTACTGCAGACCATCTCATTGTTTCTGGGTTCTTCCTACTGCAGACCATCTCTTGGTTTCTGGGTTCTTACTGCAGACCATCTCATGGTTTCTGGGTTCCTACTGCAGACTATCCCATTGTTTCAGGGTTCCTACTGCAGACCATCTCATTGTTTCTGGGTTCCTACTGCAGACCATCTCTTGGTTTCTGGGTTTCTCTAGCAGTCCATCTCTTGGTTTCTGGGTTCTTACTGCAGACCATCTCATTGTTTCTGGGTTCCTACTGCAGACCATCTCTTGGTTTCTGGGTTCCTCTAGTAGACCATTTCTTGGTTTCTGGGTTCTTACTGCAGACCATCTCATGGTTTCTGGGTTCCTACTGCAGACCATCTCATTGTTTATGGGTTCCTACTGCAGACCAAATCATGGTTTCTGGGTTCCTACTGCAGACAATTCTATTGTTTCTGGGTTCCTACTGCAGACCATCTCATTGTTTCTGATTTCCTACTGCAGATCATCTTATGGTTTCTGGGTTCCTACTGCAGACCACCTCATGGTTTCTGGGTTCCTACTGCAGACCATTCTATTGTTTCTGGGTTCCTACTGCATACCATATCATAGTTTCTGAGTTCCTACTGCAGATCATCTCATGGTTTCTGGGTTCCTACTGCACACCATCTCTTGGTTTCTGGGTTCCTACTGCACACCATCTCTTGGTTTCTGGGTTCCTACTGCAGACCATCTCTTGGTCTGTGGGTTCCTACTGCAGACCATTCCACTGTTTCTGGGTTCCTACTGCAGACCATCTCATGGTTTCTGGGTTCATATTGCAGACCATCTCATGGTTTCTGAGTTCCTACTGCAGACCATCTCATGGTTTCTGGATTCCTACTGCGGACTATCCCATTGTTTCAGGGTTCCTTCTGTGGACCATCTCATGGTTTCTGGATTCCTTCTGCAGACCACACCAAGACAGAGATGGTGTTTGGGAATTTTCTGCAGACCATACCATTATAGTGTCTGGTTCTCTTCTGCTGACCATGCCATGACAGGTGTGGTTTCTGGGTCCCTTCTGCTGACCATGCCATGACAGGTGTGGTTTCTGGGTCCCTTCTGCTGACCATGCCATGACAGGTGTGGTTTCTGGGTCCCTTCTGCTGACCATGCCATGGCAGGTGTAGTGTCTGGATCCCTTCTGCTGACCATGCCATGACAGGTGTGGTGTCTGGTTCTCTTCTGCTGACCATGCCATGACAGGTGTGGTGTCTGGTTCCCTTCTGCTGACCACGTCACGAAAGGCGTGGTGTCTGGTTCCCATCTACAGACTGTGCCATGATAGTCCCACTGATGCTCTCTAGGCATCTTCTACTGACATGGTCAATTCAATTCCAGCTCCTGATGAGAACACAATGCTCTCATCCTTGTCTTCAGGTGACTAACTATAGCAGACATATACAAACATGAGTCCCCAACACTCTCTGTCATTGAATATTGTGATAAAGTTGTTGTTGCTCATATTATATGTTGCCCAGATGCTGAAGCTTTCAACACACATCTTTCACTGTTATGCTCTAACTCGTTTGCTTGCTATTTTCCCACTTAATACTAAAGTTACTTTACTTTCTTCTATGAGACATGATATTGGAAGAGCTATATCAAAGGCATTAGTACTGTTACAAAGCTGTTTATTTGAATGAATACGACATTTCACAATATCATACTTTTAGGTAAAAGCTAAGTTTTATTAGTTTTATTAATTCTGAAAGTGAATTAAAAACAAGAATAAAGAATGTGTTATTCATAATTTCCTTACTGCAGTGTTAATGTGTTGACTACACAAGAAAGACATAAACAAGCAAATTAGTCTATTTTCTGTACTGCAGTGTTAGTACCTTGACTACACGTACAGACATAAACAAGCAATCTACTGCAGTGTTATAAACAGCTTACACAAGGCACTCATAAACAAGCAAACTAGGAGACTGGGATAGTTAACAAACAATGACAAAATCAAGAAAGGAAAACAAATGGTTAATAAATTTAAAAAAGGAATAAAACCCAAATGTGTGGTCTGACCCTTACCTTTCCTACAAAATTTGGAGGTGAATTTCTCTTCCCTGGTAGAGAGGAGAGGGCGGGACTGGAGAAGAGGACCTGAGGAGGGGTATTCATTTAAGGAGGAGAAAATGACGTCCCTCCTATAGTTCCAAACTGGGGGATGGGGGATGGGAGGAGGTGGTGGGGGATGTGGCTGGATGTGACGATCATGTCACATCAGCCAGCACATTTTGAAGTTCATATAATGTTTGTGCCTGTGAATGTCACATTCATGTTAGTTGTCCGTGTTATGTTCAGTGTGATATTGGTCGCACGTTTCAATAGAAAAAGTGTTCCTCGAGGACACGGGTGAGTTCAGTGGGTTGTGGGTTGGGTTTTCCATAGATGTGCCACAGAAAATGTCAGATAGGGAGAGGGGAGAAGAAAAGAAAATCAGTAAATATCATATCAGTGTTAGTCAATTCAAACATCTGCATTTCAAGGGCTATTTTCATGCTTATGAGAAGATCAGTATTTTTCAGTAATATATTTTCATGCTCATTTCATATTGAAATTATCATGCTTATCTTAATATTTTCATGGTCATGTTAATATTTCATAAATTGTCATGCTTGCCTAGAGATAATTATTTTTTCAGCATCATATTTTCGTACTCATTTAATAATTATATTTTCATGCTCATCTTCACATGTGGCTTGTAATAATGTTTAATCAATTTTCATGCTTGCCTAAATATATTTACACTTGCAACTCAACTCTATTATATTTTCATATTTGTCTGATTGCAATTTTCATGTCTACCGCTATATCATTATATTTTTCATGTTCACATATAATTATACTTATTATCAATTATTTCAAGCCTTGAGAAGTATTGAGCATATGAGGAGTTACGAACATTCGACTCCAGGTCAGCAAGCAGGCATGACATTACCAGTTGCCAGAAAAATATTGTGAGTGACTTAAAACTACCACATCCGCTTCTAAATGAGCAGCCACGGTATAATTAACCGCATAGATGGTGTGGATTTGTGGACAGAGATGAAACTTGAGGATGGTATACTCATCACTCCTTCCTCCGCTAGCCTATGGGATACTCTTGTTACATAGTCCGATGATGTTACTCCGTCAACATTTTGTTACAATATCTACCTCCATACTGTCCACTTATCTTTGCTGGATGCCCTTATGGACTTAAATCTTCAATTTGGTCAGTGTATTTATGGGGAGTCATGGGGAATGGTTTTAAAGAAGAATGATGAGAACACCATAGACAGATAAAAAGAGAAATGAAGATATTTTGGCAGAAGTTAATTCACAAAGTTATCTGGTCGCTCACATCAGAAGAAGACAGTCCACATTCTTTAGGCACATCATGAGAAAGCTGGAGTATGTCGTCACAACAGGAAAGTTGAAGGGGAGGAGAGGCAAGGGAAGGCCAAGAGAGATGATGCTGGACAGTTTGACATCACGGCATGGATGAACATCAATATCAAAAAAGAGTAACAACACAAGAGACAGAAGGCTGTGGACATACATGATCACCAACACCACTCTACCATAAGAAGGTGTGGCCGTGAACTTTTGAATATGAATGAACAAACCAGGTTGGGCTTGGAACAGTGAAGATATGCTTTGTGAGATAAATGTTGCAAATACCTTGAATTACAAGAATAACTGACAATTGTCTGGAAGAGGCTAATGAAAGTCAAACATTATATGCAACAATAAGAAATAGACAAACAGTGTTCTTTGATTATGTAATGAGAAGAGGAAGCGTTGGAGAACATTGTGATGCTGGGAACAATCAGCAGAAGAGGCAGACAGAGAGAAGGATGCTGAATGGTCTAAGACTGTGACGTGGAAGAACATCATTGAAAGAACTGATCCTGTCCATCAAGGACTGACATCAGTGCAGAGACCAAAATGCCTATGCGATTTATTAAGGCACACGGTGTTGACTTATTGGCAGTATAATTTGTTCCCATAGTGTAGGGAACATAACATGAAAATTAACACAAGCAAAACAGAGATAATGACTATAACTAAAGAAGAACAAACAACAACAATTCACCTAAACGAACATCCTTTGAAACAAGTGAAGAGTTTCAAGTACCTAGGAAGTATAATATCATCAAATGGCAGATCAGAAGATGAGATCGAAAATAGGTGCAATAAAGCAAATCAACTCATTGGACAAATAGCACCAATACTACAGAACAAACATGTATCAATAACTACAAAGAAAGCACTTTACAGCACAATCTTCCTACCAACTCTATGCTACCAATGCCAAACCTGGACAATGACAGAAAAAGAGAAAAGAAAAATCACAACAACAGAAATGAGGTTCCTAAGAAGAATACTCAACGTATCAAGAAGAGATAAGATCAGAAATGAAGAAATCAGGACTAAAGTGGGGGTTAAAGCAGCACTAGATTTTATTAGAAGGCAGCAAGTCAAATGGTTTGGCCATGCAAGTAGGTTACCAACTAACAGTATAACACAACAAGCAATGATGTACAGACCAGATGGAATCAGTGGAAGAGGCCGACCATGTACACGATGGACGCAGGGAATAGCAGAGTCCATGGGAATATCAATATATGAAGCCCATAATCGGGCACTTTCACGATCTTTATACTTCACCTTGACACCGCAAGGTACAAGATGAGATGAGATGAGATTTGTTCCCATTGTACCTACAGGGGTCATTTCTAAAGCCCCTTGCTGAATGAAATTTGAGGGTGATAAACTTTGAGTGGGCAGTTGATTCTGTCCTAAACAACAGGTAGACAAAGTGAGATCATCAGTCTACTTGCTCTCATGGTTACCTAAAGCTGGGTGCTCCCAATTTTCATTTGATGTCTTGTTTTTAACTCAAGCATAGTCCATACATGTGTTACTATTGGGCAGTGCACTAGGCTGATTTTTACATTTGGAGTACCTTCCACTATGACCTGTGTCCCTCACCATCAGGCGAACCAAACCCACTCCGACTTCATAGGTACTTGTAATTTATATCCCCAAGTCAAGGACAAGAAGTCAACATTTTAGTTGGCTACCTCACAATCAGATAACTGGAAGTTTCATTCAAGTTATCCATTCAGCTATGCTGACCTCCAGTGCATCCTCTATTCTCCCTCCAGTGCATCCTCTATTCTCCCTTCAGTGCATCCTCTATTCTACCTGCAGTGCATCCTATATTCTCCCTTCAGTGCATCCTCTATTCTCCCTACAGTGCATCCTCTATTCTCCCTGCAGTGCATCCTCTATTCTCCCTGCAGTGCACCCTCTATTCTCCCTGCAGTGCATCCTCTATTCTACCTGCAGTGCATCCTCTATTGTCCCTACAGTGCATCCTCTATTCTCCCTGCAGTGCATCCTCTATTCTCCCTGCAGTGCATCCTCTATTCTACCTGCAGTGCATCCTCTATTCTCCCTGCAGTGCATCCTCTATTCTACCTGCAGTGCATCCTCTATTCTCCCTGCAGTGCATTCTCTATTCTCCCAGCAGTGCATCTTCTATTCTCCCTGCAGTACATCCTCTATTCTCCCTGCAGTGCATTCTCTGTTCTCCCTGCAGTGCATCTTCTATTCTCCCTGCAGTGCATTCTCTATTCTCCCTGCAGTGCATCTTCTATTCTCCCTGCAGTACATCCTCTATTCTCCCTGGTGATCTCCATTTTTTTCTGGTGGCAGTGGTTTAGGGGTTATGATAACCCTCTCTGGCTCAAACCAATGGTGTGGAAGGGTATGGACTTTTACAACATAAGGAAAGGATGGTATGTACACCTCCCCCTGATCGCTGGGCAGTGTATTGGACACAGTCTTCTCAGACAAGGGCGCAGAACTCAAATGACCCGTATATGTAAATGCCCATACCAAAAATCCCTTAGCAGTTGGAAATAAAAAAGAGCAGGCTGAATTGGTCGCCCGGGTGTCATGAGCTGAATGTGAGCTCTGGTCACATTGAAGCGTGTACCTGGCCTTACGGCAAGAAGCACGCTTTGGCGAATAGCCAGGAGAGAAAGAGCTCTCTTAGACTTGACACTCAGAGGGCGACCATGGTAAAAGACTTACAGGTCGAGACTCAGTGTAGGCAATGGCAGTATTCGTCGTCATTATGACCCACACGATCTCGACCCATGGCACCGGACAACATTTTCAACACAGACAGGCTGCCCACAGCAGATATAACATGTGCCATTCTGGTATACACAAATTGGTTATGCTGCCTGCCTCATGCTCCAAACGTTGTGGGTTTGAATCCAGGCCACGGTGGTCGGTTCATGAGTGCAATTTTCTTTGAGACTCCCTGCTGATGCTATGGAGTTTGTGCTTTGTATTATGCTTTTGACAGGACGTGGTATGGAAAGAGATCAAGCCAAATGGGATCAAACCCAGCACAATGATGCCAATTCTCTTGCCTTTTAAACCCCCCTTTGTTTTGGTGTAAACACATGTGAATGCGTGCTAGGGCTATGGACTTTGTGCACTGTCATCAGATTCTCCACGGACTACGGGAGGAGACTAGAGCTCTTATGGAGATATCTATGCGCAATGTAAGGGACACTGGTAAAATAATATAAGGGGACAAATGGTAACATTTCATACACTACATGGTGGGTTCATTAGTAACATTCACATTAATTAGCAACACTCACATAAATTATCAGAATCATAAACAATAACAACAACAAAATAAGCATGGAGCATGACCAACATAGATAAACATAAAGGCTGTTATGAGCACTATACATGTGTTTGTCTATCTTTACATTGTGCAGCACAAGAAAAAAAGGAACACAAAACACGCAGAGAAGGAGCCTAGCTACAACACACTAAAAGACAGTGAAATGTAAGCTCACAGACCACGTCATTGAGCTGCTGGGACATCGAAGACATTTCCTGTTGTTGCTGTGCTAGTTGTTCTTCTAACTCTCGTATGCGATTCTGCTTTTCTGACAGCTCTATATTTACTTGGCTTGTCTGTAATGTCAATATAAAGACAAGTAAATACATTCTTAAGTTGACCAACACAACATCACTCAGGATATTCCCAAATGGGCTCAGCACAGTCCCAACACTAATGGTATCAAAAGTAGGTTATTTCATTTTTAATTCACAGCAAATAAAGGAATCCTGGAAGTTCCCGGGAAATCGTGTGACTTCAAGGTGATTCCATAGTGGATGTAGGGCTGTACAACATGTGTATGGGGGTAGAGTAAATTGTGTGGTGTGAAAAACTCTGTGCAATAAAGAATAATATAATGTGTTGTCGATCACTTCCGGTTGAGTGTTTGGTGAACTGCTACACCAATTGATGGATGCAATAAATGTTTCTGGGCTCAGAGGGCCTTCACTGTCATTGGAGTGTATATCCATATCTTGTATGTCCCATCTGTCTGCTCTCATCTTTCATGCAACTGGGGGACAGTTTGCGAAGAAAACAGCATGCAGTTTTGGAAAAATTTTGCTGCAAACACACTTGTTAACCGACTGTCACAGAACTCAGTGGGTCCGCCTCGTGAGGTTTCGGCTGAGGAAAGGTCCGGTGAGACATCGGAGATTCGGGTGACGAAAATTTACCAGTGAAAGGGAAGTAACCAGTAATTTGACTCAACCCGACCCGAATCGTTGCTCGCCCTTTAAAATTATTCCCGTAGGTTGGTGGCGGAACAGGTTTACGTGCAAAACAGACTGCGCATGTCTGACGCAAGCGCAGTCGATTGTCCCGGAACACATGATCAGTTGGAGACGAAGAGGGCAGGCAGGCAGTCGACATTTTGGCCCAGTGCTAAGGGAGAGAGAGCGGGACGCCGTGTCTTGACGAGGGTTAAAGACTTCCGACATAATGTCCAGTTGCAGTGACAACGCTTCTCTTATCCACTGTCGTGCTGTTTGTGTGAAGGTATGTGTACCACCTTTTTCTTAAATAGTGCGGTGTCGGTGATTCGAATTATGAGATTTCGCTAACGCGTGTACTGACCGGCGCGGGAAAGGAGGTCACGTGTGAACAGTGGCAAGCTTGTAGTTTACGACTGTAAAATTAAGCCTGTGGCAAACGCGTGTGTAGCAGCATTGTACTGCTAAGATATTTCATAGGTTAGCAGCGCGCAGCTTATTTACAGCCCCTGTTGATCGGGAAAATCGGGGTCAGGGAAGTGAGACCTATAATTCGAGTTCACACATGGCCAACTTTATAACCTCGAGCGTCGGCGGGGCCAGCGCGGCCGAACCGTTACTCACAGCGCTAACGGAAGTAGATTAAGGAGTCGCTTCGGATATATCGAGTGATATATCGATGAACTCGGGCAAGTGCAACGAATCGAATGCACCGGTCGGCCGGAACCCTCCGAGGTCGTTTCAAGGTCGTACCGGGAGTCGAGCATCTGATCACCTGGTGGCCGACCACTGGCTTTCTTCTTGGCTTTTCTCACATCTGTCTTGTAAATTAGTTCCCTCAATGGAATGCCAGCTTACTATAGTGGTGTCCTGAGAGATTGATAGAGGGAGAAGGGACCATTGCGACAGAATTGTTCATATTGAACATGACACCGTTCTAAATGCCCCGACCTGGGACCAGGGAGGGGGGAAACGGGGTGTGGATTTCTGCTACAGGGGGACCACCCTGTATATTTATTTGGAGTTATTGGATTGTGCCTACGGCCTGGTACAACATCAGCGTTGGCGGATAACAGGAAGGAGGTGAGGAAGTACTGCCATCGGCCCTCCTTCAGGGTCCTTCTATCTATAAGTACAACTAACTCACTAATCACATGTGTTGTCTAGCTATGTTTCAGCAGAGACCCATAACTCAGACACCAACCTTGGCCCAGTCCTACGGTCGTCTGAGAAAGAGGATGTAGGTGGACAGCTGCCACTTTGGTTCTAGGTCCAGTCTGTCCTCGACCATTGGAGCAGCCAGTGAAGGAGTGCGGCCCTTATGGGAAGGGTCCACACGTCTGAGTAAGGGGGACTTAAGTGTATCTGCTGTGGGTAAGTCTGATTCATGGTGCTCTCACTGAGTGTTATCCTCCACAGGTTCTATCTTGTTGAGAGCAGAGCGATGATCTGGGGATGAGTCCAGTGATCCGGACTAGGGCGATAGCCGGTGTGAACAGCTTGGAAGTCCACTACCTCAGCGAGCAGTACTTACAATCGAGAGAACGTCTCAGGATGGGCTCCAGCTAACGCCTTGCCCACTCCACGTCTGATAGCCCAGGTTATGTGCCATGACAGCACCATATCACCTTGTTCGTTACTCCAGCTGGGCAAGTATCTGGTTGTTGTTAGTGTCCCCACTGTGAGCCTGACTGACTGCCTTCAGGCCAAATAGTTATGATGTCTCCGCTACCAAGTGCCTGGTACCCTGTGGTGCCTGATATTGTGGAAGAACTTTTGTCTGTTTTGAACTCTATCTAAAGTGCCACGTTTCAGCGGGAGAGGTATCTGTGCTGTGATATCTGCGATATGAGTCGGGAGATCTGCGCGGGTTGCATAGACAGTTAGGACTGCTACTACCATTGAGTGAGAGATCACCCTCTGGCTATACCCGCAGTACCATCGATACTTCCAGACGCTTCAGAGGAGTGTTCTAGTTCCTCAGCTCCCAAGAGACAGTCTTTATCCTTACCCTAAGGTGATCTAGATTTAAGGGACGTCATCCACCGGAGGTCCCAAGTACCAGTGAGTCGACTCGCCAGCCATCCTATCCAAGTGGAGAAACCTATACCTGGAGGGAGACCTGAGAGACTTGGTGAGCGCGTCTGACTTACCCAATAGTGTGACTTGAGGCCCTGACGATGATAACACTTCCTCCAGAAGGCTACTCGATCCTTGCCACGTCTTATCTCTCATAGATACTGCAAGGCCTATCTCAGAATCATCATCATTCTCATTCATCCATTCATCTTGTATAATACACCATATGGTTAACATAGTTAGCTGCCAGAGTTGCATCATGAGTTCAGGACGAGGTTTGAAAGGGGTAATGTCCCTTGGCTGAGAGTGCGGGAGATAGGGTTCCAAGGGCTGAAGGGGGTTCGTGGACTGAGGTCACCTATGTCCCAGGGCTAAAGGTATCCCGTTGTTAAAGTGTGATAGCAGGTTCCCCTCACCCCAGGGAGTGTTATGACACCGACCACAAAGTGAATCCCGATATCCCTATATTGAAAATCAACGATCCCACCAGATCTAGGTCAGTGCTAAAAATAACTATGCAGTTTGTTTTTTGTACCAAAAGTAGTAATGAAGTAACCAAGAACTTCTGCTTCTTCTTTTGTCTCTCGTCTCACAATGGAATAAGACCCCTCAACCAATCCACACCTTATAGACTCGTTGATAATTCGTTGGATTTTCCAGCTAAAGTGTTGTACATGGAGAAGGCAGTCTCAGACCAACCCTGCTTAGCCATCTCTTATGAAGTCAACCTGACATAAATGCAAAGCTCAGGCACATCACTAGGCCTAATGTGTTCCCCTTAAAGGAAGAATGAAGAAGAAAAGAAAAGGTCATCCAATAGCTGATCCCACTGCAGCCATCATGTAGCAATTCTCTTGCAGAACATCGCTCTCATCACAACCTACATACCTGATTCATCGTCGGCCCTCCTGCCTCACATATTTCATTTTAATTGATGTATTTAATTGTATTTCATTGTAATTCATGTATTACATTGTATTTCATGTATTACGTTGTATTTAATTGAATTACGTTGTTTTTTTATGTGAGTGGCACCTTGCCGTCTTAACAGACGAAAGTATGTGGATTGAAATTTGGCCATAGGCATGGATTCAGAGAACATGTGTTTCTCATGCAGCATGTTCCCTCTCTCGGCCTTGCCTTATTTACTCCAGAGGAAAGGATAACAAATACGTCTGGAACAAGGTAGGCTGCAGACGCTGGTGGCTCAACATCAGACCTCCAAGAGCAGGAGGCGAGTGGTCGCCAGACCCTCACATCCGTGGGACTTGACTTAGAGGCATTCAGCCATATCCCACAGCAGAGGGCCTTAGAGCAAGTGTCTGGACCTGTATGAGCGTCTACGCCCAGAGAAGAACCAGGAAAGTCAACAATAGCTATGAGAAGAACTTAGAAAGTAAAAGACAACAAAGAGAACGGCCAGTAAAGTCTAATATAACTATAAGAAGAAGAACCTTAAAAGTTAAATATAACTACGAGAGGTGAACTAGCAAAGTAAAAGATAATCAAGAGATGAACCAGGAAAGCCAATGGTAACCAACAGTAGAACCACAAAAGTCAAAGCTAACTAAAAGAAAAACCACACAGGTTAAAGGTAAGTAAGAGAAGAACTAGGAAAGTAAAATATAACTAAAATAATAACCATGAAAGTCAAAAATGAACCTGGGAAAAACCAGGGAAGTCAAAGATCACTAACAGAAAAAAAATAGGAAAATCAAAATTAACTAAGAGAAAAACCAAAAAGTCAAAGACAACAAAACCAAGAGAAGAACCAGGAAAGTCAAAAAATAAACCAGAGAAAAACATGGAAAGTTAAAGATAAACCAGAGAAAAACCAGGAAAGTACAAGATAAACCACGGAAGAATCATAAAAACCTACCTTTGCTCCGTCTTCAAGACGTGTGGACTCGAACGTCTTGATCCTGGATTCAGCCTGGGTGAGCTTGTACGTCAGCTCCTCAATCTGGTCCAGATATGAGGTCTGAACATTTTTAGCTTCGTTTGTTGCCTTCTGTTGATCTTCCAGTTTTTGCTACAGATCATCAGTTGAAGAAAAAGAAAACAGTATCGTTATAGACATGATCTGATTACATCTCATTTGATTCACAGTGACGATTGTGTGGATTTTTATAGAATAAGAAAAGAATAGTATACTCCCCCATGAACTGGGGTAGTAGATTTGACACCTACTGTCTCAGACACACAGTCAATTATGGAATGAAAACGCTTCTCTAAAACTCCATAAAATAACACAAAATTACAATTATGAAAGCGCTGCTCTAAAATTCCTTAAACTACCACAAAATAAGAATTCTGAAAGTGCTGCTCTAAAATTCCATAAACTATCATGAAATTAGAATTCTGAAAGCGCTGGTCTAAAATTCCATAAACTATCATGAAATTAGAATTCTGAAAGCGCTGGTCTAAAATTATATAAACTATCAAGAAATTAGAATTCTGAAAGTACTGGTCTAAAATTCCATAAACTAACACAAAATTACAGGCACTGTGGCGAACGGGTTACAGACGAAAGTTTGTGATCCCATGCACCACGTTCGAAACAGTTGCAGGAGATTTAGCAGCAAACTGCCTTGCATTGCTTTTTAATTAAATGGTATGGATGCCGGTCGTTCAGAAAGCAGTGGCAAACTACTGTATGTAAACTTGCTGGGGTTGACTGTGACGTTCTGTAAAGGATATGCAACTAACTTATTTTTAACACAAAATTAGTATTATGAAAGTGCTGCTCTAAACTTCCATAAACTAACGTGAAATTAGAATGATGAAAGTGCTGTTCTAAAATTCCATAAATTAACATGAAATGTATACTATGAAAGCACTTGTCTCCAGTTTCATAATCTAACATGTAATGAAAATTATGAAAGTGACATTCTTAGATTTCATCTACTACCATGAAATAAAAATGCATGAAATTGCTGCTCTAACATTAAATGAACTAACATGAAATGAAAACCATGAAATTGCTGGTCTAACATTAAATGAACTAACATGAAATGAAAACCATGAAATTGCTGCTCTAACATTAAATGAACCAGCATGAAATGAAAACCATGAAATTGCTGCTCTAACATTAAATGAACTAGCATGAAATGAAAACCATGAAATTGCTGGTCTAACATTAAATGAACTAGCATGAAATAAAAACCATGAAATTGCTGGTCTAACATTAAATGAACTAGCATGAAATAAAAACCATGAAATTGCTGGTCTAACATTAAATGAACTAGCATGAAATAAAAACCATGAAATTGCTGGTCTAACATTAAATGAACTAGCATGAAATAAAAACCATGAATGTGCTGCTCTAATACTCCATAAACTAATATGCAATGAAAACTAAAAGATCTGAAGAAAATATTGTAAACAAAATCCTACCACAACTAAGGATTGAACTTGGCCCATAATCTTAGCCAGCAAGCATACTAACCACTATGACTCTCTAATCAAATGTATAATGCGAATACATCAACTGTATCCAACTGCTCTCACCTTCAGCTCTTGTAAATCTGTCTCTAGTTTGTCTGCACGTTCTTTCTCTTTCTTGGCTTGTCTCTCCAGCTCCATCAGCTGTAACTCACTGGCTGCATTTGTCTTGACCTGATGTGGGACAGACAGTTGAGGTTAACTAGTGCAAGATGACTCACATCTTCAAACTGATGTATCTATCTATCTGAGTCGGTAGTCTTGTGTTCAAATACCTATCAATGTGGGGATGTTGTTGTTGTTGTTGTTGTTGTTGTTGTTGTTGTGAGGTTAGTATTGCAACATTGAAAAGAGAGACAATGGTTATAGGCTGACGGTCAGAAACCCTGTCAATAAAAATATAGAACTCAGAAATAAAACAAACCAGTGACTTTAAATATGTAATGTCAATTTTCACTTCAGATGGGATGAATGGATACAGAAATCAACATAAGTTGTGCAAAGACAAATCAAATACTAGGACAACTATTGTCACTTCAGTTGCATAGAAGTACTAAAGCAACAAACCTCATAAGAATTATTTTTTGTCTGACATTATGCTACCAATATAAAAAATGGACACTTGCTGCAACTAAAGAGCACAAAATCATAAAATAGAGATATGGAAGAGCTGCGAGAGTAACGGTGTGAGACAGAATTAGAAATGAGGAAATTAGAAGACTAAATCTGAAAGCAGTCATGCACTTCATTACAGAACAACAGGTGAAATGGTTTGGTCACCTCACTAGAATGTCCTGGTACCATCTGTCATAAAGAGTCATATTGAAGAAATATAATGGATACAGAGCAAGGGGAAGACCACATAACAGATGGAGTGATGGTATCAAGAACAGCTTTGGAGAAATGAATACCAATTTACAAAGAGCATTAGAAAGAACACATACAAGATCTTTATTCTCATCCCAACACTTCCTTGAGGTAAATGGTTTCAGATGTATGAGGTAATGAATCCAATGTTTCTTTAATTAGTAGGTTACCAGAATATCAGCATCACAAAACAGGGGGTAAGGGGTTTAAAGGCCAGAGGATTTTGCACTGAGTTCTTTCCCTCATGGCTCAGTCTTTTTTCCTGCTAAGTGTCTCACAGAGCACCAACTCCATAGCTTCAACCTCAGGGTTTCCACACAAAAATTGAACTCGTGAACCAAGTGACAGAGTCCAAAAAATCCATCCGTAGTGTGAGGCAGGGGCTTTGCCATGGAGACCCAATTCAGCAACTACACAATACAATATCTGCCGATGGAGAGAGTACCTATGAATGTGCTTATAGTGCCCTGATGTTGATTCTTCCTTAAGCTTTACCTCAGGAGCATGGAGCCTTCACTTCTGCTGGTTTCTTTTCACAAAATCTTTACCAAAGCACTGATGTTTTGCTGCAGTGGTTGTTTCTATGGCAACTCATTCAACCACATGGTGGCGCCAACCGTGACTCAACAATACAGATATTAACAACTTACATCATCATCATCCTTTAAGGTTTCTTCTTCCAGCTGAAACTGCAGATCCTCCACTTTCCTATAGCATGAAGAGAGATCAAAACACAACATCACAATTTAATATTTTGCTTGAAACAATATAAACTAATTGCTTAAGCTATCATAGTCTGTCTATATGTCAAGTCAAGTCAAGGACTCTTTTCCGTGCCTTGGGGCACGCAGGGTCTATGGTGCTCATCATCATACAGCAGGTCACTTAATGAACGTTCTGATTACAGACCAATGTGTCAGCAATGTCCTGTGTCCATCTTCTGTGCCTTTTCTTCCAGGAACCATACCTTCCATATTGTTCTTGCCAAGTCACTGCCACATTTAATATATCACAATAGTTTGGAAAGAACAGTGATATTTCAGTTTCCGAAACATTTAATACATCACAATAGTTTGGAAAGAACAGTGATATTTCAGTTTCCGAAACATTTAATACATCACAATAGTTTGGAAAGACCAGTGATATTTCAGTTTCCGAAACATTTAATACATCACAATAGTTTGGAAAGAACAGTGATATTTCAGTTTCCGAAACATTTAATACATCACAATAGTTTGGAAAGAACAGTGATATTTCAGTTTCCGAAACATTTAATACATCACAATAGTTTGGAAAGAACAGTGATATTTCAGTTTCCGAAACATTTAATACATCACAATAGTTTGGAAAGACCAGTGATATTTCAGTTTCCGAAACATTTAATACATCACAATAGTTTGGAAAGAACAGTGATATTTCAGTTTCCGAAACATTTAATACATCACAATAGTTTGGAAAGAACAGTGATATTTCAGTTTCCGAAACATTTAATACATCACAATAGTTTGGAAAGAACAGTGATATTTCAGTTTCCGAAACATTTAATACATCACAATAGTTTGGAAAAAACAGTGATATTTCAGTTTCTGAAACATACTATTAATGGATTTTCCAGAATATGCAGGAAATTATAAAGCAAATCTGGATTTTTATGAGGATGTCGAGTTTTAGAATCTTATATACATATACTGTATTTTTCTGATTTGTTGTCTTTGTCTTAGCTTCTTTCAAAACAGTTTAGTGTGTAATCTAAAAGTTCTGAAAGAGGCAACATTTGAAAGACAGCTAATCAAAAACATGTGACGTTTGGAAAGATGTATGGGAAGAGAGATAGAAGAAGACAGCAAGAGAAGATTCCTGACAGCCTTGTGTGTCCATCCCCCTGCTTCGGTGAAAATGAAGAGTTCCAATGCTAATGATGGCAGTGATAGTTTGACTCAACATCCACCTACGTTTTCCTCTACATGTTGAGTGTAGTTTGACTCAACATCCACCTATGGTTTCTTCTACATGTTTAGTATAGTTTGACTCAACATCCACCAAATTTTCCTCTACATGTTGAGTGTAGTTTGACTCAACATTCACTGAATTTTCCTCTACATGTTGAATTTAGTTTGACTCAACATCCACCTATGTTTTCCTCTACATGTTGAGTATAGTTTGACTCAACATCCACCAAATTTTCCTCTACATGTTGAGTGTAGTTTGACTCAACATCTGCCTGTATTTTCCTCTACATGTTGAGTGTAGTTTGACGCAACATCCACCGAATTTTCCTCTACATGTTGAGTGTAGTTTGACTCAACATCCGCCTGTATTTTCCTCTACATGTTGAGTGTAGTGTGACTCAACATCCAACTTTATTTTCCTCTATGTGTTTAGTGTAGTTTGACTCAACATCCACCACATATTCCTCTACACGCTGAGTATCATTTCAACCCTTTGCTGGCCCTCCACTGAATCAGCGTCTGCAGATGCGTGTGCTTTGTTCTGCTGCACTTTCCACCTGATCCCTTTACCATATCAGCCCTTGTCATAATCTAGCTTGCTGCTCACCGAAGCAGCTGCTGCAGCAACCAGTCTACCACCCTGTTCATTTCCTCTTACATCTGCAGGCCCTTGACTGAAAATCCATGAACATACTAAAATTAACTTACATGATGTTAAAACAAATAAACTAGAGAACTTGGTGACAACTGGAAAGATTGAGGGGAAAAAAACAAAGGGAAGGCAGAGAAGTAAATGCCTGGATGGTTTGGCCACGTAACATGGTCGAGACAATAACACTGAGCTGTCCACGACTTCCATGTCCATGATTTGGAGAACTTGGTGACAACTGGTAAGATCGAGGGGAACAGACCAAGGGAAAGACCTAGAAGCAAGTACCTGGATGGCTTGGCCTTGTGGCATGGTCGAGACAGAAACACGGAGCTGATCCACGACTCTGGTGATCGAGTGAGATGGCAGAACATGACCGCCCACGCTTACCGGCATGGCACATGATGGATGGATGGATGGTCCACGACTATGGTGATTGTGTGAGATGGTGAAATCTGAGTGCCCAAGCTTTTCGGCATCATGATGATGTTAAAACCCACCCTTTTCTTCCTCCACAAACACCAGGTTTTCTTGCCTTTCATGTTCTCACAACACCAGCTTTCTCCAGTCTCATCTAACTATGGGTTGCCTCCAGCCACAAAGCCTGACATCCGGTTCAGCAGCTTCTTTTCTGCCCTGCTTGTTGAAGAAAGCTTTCTTCCACCTAATTCAAGATGATTACAACAGTTCAGCAGCTTCTTTTCTGCCCTGCTTGTTGAAGAAAGCTTTCTTCCACATAATTCAAGATGATTACTTACAAAACTGGTAACTGTCAATGTCCACGTTATTCAAGACCAATTCTGAAGCAGGCGTATCTCCTCTTCTGGCTGTAAACATATGCATGTCCTTTGTTTACCTGTTCCTCTGCTTCCATTCAATCCGTTTCTATGCAGTTACCAACATGAACTGACATGATAAAACTCACCTTTTCTCTTCCTCCAGAAAGGCCTGTAGTTCTTGCTTCTCACTTTCTAATTCAGCAACTAACGTCCTGTATTTGGTAATCTGCTCCTCCGCTTCCATGCGCAGTCTGTCTTGCTCTGACCTCATCGAGCTCAGCTGACCTTCAGCCTTAAATATACAGAGACCCATTCAAAGATATTGCAATACTGGTTATGATGTTACAACAGTAATTAATGTCTATGCAATCCCATGGCAGAGATGTGGTGACACTGTGGCTAGTATACTTGACTGCCGAGACAGGTCAAAGGTAACTGGTCACCCAACCCCATCATCACCATCACTGAATGTTTGTTTGCATGTGGCGATGTTGCTCGTGACCTTTGACTTCGAGGCTCGTGAATCAATCACACTTGTTGCTGGCAATCTGATAAGCATGTTTGTGGCTTGGGGTTTTAGTTGGGGTGCTCAGATACATATACATTTCTTTGGTGTGTCATGAATGTTCCATGAGCGCCAGTGCTGCATAATTCACAACTCAACGCAACTCAATCGAACAACAGAACACAATTTGAATTTACACCTTCTTTTTGACTCGAGGCATTTAACAATACACAATATCACTAACACTACATATCAGTTACTTTTAGACGATACCTAGTCTACGGTAACTTCACAACAATAAGTACACAACCTAACCACAGATGGGAGTCTCTGTGGCGAAGTGGTCAAGCCGTTTGACTCATGCTCCGAAGGTTGTGGGTTCGATTCCGGGCCGCGTCCTTTGGTTTACGAGTTAACCCTTTAACGGGCATAGCGCCTGATAGCGTTCGATGCGTTAAACAGGCGTAGCGCCCAATCGCGTCTTTGACGACTAGTCGTTTTAAAAATGCGATCTCTCGGTTTTCCGACACTTCCGATCGCTACTTTCACTTTCGCCGATAGCTTGACAACGTGGCCGCCATTTGTAAACGCGCTACAATGACTTTGAACAGACTTTAACGGACTTTTTTTGATAGTTTTCGGGATTTTTACGCTGTTTTTCAAAATGGATTTCGGCGATTCTTCAAGTGATAGCCGAGATTTCGCTCTGTTCAATTTAAATGACATTAAAGGGCACGAAGTTGATTATTAATCGGAGCTAGATATCAGTGCAAAGCGTTACTTTGCATTAGCAGTCGTGAGTCGGACTTTAAAGAAAGTGATTATGATTCTGAAAATGTGTTTGTAAATTACCGTATAGATGACGGAAAATCACAAACAACATGCCGTATTTCGTAAATATTTGTGTTCATATATGGATTACCGGCAACAATCACGTGAGTAACATATTCTGCATGCTTTTCCCTTCATTGTGTTGTTTATTTAACTAAAATCGGTTGACTAACACCTTATTTGTGATGTTTTTACTAACGCGACCCGAAATTTTACAGAACCTGAACAAATCTTGCCCGTTCAGGGCTACAAAACGGACAAGCGTCTGCCCTGTAAAGGGTTAAATGTTTCGGAGACTCCTGTGGGTCATCGCTAAAAGCTACGGAGTTCGTGCTTTGTGCGACGCTTTCCGTGCTGCGGAAAGAGACCGAGCCATATGGAATAAAACCCGGTGCAATGAAGTCAACCCTGTCGACTTTTAAGCGACTTTAAGCTAACCACAGATGTAGTGGCACATTTTGTGGCCGTGCTACGGAGCCAGGAACCACGTCTCAACTCGACGGTGGCTCAGCCCAAGTGATTGCCTCCAGGAGATGTTGTCCCCTGCTCAGCAACCCGCCTCGCTATTTTCATGCAAGACATGATTCTCAATCTTCTCATCTTCACGCCGGGCTGCATGAAGCTCTAGACTGTCTGTACTGAGTGGCCCATGATCTGACCTAGGTCCCATTGCAATCATCATCATCATGTGCTATGTAATTAAAAGTGGGCGGCCCTGGTTTGCCATCTCACATGTCCCGGATCAGGTCGTGAGCTCTTGTCCTGATTCAGATATTTATCTATTTGCCTTTCCCTTGCCCTTTTTCCATCATGTCTGCCAGTTGTCACTAAATTTTCAAGTACATTGCTCCTCATAATGTGCCCAAAAATCTGGAATGTCTGTCTAATTTCTCGAAACAATTTGTAATTGTTACTTGCATCATCCATGTTTTTGTCTGTCCATGGTATATCTTTGCACACAGGTAAGCATGCCATTTATGACTTGGTAGAGAATGAGCAACACAAGTTAAGTGTGTGTGTTCCACCCATCACCATCTCCCACCTCCTGGCTCACCATAATCCATCTACCCCTCTCCCTCAAGCTCTGCACCAGTAAATCTGACACCACCACCACTACATCTTTGCTCCTGGAGGCAGGGCAGACCAGGCCCTAAGCCTTAGTCTGTAACTTGTCTAGGATGAAAGCTCCAACAAGCGAACAGTTAGAGTATTGCTTTGCTGATCCAGCAGCTTCTGCAGCTAGTCTGCTTTGGTGTTACTTTCCTCTGGAGTAAACTAGGCAGGCCGAGAGAGGGATCATGTGGCATGGGAAACACATGGTCTCTAATTTCAGCCCAAGCTTTTGTGCTATGGAGAGGTACAACGCCATTTTACAAACTATCATGTCAAGACAGCAAGATGCCAGTCAGAGATAAAAATAAGTGACATAAAATGCATTGATAGTTCAACATATGATGAGTTCCTCATTGTGTAGGAGTGGATGCTACAAGAAAACAACAACAACATGTGTACCTCATCGACATGGGCTGCAGCCCTGGCTACCTCTGACCTCTCCAGATCTCTCTCCCGCAACAGCTGCTCTATATGTTCCTCCTTCTCCTTCAGGGCTTTCTGTCAGAGAAACAAGAACATATTAGCTTCTCTTCTTTTTGCCGTTCACAGAAATCAAAGAAACATTTCATCACATCAAGTTCCCGCAGAAAAGATGCAGGCACTAGATAGGTCACACACGGAAAAAAACTGAGGATAGTATAAATTAGACACTCCCATGTCTGGAACCGACAAGGCAAATTAAATACGGGGAGACCTAAAGGCGCGGAGAAGACAATTAAAGATAGAGATTAACTAAAGGGGAGGATATGGTGGAAGCTGCAGGAGACAGCAAATAAGATGGTTGAAGACATGTGCCCCAATGGAAATCAAGGCTAAATGATGAAGAACTTCCCTCTGGGCACAGAGCTGAAGTCTGCGGACAATGAAATACTTAACTCCTGTGGAGAAACACATGACCAACTCAGTCGTACTCTCAGCCAATCTGTATGTGCTGTGACAAATATTGACCTAATTACATCACAAAATATCTCTCCACAGATGTGAAATTTCAACATCACATTCCACATAACACTGGTTTGAGTTTGGAGAGGAGAATGAAAGCTCCGCAACACTGTTCCTGCGGAGATGGTACTTGCTTGAAGATGAAAGTCTCTAGACCAACCTTACACTGATAGCTAGTCCTTTCCTGGGCTTAAATGTTTTTAACATCAATGCACTGGACTAGTTACAAGGTTAAACCCAGCCTTACAAAGGAATCACAACCAACCAATCAACCAAACCAATTAAACAAAGGTGAAGGTTACAGTAGATTCTTAACTTTACAGGGGCTGAAAAGTTAGTAAATAAGGTAACCATTGTCCCACCCAATATCCTGGCTGGCTAGTGTGGGTGATCATGCTTCACACAAATTGCAATCTGTGATGGCATGGATCAATTCACGTGTTAACTCCTTGGAGGTCAGTTTGGCTGAATGTATAAGAACACACATTCTTAAACATCTGGTCTGCTGATGCTGAGGTAAGGGGTTCAACCCCTACACCAGACAGTTGGACTAAAATGCTGACTCCCCATCCTGGACTTGGAGACGTACATTACAAGTACTCTGAAGTCTCAAGTCCAAACTGACACATGTAGGAAATTATCCCTCTACCTCATTATCAGCGTATTTTTCTACACAAGGCTAATTTCCCTTGTTCTCTTGCCGAGTATGTTTATACACAAGGCTAATTTCCATACTTGTTCTCTTTTGTTGATTACGTTTATGGTTTTGCTGAGATTTAGCAAAGCCTGCAATTGTCAAAACCTATGAGTTTGTTTTCTTCTCTGTTCACAACATTTTCAACATTCTTTTCAAAGAATAATGAAGTTTACTTTGTTTATATAACACAGGAAACAAAACATTGAAAGGCATAATGCCGAACATAAAACAATGGAGAGGAATACGCAAGAAATAAAACGACGACGAGAAATAACGCAGGAAACAAACAAGAGTCCTCACACAGAAACACAACACTTGTGTTATTATTCCCACTGTTGACTAAAGTTAGCTGCATATATTTTAAGGATGTTGCAGTCAACCCCAGCATTGTTTGGTTGTTTGTGATTTCTTGACAGGTTTATGTTCAGTAATTTGTCATTGTTTTCAGAACGACCGGCACTCATACCATTGTATGAAAACCAATAAATTTTTGTTTCCAAATGCCCCACAGCTGTGTTTTGAACACGGCATGCGGGATCACAAATTACGTTCATGACCCCTTCATCACAGAGACTAAACAGACTGCAATCAGGAAACCCCCAGAAAGAGAAATAACATGTGATCAGAAATATGTGCTTGGGTTACAACAAGAATAAATCAATGTTAACTTAGCCACGTGTGAAATTAGCTCTTCATTTGTTACAGAACAATGGCTTATGTTGTAATGTATTCTCTAAGGGAAAATGGGGAGTGTGACTTAGAGGTAACGCCATCAGATCTGATACAATTTGTGATGTAGAGAGTATGAACTTTTATAAAATAAAAAGATGGTAACTTTTCCCCCTGATACTGGAGTAGTAGATTGGCCATTAAGTCTTTCTCGGATAAGGGCAAAAAACTCTTGAGGACTCATGTGCATGTTGCTGGTATACACACATTTGAATCCAGCATGATTTTGTTTAAATTATTTAACATCTGAATTTGTGAACAACCACTGTTTAACCCAAGAATGATCATATTTAATTCAGAATGATACTGCTAAATTCCAGAAAGATCTTGTTTAGTTTCAGAATGATCTTATTTCATTCGATGGTCCCGTTTAACTTGACTAACATTATGATAATTTCTACAATGTGCTGTTCCTTCACAATGAAACCTATACAGTCAGCTCATCATCAGTTTAGCTAGCCTACAGATATTATAATGTGAAATATAACATAATAAACTTTGAGTATGTGGTCAGTGCTATAACTAATAAACTCGAAACTGCAGTTTGAAGATAGAAAGAACAAAAGAAGGAATTAATATAGGTGATTGATAAAAAGTTTGCATTAAAAATTCCAAACCAAAACCCACGACCTAAGTCAATCCTAGACCCCTGAATGCAATAAAGAAATATATATTTTTTTTTAAATAACTTAAGTGAATAAAATCATTGAATTTCAGTTACAGTTTCATAATATATAGCACTTTGGTTTAAACGTTCGGTCAAACAGAAAGGTAATTTTTAAAATGTCTTAGCTTGTTAGTAAATGGATAGCTTAGCCACATATGGATAGCTTAGCCACATATGGATAGCTTAGCCACATATGGATAGCTTAGCGACATAGTATAATAGAGACAAAAGCACAGAGCTGATCCATGACTCTGGTATCATGTGAGATGATGTAACATGACCGCACACGCTTATCAGTATGGCACATGACGATAAAGATGAGTTTGTTATGATGTGGAAATAGAAAACCCCTGAAGCCTATTAAGTTATCACTATCACCCCCTTCTCCATCTTCTCCTGCCGCTGCAGCTTCTTGTTCTCCTACTCCCGACATATCTGTCAGTGTCAGGTTAAGAGACACCTGGTGGGACCTGTATGTCTACTTCAATTATCATGTAGGTCAGGGGTGGCCATCCTTTTCAGCAAGCTGGCCAAATTTCAGAAATAATATTTCCTGCCGGGCCACACACCTAATTTTTTTTTTTTTTTTTTTTTTTTTGGGGGGGGGGGGGGGTAATTAAAGTAAACAAGCAAGCGTGCTACAGCTTCGACCACATCGTCGCTTCCCACTCTGCGGGCCACAATATGACTCCCGGCGGGCCGCATGCGCCCCGCGGGCCTCGTGATGGCCACCCCTGATGTAGGTGGTCCTGTTCAGAACGGCATTGTCAACGTGGCCCACCAACAAGTTCCTCAATCTTTTGCCGGTTCTCCTGCCTCATGAACCCTCATGTCCCACGTGTCTGCAATGTCCCACGTGTCTGCAATGTCCCAAGTGTCTGCAATGTCCCACGGCCTGCAATGTCCCACTGTCTGCAATGTCCCAGGTCCATTTTTGTTCTGGTCCACCCATGCCCCTTCTCCCATAACTGTTCTGGCAAACTACTGTGATATTTAATAATACCAAAGTATTGTCATTTCCGTGATATCATGATGTTAATGAGCCAGCTTTCATTGATGTTCACATCTTGTAGAATTTCATTATATTTCTTTTTTTCTTGTTCCACACAATTCTAATACTTTTCTGTAACATTTAAATTGAAATAACCAGACTTTTTCTGTAGTGATTGCGATATTGTCCATGGCTGACATTGCCACAGGAAAGATTCATCTTCTCACAAATGTTACTTTAACTTGATGTCTACTTCATATCTGGCAGTATTCACAGCTTCAAATATTCCATCTATCCATTGTTTGCAGGGTCGACCTCCTGCTCTGTTTCCATAATGTCCAAGATCTAAAGCTCTTTATGGGCATTGTCTGGGTTTTTAATAAAGTCCAACACTGCTGCTTTCCTCATTTGCTATCTGATATCACAGCCTTTTCTTTATGTTGTTTCTTCCCATTACATTTAGAGTTTGACATAGGTGTCTGTGCAGAACAGGTGGACTGACATGTTATGACAGAATCACTAATGTGGAGCTCATGAAGAGAACTAAACAAATTCAAGGGAATCAAGAGGTGAGGGAAGACACTGACGCTGGGTAATAGAGGATGTGTGAGGAAATGGAGGATACGCGAGGAAATGGAAAAAGATAGGAATAATTATTGATTACGGAAGTTTTAAGTTTAAATGTCTTTTATTATCTCTCTAGATTTCTCTTGCAAACTCTCTCTCTCTATCTCTATCTCTCTGTCTGTGTGTGTGTGTGAGAGAGAGAGAGAGAGAGAGAGAGAGAGAGAGAGAGAGAGAGAAAGAGAGAGAGACAGAGAGACAGAGACAGAGAGAGAGAGAGAGGGGGGGGGGGGCAGAGAGAGAACGAATGAGAGACAGAGAGAAAGGAGGAATGAAAGGGGTGGTGGGGTGAGGGGGGGAGGACTCAGACAGACAGCAACTAAAAGAGTGACAGAATGGAAAGGGAATCAATGATGGAAAAACTGTACTATATAGAAAGTTAATGTGTAAGGCGTATATTTAGAATCTTCTCAACTATCTCTGTTAAAAAACAGACAAACAAACAAACAAACAACAGCTGTATAACAGCATTGATTCTGAAGTGCTAAAATAATCTTTAAACTAAAAAAAAAAAAATTAACTGTTTCAAACTTTCTGACAAAAGAACTCAGAAACATATTCAAGGGGCCACAACTTACCTGCAGTGCTGCAGTTGTAGCAGAGAGATTGAGAGTGCTGGGCCTGTGTCCTGTTTTCGATCCCTGTAGTAGGGTTATTATTAAACAGGTTAGGCCACTACGACTGCCACAAACAAACCTGCCCCCTCTATGTGTAAGTCTCCACACTTCAGAAATCTATTAATTTTTAAAGAAAGGTGCATGCCCTTTGCAGGACACTGCGTTCAACCCCAGGTTGATCGCCTAGGCAATTGTACACTTAGTAGTTTGCCATTGTTTTCTGAACAAGAAGTAAAGTCTAACTCTATGCGGGTGTATGAGTCGACCTCTTTATCTCGCCATCAGAGCACCAGAAGTTTAAGAGCAAGCGCTCTTACGCTTTTGGCCACGTAAACTTCTATCAAATAATATAGGTAATTAACAGTTATTTTCTGTGACACGAGGCTAGGATTATTTTACTTTCTGTGACTTGTCTTACACCTTTCTGTTTTCTGTAATTGTCTACAAACCTAGCCAATATTTTCTGTGTCAGATCTGTGAATCTCCCCACTAATTTCTGTGACACATCTAAGAATCTTCCCATTAATTTATGCAACATATCTATGAACTTTCCCATTAATTTATGCGGCATATATATTAACTCTCCCATTAATTTATGCGACATCCATGAACCTTCCCATTACTTGCTGTGACGTATCTATGAATCTTTCCATTATGAACCTTCCCATTAATTTCAGTGACATATTTATGAACCTTCCCATTAATTTCTGTGACACATCTATGAATCTTCCAAATAATCACTGTGACGTGCCTGTGATCCTTTGCATCATCAATCACTGTAGTATGCCTGGATCCTCCTTATTTACAATCAATGATATGTCTGTGGGTCCTTCTCATTTACAATCACAGTGATATGTGTGTAATCCTTCTAATTTGCAATCATATTGATGTGTATGTGATCCTTCTCATTTACAATTAATATGTCTGTGATCCTCATTTACAATCACATTGATATGTCTCTGATCCTTCTCCTTGACAATCTCAATGACATGTCTGTGATCCTTCTCATTCATCAATATATGTGATCCTTCTCATTCATCAATCTATGTGATCCTTCTCACTCATCAATCTCTGTGACATGTTTGTGATTCTTCTCATTCATCAATCACTATGACATGTCTGTGATCCTTCTCATTCATCAATATATGTGATCCTTCTCATTCATCAATCTATGTGATCCTTCTCACTCATCAATCTATGTGACATGTCTGTGATCCTTCTCATTCATCAATCACTATGACATGTCTGTGATCCTTCTCATTCATACATCTATGTGATCCTTCTCATTCATAAATCTCTGTGACATGTTTGTGATTCTTCTCATTCATCAATCACTATGACATGTCTGTGATCCTTCTCATTCATCAATATATGTGATCCTTCTCATTCATCAATATATGTGATCCTTCTCATTCATCAATCTCTGTGACATGTCTGTAATCCTTCTCATTCATCAATCTCTGTGACACATCCGTGATTCACTTCATTCACAATTTCTGTGACATATCCATGATTCTGCTCAACCATCAATCTCTGTGATCCTTTTAATTCATCAATCACTGTGGCTGATCTGTCACTATCTTCAATCACAATCTTGTGACATGTCTATGGTCCTTCCCATCATCAAATCTTTGTGACATATCTGTCAACATGCCCACTCCCCAAGATAACAAAATTCACAGCTCCCTATCACTAGACATGGCAACACATGGCGAACACACAACCTTACAATAAAATACATGCCTCATTTTAGATCACTTCTCATAACACTCTTAAATAATTATATGCATCATATAAGAATGAAGAAATGCATTCAAGAAATGAAAACCCATATACACCACAAACCCACACAAGTTAATGAAGTGCGGTTCTTTGATGTAATAATTCCAAGTCCGTCCGAAAATGAGCGTGCATAGTGAGATTTATGTATAAATGAAAGGCTTGCATCAATTATGCTGTTGCTTTATCAACACATAATATAGGTACTGATTGGCTCTCAGAGAGTTATAAATGACTCAACTTGAAAGGGAGGATGTAGTAGTTTAGGGATTACAAGTTAATGGTGATATAATTGACTTCATTGCACAGGGACCCCATCTGGCATAGTGTTCCTCTGCAGTGCAAGTTAACTGTTGAGAGCATCGCACAAGTTACCGACTCCTTATCTCCAGCGATGACAACCCCAGATTATAACTTGAATAGAGATTTGATATCGGATTTGAATAACGAAGACACAAACCATAGTATGATTTATTGCCTGGCACATTTCGCTGCCAGGCAATAAACCGTACTATGGTTTGTGTCTTCGTTATTCAAATTCACTACGGGAAAACATTGTTTTGATATCGGATTATAACTTGAATAGAGATTTGATAGCGGACTATAACTTGAATAGGGATTTTAAATCAGACTATAACTTGAATAGGGATTTGACATCGGACTATAACTTGCATAGGGATTTGACAATGGAAAGTAACTTGAATAGGGATTTGACATCAGACTGTAACTTGAATAAGGATTTGACATCGGATTATAACTTGAATAGGGATTTGACATTGAACTATAACTTGAATAAGGATTTGACATTGGACTATAACTTGAATATGGATTTGAGATCTGACTATAACTCGAATAGGGATTTGATCTTGTGTCTACCTGTGTCTCTAACACCCTCCTCCTGATGGCCATCTCTTCCGATCCTCTTGTCTCATAAGGTGACCAAACAATCACGGTCTTGCCCAAATGTGGACAATTATGTCTCTGTGAATGTGTCCCTTGCAACACCTGGTCTTCGCTCTTGTGTTACCAGGACAATAAGAGAAGCAAATAACAGTGATATAGAAGTCTGCCATGCATGGCCTAAGATGCGACTAAGGAGGGTTGGTGTGGGACTGTCTACTGTCTTCTGCTGATGTGAGTAAACCAGTTCTCTTTGTGAGTTAACTTCTTTCCAGATATTTTTATTACGTTTTTTTTGTCCTTGTTGTTCTCATCATCATCCTATACAACTACATCTCCACAGCTTCCACATACTTACTATTCTGCTAATTGTCCATGATTCACCTCCATCCATCAGGACTGGCACAATATAGCTCTTAAGAACTTAACTTATCCAATATGTTATATGTTGGATTACCGTACCCTTTTGTAGCCCTTCTATGTTTGCTGCTCTACAGAATGCTGCCTGATTTATTTACTGCTAATTTATTTCTGTGTTTAATAGACATGATGATATCAGACATAAAGAGAACCCATATATCAAAAGCCATAATGGTGTCAGACATAAAGTGAACCATATACCAACAGCCATGATGGTGTCAGACATAAAGCGAACCAAATACCAATAGCTGTGATTATACTGGACATAAAGCGAACCAAAGCAAACAGGCATCACAAAAACAAATTAGACCATGCTGAACGAAACATGTCAGCAGTCCTGTAAGCTAAACAACAGGTCCAGCTTCACAAGTCAAACACAGACAACATCACAATAGAACACTGTCACATCACAAAACAAGACCAAGTGTATAATGACAGCCATATGTGAGGGATATATCCCAGCTCAGTAGTAATAATAAATATTTCAGCATTCATATGTGAGGGACATACCCCAGCTCTGTGAAAATAATAAATATTTCAGAATTCATATCTGAGGGACATACCCCAGCTTTGTGATAATATTAAATACTTCAGCATTCACACTTTAGGGACAATTCCTGCTCAGTGGTAATACAATGTTTCAGTTAAATCAAACAAATTTGACTCTTAAAGGGCAGGGGTCAGTATCGGGGGGGGGGGGGGGGGGGGGTAATAGGAAGTTACAGCTGTGGTGGGATAGTGGTTAGTGTGTGTGCTTGTCAAGAGAGTGGTTTGGGTTCAATCTCCAACAGAAGTGGGATTATTTGTCCTAACCTGTACAGCTCTGGTTAAAAAGAAAAGGACCATTATTTTTGCCTTAAGAAGCCCATAGGCCAGTCAGGACTCAGCGGGTGAAAAGGTCAGTATTACACCAGTCGCCTTGGTTTCCCAAACCATTCTGGGTACCCATTTTAGGCTGGGTCGGCCCGGGGACCCGGGTCCATTTGTGAGAATTGTATGTTCACCCAGCTGCAGATCCAGCCCATGACCCCCCAGGTAGGTCGACAGGCGAGTGTCTAGCCACTACACCACTGAGGCTCCCTGTACAACCAAACTAATACAAATGGGCACCAGATAATTTTCTGAATGTTTGGGACATTGTCTGGGAAGGATAGGCAATGAGGAATGGCACTGGTCATCCAAGCCCATATGTCATGATCTAGAATATCTAATGGCCTGACACTTGACACCCAAACAGCATTATCTGGTCAGGGACTACTTTTACTCTTTAATAGGAAGCCAGTGATAGTGGTCATAAATTGTTATAAACTTTTTGTTTTGTTGTCTCCCTGGTTAAACTTTTAAAACATCTCATTTAAAACTATTACACCTGCATATTTTTTTTAATGTGGAGGATATGAGAGGAATCCACACTAGAGGACTAACGTCAATAATATACAATATGCAGATGATGCAGTATTGATTACAGTAAATTACATGATCTCCAGTATTTAATAGATGTGGCTATTGTGCACAGTGAGCAACTAGGGTAGAATTAAATTTAAGAAAACAGAGATAGGGTTGCCTCCAATTAGAAAGAAATAGCACAATGTAACACCCAATTAAATGGGAACATTCTTAAACAAGTGAATCGGGACAACTAACTCGGAACGATAATAGCATCTGATGCAAGGTGCCTTGAAGAGATTAAAACAAGAATCACTATGCCTAAGGTAGCCTTTTGACAGATGGAAAACATACTATGTTCGTGTCTTCGTTATTCAAATATCAATCAATAGCTGCCAAATGCAGTGAGAGAAAGAGAGTTCAAGTGCTATATAGAACCTGTTCCATTATATGCATGTGAAACATGGACAATAAACAGACAAGCTGAGAGACATCTAATGGCAGTGGAGTTATGGTTTCTGAGGAAATAATAAAGAAAGCCACAGTCAGACAGAACAACAGTTCAAAACAATGTTTTCCCTGATGAATTTGAATAACGAAGACACAAACAATAGATTGCACGATTTATTGCCTGGCATATTTCGCTGCATCTCGTCAGGTACGTACTGCAGAAATCACACAACTTATGTGAATTAATTAGATAAATCCTTCAAACTGAAATATACACATGTTCGCACAGTAATGTCGATTGTCTACCACGGTAATTTTAAACTGACTAACATGTCTTTCTGCTTACACAAGGATGGCTTACGAAGGTTGATTAGTATAGCTTCAGCAAACTTTAACAATCGACTACTTTGTGTGTTGAACAACACACGGAAGGCACTGTCTCTTTCAACCACGTGACCACTCTCGAGCACATGTCTCCCGACCGATGAAGCCAGACTTTTCCGGTGTGTCGGCCTGCCTAGGCTACCATCTTCTGTGTGTAGTATCTTGTCCAACCAATTCGGAATATGTTCCGAAACCCTGCAATGTAACTGTCGCTCAGTTCTGCCTATGTAGATGGCCTCGCATCTGCATGTAAATTGGTAAATACCATCTACAGTTACATTGCAGGATTTCATTTACATGTGATGTGGCTGACAGAAAGTACAGTGATTTCATTTACATGTGATGTGGCTGACAGAAAGTACAGTGATTTCATTTACACGTAATGTGGCTGACAGAAAGTGCAGTGATTTCATTTACATGTAATGTGGCTGACAGAAAGTACAGTGACTTCATTTACATGTAATGTGGCTGACAGAAAGTACAGTGATTTCATTTACATGTAACGTGGCTGACAGAAAGTGCAGTGATTTCATTTATATGTGATCTGGCTGACAGAAAGTACAGAGATTTCATTTACATGTAATGTGACATACTGAGAATATCTTAGATTCAGTTTTGGTGAAAGAACAGCGTTAAAGGGATGCTATGACAGGATTTAAGCCAATTGGACTCTCTTGGATTTGTGGTTAATGATGTTGTTTTAAGGAGTGATAAGACAGGATTTATGTCACTCAGGTATGGTGGGAATAAGATGTGAGCACCCAGATTGATGGTGAATGTATGGCCTTACAAATACTGAAGTATTGGAAAGATCAGGTTGTGTGACAGTTTATTCCATGCTCAGTCTTCGTAGACTTAGATGGATAGGACATCTTAGGAGGATGGATGATGGTAGAATACCAAAGGATATTTTTTTTGGTGAATTACAGATGGGTAAGAGATCTCAGGGTCGGCCTCTACTACGATACAAAGATGTGTGTAAGCGGGACATGATTGATACAGGCATTGATAATGCACATTGGGAGCAAGTCGCCGCTGAACGTGTTGCATGGAGGGCAAATATCAGAAATGGAATAAAGTCAAAGGAGAAAATTATTGCAGAAAAGTCACACACCAAGCGTTTGAGACGTAAGATGGTGCATGATGGTGGAAATGACCACGTGTTCAGATGCACCCACTGTGAACGGACATTTACAGCGCAAATTGGCCTTATCAGTCACACTCGCTACCGCCATAGTTAAAAGGTATTATGCCTTTTTAAAGCACAAACTATCGTCTGTCAAGACGGCAAGGTGCCAATGGTGGTATGGCCTTACAGGGATCATATGTTAGGATTTACATCATTTCAGGAGATTTAGATATGGTTTTTGGTGGAAGAAAGTTGACTGATGCCCCGTTAGTCAGCATTAATTCTAAGTTGAGCAGGACCGCGAAAGGTGGTCAACTGTCAGGGAGTTATTACTGCATACACAACTAGCTTTTCTTGAACTTGTGATATAGATATTCCAATGTACTGTGTCCTGTTCAGTTCAATGCAAGTGATCATCATTTATCGCAGACAAGTCCACAGCTGGTCTGGAGATCATCCGTGACAAAGCCATCAATAAACAGTGATAGCACCAGTTCTCAACAGACTGACCCGCCTCATGATCATGTCTGCACCCCTTGTTGGGGAACTGGTGCATGCTAAGGCAGACATGCTTGGGGTCCTCTGGAATCATGTGTATAGTGCAGAAGAGCAGGTTGATAATCCCTGCTTGGAGAAAATTATACTGCAGGGAGTGACCAGACGATCTGGCAGCACTCAAAACTCCAAGGAGAGGACAGACGGACACATAACTGCGACTTGTGCCACTTGTATTGACTCTCTTCGCTGGCTGTAGCGGATGAGGATGGAGCATGTATGGAAATGCCCGGAGTGTTTTTATGTTGGTTCTTGACTCAACTTGTTGCCATCCGATAGTTTATCCTGTGCAGAACTTTTCTCCCACAGCAGTCTGTCTCTATAATTTCCTTCGCTGGTATAGTTTTCTAAGCATCCGTAAAGAAGGTAGTCTCCATTGCTTTCCTTCTTGGCAGTGACCATACTGGTCAGTGACCGCAGCCATTGTCTCTATAAGAGATCCTCTGCCTAACATCGTTAACTTGCCACCATAATCAACAACTATCTGCTGGCTGTTCTCAATCTCAATCCTACTCATGCATGTGGTCAGCTGATCCTTTCTGGCCGCTCCAAATCTTACATCCGGACATTTGCATTTGAACTATGAATATTTGTTAGTTGAAGATCCTCGTTAAATCCCAGATATTAAAGACATTTCTTAACGTCAGAATGATCCATTGGCAGCCCTTCTGAGGTTGTGGCAGGACTACGTTTGTAATATCTAAGGGAAACATGGTATATGTGAATGTGTCCCGATGCTAACATAGCACATGTGGGTGTTGTTTTCTCATGTTAACAAACCACATGTGGGTGGTATTTTCTCATGTTAACATACCACATGTGGGTGTTATTTTCTCATGTTAACATAGCACATGTGGATGTTTTCTCATGTTAACATAACACATGTGGGTGTTGTTTTCATGTTAACATAACATGTGGGTGTTGTTTTCTCATGTTAACATACCACATGTGGGTGGTGTTTTCTCATGTTAACATAGCACATGTGGGTGTTGTTTTCTCATGTTAACATAGCACATGTGGGTGTTGTTTTCTCATGTTAACATAACACATGTGGGTGGTGGTTTCTCATGTTAACATACCACGTTTGGGTGGTGTTTTCTCATGCTAACAAACCACATGTGGGTGTTTTCTCATGTTAACATACCACATGTGGGTGGTGTTTTCTCATGTTAACATAGCACATGTGGATGTTTTCTCATGTTAACATACCACATGTGGGTGTTGTTTTCTCATGTTAACATACCACATGTGGGTGGTGTTTTATCATGTTAACATACCACATGTGGGTATTGTTTTCTCATGTTAACAAACCACATGTGGGTGGTGTTTTCTCATGTTAACATAGCACATGTGGGTATTGTTTTCTCATGTTAACATACCACATGTGGGTGTTGTTTTCTCATGTTAACATAGCACATGTGGGTGTTGTTTTCTCATGTTAACATACCACATGTGGATGGTGTTTTCTCATGTTAACATAGCACATGTGGGTGTTGTTTTCTCATGTTAACATACCACATGTGGGTGTTGTTTTCTCATGTTAACATAGCACATGTGGGGGTATTGTTTTCTCATGTTAACATACCACATGTGGGTGTTGTTTTCTCATGTTAACATAGCACATGTGGGTGTTGTTTTCTCATGTTAACATACCACATGTGGATGGTGTTTTCTCATGTTAACATAGCACATGTGGGTGTTGTTTTCTCATGTTAACATACCACATGTGGGTGTTGTTTTCTCATGTTAACATACCACATGTGAGTGTTGTTTTCTCATGTTAACATACCACATGTGGGTGTTGTTTTCTCATGTTAACATACCACAATGTGGGTGTTATTTTCTCATGTTAACATAGCACATGTGGATGTTTTCCCATGTTAACATAGCACATGTGGGTGTTGTTTTCTCACGTTAACATAGCACATGTGGATGTTTTCTCATGTTAACATAACACATGTGGGTGTTGTTTTCATGTTAACATAACACACATGAGTGTTGTGTTCACGTATTAACATAGCACATGTGGGTTTTGAGTTCTGATGTTAACACAGCACATATGAATGCATCCTGATGTTAAAATAGCACATATGAATGCATCCTGATGTTAACACAGCACAAGACACAATGTAAACATGACATATATAGTGCATATCCCAACATTAACATAGCAAATGTGGGTGCATACTGATAATAGCATTATGGGTGCGTCACATTGCTAATACCACATATTCTTGTTGTGTGTCCCAATGGTAACAAAGCACATATGAGTGCATCCTGATGTTAACGTAGCATATAAGGGTGTGTCACAATGTTAACATAGCACACAAGAATGTGTCCAGAAGATAAGATAGTAGTCACTGATATGTCACAATGTTAACATTATATATATATATATATATGGGTTTCTCCTCTTGATATTAACATGGCAAACATGTATTTTCTGCTACTAACAGCACTTATGAGTGTGTCCTGATAACACAGCAAATATGGGTATGTCACAATGTTAACATAGCGCAAATGAGCATGACCTGTGTTAACATTTCACATATGTAGGTGTCCTATTTTAATAAAACACACATGGGTGTCTTCTGATGTTAACATAACACAAACGGGTGTGTTCCATTGTTAACACTCACCCATAAGTGTATCCCAATATACTAATCAATCAATCAATCAATCAAACAATAAATCTACCATGAGAACTTAACAAACAACTGAACAAAGGTGGCAAATAACAGCAACATAAGTAACAACATCTAGCAGTACATGCAGCATACATAAGCAAAAAAGCAGTCCTATTTATTTCTGGCGTTAAATAAACTTGAAAATAAAAAAACAAAAATGCTTAAGCTAAGAGTAACTGAAAATTTGACATTTGCGTACTCAACAGGGGTCAAATGCACAGAGATCTTATGGACGATGACTACCGGCTCCAGGGAAAAATACAACTTTAAAGAAAGATGCATAACAAGAAGAAACAGAAACCTATCCAAAATCTTATCTGCAGAAATCTGTATTGTTCAACTTCATACTGTACACGTCCTAAAAAAACAATGCTTATGAATTATCGAGGAAATACTCTAGTCACAGGAGCTGGAACTTGAACTGTAATTCTACACAGTTCTTAACGGCATTAGTGGAAGACAAAAGAAAAAGTCATCCGTAAAATGTATTGTCGTAGCACTTGGTTGTTAAAGTAACGTGGCCTCATCTGTGGATTCAAAATTCATCTATGTGTGTTTGAATATATATATATATATATATATATATATATATATATATATATGTTAAAGTAACGTGGCCTCATCTGTGGATTCAAAATTCATCTATGTGTGTTTGAATATATATATATATATATATATATATATATATATATATATATATATATATATATATATATATATATAAGTAGACACCTTTCGGTCTTGACAGACTAAAGTATGTGAGTGGAATGTGGCCACTATTCCATCACAATGTCTGGGCAGAGCTTCAGAGATCATGTGATGCCCAAACGACATGACCCCTCTCTCGGCCTAGTCTTGTGTATTCCAGAGGAATGGGTAACCAATACGTCTGGCACAAGGTAGGCTGCAGACGCTGGCGGCTCAGCGTCAATCCACCGAGACCTCACCACCAAGAGCCGGTGGCGAGTTATGGCCAGACCCTGACACCCAAGGGACCCGGCTTAGAGACGTTCAGCCATGTCCCACAGATGAGGGCCTTGTACGAGCCCGGACCATGAGGGCGCGCACATCTGTCAGTCACAAGTGTCCGGACCTGTGTAAAGCGTGCACTATCGTCAGACTCCCCACCTGACTTATAGCGGACCCCGCGACCAGCGGGAATAGGTCCGCCATAGCTACCGCAGGAGATATTGCCTGTCTATTTGCAAGCAAATCTCCCATACTTCCACTGTGCGGATCTCGCGACCAGCGAGAATAGGCCCGCCGGAGATTTGCTCGTCTGATGCGAACAAATCTCTACCGAGTGACTGAATAAGTAAAGAAACGATATATATATATATATCACCAGATAGTGCACCTGAAATTTAATTTTTAAAATCTGAAATATCTGAACTACTGTTTTCGTGCGATCCTGGCATATTGGAATATGGTGTTGAGACTATATTTTCTTGGCCAAACAGCACTTGATGGTATCAGTCTTCGGTATCTGCCTTAGGCCCATTCCCCACTAGTCCAAGCCTGACATCCAGCTCACGCCTGTGGCTCCTAGTAGCTGTCAGCATGCGACAGCGGCCAACCCCCGGGCAACAGCTGTAACAGGCTGGCTAAACCAGGCGTGGGTAACCGATTCGGTGTCAAACCAATCGGTGAACTAGGGTATGTCTACCCAGCATGTGAAGACAAGATTCGGCAGACTGCGCGGAAGAAATCGATGATTCAATGGGCAAGACGGTGTTTACCTGCAAAGGGTTGTGGAACGTAATGAGCACGGCAAGGCACGTAGAGCGCCCTGGTCATCCACTGCACCTGTATTTGTCTTGCCACTGGATTCAGGTGGACTCAGGCGAGAGAATGTGGTCAACAAATTGCGCAACTCTTCCTCACTTTAATCCAATTCATCACGCAAATCCTTCATCCAAGTTCATCTATCACCTTCAAGCCCTGTGACAATGAGCAAGCAGCAGGCATGGGTACGCTGGCAGTCGTAGTGGCAGACCTGCACAAAGGAGGCTCAGGCCATATGGTCGTCTTCTACTGATTGGAGCAGCAGTAGGATTTAGTAGCCCCCTGAGCGACTAAGCAGCCCTCTTTAGGAAAGCACTGCTCACCTCCATAGCATCAGGAAGGGGCTAGAAAAGGTGCCCTAAACATTGCCTGCTCCATCATTACCTAACCAGCTAGCTGTGGTTGGTGGGTACCCTATAAATGTGGTTGACATACAACTAAAATTGCTTTCAACTCCACTGGATGAAATGAATGGTCATCATCATTCTTGACGGACAAACACTACCACATCTGCCTGATCTCCTAGACCAGTACTTTATTGCTGTTTTCAGTATGTATCTTATTCTTAGATTAGTACTTTATGGCTGATGCCTTTTGTGTCAGAGCTATCTCATACACCAGTACTTGATGACTTCAGTATCTGCCTGAACTCCTAACAATTTTCCGGTATCTATTTTATAAGATTGGACAAGCGACGAAGCCATGCAATTAGGTGAGTTCCAGACATGATAATTAGGCCTTTCTCATTTATAAATTCATTCTACCCCTGATACTAAACGTTGTTAACTCCCTTCTGTACGTAGAAATCTCTTGTAACTCCTAGTGCAGCCGACATTTATTACACTAAAGTTGCTGCAGCCATGGATAGGGAGAGTTAGGGAAAATGATGATATACTGAGCAGCCAATGGACCTATTGTGCATTTCCTGGTAAAGAAAGAGTTTTATAATCCTGCCCTGAAGGATATTTAAACCTATGACCATAGCGTCAGTAGGCGTGTGCTCCTGATCTAAAAGATAAAGAATTACATCTGTAACATTACCAAAATAAAATTCTACAACTTTTCACCAGGAGCGAAAACAAAAAGTACACATATGATTTCTGTGCAATGATTTAAACAGCCGGCAACAAAAATTTATCAAACAAAATTGAAAAATGCATACAGAACAAAAATATTCCGTGCTTCCTCGAAATGGCAGTAAGTAGAACTTCTTGCCATTTTTAGGTTTATCATATTTTTGTCATCACGTTTATTTTAAGTGATGAGGCTTGGCTGCCAGATACTTGTGTTGTTTTTGTTTTAATTTCTGATTAGTACAAACGTTTAACAGGGTTGAAAGATGCTGCATGTACCTGGCTGGCCAACGAGGTGACTCCCAACCTTACCCGTGATCTCGACACACTGGAGGCAGTTGAAGACATGGAAAGCACACTTTCCTGGCTGCCGCTGTGCTCTCTGGAGCTGCGCAGGCTGGTGGACATGAGCGGCCTGGAGTGTGGTGATGGGGTGGAGGTTAGCGAGCCAGCTCGGGAGATCTTGTGGACTGGAGCAAACAATCCATGTAGAGGTTTGCAGTCGAAGTATCTGTGGAGACAGTTTCACAGATTACTGACCATAATCTTTGTCAGAGTTAGTTAGTTAGTTAGTTCGTTATTTAGTTAGTTAGTTAGTCATCAAAATATCTTCACTACACACTGGACCATTCAGTCCCTACGTGCTCAGATCCTCCCCTCAGTCTCCCTTAGCATGTAACGTTCGAAGACACCAGTTCTGTGTTGGTTGACTATTCTTCTTCAGCCTTCTCTATAGTATTCTTTGGCTTTACCCCCTTTCACCTTATGGTCTTGCAGTCTAGTCAAGGTTGCATATATGCAGACATCTGACTGAATGATTGACTTGCCATCTTGACGGATGATAGTTTGTTACACTTTATTTAAAAAAAGACATAATAACTACAACCATGACGGTAGTGAATGTGACTGATCAGACTAGTTCGTGCTGTAAATGTTCGTCCACAATGGACGCATGTGAACACATGGTCATTTCCACCATCACGCACCATCTAACGTCTCAAGAGCTCAGTGTGTGACCTAGCTGCAATCATTTTCTCCTTTGTCTTTATTCCATTTCTGATCATTGCCCTCCATGCAAAACTATCAGCTGTGACTTGCTCCAAAGGTGGTGCTTCTTTTTCTTTCGTTGCTGCTCCCAAGGTGTGATATCAATGCCTGTATCCAGTTAAGACCAGGGATGGAGTCATACATCTCCATACACAAAGCCTGGGCTGAATTATAGTAGAGACGGTGCATTGCACAGTCATCTATAGATTTGTCTAATCTCCCTGCCTCTCTGATGGCATTCAAACTATTAACCCTTTCCATTGCTCATCAACTTTCCTCAGTAGCTTGACCTGCAAGCCTATTAGCATACTCGTTTCCTCTTATGCCATGTGTTATGGCACAAAAATACATCTGATTTTTATCAGAGACTGCGCCCTCCATCTTCAAGCCCAGCCCATCTGGATCTTCATGAGCACACTCACTAAGTCAATCTTTGTAAGAGTGCTATTGTTACAAGCTTCAGTGTGGATAGGGTCCACTGCTCCTAGAACAGGTTGGAGTATGCCATTTAACAGGAGCCAAGTGAGGCTCATGTCAATCACTGTGCGTGGATCAAATGCGACATACGTGACAATGCAGGAGTTGGAAAGACTCATAAAAGGCAATAATCGGGGCTGAGACATCTTGAAGGGAACACCACGGATGGAAAGCCAGAAGCTGAAGTCAGATTGTCACCAAAGTTCATGGCACATGATTGATATATATATATATATATATATATATATATATATATATATATATATATATATATATATATATATATATATATATATATAAGATTAGAATATTATTTTACTTACTGATGTAAGTGAAATTATCAATTATAGGATATGGGACGCAGAGGTGTTTCCAAGGCACCAGGGCCAGGTTCTATACAGGCCAAGACCTACTAACACGTCCTAGTCGTGCGTCCTGGGCAACAGGTCCCTTCGGGGTCCTGGCTAACGTAGTAGCCTCGCTTATTCTTCCGAAGTTGGAGAGTATCTGCCTGCACGGCGAGGAACCACCAGTCTGCACACTCATGCAAACCTCAGGTCCTGTATGACATCACACTGATGTTGGACAACAGGATGCCTTCATCCGACATATAGGACTTCGAGCTGGAGTTCGCAGCCAGCAAACGCAAGCAAGCAGCAATTATAGGATATTAAACTTGTCATTGTTCTGTGCAATGCTTTCGCAGTTCAATGTGTTGTTAGTCAGTGGCTTCAGAATGAGGTGGCTGAAATCGAAAGTCCATATGGTATTGGGCAGTAACTACAACAACAGCCAGCTTAGACCCCTAAACATTAGATAAACGAACCTGGCGAGCTCAACACAGTTCGAAGGACAAGACCTCCAGGAGCCAGATTCCAATCATCAGAAGTAAACAGAAGCTAAACAGGACTGCTGACACTGAGATGTCTCTCAGACACCGATAGACCCGGCACTTGACATCATTCTCGTCTTATTTATAAAAATACAAACCTTAAAACCTTAATGAATAACTGGTTTTCTCCTTGAAAACTGAGAGCATGTAGTCAAATTTCTGCTGGCATGGCAGCTTTGAAACAGTTTCGGCCCTAAGCCTTGGTCGACAACTGGTTTAAGATCAAAGCTCTGAGAGATGGGCAGTTAGAGCATTGCTTTGCTGATCTTGCAGCTTCTGCAGCTTGTCTTGTTCCAGACATATTGGTGTTACTTTTCCTCTGGAGTAAGCTAGGCAGGCCAATAGAGGGATCATGCTGCATGAAAAACACATGGTCTCTACAATTCAGCCCAGACTTTGTGCTATGGAGAGATTATTATGCCTCCTTTTGAAGCACAATGTTAACAAACTATGGTATGTCAAGATGGCAAGGTGCCAGTATTTAAAAAAAGACAAAGAAAAATTGACCATATTAAACATACAGTGGCTTGGAAAGGACAGTGATGGAAGACATGGTTCCTGGAAGGAAAGGCTTGGGTTGACCAGCACAAAGATTGACACCCTGAGCATGAGGGTGTAGGAGATGGAGAAATGTGTCAGTGGGTCATAATGAGAGCAACATTCTGTCAATGACCTGCAACATGATGATGATAAAAAAACATGAGGTGTAAAGAGACAGCAATACAGAAAACACTAGCAGTTATGATTCTGAAGGGCTATCGCTTCACATCCGTACCATATCTGCCTGGGAATGACATGTTACATAAAGTATAAATCAACAACTCCAACCTTTTGCCTGCCACAGCTCCATCATTTTTGCCCATGGGCTCATCCAGCTCCACACCAGCCCAAACTCCCTTAGCAAAGTCTGTCTCACCAATGTAACGAAGAACTCCAGACTTGGAGCCACTCACTAGAACCTGAGAAGATTCATACAAACAAGTTCAGGCATTTCTGCCAGCAAACATAATATCACCTCAATTTCACATTCTTCAACAATGCTAAACAAATCAAAGACACCACCAATCTCTATACATACAATTGCAATGTATTTGAACACCATCTTGTAAATTATATTACCAAGCCCTATGCAACTTATTTTAACACTATCTCAGTACAGATTATATCAATCAATCAATCATGTGCCATGCCGGAAAGCGTGGGCGGTCATGACTCGCCATTTCACTCGATCACCAGTGTCGTGGATCAGCTCAGTGTTCCTGTCTCGTTCATGCCATGTGGCCAAGCCATCCAGGTATTTTCCTCTCGGTCCGCCTCTTGGTCTGTTCCCTTCGATCTTGCCAGTTGTCATCAAGTTCTCCAATCCATTTCTTCTCATAACATGTCAAAAAAATTTTGACTGTCTACATCTAATTTCTCTAATCAGTTTACGATGTTCATTTGTCTCCTGTAGTACTTGGTCATTGGTTTTTCTGTCTGTCTATGATATTCTTTGCATTTTCCTTAGAAACCACATTTCTGCAGCCATCAGATGTTTTTCAGCTTGACTGCCCATTGTCCAAGTTTCACATCCATTCAAAAGAACAGGCTCTATGTATCCCCTCAACACTCTTTTTCTCGTTTCAATTGACATCTTTATACAGGTCAGTATGTTTTTCATCTTGCTAAAGGCTACTTTCGCCATGGCGATTCTTGTTCTAATCTCTTCAAGGCATCTCCCATCAGATGTTATGACTGTTCCAAGATAATTGTACCGATTCACTTGTTGAAGAATATTTCCATTTACTTGTATTTTACATTGTTGCACTTCTTCCTTCCTAGTGACGACCATAACCTGAGTCTTTTTACAATTTAATTCTAACCCCAGCTGCTCACTGTGTACAACAACCGCATCTACTAATTGTTGCAGGTCCTGCGCATTGTCTGCAATCAATACTGTATCATCTGCATATCTAATGTTATTGATGTTTCGTCCTCCAATGCTGATTCCATTTATATCCTCTACATTACTGAAAATATTTTCACTGTATAGGGAAAAAAGATCTGGAGACATCACACATCCCTGCCTAACACCTCTCTTAATTGGCTGATACTGTCCCACTTCATTATCAATCCTTATTGCAGCTTGTTGTTTCCAATATATGTTCTTCATAAGTCTAATGCCTTTCCCATCAATTTGTAGATCTGCAAGCATATCCACCATGTTGACATGTCTAACTCTATCAAAAGCCTTTGTATAGTCAATAAAGCAAAGATGTATATCCTTGTTTACTTCTATAGCACGTTCAATAACTGTTCGCAGCATATACACAGCATTTACTGTACCCTTTCCTTCTACAAACCCACATTGTTCTTCCCCTATTTCAGGTTGTATCTTCTTCCTCACTCTTTGCATGATAATTCTTAGCAAAATCTTTGTGATGTGACTCATTATTCTAATTGTTCTATGTTGATCACATTCCAAGGTTCCTGATTTCTTTCGGATTGCAATAAATACAGAGTTACATAATTCAGGAGGTATATCTCCAGTATCATATAATGTGTTCAGCAGTCTGGTGACTTGCTCTAGTCCAAATTCTTCTAAGGCTTTAATCATTTCTGTTGTGATGTTATCTGCACCGGGGGCCTTGCCAGCTTTCATATGCTTAAGAACATTTCGAACCTCCATCTCCAAAATTGGTGGTCCTTCATTATATGCCCCCTTTAAAATAAATAATAATAATTTCAAAGGACAACTAGTATAATAAACATTCTCCTAACTGTGGTATGGTGGTATGACTCATCTATCTTTGCTAATAATAACTGCCATGTTAAAAATTAGTTTTAGTGAGTCATGTATTATTGATTATTGCATATTTTCCATGCATTTTTAAAGCACATATTGATTTTTAATGTAGTTTTTTGTCTAAGATTAGCTTCATAAGTGATGTATGAATGAAATAATGTATCAGAGCAGAGAGATGACAAGGGCAGAATGTCAGACAGTCCCGCTTGCCCAATTCTCAAACCCTTTGAAAATAAAGTTTGTTAATTTATTCATTTAACCTGTTTTACATGTCAAACTACTCTTGATTTACTTGCTTCCTGATTTGTAAGAATCAGCAGGAGATGACCAGAGAATCTGGTTGACACTCAGTCCATCAAGGAAAGACACATAATCAGATCACAGCTGGTACCTTAGTAGTGGGGCTCTTCGCTGACTGTCAGTTGAGGATGTAGTGTGTATGGGAATGTCCTGATTTCTGAGATGTCAGTTCATGACTCAGCCCAACTTCTACAAATCAACATCGAGCACTCTAAACAAACCGACAGAAGCTCCGTCACCCTAGGCAGATGTTGTAAGGTGTAGATGCTGATTGCTCCGGTTACACAATGGTTGTAGACAAGTCAGATTCATCCCCTTATAATCCCCTGCCTGCTGGAACTACACTGAAATCCAGACACATGCATCCTTAAATATGTTGTTACATCTGTTACTGTGTCTTCTATTAGCAGCCATGGACAGACAGTCTTCACAGTGTCCTCCATGTCCCTCGTGACTTGTTTCAAATACTGGTGCTCTTGAAGCCAACAGTTCTACTCATTCATGGCTCCACATCCCAGCAGGACCAGGACAGTATATCCACGTAAGTCTTTGCTACCAAAAAATGTCCATGTTTGACTCACTCATGCCACATCTTTTCATTTTGAACTCTATGCAAATACAGATTTAGATTTGCAACATTTATATCAAGAAGTGAGTAAACAATGTTGGAAATGGATAAGGTGCACAATGAGAACACCTGGTAATAGCCTAACTATAATATCCTTTCTCTGGAATCCACAAGGCAAAAGAGAAATCCACAGACCTGAAAAGAATTAGAGACGGAATCATAATACTGGAAAGACATGGAACAAACTAGCAGATACAGACAATGACAGGAGTGTTTGCTCTGAGAAGGTTGAGGGTCTATGTTCCTTTGTGAGTGACAGGCAGGAGAAGAAGAGAACACATAATCTTCCTTGACCATGAACCTTCTATGATCGAAGCCTTGCTTACAATGAGCACATAGACCAGGTGATAACAAAGGCCAAGCGGGGTTTGGCTGTGATGCGGGTGATGGCGGCAGCAAACTGTGAGCAGCGCCATCTATGTCTTCTGTACGAGGGGCTGGTCATGTCTGTTTTTGAGTATGCAATGGCAATCCTGACTCTCAGCCGTAAGCAGATAGAAAGGATGGAAAGGATACAGAATGAAGCTATGCGCATTATTCTTGGATGTACAAGAGATACAGCATGCAGGGCGATGCGCTAACTTCTTGATTTTCCAACCATTGAAGAGAGAATACAAGTTTGCAGGGCACGCGCCTACCTCAGAGTTAACGCAAACACAAAATATCCACTGCATAGTGAAATTATGAAGGTGAAGAGCAGCAGGTTAAATAGAGGACGGTTGTGGATGGGTGAAGCCGAAGACATTCTTCAACATGTGTGTTCACTTGAGGACTTAGAACCTGGAGAGGAGTGGGTACAAGTGCCAACAGATTTCTGCACATCCTTTTCAGTTTGCATCCAACCAGATAGGAAATGCAGACAAGAAAATCCGGCTACTGTGGAGGCTGAAGTACAAGCGTTGATTTTCGAGAATTCGCTAGACGGTGATGCTGTCATCTACACAGATGGGTCGGTCGTCCGACATGTGAGAAGCTCATGGGCCTTTACGGCTCGGGCCGGAGGGAGAATTGTGAAGGACTCTGGTGCTTTCACTGTAATCACAAATAGCCTGACTATGGAAGTCATGGCAGTAAGTAAAGCAATAACATGGCTCGAGACACAGACATTCACTAGGGCATGTTTCCTTAGCGACTCAATGAACATGATCAAGAGGATAGAGGAGGGGTCGATCCGAAGAGAATGGTTGCTGCCTCTGAAGTGGTCTCAGCTGGCAAAGATTAGTTTCATCTTCGTGCCAGGGCATGCGGGAGTACAAGGAAATGAGCGGGCTGACAAGCTCGTAGGTGAGGCTACGGTGGAGGGTGGACGCGCCATGGACCAGGCTGACATTCTGAATGCTCTACGAGAAGTAAGACTTTTGTGTGAACCAAGTGATGACTGTGAATCTACAACCATGGCCAGACTGCGAGAACAGCAAATTAAAAGAGGGGTGGCCAAACAAGAACACTACGCAGGAAGCCAAAGAAGATTGATAAACCAACACAGAACTGGTGTCATTAGCCGCTACACGCTGCGGGATTTGCTGAGGAGGGGATCCGAGCACTTATGGACTGAATGGTTCGATGTGCAATGAGGATGATCTTTTGACTAACTAACTAACTTCTATGTAAATGACAGCATCATCCGCTAAAGAATTCTCGAAGATCAGAGCCTGTACTTCTGCCTCCACAGCAGCTGGATTTTGTTGTCTGCATTTCCTGTCTAGTTGGATGAACACTGAAAAGAATGTATAGAACTCTGTTGGCACTTGCACCCACTCCTCGTCAGGTTCTAAGTCCTCAAGTGAACACACCTGCTGAAGAATGTCTTTGGCTTGACCTATCCATGACTTCCCTCTGTTTAACCTGCTGCCATTTACTTTCTTAATCTCGCTATGCAGTGAATGTTGTGTGTTCGCGTTGACTCTGAGACAGCCACATGCTTGGCACATTTGTATTCTGTCCCTCATGGTTGGAAAACCAAGAAGGTAGCGCATCGCCCTACATGCTGTATCTCTTTACGTCCAAGAATGATGAGCATGGCTTCGTTCTGTATCATTTCTATCCTTTCTATCTGCTTACGGCTGAGAGTCAGGATCGCCATTGCATACTCCAGAACAGAAAGGACCAGCCCCTCATAAAGAAGACATAGATGGCGCTGCTCAGAGTTTTCCACCGCCATCACCCGCATCGCAGCCAAACACTGCTTGGCCGTTGTTATCACCTGGTCTATGTGCTCAATATAAGCAAGGCTTCGATCACATCGTATCCCCAGGTAATTCATCGCCTGCGTTCTTTCCACCGTCTCTGAACCCAGATTTACAGTTGGCGTTGGGGTGTTAACAATATGGTTATTTAAAGAGAACCATGTCACTGTTGCCTTTGTTGGGTTGACCATTGCCCCAGCTTCAACACACCAAGTGCTTATGCGGTTGAGTTCGGTTTGTAGTTCTAGAGCAACCTGATCTCTGTCCTTACCCTGACATTACGCTAAAATATCATCTGCATACGGCAGTGTCCTCCCCGGTCCTATGATTTGCTGGCAGTGATTCTCACAGTGTAGCTGTAGAACCTTCTACAATTCTCCTAAAGTGATGTCTCACATTGTGACAATAGATGAGTTTTCTACAGACCTTGAGTCTTTGACAGTTCTCTCAATCTGACATCAAGTACTTTGTCAATTGGCATGTGTGTTCATGCTTCTCCAAAAGACTGTACCAATTCTTGAGCTAACATGTTTCTATGCCATAATGAAAGACTGTCAAGGATCCTGTCTTCCTCTATCTCTCATTTTCCACCTGTTACATTGTGTAGATTACCAGCCCAGAATTCAAGAAGATAAAACCACCTTACATAAAAAGCACACCACAAACCACCACATCCACACTACCTATGATTATCTCTTCTACTTACCCTGTCCCTGATCCTGACCCCACCCGGTAACCCACAAACCACCACTTCCACACTACATACGATTATCTCTTCTACTTACCCTGTCCCCAACCCCACAAACCATCACTTCCACACTACCTATGATTATTTCTTCTACTTACCGTCTCTGACCCTGACCCCACCCGGTAATCCACAAATCACCACTTCCACACTACCTACGATGATCTCTTCTACTTACCCTGTCCTGACCCCACCCGGTAACCCACAAACCACCACTTCCACACTACATACGATGATCTCTTCTACTTACCCTGTCCCCGACCCTGACCCCACCTGGCATGGTACCAGGTAACCTCAAGGGTGTCACACCGTAACCGCCAACACTTGTGGGTGTGACTCCTGCGGATGATGTTTTATGGAGACTTGAAGATGACGTCGAGAGATTCTTGCTGGAACTCAAACCAAGCCGGGACTACAGAGACAAATAAATTAAAATCTTGAAAGAAATTTTCTGACAATTTGAGGATATCAAATAATTAAAGTGTCTGAGCATGCATTTATAGTTAGTTACAACAGCTCTCACATCATGCCAAGACATGAGTCTTCTGCAGTTCTCCCAAAGAGGTGTCTCACGTCATGACAATGACAGTTCTCCCAAAAAGATGTCTCATGTCATGACAAAGTATTCTACAGCTCTGCTATAGAGGCTGCAGAAAGTTTCTGATCATGCATTCAAAGTTACTTACCAAAGCTCTATGACTATTTCAATGACAGATAGCTGAAACAAAGCTGAATGCATATTACTTTCCAAAAAAGCACAAATTCCAATACGCTAGTTATATAGTCATCATTACCATTAACTATGTGCACGTCGTAGAACAGTTTAATGTGCGTAAACTTTTTCTTCTGGCCGCGGCGTGTGGTTCATACCACACATCAGTCAGTGGGATTTAAATGTTGACTTCTTATCCTTGACTTAGGAACGTAAATTACAAGAACCATAGAAAACAGTAACAATGGTGATAACAAAGAAAAAGGTGACACCAAAGTGTGAAATGGAAATAGAAGGGGAAATTCTTAACCAAGATTTTAAACACCTAGGGGTATTTATAACATTAGACAGAAGCTGCACATCAGAGATTAAAAACAGAATAGGGCAAGCAAAAGCTGCATTTCAGAAAATGAAGAGTATCTTATGCAATAAGTCACTATTACTGAATGTAAGAAAGCGAGTGCTGAAGTGCTAAACAGAACCTGTTTTGCTGTGTGGCTGTGAATCTTGGAATGCAAATGAACAAATTAGGAAGAGCTTGGAAGCAGCAGAGATGTGGTTCCTGAGACGAATTTTGCGAATTCCTTGGACTGCCAGAGTAACTAACAACGATTGTTTGAAAGAGGCTAATGAAACTAGAACACTATATACAATAATAAGAAAGAGACAAACAACTTTCTATGGTCATGTGATGAGAAGAGAGGCACTGGAGAACATTGTGACGACTGGAAAGATCAAAGGAAAGAGAGGCAGAGGCCAACCAAGATGGATTAGGATGGATTAAGACGATAGCATGGAGGAATATCATCAGCAGAAAATGCCAATGAAAGGCAGCCCATTTGAGTTATCAAAAGACAGCATGCAGAATGTGGCAGTACAAAATGACAAAATATGAAGTAACTGCTACTAGGGTACCTGAAATTGATAGTCTGCATTTATCACCTTACTTATTACCTACTAATTCAGCCATTCAAAGTTTTAGAACTTACTGATGGCCTGGACGAGGCGGCAGGTGTGACTCCATTGCTTGTGGCTGCAGAGGCAGTTGTCAGAGATTTTACATCGGAGTGTCTGGGGTCACTACCAGTGCTTTCATGTCCCTGGGAGGCTGCAGGTGACCGCGCCGTGTGTGACAGTTTACTCAGGCGGGAAAACACTCCTCTCTTTGGCTCACACTAAAAAACACAAGAATAAAAAAAAAATATACAAGTATGATTACAATAAAATCAATTAAACAATCTACTTTATAAAATGTTAATACAAAGGGAAGTAAATATTAAGTTATTGACTGTTACAGTGAATCTGAAATTAGTAGTTTATAAAGGTGCCATTCAGTGGCAGTATCACACATCTTTATGATTAGCTTACATAGCACAGTGTGGCCAAGTGGTTTTTGTTGTTGTGTGGAGATGGGTGGGGGGGAAGGACTTGCTGCAAAGGGTATTCATAAGGAGATGTTACCTAACAAATTATTGATGAAGATTGTTGTATGATAGTACAATGTGGTTGTATGTATTCTCCAGTATCAGGTGCTTGCATACAAGTACACATTGCTGCAGAACTTATTTTTAGCTCCGTATACACGTACTATTATATCTGCTGTGTCCTGTCTAAAGGCAGTAATTTGCCCAGTATTTTCCAATAGGTAATATTCATTTGTGCAGTGACTAGGTTGACAAATCCTTCAACTTCTGTCTTAAAACTCCAATCTTAGACCTGAGTAAGTGATCTTGTTCCCTACAGACTGACTGTGGCAGTAAATATTCACGAACGATGCAGGGGTTGAATATGAGTTGACTAGAAAATCACATACTTTTAAAACTGTAGCTTTTAAAGATAGCGACTGGATAAGTGTATCAATTTCTGTGGCGATTACGTTCAGAAATAAAGAAGAAATCAAGTATTTAAAATATCCATTTCTAAATTAGTTTCTGACTTTCTCCTCGTATTCAATATATATTATGTCTGATTATTATTATTATTCTCATTCCCCTCCTGCAAGACAGAAAACATTCACAAACCATTGAGCTAGAGAGTCACAATATAGCAGCAGTATTTGCTACAGCTGTTGTTGTTGTTGCTGTTGTAAACATATAAACAGAGGTTCAAAACAATGTAATCCCTTAGTGAATTTTAGCACAGAAGCCACAAACATTATGTTGCACGATTTATTGCCTAGCATATTTCACTGCATCTCGTCATATGGTATATAACACTGCAGTATGTACCTGATGAGATGCAGTGAAATATGCCAGGCAATAAATCGTGCAACATATTGTTTGAGGCTTCTGTGTTAAAATAAATAGAGGTCTTCTTATTCTTCCTCCTTTCACCTCCCAATGAAGCATGGGCCCCCCAATGAAGCATGGGCCCCCCAATGAAGCATGGGCCCCCCAATGAAGCGTGGGCCCCCAATGAAGCGTGGGCCCCCAATGAAGCGTGGCCCCCCAATGAAGCATGGTCCCCCAATGAAGCATGGGCCCCCAACCAACTCTGGCCAAGCCTTTGTAGACTTATTCATGATTAGCTGGATTGTGCAGGTAAAGCTTTCTAAGGGATGAGACAGCTCCACCTCAAGCGAACAGTGTTACTCATGTGTTCTTTAAGCACAGATGCCACAATATATTGCATGATTTCTTTCCTGGCATATTTTGCTGCATCTCGGCAGGTACTTTCTGCAAAGTCATATATCATATGTATAAATGAATAATCCATCCATCATGTGCGAAGCGTATAAGCGTGGGCGGTCATGATTCACCATTTCACTCGAACACCAGAGTCGTAGATCAGCTCAGTGTTCTTGTCTCTTCCCCCTCGATCTTGCAAGTTGTCACCAAGTTCTCCAATTCAATTCTTCTTATAACATGCCCAAAAGTTTTTGACTGTCTACATCTAATTTCTCTAATCAGTTTAAGATTTTCATCTGTCTCTTGTAGGACATGGTCATTGGTTTTTCTGTCTGTCCATGGTATTCTTTGCATTCTCCTCAGAAACCACATTTCCACAGCCATCGGATGTTTTTCAGCTTGACTGCTCGTTGTCCACGCTTCACATCCATACAAAAGCACAGGGTTTATGTAACACCTCAACACTCTTTTTCTCGTTTCAATTGACATCTTTATACAGGTCAGTATGTTTTTCATCTTGCTAAAGGCTACCTTCGCCATGGTGATTCTTGCTATAATCTCTTCAAGGCATCTCAATCAGATGTTATGACTGTTCAGAGATAATTGTACCGATTCACTTATTTAAAAATATTCCCATTTTCTTGAATTTTACATTGTGATATTTTCTTCTTCCTAGTGATGACCATAATCTGTGTCTTCTTACAATTCAATTATAACCCCCATTGTTCACTGTGTGCAACAATGGCATCTACTAAATGTTGCACATCTTGCTCATTGTCTGCTATCAATACTGTATTAACTGCATATCTAATGTTGTTGATGTTTTGTCTCCCACTGATGATTCCTTTCATATCTGACTAATACTTTGGATGAAATACAAAGTGCAGTCACTGATATTATTAGAATATGGCATATGTTATCCCCAAAGAAGATTCAGCAGGAATTTATGATATATCACTCTGCAGTATGCACCTAACGAGAAGCAGCTGAATGTGTCAGGCAGGAAATCATGCAATATTTTGCTTGGTGTCTTTGTTTAAATTCACTAAGGGGATACAAAATCTGTCTTTCCCACATGGGCCCCACTAACAAATTATGAAATAGAGATCTTGGTCAGTGCAACAGTTAACCTGGTGTATCAGTATCCTTGTAATGTTTACAACAGGGGTTCTTATACTGTGCCATCCATGCCCCCTGAGAGTATGAGAACCTCATTATTTTGGTTAGTTAGTTAGTTGTTAGTCGCGGTTCAAATTTCATGGCAAAGGAACACCCCATAATGCTCTGTTCTTGAACCAGTGAATATCACACAAAAATGCTCATCACTGTCCCTTGTGAAATGTAGAACAAACAGCAGTGCCAACAAACCAACAGCACACACAGGCATACATGCATTTGTTCACTGCCAGAATGCCAACACAACAGCCTGCCACTAAAATACATTTCATCATCAATAGAATAGAAAACCAACAGTTACACATATACATTACTGGATAAGGCAACGCCAGCTAATAGCAGCGTGCGGTAGCTGATCAGTGGCGACATGGGACATTTAGTTCATTTAGCAGATGAATATTCAGTCTTGGTACATTACATTTTGGGTAAAATACCAAGTACACAGTCCATGACAAGCCTGGGTATATCATCAAATGATTATACCTCATGTCTGAATACACATCAAATCATTCAGTTCGCTGGATACAATTACTGTAGTTCAGCAACCGCTGCTCACTGTTTTTCTGAACATGCAGTTCACAATAGAAATTGTTGATATATTAGACAGACAAATATGATACAATTCTTATGACTTTCTGTTGGCTGCTCTGCTTCTCATTCTGTCATACAAATTTATCCTTTCTATTTTGCACAACCACTAATGAACCCTTTACAGGGCAGACGTTTGTAAGTTGTTTTTTTTAGCTCTGAACGGGGAAGATTTTTCAGGTTCTGTAAAATTTTGGTTACGTTAGTGAAAACATCACAATGAAGGTGTTAGTCAACAGACTTTAGTGAAATAAAAAACAAAATGAAGTAAAATGCATGCAGATTATTTTACTCACGTGAATAAGTATGTTGAATGTTGCTGGTAATCCACACATGAACACAAATATTTACAAAATGCAACAAATTGTTTCTGATTGTCAGTCATTTATACAGCAATTTACAAACACATTTTCAGAATCAGATTCACTTTCTTTAACCCTTTACCGGGCAAATCGTCCATTTACGCCCGGACCCCAGTATGGGCAGACCGTCTGAAACCGCCCGTTACTATTATGCATTGTAAAAACACGATCTCTCGGCTTTCCGATACTTCCGGCGGCTACTTTTGCTTTCGCCGATAGCTTGACAATGTGGCCGCCATTTGTAAGCACCTACTATGAATTTGAACAGATGTTTTTGATAGTTTTTGGGGTTTTACACTTAGTTTTTCAAAGTGGATTTTGGTGATTTTTCAAGTGATAGCCGAGATTTCGCTAGGTTTAATTTAAGTGACATTAAAGGGCACGAAGTTGACTATTAATTGCAGCTACATATCAGTGAAAAGTGTTACTTTGCATTAGCAGTCTGAGTCAGACTTTAAAGAAAGTGATTGATTCTGAAAATGTGTTTGTAAATTGCTGTATAGATGACTGAAAATCACAAACAATATGCTGTATTTCGTAAATATTTTTGTTCATATATGGATTACCAACAACAATCACGTGAGTAACATATTCTGCATGCTTTTCCCTTCATTGTGTTGTTTATTTAACTAAAATCAGTTGACTAACACCTTATTTGTGATGTTTTTACTAACGCAACCCGCAATTTTACCGAACCTGAAAAAATCTTGTCCCTTCAGGGCTAAAAAACGAACAAGCATATGCCTGGTAAAGGGTTAAAGTACGATTCACGACTGCTAACGCTGATCACTGATATCTTGCTCCGATTAACAGTCAACTTCGTGCCCTTCAATATCACTTAAATTGAACCCAGCTATCACTTGAAGAATCGTCGAAATCCATTTTGAAATACACAGCGTAAAACCCCCAAAAACTATTTTAAAAATCTGTTCAAATTCAAAGTACACGCTTGCAAATTGCGGCCACGTTGTCAAGCTATCGGTGAATCTGAAAGTAGACAATCGGAAGTCTTGGAAAGCCGCGAGATTGCATTTTTATAATGCTTAGTAGTCAAGGATTCTTTCGGACGTTTTGCCTGTTCCAGGGTAAAAATATTTTGGGATGTTTTGCCCGGTAAAAGGTTAATGAATGTTTGTAGATTGTTTATAACTGCTTTAGTTTTTCTCCAAGTTTCTCATCCACCCAGTAGCACTGATTAAATGGTGGAGTTAAATATGATAACCTCTGCTTCAAGCATTCCATATACAATATAGAAATAAATTATTGACACTTTTCAAAGTCATGTTGGTACTTAGGACTGGTAAACAGATGGAAAACCAACAGGCAGATTACCTGGACAAATGTTTTAAAAAGCAGACAGATGTAAACAAAGTGACAGAAAACCAACAGGTGTTTCATCTAGTCAAATGTTTTTTGTTTTTTTAAAGATGTAAACAAAGACACAGAAAACCAAGAGATGTATTACCAAGACAAATATTTTTTAAAAAAATGCAAACAAAGAGATAGAAATTTTTTTTTAAAAAACATATGCAAACAAAGAGACAGATAATTTTAAAAAAAAACATATGCAAACAAAGAGACAGAAAACCAACAGGTGCATTACCTAGACAAATGTTTTAAAAACAACAGATGTAAACAAAGACACAGAAAACCAACAATTATATTACCTGGACAAATGTTTAAGAAAAAAAAAACAGATGTAAACAGTAAACAGACAGACAGAAAACCAACAGGTGACTTACCTGGAAATACCGAATTCCCATCACACTGCCATCATTTTTACCTATGGGCTCATCCAGGACGATGCCGGCCCAATCACCTGGAGCAAAGTCAGCTTCTCCTATAAAAGCAATGACACCTGGCTTGGTGTCATTCACCCAAACCCTGTCACCAATCTTAAAGTCATCTGTACTGATCCCGTCCTCCTGGGATTCTGGGCCTGCAATAACATATAGATATAAATATGAACTGGCTTGTAAACAGCATTGTGTTGTTGAAACTAAAATACTATGGCCACATCAAACTGCACAGTGATTAGAAAGAGAATCAACATTCTAGAAAGACGATCAACATTTAGACAGATAATCAACATTTAGAAAGACAATCAACATGTAGACAGATAACCAACATTTAAAAAGATAATCAACATTTAAGCAGACAATCAACATTCTAGAAAGACAATCAACATTCTAGAAAGACAATTAACATTCTAGAAAGGCAATCAACATTCTAGAAAGGCAATCAACATTCTAGAAAGGCAATCAAACATGAAGAAATTTAAAACATCACAAACTCTAAATATCTTGTAACAGTAATCAAGGACAATAGGGCTGTTCATAAAAACACTCAGTGGCAGTATCACCCATCTTTATGTCTAGCTTATGTGGCAAACTACTAAACATAACATGCACACATGCAGAGAAGATAAATGGGACCAGGCTCTAATGTACACAGGAAGAACAGGGAGGTTTGATGGTTGTTTTATTTATTTATCTTTTGGGGCTGGGTGTAAGGACTTTCTGCAACAGGTATTCAAAAGGAGATGTTACCTAATAAATTGTTGATGACGATGGTTGTCCGACTCTGCAATGGTGTATGTAGTATGAATTGTGCAGTATGAGGTGCTTGCAATGTATACATTGCTGTGAAACTAATCTTTAACTTTTTATACATGTGACTATTATGTCCGCTGGGTCCAGTCCACCAACCTTCGTCACAAACCCCCAGGCACTTCTTTCACAGAGCCATCCATGTAGTCAATTACTTCACCTGGTTGTGAATTGTCCTCCCATTCAGTGCAGCCTGCCAGCCAATCCCTGCATTCCCACCCTGCATTCCCGCCAACCCCTGCATTCCCAATTGGTCTATAAAAATATGGGACTACCACCATAAACTCAATACACCTCATGGTGTGTACACAGGTCATTTACCAATTTAGCGTTACAGTGCCATTACACATGCTAGAACTACCTTTCACCAGAGCCAGGCTGAAGGAGGAATGTTCTGTAAACACTTCAGACTCTAAACTTAGACCAATATTTTCAACTCAGGAATGTCAGATTAATGTTCCTGGCAAGCTGACACCTGGCAACCTGTATAAATGTATTTCCTCTCAGCACAGTCTGTTCTTTAACCTACATTTTTTCCTTCTGTGTGTGTAACTATAAGGAAGTTCAGTGAACTATAAATAATTGACCTGGAAGGGTTAGCCAAATGGCACAGGAGTAAAGCAACAATGTTTAAGTTACTTGACAGCTTGTTGTGCATACTACTGGTCTGGTGGTCCTGTGTTCCAATCCCCATCAAGGCAAGAATTTGTTTAACAGCTGGACTGCCAGGTCAGCCCAGCCTAACATGCGTACTAGGAAATGTTGTGGGAAGTAAAGGCAGCCAGTGAGCTGATTGGTCTATACATGGGGGATCCACCATATACAGTGAGCTGATTGGTCTATACAAACATGGGGAACCACAATATACAGTGAGCTGATTGGTCTATACAAACATGGGGAACCACAATATACAGTGAGCTGATTGGTCTATACATGGGGGAACCACCATATACAGTGAGCTGATTGGTCTATACATGGGGGAACCACCATATACAGTGAGCTGATTGATCTGTACAAACATGGGGGAACCACCATATACAGTGAGCTGATTGGTCTCTACAAACATAGGGGAACCACCATATACAGTGAGCTGATTGGTATATACATGGGGGAACCACCATATACAGTGAGCTGATTGGTATATACAAACATAGGGGAACCACCATATACAGTGAGCTGATTGGTATATACAAACATAGGGGAACCACCATATACAGTGAGCTGATTGGTCTATACATGGGGGAACCACCATATACAGTGAGCTGATTGGTATATACAAACATAGGGGAACCACCATATACAGTGAGCTGATTGGTCTATACATGGGGGAACCACCATATTCAGTGAGCTGATTGGTCTATACATGGAGGAACCACCATATATAGTGAGCTGATTGGTCTATACAAATATGGGGGAACCACCATATACAGTGAGCTGATTGGTCTATACATGGGGGAACCACCATATACAGTGAGCTGATTGGTCTATACATGGGGGAACCACCATATACAATGAGCTGATTGGTCTATACATGGGGGAACCACCATATACAGTGAGCTGATTGGTCTATACATGGGGGAACCACCATATACAGTGAGCTGATTGGTCTATACATGGGGGAACCACCATATACAGTGAGCTGATTGGTCTATACATGGGGGAACCACAATATACAGTGAGCTGATTGGTCTATACATGGGGGAACCACCATATACAGTGAGCTGATTGGTCTATACAAACATGGGGGAACCACCATATACAGTGAGCTAATTGGTCTATACAAACATGGGGAACCACCATATACAGTCAGCTGATTGGTCTATACATGGGGGAACCACCATATACAGTGAGCTAATTAGTCTATACAAACATGGGGAACCACCATATACAATGAGCTGATTGGTCTATACATGGGGGAACCACCATATACAGTCAGCTGATTGGTCTATACATGGGGGAACCACCATATACAGTCAGCTGATTGGTCTATACATGGGGGAACCACCATATACAGTCAGCTGATTGGTCTATACATGGGGGAACCACCATATACAGTCAGCTGATTGGTCTATACAAACATGGGGGAACCACCACATACCCAACATGCCTGGATATGTGGGAAAGGATAGTGTTCTGTTGTACGTCATGGTGGGGATATGATGTTATGAAACTCATTTCATCTGAAATTAGATGTTTAAGACAAGCTGCCAGCAGCTCCTTCTGCTTGAATTAGTTCTATTGGTATATTGTCACAGCCTGAAGACTTTCCTGTTTTCATTCTGATTCTTCTTCTTTTGTTCATTCATAGCGTGTTTGATTGCTGTGGTGTGCCTCCTATGAGATCTTATGCTCAAATGATTGGTTTAGTTAATCATTGGCACCTTTCCGTCTTGACAGACGATAGTTTGGTACATTGTGCTTCAAAAAGGCTTAATAACTACGATCCATGGCGGTGGCGAGTGTGGCTGGTAAGGCCAATTCTTGCTGCAAATGTTTGCCCACAGTAGGTGCATGTGAAAACATGGTCACTTCCACCATTTTGCACCATCTTACGTCTCTCACGCTCTGTGTGTGCTTTATCTGCAATCATTTTCTCCTTTGTCTTTATTCCATTTCTGATAGTTGCCCTCCATGCAACATGTTCAGCGGCGACGTGTTCCCAATGTGCATTATCAATGCCTGTATCAATCATGTCCCGCTTACACACATCTTTGTATCGTAGTAGAGGCCGACCCTGAGATCTCTTACCCATCTGTAATTCACCAAAAAAGATATCCTTTGGTATTCTACCATCATCCATCCTCCTAAGATGTCCTATCCATCTAAGTCTACGAAGACTGAGCATGGAATACACCGTCACACAACCTGATCTTTCCAATACTTCAGTATTTGTGATTTTGTCTTGCCACTTAATACCAAGTATTCTTCGCAGACACCGCATATGAAAGCTGTTTAAACGTTTCTCTTGGCGTGAGTAAGTTGTCCAGGTTTCACTGCCATAAAGAAGAGTACTAAGGACACAGGCTTGGTAGACGAGGACTTTTGTTTTGGCAGTAAGCTTCCTGTTCTCCCAGACTCTTTTTGCTAACATGTTCATTGTTGTTGCTGCCTTGCCAATCCTGATGTTGATTTCCTGATCGAGGGATAATTTGCTATTTACCTCTGATCCTAGATATGTAAAATGGTCTACTATTTCCAGTTCGGCGTCGTCAATAAAGATTGATGGTACACCATGTGCACCTTGTGACATAATCTGTGTCTTCTTTTTGTTAATTGTTAAACCAAATTCAGAACAAGCATTGGAGAATGCAGATAGTAGATGTTGTAATTCTTCCGCAGAGTGGGTCGTAATCGCAGCATCATCCGCAAAAAGCAACTCTCTGATTAGTACCCTGCTAATTTTGGTCTTGGCCTTCAATCTCTGAGCATTATAGAGGCCACCATCTGAGCGTGAGTGAATGTATATACCGTCATCCTGATCACGAAAAGCATATTTCAGTAGAAGTGAAAATATATTCCAAAGAGGGTGGGAGCTAGTACACAACCTTGCTTAACTCCACTCTTGATTTCAAACTCTTCTGAAGTTGAGCCATCAAACTTGATTATACCCTTCATGCCTGTGTGGAACGATTCCACAATGGACAGAAGAGTTGGTGGGCAGCCAATCTTCTTTAGTGCTTTGAACAGACCCTCACGACTGACTAAATCGAATGCCTTTGTGAGGTCAATGAAGGCAATAAACAGTGGCTGATTTTGTTCCCGGCATTTTTCTTGCATCTGTCGCAATGAGAATATCATATCAATGGTAGACCAGTTCTGACGGAAGCCGCACTGTGATTCGGGGTAGACTTGATCTCCCAGGACTTGAAGTCTGTGCAGGACAATTCTGGCAAATACTTTCCCAACAATACACAGAAGTGAGATACCCCTATAGTTGTTACAGTCGCTCCGATCTCCCTTGTTCTTGTACAGCGTTATGATGTTTGAATCTTTGAATCTTCTTTAGTTAATAACACTGGTGAAAGGGCAGAATAAAATGTGGCAAGATCAAAATGCCATCATCATCATGTGCCTTGCCGATAAGCGTGGGCAATCATGTTTGACCATCTCTCACGATCACAAATTTGTGGATCAGCTCTTGTGTTTTTGTCTTTATTATACAATGTGGCCTAGCTTGGTACCAGCCCTATATTTAAAAAAAAAAACAATAGCTGGCAGTCAAGGGGTAATGTGATCAACATCATAAGGCTAACTTTGCTCCCAAGACATATTATGCTGGCTGGTCTCCCTGGCCTAGGGGTTAAACGACTTTCTCTGTACTCCCGTTTATCCACATAGGGTAATGCAGCATGCAAGAATTGGAAGCGGTTCTTGCTGCATTGGTAACTTATGGGATAAGTGAGCTGGCCACTCAGAAAGCAGTGGCAAACTACTGAGCGTAATCTTGCTAAGAAATCAATGACAGTGGTAAAATGCTAGTGTTGACAGCGATGTCCTGTAAAGGATATGCAAAAAAAAAAAAAAAAAATTATGCTGGGTTGTAATGGAAAACCAGGGCATTTTTACTATCTGCCTTTTTATGAATTCAAACTGCCGTGGGCCTGTAGCTTTAAGAGCAGATGAAACACAAGCTCCTGTACCTTGATTCCTGGACATTTCAGCGGCATAGTGTTCAGCATGCTGAAGGCAGACCCCAGCTCCCCGGGCGGACTTGGCTAGAGCACCTTGTTAGCAAGATACAACAACACGGCCACATCAATAGCAAATCAGGCAGCTGTCAAACTACAACAATGCATGCTCCAACACAAAATTACAACAACACCACAACATGATCTAGGCATTTGGTGTATGAGGACAAATATTACAAAATGATGACCTGTAACTGAAGAACGATTTTACATGCTTTAAGGTGCATTGGGCACATAACATAGTCGATTTTAAAAAAAAGTCGCTTAAAAGTCGACAGGGTCGACTTCATCGCACTGGGTTTTATCCCATATGGCTCGGTCTCTTTCCGCAGCGCGGAAAGCGTCGCACAAAGCACAAACTCCTTAGCTTTTTTAGCGACGACCCACAAGAGACTCCGAAACATTTAACTCGTAAACTGAAAGGCGCGGCCCAGAATCGAACCCACAACCTTCGGAGCACGAGTCAAACGGCTTGACCACTTCGCCACAGAGACTCCCTATCACATATCACATGGTGCTAGACACAAATCTGTATATGCCAATCGACACTACGCTGGGTGATGTGGTCTGTTTCGTATTGGTCACCTTTACTTGCCAAGACATTTCCTGATTTGTATATCTATACTGTATCATCTGTATATCTATACTGTATCATCTGTATATCTATACTGTATAGCTATACACAGCTCAGAATTATGAGGTAAGTAGGAACATTTTTTCCAATTTTTATTTTCCCTTCATTGCTTTAATTTTTTCATCTTTTTATTCTTCTCATTCTGGCGTCACGTCTTAATGTAGATACAGGAAATCTCCGTGACTATATGTTGTGTTTTGTGTTTGTGTTTGTTTGCTGATGAAGGCTAATCGCAGCAACGACCTGTATGTGTTGTAATTCTGTTATGTAAAGCTGCACTATGTGTGTCATTTTATATTGTTTACTGTATCATCTGCATATTTTATACTGTATCATCTGTATATCTATACTGTATCATCTGAATATCTATACTGTATCATCAACATATCTATTCCATATCATCTGAATATCTATACTGTATCATCAACATATCTATTCCATATCATCTGTATAACTATACTGTTTCATCTGTATATCTATACTGTATCATATGTATATCTATACTGTTTCATCTGTATATCTATACTGTTTCATCTGTATATCTATACTGTATCATCTGTATATGTATGCTGTTTCATCTGTATATCTATACTGTTTCATTGGTATATCTATACAGTATCATCTGTATATCTATACTGTTTCATCTGTATATCTATACTGTATCATCTGTATATCTATACTGTATCATCTGTATATCTATACTGTATCATCTGCATATTTTATACTGTATCATCTGTATATCTATACTGTTTCATCTGCATATTTTATACTGTATCATCTGTATATCTATACTGTATCATCAACATTTCTATTCCATATCATCTGTATATCTATACTGTTTCATCTGTATATCTATACTTATCATCAACATATCTATTCCATATCATCTGTATATCTATACTGTTTCATCTGTATATCTATACTGTATCATCTGCGTAACTATACCATATCATCTGCATATTTTATACTGTATCATCTGAATATCTATACTGTATCATCTGCATAACTATTCCGTATCATCTGTATATCTATACTGTTTCATCTGCAAATTTATACTGCATCATCTGTATACCTATACTGTATCATCTGCATATCTATTCCATATCATCTGCATATCATATGCTATTAATGGAATATCTTATGCTGTTGATGGTATATCTTGTGCTGTTGATAGTGCATCTTATGCTGCTGATGGTATGTCTACAGAAGGTGATTCCTTTCATATCTTCTAAATTTCTCATATTTTCACTATATATGTGGGGAAAAGTCTGGAGATATTACACATCCCTGTCACAATTCTCTTGACTGGTAGTGACCTACTTCATGACCAAATTTGTATGGCAGTATGTTGTTTCCAAGTTTGTTTGTTTTTTTCTATCAGTTTGTAGATCTCCCAGCATTGTCAACATGTCAACGTCCTACTCTATAGAAAGCCAGTATGCAGTTAACGAAGTAAAAATGGGGTCTTTGTTTCTCTCTAGTGAAGACGCTATTAATTTTCTCAGCAAATAGAGAGAACTGCATTTGTTGAACATTTGCCTTCCATAAACCCACATTGTCCGACCCCTGTTTCTAGTTGTATTTACTACACAAAACACACAAAAAGCATACAAAATAACAAAAGCAAGCAGGCAGAAGAAAATTAGATGCAAATATGTGCAGATTGCTTATTGTAATGCACAAGTCACGATTTAGCTATGTCAAAATATGTTAATTTCAAACGAATGAAAAGCGCCCATCTGCCTCAACATTGGGGGAATCCAATAAAGATTTCTTCTTTGTGCACCTTCAGATGTCAACCTGACTATACTCAGGATCAAAGAAAAGTTAACTGCGTATCCTTTACAGGACATTGCAGTCAACCTCATTATTTTTTGGCTGTTTGTGAATACTTGGAAAGTTTACATTCAGTATTTTGCCATTGCTTTCTGAATGACCGGCACTCAAACCATTATATGAAAACCAGCATAAGGCAGTCTGCTTCCAAATCGCTCGCAGCTGTGTTTCGAACGTGGTTTGCAGGACTGCGAATTGCGTTCGTAACCCCTTCACCACACAACCGGCATACTTAGGAAAGCAGCAGTCAAATTTAAGGGTCTGATGTGCCTTCAGGCGATAGAAGGGTCATTGACTCTTGTTTAGCACTGTCCACATGGCTGTTAGATATTGCATATTACAACATAAACTTGTATAGTCAACATACCGTACTTTTAAAGTTAGAACACTAGAATTACAGTTGAAACACTGTAGTACTATAGTCCAAAATACTGTATTATTTTTAAAATACAGAAGTATTACAATCAAAATACTGTAGTCAAACTGTCAACTGTCATTTACTGCCAACATAATACCTTGCAGTGTATGGCAGGGGTGTCTTGAACCTGAGGAATTAAGGCCGCCTGGCTAGTGCAAGTATTACAGTCAAATTACTGTAGTAAACATTTGAAATACAGTATTATTAGTCAAAATACTGTAGTATTACAGATGAAATACTGTAGTATTACAGTTAAATTACTGTAATATATTACAAACTATATTGCATACCCTAACACCCTAGATTTAAAATTAAACAAGCAGCGCCCATGCATGCACACACAAATACACCCAAATGCACACAAATACACCCAAATGCACACAAATACACCCAAATGCACACAAATACACCCAAATGCACACAAATACACCCAAATGCACACAAATACACCCAAATGCACACAAATACACCCAAATGCACACAAATACACCCAAATGCACACAAATACACCCAAATGCACACAAATACACCCAAATGCACACAAATACACCCAAATGCACACAAATACACCCAAATGCACACAAATACACCCAAATGCACACAAATGCGTGGTTAAGCATAAGAAGGGAAATAATATGTTGGCTGGTTGGATTTCAATTCTCTGGAACAGAAAAATCAATTTAAAAGTTCAATTAATGTAAGCCCTGGTTATCTGAACTTTGAAACAAGCCTGCATCTATCAGAGCCTCCCCTCCTGATCCCAACTCAGTACCAAAATAGCATCTTCAGTGGGACTATGCTACAGAGCTGTCCCTCTCTTCAAGCTCAGGAAGCAAGGGACCCAGTCTATGGGTAGGGTGTATTGCATACGGGTGCTGATTCTGAGGGCACAAAGGTGAGGAACAGTCTATCAACAGAGTTGCTGTATGGAGATGCTGACTGGGAGTCTCCGTGGTGAAGTGGTTAAGCTGCCTGACTGGTGCACCAAAGGGTGTGGGTTCAATTCCGGCACACATCATTCAGTTCACGAGTTAAGTAGACATTTGCCAGTAGTTATCTACAAGGGAACTTTCAGCTTTGGTCAAGCCTACATGAGTTAAGTAGACATTGCCAGTAGTTCTCTACAAGGGAACTTTCAGCTTTGGTCACAGCCTACATGAGTTAAGTAGACATTTGCCAGTAGTTCTCTACAAGGGAACTTTCAGCTTTGGTCACAGCTTACATGAGTTAAGTAGACATTTGCCAGTAGTTCTCTACAAGGGAACTTTCAGCTTTGGTCACAGCCTACATGAGTTAAGTAGACATTTGCCCATAGTTATCTATGAGGACACTTTCAGCTTTGGTCACAGCCTGTATGAGTTAAGTAGACATTTGCCCGTAGTTATCTATGAGGAAACTTCCAGCTTTGGCTACAACCTGTATGAGTTAAGTAGACATTTGCCAGTAGTTATCTGAGGTAACTTCCAGCTTTAGCCACAGCCTACATGAGTTAAGTAGACATTTGCCCCATAGTTATCTACGAGAAGGACACTTTCAGCTTTGACCACAACCTACATGAGTTAAGTAGACATTTGCTGTAGTTACACAACCTACATGAATTAAGTAGACATTTGCTGTAGTTACACAACCTACATGAGTTAAGTAGACATTTGCTGTAGTTACACAACCTACATGAATTAAGTAGACATTTGCTGCAGATACACAAACTACATGAGTTAAGTAGACATTTGATGTAGTTACACAAACTACATGAGTTAAGTAGACATTTGATGTAGTTACACAACCTACATGAGTTAAGTAGACATTTGCTGCAGATACACAAACTACATGAGTTAAGTAGACATTTGATGTAGTTATGTATGAAAAGGACACTTACTTTGAGCTTTGGACATGTGAGTCTGCGCTGCACTTGGCGGCTGCTGATTTGTACTGCTGCCAGAAGCAGGTGTCTGTGGTCGAGCTGTGGGTAGTCCAGTGGGCCGACCAATACGGGAAGGCTGTTTTAAACCAGATGGTCTGGGTAGACTCATTTTTTGAAGTGCCCGGTAATTCAGCAAATTCTATTCAATCTCTGCCACAACACAATTACTGTCAACTCCAAGTTAATTTCTGAACTGCACTTATATTTCCACAGTTAGAGAAGAATTAATTTCTGAATATCAAGTGTCTCCTTGTTGAATTTATGAATATCAAATATGTTGTAGTTGTATTTCAACAATCGTAGAACAATAACAACACTCTTCAGGGAATTTGAAGTTCACACCGCTGATCTTGTAAGTAGGTACATGAATACAAAGCACAGTGTCGGGTGTTCTCATCTGCCAATGGCATGGTTATAACATAATCCTGCAGTTTCTTGTCTAGACCATGGTAATAACAAATAAGAAACTCCTGAAAATAAACAAAGAAGCATTAATGAATTAGTTTTCCAGTTATTGCTAGAAATTCAAAACAATGTATTCTTTTAGTGAATGTAAACACAAAAGACAAACAATATGTTGCACGATTTATTGTATGTTTGTATGTCCACCCCAGAGCCATTCTGGCTGGAAGAAAATAATAAAGTAGTAGTATAACATCTACATGATAAAGTAGTAGTATAACATCTACATGATAAAGTAGCAGTATAACATCTGCATGATAAAGTAGCAGTATAACATCTACATGATAAAGCAGTAGTATAACATCTACATGATAAAGTAGCAGTATAACATCTACATGATAAAGCAGTAGTATAACATCTGCATGATAAAGTGGTAGTATAACATCTACATGATAAAGTAGCAGTATAACATCTACATGATAAAGTAGCAGTATAACATCTACATGATAAAGTGGTAGTATAACGTCTACATGATAAAGTGGTAGTATAACATCTACATGATAAAGTGGTAGTATAACATCTACATGATAAAGTGGTAGTATAACATATACATGATAAAGTGGCAGTATAACATCTGCATGATAAAGTGGTAGTATAACATCTACATGATAAAGTAGCAGTATAACATCTACATGATAAAGTAGCAGTATAACATCTACATGATAAAGTGGTAGTATAACATCTACATGATAAAGTGGTAGTATAACATCTGCATGATAAAGTAGTAGTATACGCGATGACTCGTTGTTCTTAGGGGAGACGCTGTTCAGTGTTTTTCTGTGGATTTCCTATGGAAATTCCTGTGGAATTCGTGTGGATAGTGTTTTTCCTTTGGATTATGTGATGTTATTTCGTGTTCGTTTATTGGAAGTGTTCAAAAGAAGCCACGGAAGGCAGGTGGTGGATGAAATTTTGAGGGCAGCCGACAGATATTTGTTGGTTATGGTCTCGAGTTTCGCGACGGCAAGCAGAGGATCTCTTTCGAGAGACAATGATTGCGGTCATCCGGCCAGTATGGTCACTGCCATAGAGGAAAGCAACGGCAAACTACCTCTTTGAAAGTGCCTAGTTTATTATGATTCGCTTAAAGACTGATCATCGCAAGACAAGGACAGAGACAAAATTAGGAACATGGAACGTTAGGACGTTAAACAACGACGGAAAATTAGAGAACATAACACAAGAAATTCAAAGAGAAAAAATTAATATATTAGGTATGTGCGAAACGAGATGGACAGGAGCAGGCATCAAGATACATAAAGATTTTAAGATTATTTATTCTGGAGGTGAAGATCGACATAGGGGAGTGGCAATAATTTTGGACCGGAAAACATCAACGTCTGTTCAGGGATATTGGGCCGTGTCGGACAGAGTTCTACTAGTTAAATTGAGTGGCAGACCTTTTAACATAAATGTTATTCAGGTATATGCCCCAACAGGAGAGTCCAGTGAAGATAGTGTAGAGGAATTTTATCTGCCTTAAAGAAATGTAAAAATTCAGAAATAAACATCATAATAGGGGACTTCAATGCAAAAGTAGGAAATCAAGGGGATAGATACACAGTAGGAAACTATGGTTTAGGAGAGAGAAATGAAAGAGGATACAGACTAGTAGAGTGGGCAAAAGAACAGGAAATGATTGTAGGAAACACCTGGTTCAAGCAACACCCTAGAAGATTATGGACCTGGAGGAGTCCTGATAGCAGGATTAGAAACCAGATTGACTACATTCTCATTAGCAGAAGATTTAGAAACGCGCTAACAGTAGCAAAAACAGTTCCCAGTGCTGATTGTTATAGTGACCACAGATTACTCACAGGAACATTGAGGATAAAGTTGAAGAAAGTCAAGTATATAACAGGAAACACTAAATATGACTTGTGTACATTGAGTAATGACAAGGAAATACAAAACAAATTCAACATAGAAGTACAAAACAGATTTGAAATATTGTCTGATCTAGAGATCCTATTCCAGGATGTGGATGATCAATGGGAAATGTTAAAGAATTCAATCAATGTGGCTGCAGAAACAACTATTCCAAAATTAAAGAAGGTGGGTCGTAAGAAATGGATGACTGAAGAAATGTTACACTTAATGGAAACAAGAAGACTCAACAAAAATAATCCTGCCAAATATGAAGAAATTCACAGACAAGTCAGAATATTATGTAGGAAGGCAAAAGAATCATGGCTTGAGGAAAAGTGCTTAGAAATTGAAAAACAACACAACAGTCAAAATACCAAATTAGTGCACAAAAGAATTCAGGAACTTACTAATAAAAGAACAAGTACATCAACATGCTGTCTAAAAACTAAAGATGGCAAAATCATAATAGAAAAAGATCAGATTCTACATGTATGGACAGATTATGTGAAAGACCTGTATAATGATAACAGAGAGGAACAGTATGCTATTAGATTTAATAATGAAGGACCAGAAATTTTAAAGATGGAGGTTCAAAATGTTCTTAAGCATATGAAAGCTGGCAAGGCCCCAGGTGCAGATAACATCACAACAGAAATGATTAAAGCTTTAGAAGAATTTGGACTAGAGCAAGTCACTAGACTGCTGAACACATTATATGATACTGGAGATATACCTTCTGAATTATGTAATTCTGTATTTATTGCAATCCCAAAGAAATCAGGAACCTTAGAATGTGATCAACATAGAACAATTAGTATAATGAGTCACATCACAAAGATTTTGTTACGAATTATCATGCAAAGAGTCAGGAAGAAAATACAACCTGAAATAGGGGAAGAACAATGTGGGTTTGTAGAAGGAAAGGGTACAGTAAATGCTGTGTATATGCTGCGAACAGTTATTGAACGTGCTTTAGAAGTAAACAAGGATATACATCTTTGCTTTATTGACTACACAAAGGCTTTTGATAGAGTTAGACATGTCAACATTGTGGATATGCTTGCAGATCTACAAATTGATGGGAAAGACATTAGACTTATAAAAAACATATATTGGAAACAACAAGCTGCCATAAGGATTGATAATGAAGTAGGACAATATCAACCTATTAAGAGAGGTGTTAGGCAGGGATGTGTAATGTCTCCAGATCTTTTTTCCCTATACAGTGAAAATATTTTCAGAAATGTAGAAGACCTAAATGGAATCAGCATTGGAGGACGAAACATAAATAACATTAGATATGCAGATGATACAGTATTGATTGCAGACAATGCACAGGATCTGCAACAATTAGTAGACGCTGTTGTTGTACACAGTGAGCAGCTGGGGTTGGAATTAAATTGTAGGAAGACACAGGTTATGGTCGTCACTAGGAAGAACGAAGTACCACAAGTAAATGGGAATATTCTTCAACAAGTGAATCGGTTCAATTATCTCGGAACAGTCATAACATCTGATGGCAGATGCCTTGAAGAGATTAGAACAAGAATCGCCATTGCAAAAGTAGCCTTTAGCAAGATGAAAAACATTCTGACCAATAAAATGATGTCAATTGAAACAAGAAAAAGAGTGTTGAGGGGATACATAGAGCCTGTTCTTTTGTATGGATGTGAAACTTGGACAATGTGCAGTCAAGCTGAAAAACATCTGATGGCTGCAGAAATGTGGTTTCTGAGGAAAATGCAAAGAAAAACCAATGACCAAGTACTACAAGAGACAAATGAAAATCGTAAATTGATTAGAGAAATTAGACGTAGACAGTCAAAATTTGTTGGACATGTTATGAGAAGAAATGGACTGGAGAACTTACTGACAGCTGGCAAGATCGAAGGGAACAGACCAAGAGGAAGACCGAGAGGAAAATACCTGGATGGCTTGGCCACATGGCATGGACGAGACAGGAACACTGAGCTGATCCACGACTCTGGTTATCGAGTGAAATGGCGAATCATGACCGCCCACGCTTTCCGGCATGGCACATGATTGATTGATAACATCTACATGATAAAGTAGCAGTATAACATCTACATGATAAAGTGGTAGTATAACATCTACACGATAAAGTAGCAGTATAACATCTACATGATAAAGTGGTAGTATAACATCTACATGATAAAGTAGTAGTATAACATCTAAATGATAAAGTAGCAGTATAACATCTACATGATAAAGTGGTAGTATAACATCTACATGATAAAGTGGTAGCATAACATCTACATGATAAAGTGGTAGCATACTAACATCTACAAATTCCTAGGATTGGCACCTGTCTTATTATTAGGTGCATTCATCGGGTGGCAGATGGTGAAGCGGCTTCTAGATATCGAGTTTAGTCTTAAATGAAGAACATGATGAAGAACTATGAAGAACAAGCGGGCATGGACCAACACGAACAGTGGTTAATGAAATAAGGCGAGTAGTTGGCAGGCAGCTATCCTTATAGAAATACCTCAAAAGCTTTGGAGCAATCAAGCTGACTACACACTAAAAAGATTCAGAAGCAGGTCAACAGGAGTAAAACCAGACCAGGAGCAGACTGCCATGGCAGCCATGTACCTACTGTAAGAAAGGTGAGATTAAAACTTAAGATCATGGAGCATGAGTTAGATCTAGTAGTACTTAAAGAAATTGGGGAGAGGCACAAAGTTACTGTGCAGAACAAAGTTACTGTGCAGAAAATGTTACTGTATAGAAAAAGATAAAAAAAAGCAATTTAAAATAAAACTTAAGAGAGCTTTCTATGCTAAACTACAAAGGTTACACCCAACATATAACAGAGAAAAACTACAAGAAATTACAGTCAAAGAGAAATTTGCAGATGAAATAAAATGTAAACTTGAAATTCTACAAAACCCGTTGGAGGAAAGCGTTGATCAAACTTGGTTGAACATCAAGAATACAATTCAATCTACCGCAGAAGAATGTCTCGGTGTGTTAACCACGCATAGAAAGAACAGATGGTTCAATCCAAAATGTGAAGAAGCAGTCATTAGGAAAAAGAATGCCAGACAGCTATGGCTAAATGACATCAACAACATCCAAAAGGAAGAGCAATATAGAAATGAATGTAAAGAGGATACAAAAGTAGTTTGACAGCAGAAGCGAGAATATATGAGTAATATAATCAAAGATATGGAAACTAATCACCAGAAAAACGAATCCAGAAAGTTTTTTAAAGAACTGAAGTCAATGAAACGAGGGCACCAACAAAACACATATGGTTTAAAAGACAAAAAATGGGAATATGATAAATACCAATGAGGAAATGTGCAACACATGGAAAGAATATTTTATTGAATTACTAAATTGTGAAGCTCCAAGTAACACATTCCCACAGGAAGAGGTTCTAACGTGTGAACCACAAATTGAAGAACCTGCATTTGAAGAAATCCTATATGTAATCACACGACTTAAAAACAATAAGGCAACTGGGGCTGATGGAATTGCTGCTGAATTTATAAAGGCGGGTGGCCATGCATTACATCTAAAGCTATACGAACTAATAATAAAAATCTGGAGAACTGAAGAATTACCCCATGACTGGAAAGAGTCATTATTGATACCTATCTTTAAGAAAGGAGACAAGTTCCAGTGTGAAAATTAAAGAGGAATATCACTACTGTCCATAAGCTATAAGATACTATTCGCAGTATTACTAAATAGACTAAAACCATATTCAGAATACATATTAGGTGGGTTTTAGACAAAACAGATCAACAATAGATCAGATATTTATCTTACGACAAATAGCCGAGAAAAATTGGGAATATACAAGAGATCTCCATAACATTTTTGTGGATTTTAAAAAGGCTTATGATAGTGTCCATAGGAATAGTCTATGGAATGCTATGCGGGAATTTGGAATACCAAGGAAGTTAATCAACATGACCAGACTATGCATGGAAGATACTTATAATATAGTAACATATAAAGGCAGGAAATCAGACCCTTTCCAAATAACATCTGGCTTGAAACAGGGTGATGCACTATCGCTGATGCTCTTCAATCTGGCTCTAGAGAAAGTTGTAAGGAGGGTAAAGGAGGAATGTGATATTGGAGGAACATCCAAGCTGCTTGGTTATGCAGATGATATAGATACTATAGGGGAAAATGAACAAAAGACATTGGAAATATTGACTCACTTAAAGGAAAAAGCCCAACAGATGGGGCTGATTATCAACCAAGATAAGACAGAATATATGGTAATTTCAAGAGAAGGAATGGCTAAAAACTCTGGCCACATACAAATAGATAATATGGCCATTAAAAGAACGGAAACATACAAATACCTGGGTACAATCTTCAACTGCTCCAACATCATAAGGGAAGAAATACAAACTAGAATCAATTCTGGAAATAAGATATACTATGCACTACAACATCTACTAAAATCAAAGTCGCTATCTCATAACACCAAGATCACAATATACAAAACACTGATCAGACCAGTTGTGCTGTATGGCTCTGAAATCTGGAGTACAACGAAAGGAGACAAAGCCTTGCTACAAACCTGAGAACAAAATTTTAAGACGCATCTTTGGACCCATTAGGGATACATAAAGTGGAGAGTGGAAAAGAAGAAGCAACAAAGTCATTTATTTTCTGTTTAAGTCCCCGCTAATCACTGGTATCATGAAGGCTAATAGACTGCAATGGCTAGGGCATATAGAAAGAATGGAAGATAAAAGGGAAACAAAACTCGCTTACACTCAGGAAATAAATGACCGTAGACCCTGAGGTAGACCAAGAAGACGGTGGAGAGATAATATACATACAGACCTACAAGCACTTGGAATCAACGACTGGCAAGAGAAGGTCAACCAGAGAGACGAATGGAGACGGATTGTATCTGCAGCAAAGAACCTCAATGGCTTGGAACGCTGAAGAAGAAGAAGAAGAAGAAGAAGAAGAAGAAGAAGAAGAAGAAGAAGAAGAAGAAGAAGAAGAAGAAGAAGAAGAAGAAGAAGAAGAAGAAGAAGAAGAAGAAGAAGAAGAAGAAGAAGAAGAAGAAGATAGAAAAAGATAACACAAACTGCTGATGAACAATTGAATAAGTTGCATGAATCAATACAACAGACATCAAAAGAAACCATTCTTCCTATACAACTAATTGCAAAGAAGAAATGGATGACAAAAGAAATTCTGTAGATGATCGATGAAAGTAAAAGCAAAAGCAACACAAGAAAGAATATCAAAGAATATAAAAGGATCCTTCACATAATTGGTCATTACTGCCATTAACCACTTTGGACAACAATTATATTCAAATTAATTTTCTATTTGTGGCTGACTCAGTCACAGGATAGTTAACCTAAGCCAGACAATGAACCCTAATATAACTTCTCTTATGAGGTTGATCGGGGTAGGGGTAAAGGTAAAATGGAGTAATTTGTCAAACCAGACATTCCTTCCACACACCTAGTCATAACACAGACACTAGATCTTCCACACACCAGACTGTAACACAGATTCCACATAGCTACTTATAGCACAGACACTAGACCTTCCACACACCAGGTTGTAACATAGATTCCACACACCAGGTTGTAACATAGATTCCACACACCAGGTTGTAACATAGATTCCACATAGCTACTTATAGCACAGACACTAGACCTTCCACACACCAGGTTGTAACATAGATTTCACACACCTAGTTATAACGCAGACACTAGATCTCATAAACACCAGGTTGTAACAGATTCCACACACCTACGTATAGCACAGATACTAGACCTTCCATACATTAGGCTGCACATAGATATCCACATAATTCCACATGTCTATCTACAAAATTTGCTTTGATTCAATAAAGTTCACACAAGAACAGAACTGTAATCTTTAAAACACTATCCATGATGAGAACACCTATAGAATATTGTCAGAGTTAGAGAGACAAACAAATATATGGAACTTTTATCTTTCATCTACTACATATTACAAAGTTGTATTAAACTCTAGAGGCCACTAAGTGAACTAACAAGACAGTGAAGTTTATACAAGCAACAACATTGCAGATAAACTGAATTACAAATGGACGAAAAAAGAAGAATAATTACAAAGTATGAAGAATAATTATAATGTTTTATCTGGCAAGTTAAAAAATCAGTGCACATCACACAGGTAGTTAACAAATCTAATTTTACCCATTGCTTTGAAACTAGCTAGCATTTAATATGTCAACAACGCCCACACAAGCATGGGGTGATTGTATAAATATCCAACATTCCAAGTTGGTGACTCATATTGATCCTGTTATTGTTATATTGGCATAAAATCTGATAGGTGAAGATACTCCGGCTAATTCTGAGTGTGTTTTATGAGGGATACGAATCCTAGAAACATACAGGCATAAAATCTATCTGACAGGCGAAGGTTCTCCGGCTAATTCTGATTGTGTTTTATGAGGGATATGAATCCTAGAAACATACAGGCATAAAATCACATCATGTGCAATGGGTCTGAACTAGAAACAGCTGGAAAAACAGGAAGAGATAGACGCAAATGAGAAACTAAGAACGAGTTTAGGGATAACTAACACTGATTACTGACTTTACAGAACACCAACAATGGTTGGGACATTTAGTTAGAATGGAATCAACCCAGCAGCTAGAGCTTTCAACATTACATCGGGATACAAGGTGAGAAGATGACCCAGCAGCTAGCTAGAGATTTCAACATTACATCAGGATACAAGGTGAGAAGATGACCCAGCAGCTAGCTAGAGATTTCAACATTACATCAGGATATAAGGTGAGAAGATGACCCAGCAACTAGAGCTTTCAACATTACATCAGGATACAAGGTGAGAAGATGACCCAGTATCTAGAGCTTTCAACATTACATCAGGATACAAGGTGAGAAGATGACCCAGTATCTAGAGCTTTCAACATTACATCAGGATATAAGGCGAGAAGATGACCCAGCAACTAGAGCTTTCAACATTACATCGGGATACAAGGGGAGAAGATGACCCAGCAGCTAGCTAGAGATTTCAACATTACATCGGGATACAAGGGGAGAAGATGACCCAGCAGCTAGCTAGAGATTTCAACATTACATCGGGATACAAGGTGAGAAGATGACCCAGCAGCTAGCTAGAGATTTCAACATTACATCGGGATACAAGGTGAGAAGATGACCCAGCAGGAATTGGCTAGATGGAGTAAAGGAGGCATTGAAGAAATTAAATATGATGTTAGTACAAGCAATAGATAACAACAAAATTTGAAATATTTTGGTCACTAGAAGGAGAGAACAATAATGGAGGGGTATATGCCTGGGAAGAGAAGAAGAGGAAGGCCAAAGAGAAGATGGGTGCAGGATGTGGCAGATGATCTCCAGATGGGTGTGAGAATTTTTCCGGAAGGTTGTTATAGGAGCAAGGTTCTGCAAAGGACATGCTAGTGAATGAATGAATGAACAAGTAATACAAGTGAAACACAGAAACTTACACCTGTCTCCTCTCTGTAACACTTTATGGCAAAAGCAGTATGGTAAAAGAAGAAGAGGAAGAAATCCACACAGGCTGTGTTCAGTGTCAAGTGATACAATCTGTACAATGTGCACTTGTATTGAAACAGCAAGGGGAAGAACTGTGAGAAACTTCTCAGGTCAAGAGAGGCATGGCTGTATAAATTGTTTTTAAATTTAATTTTTAAATATTTTAAAAAATAAATTAACATGGCATTCCTTGGTCCTCATCGGGCATACGAAAAGAGAGATGTAAATAAGATGGTGCTTGACAATTCATTACAGAGGGGATTTAACAGACTTTAGATGAAACAGCAGACTCTTTTTTAAATTATACACTAGACTTTAGATACACTAGAGAGAAAACATACTAGACTATAGATACGCAAAATGTTAGAAGATACACCAGACACTATGATACACTAGACTTTAGAGGATACATAAGATACACCAGACTAGATGATACACTAGACTTTAGATACACTAAAGAGAGGACTAAGATACACAAAATGTTAGATGGTACACTAGACTAGAGGATACACTAGAGAGATGACATACTCGACTTTAGATACACAAAAAGTTCGAGGATACGTTAGACTAAAGAATATACTTGTTAGAGATACCATAAACTTTACTAGGAAAAACTACACTGAAAGTTATCTTTCTCATTCCCTTATGCATTTTAGACCTAATTGTTGTGACCTCCCATCGAGAATGTTTACTTTATCTTGCACCTTATTTCAATTCTGGACCCCAGGATTGGCAGGAATGTGCTCTAGACACTGCGCTGTAACAGCCTTCTCTATCATTAGATTAGTATAGCTGGTCGAGTGGCTAGAATGCCGGATTCTCCTTAAAATAGTCTCTCTCTCTCTCTCTCTCTCTCTCTCTCTCTCTCTCTCTCTCTCTCTCTCTCTCTCTGTGGGGGGGGGGGGAGAGAGAAAACTATAACTTGCAGTTCCCGGTAACTGACTGAACTAGCCAGGCGGCCTTAATTCCTCAGGCTCAAGACCCCCTGCCATACACTGCAAGGTACTATAATAGCAGTAAATGACAGTGTTTTTTTTTACAATCCCTGGAGTAGGTCACAACTTGTGTGGCCAGGTCATGCAGAGGTCAGCGGAAAACGGGACAGCTGATGTGCTGGGTTTTACAGCACCCATCTTCGAGACATTCCAGATGACTAGATAAGATATTCTGCAGGCTGTATTGCCACAGTATTGGCGGCTTGATGTTTGAATTGATTTCAAGACAAGAGGATCCCCTTCATTGCCCCTGGCTTGATCCCTCACTTTTGATTTCTTTCCGCACAGCGGTCTGCTGAAAGCAAGGGAATTCCTGCGACGACACCCCCTCCTTCAATGATGGTTTCTAAAAAAAGGGGAAGGGGGGGGGGCTTCACTCATTAACCTAATGAGGAAGTCCTAAAACGAACCTACGAGCTTCGTGGCGCGAGGCAGACGGGCGGACCACTTCACCACGGTGAATACTCTTAAAGCTTGGTGCCCATGGTGACACATCCCTTAATAAATGAATCCCCACTACGGCTGTCAGAGGAGGGGAGAGAGAGAGAGAGAGAGAGAGAGAGAGAGAGAGAGAGAGAGAGAGAGAGAGAGAGAGAAAGAGAGAGAGAGAGAGAGAAAGGGGGGGTGGGTATTCTGGTACGGAACTGGTGGCAATCACAGCCAGTTCTACCCAGTTCGCAAAAGGGATAATCAGCATCTACTTCTGCTGGGAGAGAACAAACACTTATGGGCGTGTGCCGAGTGCAGCGGTGTCGATTCTTTATCATAAATTATATAAGGCAGGGACACATAGGGTTAAAGTATAACACGTTCACACGAGGTTTAGGGAAAGCGGAGATTGCAACCATCCCCGCGTGACCTGACCTAGAGTTGATTTGGTGAGGTGTCTGTATTGACCCAGAAAGCAGGCAATCTAGCGGGAGATTACGTGTGAACCACATAATGTACCTGAGCACATACATTCACATCACTGCGACAGCTCGCCGATTTAAGAACGATTACCATAGGCACACGGTTTAAAATGACGCAACTCACAGCTGGTATCAAGTGCGGTGTGTGACAATACTGTGTCATTTCTGCTAACTGTTAACGCGTTCCGATAAACACACTAGCCAACTGCGACTTCTACCACCCTCTCCCTATCCCTTTATAAAGTCCGACCGGATAAACACGCTAGTCATCTTCTACCGAATCCTTCCCCACAACTGAGTTTTTGGGAAAACCACCATAGGCATTTTCTACCAATAGTGTCTGCATAAACACAGCGGCTACATTCTTTCTCTCTCTCTCTCTCTCTCTCTCTCTCTCTCTCTCTCTCTCTCTCTCTCTCTCTCTCTCTCTCGTGTAAGGAGATACGGGCGATCCACCTTTTACCACTCTCTCCCTAGTGTCAGGAAAAACACACGACCCACCTTCTACCACTCCCTCTATAATATCCGGGCAAACAGGTCAGCCACCTTCTACGACCCCTCCCCCTCTCCAGTGTCCAGGCAATAACATCAGCCACTTTATACCACCACCTCCCCATGTGTCCGGATAAACACGTCAACCACCTTCTACTTCTACCTCACCCTCCCTTATGTCCGGATAAACACGTCAACCACCTTCTACCACCACCGCCTCCCCTGTGTTCGGATAAACACGTCAGCCACCTTCTACTTCTACCTCACCCTCCCTTATGTCCGGATAAACACGTCAACCACCTTCTACCACCACCGCCTCCCCTGTGTTCGGATAAACACGTCAGCCACCTTCTACCACCACCGCCTCCCTTATGTCCGGATAAACACGTCAGCCACCTTCTACCACCACCGCCTCCCTTATGTCCGGATAAACACGTCAGCCACCTTCTACCACCACCCCTCCCCTGTGTCCGGATAAACACGTCAGCCACCTTCTACCACCACCGCCTCCCCTGTGTCCGGATAAACACGTCAGCCACCTTCTACCACCACCGCCTCCCCTGTGTCCGGATAAACACGTCAGCCACCTTCTACCACCACCCCTCCCCTGTGTCCGGACAAACACGTCAGTCACCTTCTACCACCACCCCTCCCCTGTGTCCGGACAAACACGTCAGCCACCTTCTACCACCACCCCTCCCCTGTGTCCGGACAAACACGTCAGTCACCTTCTACCACCACCCCTCCCCTGTGTCCGGACAAACACGTCAGCCACCTTCTACCACCACCCCTCCCCTGTGTCCGGACAAACACGTCAGTCACCTTCTACCACCACCCCTCCCCTGTGTCCGGACAAACACGTCAGTCACCTTCTACCACCACCCCTCCCCTGTGTCCGGATAAACACGTCAGCCACCTTCTACCACCACCCCTCCCCTGTGTCCGGACAAACACGTCAGTCACCTTCTACCACCACCCCTCCCCTGTGTCCGGACAAACACGTCAGTCACCTTCTACCACCACCCCTCCCCTGTGTCCGGACAAACACGTCAGCCACCTTCTACCACCACCCCTCCCCTGTGTCCGGATAAACACGTCAGCCATCTTCTACCACCACCACCTCCCCTGTGTCCGGATAAACACGTCAGCCACCTTCTACCACCACCCCTCCCCTGTGTCCGGACAAACACGTCAACCACCTTCTACCACCACAACCACCTTCTAACACCACCATCCTCTCCCTTGTGTCCGGATAAACACGTCAACCACCTCCACAACCCCCTACTGTCGAGTGTTCGGATAAATAGCTATCCAGCTTCTACCCCGACACCAGAGTATTCAGATAAACACTAGCCCTTGGATCTCCAAATTAGTCCAGTCAAATTCTAACCAAATTACCCTCCCTCAGATCTTCAAGTATGTTTTGTCTGTTGTTGCTTGCTTGTGTTCGCTGGCTATGAACTCCAGCGTGAAGTCCTGTATGTCGGATGAATACATCCTGTTGTCCAACATCAGTGTGATGTCATACAGGACCTGAGGTTTGCGTGAGTATCCGTTGTCCCATGTCTGGCTTATTGGTGTGCAGACTGGTGGTTCCTCGCTGTGCGGTCAGACACTCTCCGACTTCGGAGGAATCAACGATCCTACTGACTTTAGCCAGGACCCAAAAGGGACCTGTTGCCCAGGACGCTCGACGAGGACGCGTCAATAGGTCTTGGCCAGTATAGAACCTGGCCCTGGTGCCTTGGAAACACCTCTGCGTCCGGGTCTGTTGTTTATTGTTTTGTTTTCCTCGTTGGTTGATAAAGTGTTGCATATCCTTAACAGAACGTCGCAGTCAACCCCAGCATTTTTGGGCTGTTAGTGATTTCTTGGTAAGTTTACGTTCAGTACTTTGCCATTGCTTTCTGAACGACCGGTACCCATGCCATTTTCATTTAAAAAGAAAAACAACACAAGGCGGTCTGCTGCCAAATCACACGCAGCTGTTCGAACGCGGGTATGCGGGATTACGAACTGCGTCTGTAACACCTTCGCCATGGAGCAGACGGTTGAAAAAGACTTAAGCCACAACACTTTGCCTGTATGAACTGTATCTGTGTGATGAATGTTTCCCATTTGGTACTTTATGGTCACATATTGTGTTTATTCCAGTCACTTTGCTGTTGTGGTCTTGCTTGTGGTATTGCGTGGTCTCGAGGTATGGTGTCCGCCTTGAGTGCTGGAGGTCCCGGGTTCAAGCCCCGGTGAGGACGAGATTTTTTCACGTGGACCTCTAGTAATAAAATTTCCCCTGGTCTCTGGGTAGTGAGACCCGTGTGTATTGTTGCGCACGTAAAAAATCCCGTGTCAGTTGGAAATCGAAAAAGAGTAGCCTAACGGCGCTGCCTGGGCAAAATTTCGAGTTAAAAATCTACCCAAAGTATTTCAGGATCCTCGCCGGTGCTAAGGAGGTCGTGCACTGAGCTGAGTTTCTCCAGACTCAGGCTTGAGTTAGGAGGAGAACGGAGCACTTATGGGTTACACTCTGTGTGCCGTGATGTTGATGCATCCACTAAACTAAACTTTTGCTGTTGTATAGGGGAAGGCATGTTTTCTTAGTTATTTCTATTATTTGCTTATATTGTTTTGTTCACACTAGGGCATTTGTTTAAACTTTCTGCTTCAGTCTTATCTATCTTGTTTTGGAGTTGATGTTTCATTTTCAGCGACCAAAACCATGTCTTGAGCATAACACATATCATCCCCACCAACTGATATTCCTGGCGTGTCTTGTGTGGATGTCATTATAATTTTGCTGTATAAATTGAACAGATCAGGTGATAGCGCAAAACCCTGTCTAATAATACATTGTTTACTGTCTTGAAATGTTCCCATTTGGTCTTCAATTCTTATGGCTACCTTTTATTACCAATATATGTCTTTTGTTTTTAAATTAGACCTTTACCATCAATATTTACAATTTCCAACAATCTAATTATTTCTTCAAGTTTCACATCAATGTTTAAAATTTCCAACAATCTAATTATTTCTTCATGTTTCACCTTATCAAATGCTTTAATGAAGTCAATAAAGTCAGTAAAGCACAATGGTAGTTTACTGAGAGCAAAATTGAACAGCAGGACATAATTAACACAGCAAAAGTTAAATACATGTCTTGTACAGGACGTTGAAATCAACCTCAGCATAATTAACACAGTAGTAATGGAACATAAAAAGTCATCTGAACTATCACACACAGAGGGGTCAAGTTGATAACAATAATCAGAAGGATATGTATGATCACTGTCAATGGATCAGGATAACAAATGAAAATATCTGAGGCGTACTGATAACACAAAATACAAGTTGCATAACGCAACCAATAAGGCTGACTAGGTGAAATAAACATATCGGCATACACCCACCCACCCACACATACATTCACCAGAAATGGTGGTGTCGTGTCAGAAAGGTGACAAAACATTTGATCCAGGAGAAGTGGTGCTATCAGAAAGGAGACAAAAAATTTGATTCAGGAGAAGTGCTTGTGTCAGAAAGTAAACAAAACTTTTGATCCAGGAGAAGTGGTGGTATCAGAAAGGAGACAAAACATTTGGTCCAAGAGAAGTGGTGGTGTCAGAAAGTAGACACAACATTTGATTCAGGAGAAGTGGCGGTGTCAGAAAGTAGACACAACATTTGATTCAGGAGAAGTGGTGGTGTCAGAAAGTAGACACAACATTTGATTCAGGAGAAGTGCTTGTGTCAGAAAGTAAACAAAACTTTTGATCCAGGAGAAGTGGTGGTATCAGAAAGGAGGCAAAACATCTGATCCAGGAGAACTTCTGGTGATCAGAACTATATCAATGGCAGAAGTACCAAAAATAGTACTAAAGTGGAGATAGTCAAAGTCATGGCACCAGGTGCCACCCCATCTAGCTTGGTCTCCACGGAATGGCAGGCAATTGCCAAGAGCATCACACAAAGCATGAACTATGTTGCTTCAGCGATATCCCCAGGAATCTCCAGAAAAATTATTCTCATAGTCTGAATGAGAGTCTGGAGAATGAACCCTTCTTACACTTCAGAGCATGAATCTGATGGCTTAGCCACTTTGCCATGGAGACCCATAGCTATATAAAAGTAATATGTAGTAACACTCAATTTGTTACTGAGGCATCTAGGTAATGTGATAGGTCCACATTTTTCTATAGTTACCAGAGTAACTAACAACAAATTGCCTGGAAAAAGTTTCATGAAAGTAGAACATTATATGTCTATTAAAAATAGAGACAAAATTCTTTGGTTATATAATATGAAAAGGATTGAAAAAATATAATAAATGGAAAGATCTACAGTAGAAGAGGCAGAACAAAATAAAATATACTGAATAGTCTAAGATGGTGACATGGAAAAATAACAATACAGAACTAATCCAGAACACCAAGGACTAAGATCTGCAATATATAAAGGCATACACCCAGTTGTGCTGTATGGCTCTGAAACCTGGAGTACAACGAAAGGAGACAAAGCCTTGTTACAAACCTTTGAGAACAAAGTCTTAAGACGCATCTTTGGACCCATTAGGGATACACAAAGTGGAGAGTGGAACAGAAGAAGCAACAAAGACATTTATGATCTGTTTAAGTCCCCGCTAATCACTGGTATCATGAAGGATAATAGACTACAATGGCTGGGGCACATAGAAAGAATGGAAGATAATAGGGAAACAAAACTCGCTTACACTCAGGAAATAAATGACCATAGACCCCGAGGTAGACCAAGAAGACGGTGGAGAGATAATACACATACAGACCTACAAGCACTTGGAATCAACGACTGGCAAGAGAACTTCAACCAGAGAGACGAATGGAGACGGATTGTATCTGCAGCAAAGAACCTCAATGGCTCGGAACGCTGAAGAAGAAGAAGATACACCATTTGGCAGGGCACATGATAATATCAAGCGGATTTGGTGGCTGTTGTGAGATTTCTGCTATTAACTCATTTAGTACCAGGCAACACACCCTGTGTTTGTGGGCTTTTATTTACATGCTATCATTATCATGTGCCCTGCCAACTGGCATTCATGACTCTCCACAGATCCTGGTGCTTCAGATCAATTCTGTTGATGGTTTTCCTCCATTCCTCCACCACAGTCCATTCAGCATCATCTCTCTCGGTCTGCCTCTGTCTCTTCATCCACTAATCTTTCCTCAACGTTTTCCAATTCTTCTCTTCTTATTATATAGCCAAAGAATGTTGTTTGTCAGTCTTATAGTTTTATGCACTGTTCTATTTTCATTAGCCTCTTTCAGACAATCATTGTTTGTTACTCTGGTAATCCAATGTATTCACAACATTTATCTCAGGAACCACATCTCTGTTGCTTCTAAGTTGTTCCTAATTTGATCATTCACATTTCAAAATTCACTACCATACAGCTAAGCAGGTGCTATATAACTTCTTTCTAACATTCAATGATAGTGACTTATTATTCACAAGTTACATTTTCCTTAATTGTGTCTGCCTCATCCTGTGGTTACACTAACCTGCCTGCCCAATTGTTACTGTAACTCCTGTTGTCTCATAGCATTGTTATGTTAAATACTTCAGATCCAAAGATTTATTAGACAACTTGTTAGGACAGAATGAGTTAAGTAACAACTTCTCAGAGGAGGTGATTGTGGCCGCACAGTTTAACACCCTTGCACTTAAACTTCCCGTATGATGATGGTGGAGTAGTAGGTTCATTCCACTCACCAGTCATTGGACTTAAACAATGACTTCTCATTCAGAAAGCAATGGCAAACTACTGAATGTAAAAGTGCTTAGAAATTCAACCAGTGGTTGATTGTATCGTCCTGCAAAAGGCGTGTATTTACACTTATTTTGGCAACAAAAATTGATGAGTTCAGCTGAAATATCTCTATTATATCATACACAGTGAAGGCTGATTCATCCGGATCGGACCAGTAGTAACGTCAATCCTGCTAAAATCCCCCCCCCCACCCCCATTCCCAAGGCTCTGTTGCCATGTAGAGGTGGCAGGATTGAATCCCACTGTGGTCACTATAGATAGTAGATAGCATAACTTTCAACTGTTATAACTTATATTATGTAGTTTTTGATGATACAGGCACCATTAAGGTAAGGAAGTGTCTATTCGTAGGGCCCTGTGAATAAACAAAGCGTCTATTCGCAGGGCCTTATCTGCTGGTCACGTGATTATTCCCATAGGGCCCTGTGAATAAACAAAGCGTCTATTCGCAGGGCACGGCTGGTCACGTGATTTATAGTTTGCGGCTATATTATACATTTTCGTTGATTGGAAAACGTGTCATCAGTAGCATAGTTGATAGTGTCCCCGCCTGATGGGCGGGAGCTCGAGGTTCGTTTCCTTGCCGGACATTTTTTGTTTTTTAATTGTTCAGCAATTAATTGGATGAAAGTCAAATGTCAATCGTTCGTTTCCTTGCCGGACAATGTTTTTTTAAATTTTTCAGCAATTCATTGAGTGAAAGTCAATCCTTCATCTCTTTGGGTATTTAGAATTGTGTTGTTTAAAGTGAGTGTAATTTAGTTAGTACCAGTTTCTCCAGTATTGGTCCTCGTTGCTTTGCACTACGGCAATTCCAATATCCAACCCACACATTTTTGAGTCCCAAACGATCCGTTTTCCTTCTACCCCTTCTGGCTCCAGCCCTCTTCTTCCTTTTCCTTCCCCCTCTCCCCTACCTCTTCTCCTCCACTTCATTCTCTCCCCGCTGGCTGTTGTCAAAAGTATCGAGCACAAAGCACGTACTCCGTTGCTTCGGCGATAATTCTTTGTCATATTCATAGTTGGTTAGGTAGGTGGGTAGTTAGACACGAAAGTGATTAAGTAGGCAGGTAGGTGGGTTGTTAGACAGATAGATCGTTAGAGAGGCAGATATGTGGGTAGGTAGACAGATAGGTAGTTAAGTAAGCAGGTATGTGGGTAGCTAGGCAGGTAGGTGGATGAGTAGCTACGCAGGTAGATGGGTAGCTAGATCCAACCCGACACTCGCTCGTCTGTGTTCCACCATGCCAATTCATACATCTCTTTCAACCTCTCCCTGCAATACTCTGAACAGGCAGGTTGACCGGCTGAGCGACCGAGAGAGAGAGAGAGAGAGAGAGAGAGAGAGAGATAGAGAGAGAGAGAGAGAGAGAGAGAGAGAGAGAGAGAGAGAGAGAGAGAGGCAGGCAGTCAGAGATACAGATAAATAAACAACGGATATATAAACTGGCAGACAGACAGCAAACAGATAGAGAGTCAAACACACGCATACATACACACACAGAGTCAACCAGACATACATATGCATATGGACAGACAGACAGTTTGTTAGATAGAGATTCAGATAGACATATATACAAATGGACAGATACAAGTAGACTGATAGAGAACAAGAAATCACGCAGGCTGTCAGACGGACGGACAGACAGAGACAGAGAGACAACCAGACAGGCGGGCATGTAGAGAGACATCCAGACAGGTGGACAAATAGAGAGGCATACAGACAGGCGGACATATAGAGAGGCATACAGACATCTCTCTCTCTCTTCTTCTCTATCTCCCTCCCCCCCCCTCTCTCTTTCTTGTCTTTATCACTTTTTTTATGTCTTTCAACACATCTTTCTCATATCTCTGTCTCGCACACTATCTTCATTATCTATCTCTCTCTTCTCTCTTTTCATAGGGCCCTGCGAATAAACAAAGCGTCTATTCGCAGGGCCCTGCGAATAGACTCTCCCTTAAGTTAACGTTGGGATTGGTTTTTCAAGGTCTATCTATCTGTGGTTTCTCATTAGTAAATACCCAATTCGAAAAACATGCAGAATACCTAGGCCTAGGCCCTAGAGAAGTCACTTTCTACTCTAGTTCTAGTAGAAGTGAAGTAGAAACAAATTTAATTTGAAATTATGGGGAGGATGGATATGCACAGAGCTGCATGTGATAGCTAAGGATAGGAGGGTTTGGAGTGAGACGGCTGAGAGTTAATGCCTCAACAGGAGATACAGGGCGAAAGAAGAAGACTTTTACTTTACTAGAACTAGGTAAGCTAACTTCACTACCACTACACTACACTAACTGAACCTGACTGCCAGCAGTCACAGTGAGTGACAATCATTCACATCACCTGCTCCTCCTACGCAGTAATAAGAAGAAACTAACAATATGTTCTAAAGTTGTTTATGTTATTTATATAGACAACTACTTAATACTCCTATTTTGCTATAAGACATTAAACTATCTTACCAATATCTCGGTAATTATCCGTCAAACCAACAAATGAACCGCGATACTGCTACTCCTGCAAGACTTCTGTACACCCAGGAAATGCTACACAATGGTAAATATGCGCATGCGTGACGTTTGCATGGCAGGGACGGAGTTCTGTCCCTTGTTATTGAATTATGTCTGGTCTCTACGCTCATGCGTAGTTTATATGGCGTTCATTCAAGTAGAAGAAAGAAGGAGAGACTAGAGGGCATAAAAGACAACATAAAAATTTTAAGCTATAATTACCCCTTCTGAAAAGGATGTCTTCGTTCAATCAATCAATCAATCTCAATCAGGTGTCATCTCCACAATGAAGGTTGGCTGTGGCAATTAAATTAATTGATCTACAACACTGTCAGATTGATGTTCGTCCATCTCTTAACGTTATCTTCCAACTTATATCGTTGTCTATCTCTTGCTCGCTTGCCTTCAATCTTACCCTCTAGTATCTAAACAATCTCTCCCTCTAAACAATCAAATGCAGAGGTCCTAGAAAAACTGGGAATGAAGAGAGAGTTGATGAAAGAAATAAAGAGGAGACAAGTGAAATATTCTGGCCACGTTAAAAGACATGATACTCTTATAAAAACCATACTGGAAGGCAAGGTTGAGGGCAAGCGAGCAAGAGGTAGACAACGATACAAGTGGGAGGATAACATCAAGAGATGGACGAACATCAGCCTGACAGAATGTACAATCAAGGCAAGAGACAGTGTTGGAGATCCATTGCAGCCAACCTTCATTGCGGAGACGGTACCTGATTGATTGATTGATTGGTTGAGTATAGGTTTATAAGAGTGTTGTGTCTTTTAACGTGGCCGAAATATTTCACTTGCCTCTTTTTTTTATTTTTATCAACTCTTTTTTGTTCATTCCCAGTTTTTCTAGAACCTCAGCATTTGATTGACTTTTTGTTTCCATCAAATACGACATATTATTTTGTATATCCACATCTCCGGGGCATCTATTCGACTTTCTAGTTGCTTGTTCATTGTCCGGGCTTCCGCGCCATATTGTTTGTGTGGAAAGAGTGAAAGATTGCCAAACATAGTATATGTGAATCATCTTTTGGATGTATGGAAAGAGTGAAAGATAGCCAAACATAGTATATGTGAATCATCGTTTGGGTGTATGGAAAGAGTAGGGAGTCTTCGTGGCGAAGTGGTCAAGCCGTTTAACTCGGGCTCCGAAAGTTGTGGGTTCGATTCCGGGCCGCGTCCTTCGGTTCACGAGTTAAATTTTTCGGAGACTCCTGTGGGTCGTCGCTAGAGCTACGGAGTTCGTGCTTTGTGCGACGCTTTCCGCGCTGCGGAAAGAGACCGAGCCATATGGGATAAAACCCGGTGCAATGAAGTCGACCCTGTCGACTTTTAAGCGACTTTTTATGGAAAGAGTGAAAGATAGCCAAACATAGTATATGTGAATCATCGTTTGGGTGTATGGAAAGAGTGAAAGATAGCCAAACATAGTATATGTGAATCATCGTTTTTATGTATGGAAAGAGTGAAAGATAGCCAAACATAGTATATGTGAATCATCGTTTGGGTGTATGGAAAGAGTGAAAGATAGCCAAACATAGTATATGTGAATCATCGTTTTTATGTATGGAAAGAGTGAAAGATAGCCAAACATAGTATATGTGAATCATCGTTTTTATGTATGGAAAGAGTGAAAGATTGCCAAACATAGTATATGTGAATCATCGTTTGGGAGTATGGAAAGAGTGAAAGATTGCCAAACATAGTATATGTGAATCATCGTTTGGGTGTATGGAAAGAGTGAAAGATTGCCGAACATAGTATATGTGAATCATCGTTTGGGTGTATGGAAAGAGTGAAAGATTGCCAAACATAGTATATGTGAATCATCGTTTTTATGTATGGAAAGAGTGAAAGATTGCCAAACATAGTATATGGGAATCATCGTTTGGGTGTATGGAAAGAGTGAAAGATTGCCAAACATAGTATATGTGAATCATCGTTTGGGTGTATGGAAAGAGTGAAAGATTGCCAAACATAGTATATGTGAATCATCGTTTTTATGTATGGAAAGAGTGAAAGATAGCCAAACATAGTATATGTGAATCATCGTTTTTATGTATGGAAAGAGTGAAAGATTGCCAAACATAGTATATGTGAATCATCGTTTGGGAGTATGGAAAGAGTGAAAGATTGCCAAACATAGTATATGTGAATCATCGTTTGGGTGTATGGAAAGAGTGAAAGATTGCCAAACATAGTATATGTGAATCATCGTTTGGGTGTATGGAAAGAGTGAAAGATTGCCAAACATAGTATATGTGAATCATCGTTTTTATGTATGGAAAGAGTGAAAGATTGCCAAACATAGTATATGTGAATCATCGTTTGGGTGTATGGAAAGAGTGAAAGATTGCCAAACATAGTATATGTGAATCATCGTTTGGGTGTATGGAAAGAGTGAAAGATTGCCAAACATAGTATATGTGAATCATCGTTTGGGTGTATGGAAAGAGTGAAAGATTGCCAAACATAGTATATGTGAATCATCGTTTGGGTGTATGGAAAGAGTGAAAGATTGCCAAACATAGTATATGTGAATCATCGATTGGGTGTATGGAAAGAGTGAAAGATAGCCAAACATAGTATATGTGAATCATCGTTTTTATGTATGGAAAGAGTGAAAGATAGCCAAACATAGTATATGTGAATCATCGTTTTTATGTATGGAAAGAGTGAAAGATAGCCAAACATAGTATATGTGAATCATCGTTTGGGTGTATGGAAAGAGTGAAAGATTGCCAAACATAGTATATGTGAATCATCGTTTGGGTGTATGGAAAGAGTGAAAGATAGCCAAACATAGTATATGTGAATCATCGTTTTTATGTATGGAAAGAGTGAAAGATAGCCAAACATAGTATATGTGAATCATCGTTTTTATGTATGGAAAGAGTGAAAGATTGCCAACATAGTATATGTGAATCATCGTTTGGGTGTATGGAAAGAGTGAAAGATTGCCAAACATAGTATATGTGAATCATCGTTTGGGTGTATGGAAAGAGTGAAAGATAGCCAAACATAGTATATGTGAATCATCGTTTTTATGTATGGAAAGAGTGAAAGATTGCCAAACATAGTATATGTGAATCATCGTTTGGGTGTATGGAAAGAGTGAAAGATTGCCAAACATAGTATATGTGAATCATCGTTTGGGTGTATGGAAAGAGTGAAAGATTGCCAAACATAGTATATGTGAATCATCGTTTGGGTGTATGGAAAGAGTGAAAGATAGCCAAACATAGTATATGTGAATCATCGTTTGGGTGTATGGAAAGAGTGAAAGATTGCCAAACATAGTATATGTGAATCATCGTTTGGGTGTATGGAAAGAGTGAAAGATAGCCAAACATAGTATATGTGAATCATCGTTTTTATGTATGGAAAGAGTGAAAGATTGCCAAACATAGTATATGTGAATCATCGTTTGGGTGTATGGAAAGAGTGAAAGATTGCCAAACATAGTATATGTGAATCATCGTTTGGGTGTATGGAAAGAGTGAAAGATTGCCAAACATAGTATATGTGAATCATCGTTTGGGTGTATGGAAAGAGTGAAAGATTGCCAAACATAGTATATGTGAATCATCGTTTGGGTGTATGGAAAGAGTGAAAGATTGCCAAACATAGTATATGTGAATCATCGTTTGGGTGTATGGAAAGAGTGAAAGATTGCCAAACATAGTATATGTGAATCATCGTTTGGGTGTATGGAAAGAGTGAAAGATTGCCAAACATAGTATATGTGAATCATCGTTTGGGTGTATGGAAAGAGTGAAAGATTGCCAAACATAGTATATGTGAATCATCGTTTGGGTGTATGGAAAGAGTGAAAGATTGCCAAACATAGTATATGTGAATCATCGTTTGGGTGTATGGAAAGAGTGAAAGATTGCCAAACATAGTATATGTGAATCATCGTTTGGGTGTATGGAAAGAGTGAAAGATTGCCAAACATAGTATATGTGAATCATCGTTTGGGTGTATGGAAAGAGTGAAAGATTGCCAAACATAGTATATGTGAATCATCGTTTGGGTGTATGGAAAGAGTGAAAGATTGCCAAACATAGTATATGTGAATCATCGTTTGGGTGTATGGAAAGAGTGAAAGATTGCCAAACATAGTATATGTGAATCATCGTTTGGGTGTATGGAAAGAGTGAAAGATTGCCAAACATAGTATATGTGAATCATCGTTTTTATGTATGGAAAGAGTGAAAGATTGCCAAACATGGTATATGTGAATCATCGTTTGGGTGTATGGAAAGAGTGAAAGATAGCCAAACATAGTATATGTGAATCATCGTTTTTATGTATGGAAAGAGTGAAAGATTGCCAAACATAGTATATGTGAATCATCGTTTTTATGTATGGAAAGAGTGAAAGATTGCCAAACATGGTATATGTGAATCATCGTTTGGGTGTATGGAAAGAGTGAAAGATAGCCAAACATAGTATATGTGAATCATCGTTTGGGTGTATGGAAAGAGTGAAAGATTGCCAAACATAGTATATGTGAATCATCGTTTTTATGTATGGAAAGAGTGAAAGATTGCCAAACATAGTATATGTGAATCATCGTTTGGGTGTATTGAAAGAGTGAAAGATTGCCAAACATAGTATATGTGAATCATCGTTTGGGTGTATTGAAAGAGTGAAAGATTGCCAAACATAGTATATGTGAATCATCGTTTGGGTGTATTGAAAGAGTGAAAGATTGCCAAACATAGTATATGTGAATCATCGTTTGGGTGTATGGAAAGAGTGAAAGATTGCCAAACATAGTATATGTGAATCATCGTTTGGGTGTATGGAAAGAGTGAAAGATTGCCAAACATGGTATATGTGAATCATCGTTTGGGTGTATGGAAAGAGTGAAAGATTGCCAAACATAGTATATGTGAATCATCGTTTGGGTGTATGGAAAGAGTGAAAGATTGCCAAACATAGTTTATGTGAATCATCGTTTGGGTGTATGGAAAGAGTGAAAGATTGCCAAACATAGTATATGTGAATCATCGTTTGGGTGTATGGAAAGAGTGAAAGATTGCCAAACATAGTATATGTGAATCATCGTTTGGGTGTATGGAAAGAGTGAAAGATTGCCAAACATAGTATATGTGAATCATCGTTTGGGTGTATGGAAAGAGTGAAAGATTGCCAAACATAGTATATGTGAATCATCGTTTGGGTGTATGGAAAGAGTGAAAGATTGCCAAACATAGTATATGTGAATCATCGTTTGGGTGTATGGAAAGAGTGAAAGATTGCCAAACATAGTATATGTGAATCATCGTTTGGGTGTATGGAAAGAGTGAAAGATTGCCAAACATAGTATATGTGAATCATCGTTTGGGTGTATGGAAAGAGTGAAAGATTGCCAAACATAGTATATGTGAATCATCGTGTAGAAACATGAAAGTTTGAGGTCAAGAATCCACATCATTGTACGTGTTCCCCTACGCGTTAAGTGTTGTCTAGACCCGTTACTCTTCCAAGTCGAAGAGGCATCTCTAGAGATGGTAACAGACATGGTACCAGCTGCCACAAAGAGCCACACTGAAGAAATATAATGGATACAGAGCAAGGGGAAGACCGCGTGAAAGATAAGTGATGGTATCCAGAACAACTTTAGTGAAGTAAATACCAACTTGCAAAGAAAAATATAGATAGAGCGCATAAACAATTTTTACCCCCCCCCCCCCCACTCCCACGCCAAGACTTCACGGGGTACATGGAGAAGAAGAAGAAGAAGAAGAAGAAGAAGAAGAAGAAGAAGAAGAAGAAGAAGAAGAAGAAGAAGAAGAAGAAGAAGGGAATGAGGAGGAGGAGGGGGTGGAGGAGGACATCATGATGATGATGATGATGATGATGATGATGATGATGATGATGATGATGATGATGATGATGATGATGATGATGATGATGATGATGATGATGATGATGATGATCGTTTCGACATCTCTAGAATGAATTCGGAATGTAGCGTCTATTTGAATATCTATCGATTTCGACAAACGCGATTCGCATTCAAGCGAGTCATCATTACAGTGTACCGGCAATGATAACGAAGCACTAATTTTCATCCTTGACTTCAGACAGTCGCATATTCAAACATACGTAAATGTCAGAAATCGTGTTGATTAGGTGTGAGAGAAGAGAAGGCGCTTGCACCATCTGTATGTGCGAATGACAGTCAGAAGAAGACGATGCATTCATTTAACAACACACAGGTCGATCAGCGTCCTGGATAAAATCAATTGATACTTTATGTGAAGGCGAAAATGTCCCAGGAAATAAAATATTGGTTACACAAGACGAAGATAGGCATGGCCCACACAAAGGTGTGCTGTAATGCAACATGTCACCACTGTTGTATCACGTGTGATAATAAATTGTGATGGCCGGGGCTCGTGTCCTAGCAACTGTGTATAGTAGATTGTGTGTTGCTACAACAAACTCTACTCCGTTACATCACCACACCGATAACACCACAAGAGCCACCAAACACCCCTCACCATAAAATACCATCACATGTACATTATTCATCAGTCTGCAGCCTGTACGTATACTATTACTAGGAGTGTGTTTGTGACACATTCCATCTATTGATATTGTCCACACACATGTAACTTTGTCTTCCTCTTGCACGCTTAATCCCTCCCCCCATTCCCCTCCCCCACCCCCGGTACTATCTACCACAAAGAGCCACACTGAAGATTGATTGATTGATTGATTGATTGATTTAGGAACCGACATCACATCATTCGGGACATTTCCATAAGTGCTCCGTCCCCATCCTCAGCAGCCACACTGAAGAAAATACGGATACACAGCAAGAGGAAGAAGATTGAGTAATGATATCAAAACTACCTTAGATAAATGAAAGCAACTTACAAAGAGGGTTAGAAAGAGTAGCCATGGCAAAGGTGGCCTTCTGCAAAATGGAAAACATACCAACAAAATGTTGTCAATTGCAGTGAGAAAAAGAGTGTTCATGTGCTGTATAAGACCCGTATTGTTGTATGCGTGTGAAACATGTACAATTAACAGACACGCTGAGAAACATCTAATGGCGGTGGAGATGTGGTTTCTGAGAGAAATGCAAGAATACCACGGGAGGACTGAAAATCAAATGAGACAGTCCTTCAAGAGATAAATGAAAAACGGAGATTGATTGCCGAAATTAGACGTAGGCAGTCAAGGTTTTTGGGCACATTATGAGGAGAAATGGACTAGACAATTTTTGGTAACAACTGGCAAGCTTGATCGGAAGAGATCAAGAGGAAGACAAAGGGATAAATACCTTGGTGGTTTGGCAGCATGGAATGGTCGGGACAAGAACACAGACCTGATTCGAGACTTAGGTGGGCGTTTGGGATGGCGAACCAACATCGCCTACACCTGTTTGGCATGGCACTTGATGATGATGATGTTGTTGATGATGATGATGATGATGATGATGATGATGATGATGATGATGATAATGATGATGATGATGATGATAACCTTACTACACGCGGTATTCACCCACACACGGTTCAAGTCCATAACAAGGAAGCCGATGAATAACTGTTATACATAGATTTCATGTAGAGTTTTTCATGTAGTTGTAACGGTGTGTGTTTGTTGTTTGCATGTTGACGAAGGTTTTGGCCGCAACGTCCATCTTGTTACATATGATCGTGTTCTAGTCAAGCTGGCCGATTCACTCACTGTAGATTTAGCCGAAAGTTTGGACGTATCCTGGTTAAGACAAACGACCTTTGAACTGTGAACTTTGATCAACTTCAGCAGACGTATTCTTCAGTCAGCACGAGACAGTTGTAGATCTTGGAGTTTGCAGCCGGAGACATTCTTATTTTAAATATTTATTGAGGTGTCTTGTTTAGTTAATCAGTTACTTAATAATACAGTTTGTATATTTTGCTTTTGGCTTGTTTCGTAAAAGCCGATATCCTGTTTTAAGTTTACTGATCGGTACCGTGTTGAATCATTCAATGATTGAAAGTTTGAAACAGTTTTGTTTTGCGGCAAAGAAAAGACATTGAAATTGAGATTGAGTTTTGAATTGTATTGACTTATCTTATACTTACAGCATCTAACTGACTGAAACAAATGTCGTACCCCCTGTCACGTAAGCTTTCGTAAGATGTCTCATACAACAAGGCGGTATCTACTTTAGTAATAGTAGTTAGTAGTTAGTAGCAAATACAGAGAATATTTTAAAATTGGGTTTTCTACTTATGAAATCATAACAGTTGGGTTGGATACAGCCTGCTTGTTGACAAGACCGCCAAGACGAATCCAACGGTATCTCAACGAAGAGAGTGCGTTAATTCTAAGCGGAGTTATGATTTTTTTTTTGGTGACGTAATTTAAAACCAGGAAGTGTAATTAGAGGTCTTAAGCAATGGAAGAGATTTTATCCCGGCTCAATAAATTGGAAGCTGAGAAATTCTGCCATCTATTACTGTGGCTTGTTTATTTTTAAACGGACAACGTAGTACGGCACTCTTCCGAAAGACGGGTCTAAATAGTCCCGCAGTAAATAATTTTATGTAACTAACACTAACCCTAACCCTAAACCCTAACTTATTCACTCCGGGACTATTTGGACCCGTCTTTCGGAAGAGTGCCCGTAGTACCATATATCATTGCGTCCGGGGTTGCAAGGCCTAACTTGACATCTATTTTTCGATAGGATGTGCCGTGACCTAATTAACAATTAAAAATGGCCGCCAATTGTTTATTATTTATTAAAAGTCTGTCACATTGCTAACAAACCTGGTAAGATGTATATTTTATTATGCGTTTTTGGCAACAGGAAAGTAAAGGTCACATTCCTCTTTCAATAGAATGTTGAGAGGATCAACTTCATTGCACCAGGTTTTACCCCATATGGCTCAGTCTCTTTCCACAGGGTGGCCTGCAAAAAGCATCGCACAAAGCACGAGAGTCTCTGTGTCTCAGAGAAAAATACACTTGACTTTAAGTCTTTTTGGTAGGATATGCTGTTACCTAATTAACAGTTAAAAATAGCTGCCCATTTATAATAATTAAATGTCATGTGAAATGTTCATCGTTAGTGAAAGAACAATTCATGAAAATGTACTCATATTGTCTTAATGTACCCACTGCATTGTGACAGCTTTCTTTTGTTGATTAAATATCATGCATTAATGTAAGTAAATAAGTTTGTAACTACTGCATAAATTAAGCAGCAGTTAATTAATTATTAAAATACTAGCTGAACCGGCCTGGCTTCGCCCAGGCCCTGGCGGGGATCTATCTATCTGTCTGTCTGTCTGTCTGTCTGTCTGTCTGTCTGTCTGTCTGTCTGGGCTGTCTGTCTATCTATCTAACCTATCTATCTACCTACCTACCTATCTATCTATCTTGGCTTTGCCCAGCTCCTGGTGGGGAGCATCTCATTTAATTCATATAAGTAGTCATATAAGCTCCCGTTCCCGACTATCTGTCTGTCTGTCTATCTGTCTGTCTGTCTGTCTGACCCGGCCCGGCTTCACCCAGTCCCTGGTGGGGAGCATCTCATTTAATTCATATAAGTAGTCATATAAGCTCCCGTTCCCGACTATCTGTCTGTCTGTCTATCTGTCTGTCTGTCTGACCCGGCCCGGCTTCACCCAGTCCCTGGTGGGGAGCATCTCATTTAATTCATATAAGTAGTCATATAAGCTCCCGTTCCCGACTATCTATCTATCTATCTATCTGTCTGTCTGTCTGTCTGACCCGGCTTCGCCCAGCCCCTGATGGGGAGCATCTCATTTAATTCATATAAGTAGTCATATAAGTTCCAGTTCCCGACTGTCTGTCTGATGACCCGGCCCATCTATCTGTCTATCTATCTGTCTGTCTGTCTGTCTGTCTGTCTGTCTGTCTGTCTGTCTATCTATCTGCCTGCCTACCTGCCCGTCCGTCCGTCTCTCCCACTATATCTATCAGGTCAGATCTATCTATCTATCTATCTATCTATCTATCTATCTATCTATCTATCTATCTATCTATCTATCTATCTATCTATCTATCTATCTATCTATCTATCTATCTGTGACAGAGAGAAAAGAAGGTAGAAGAAGGAGAGAGAAGAAGAGGGAAATGAGATAGATAGTGTGAAACCTAAAAGTTCGTTCCTCAGTCGAACTCTGCCTGCAACGCACTATCTTTTGATAATAAAGAAAGAGGGAGAGAGAGAGAAGGAGATGATGAGATAAAGGAAGATAGGTAAGGGATAGGACAGATTAGGTTCGTGTCTCCGCGTGAGAACAATAGTTAATTATACTATTGCACCATCAATGTCTCACGGTGTATGTTAGGTTATAGAAGAGATGTACGGCCTCACAAGGTCTCTAGGCTAATCTAACTTATATTACCTCAGACTGACAAGTCGAAATGAAAGGCAACTTGAACATATATTTATTTCCTTCTGAGCAGTAACAGAGTGACAATCTACAACATAATCGCATAGAGTAACCAGTACATGCATTGCATAATCAACTCTAATAACAAGACAATACTGCATGACCTCGCAAGGGAGAGATAGATAATATAATAAACTATGCAACTGGATGTTAGGGAAATGCCACCTATGACCACCTACTAACCGCATGAAGCAAAGGACTAAAGCTAGGAATTACACCAGCCTTTGTTTCGTTGCTATCTTTCGGTAGGCTTACAAGTGGTCCATGTATTTAGCCCAAATACCCAGGGATAATTTTGTTCAGATGAATATCTGTTTATGCAGATATGCCCAGTGTGCTTGGGTATCTCCAGTTTACTCAGGCAATGCCTGAAACATTATAAAAAAACAATACCCGTGAGTGTTATATCAGAATAAACCTTAGTCTTTCAATACCTACAGAGTCCCAAGCATTTATTGCTTCTTTATCTATACTAGTATTAAGCCTTATCTGCAACATCATCATTATGCATCCCCATTATTAATACATATATGATTTTATATCTTAGCCATCGTATAAATTGACAACAGTATTGTAAACACAGTGATTTATCGTCTACTTATATTTAACTAACGTTATTATTTCCTATCTTCCAGTACACCGACTACAGTCAAACCCAACCTAAATGTATTTAACCATTACCCGGACTCTCATGTAGATTTGAACTCACCGCCTGTACTTCGCAAGGCCAGCCTTTCACCGCCTTAACTACACAGAAATAGTAACGCGCCCCGCTTCACCTCCGTCTAGTTGGACAAAAGACACGCATTCCTTCTGTGCCGTCGTTCCTGGCCGAGGTTGTAATTACCTGTCCTGGCCCGTCCACCTGTTTTGTATTGTCTGGTTGACCTAGTGATCGCTTCTCGTCTGCTAGTTTCAATCGTGTTTATACTCTCTTCTGTCTGTTTACTGTGTTTGGGCGCTGCGTACGGTTTTTGTTCCATGATTACATGTTGTTGCACTCGCCTAGTTCTCATTAATTTTGTACGTCTAATTGCTTAGTTTACATATACATACATAGTTTGTCGACACTCAGCTAATCTAATCGATTAATTTGACTCCCATCACTCTATTTCAGCCAGTTAGATATAGGTCATTTGCAGGACGTCGCATTCCGTCCTGATCCTTGCCGGGTCGTGATTCCTTTAGCGGGTTAATGTTCAGGAGTTTGCCAATGCTTCCTTGTTTAGACCGCTATTATAGTTAGCTAGCTAGTTAGATGTGGGTCCTTTGCAGGACGTTGCGCTCAGTCCTGACATTTGTCGGTTGTTCGTGATTACGCGGTAAGTTCACCTACGGTAGTTTGCTATAGCTCTCTAAACTAAGATACCTGATTATAATATACAATTATGCTAATTAGGTCTAAGTCTTACGTCAACTTACATTCAGCTTCTGTCGTCCAGTCGATCTTCTGGGTTCCATAGTTGAAATATAATTGCTCTCTTCAACCTCTCGTTTGTCGTGGATCCCACCAGACGTTTTCCAGTAATGTTTGACATTAGTTCCCTGTGTGATTCCGATCGACCTTAGTCTCCTGTGTGATTCCGATTGCAGTGTTTCTGGCTAATGGTTGTCCTATCTGATGTTAGCCATCATCTGCAACTAATGAGCGGTTTCCTTAGCCAACAGTCCCTCTCAAATGGCTTGCACGCCATATTGTGATCCTCGGAATTTGCGTTCCACTCCGTCAGGCCTAATTTGCCTGGAATAAATGGTCCACAGATCCTTGACCATCTGCTTTTCCCGGCGGTCCAGGCGGAACTGTGATATGTGCATCTTTTCCGTCTTTAATACCGCCTCTCCATCTTCCTGGACACTAAACAGCCTGGGATATGGACATCACCATCGCCGAAGTACTGAATCCCTACCTCCTGGACTGGGCGACAGCCCAGCCCTCGGCCCACTGGGCCCTGTTGCTAAACCGTACTCTTGCTAGTTCCACACTGTCCAAACTGACTGGATCCTAAAGTATATATCACTTCTCGAGTTGGCGCCTTTCTGGGATCACGTGACCATGCTCTCTCTCATCCCGCGAAGGTCCTCCAATCCGTACCTGCATACCTTGATTAATTTGCATACTCACTCTGCATCATATCATTAACCCAAATCGATATTATTTCTGGGGGTCATGGCCGGGTCCATCTTTTCCCGCCGCCATAAATTTGGAGTATGGCGTTCCTTTCCGACAGCTCGTGTCATTTCCGACCCGGCTTGTACTCATAAATTCTGCTGCCTCCAAAGTTCACTGTTGTCCTCCTGACAGCTTGAACCCAAAGTGTAGATTACATCCGGCACTCCTCTCCCTCAGAAACCACTAGTTAACAATGGAAGGTGGATTTTCCGCTATTCAGCAATGCACTCCCGCTCAACATCTTAATATTTTTAAAACATTCCTCGTCCTTGAACTTTCCGTTTAAAAAATATTCCAGTTCATGTTCCCCCGGTAAGCTTGGGCGATTTGCGAAAGTCATTTTCCATATTGTCTCATATCTATCTATCTATCTATCTATCTATCTATCTATCTATCTATCTATCTATCTATCTATCTATCTATCTATCTATCTATCTATCTATCTATCTATCTATCTATCTATCTATCTATCTATCTATCTATCTATCTATCTATCTATCTATCTATCTATCTATCTATCTATCTATCTATCTATCTATCTATCTATCTATCTATCTATCTATCTATCTATCTATCTATCTATCTATCTATCTATCTATCTATCTATCTATCTATCTATCTATCTATCTATCTATCTATCTATCTATCTATCTATCTATCTATCTATCTATCTATCTATCTATCTATCTATCTATCTATCTATCTATCTATCTATCTATCTATCTATCTATCTATCTATCTATCTATCTATCTATCTATCTATCTATCTATCTATCTATCTATCTATCTATCTATCTATCTATCTATCTATCTATCTATCTATCTATCTATCTATCTATCTATCTATCTATCTATCTATCTATCTATCTATCTATCTATCTATCTATCTATCTATCTATCTATCTATCTATCTATCTATCTATCTATCTATCTATCTATCTATCTATCTATCTATCTATCTATCTATCTATCTATTGCCAGGGGACTTAACCTAAGATATAGCAATGCTACTAAAAGTTATGTCCCTTTATATAAACTTTCTTATGTTAAGTCAGGTAATTACAAAATTAAATTTTAGTAAGTAAATAGTTGATTGTACAGTACCAAACTATGACAGTTGGCTGCATGGGAATGAAAAGAAAACATGTAGAAAATTTCATCTCAATCGGATGGACCGTTATCGAACGCATCAAATACATCCCCACCCACCCACCCACATACATACATTCTGTTTTATATATATATATATATAGATTACATTTAAAAAAAAAAATAAGTAAATATTCGCTAAGAATTGATTTATACTTCTGCTCAATAATTACACTGATCTGTATCTAAAAGTGAGCAATTAATAATTAAATCCTAACTTTTAAAAATAACCATAACTTATTTCACAGTATTTTATTTAAATCTAAATAATTATGTGCTGGTGCGCTGCTAAGAAAAAAGTACTCCTTACACTTACAGGTTTACAACAGACGGGTCTAAAAACTTGCTTTCAACTGGCATCAACTATCGAATGTAACTCCACGGAGAAATAACTTTGAGCGACAAAGATTTACATTCTTAGTAGACAGGCCACTTATGCAATTTTCAGAGTGGTTTCCCAGGAAGTTTGACCGGTTATTTCCGAATATATCCAATCAGAAACAAACATGGGTAACCCCAGGCATGAACCGGATCTCGCAAGGAACTTTATGCTAATTAGGGTCACGCCTCCCCCCACCCATGTTAAGATATGCCGACCTTTGACATTGCTACTAGTAGCGGTCACATTATGTAACATAAAGATATGTCACAATGAGAGGTGTTTTAGATATTGGCCAAGTAAGGTTAACTGGTTGATGGGAACTAGTTACCACACACTGGACACACCACGAAAAACAGAACCATCATTGTCATCATCTCATAGCAAGTGTATTACAGAACGGCGCTCTGATCACAGCCTGTGGAAAAGACTGTGGATACTTTGCTCAGTTCTCCTGTCTCGCAGATCCCGTCTCGTGCATTGTCATGCCCAAGGTGTTTCAAATATCTTATCCCCCCCCCCCCCCTCCCTCCCCCGGTTCTCTCACTTTGAACTTGAGTGTGTAATCCATAACAATGTTACTGCTACTGCTACTTAGTAGTTAGTTGCCACTACTGGGGAGTGCACTGGACTGATGTTTGCGTATGGATTAGCTTTCCCTATCACCAGTGTCCCTCGCCATCAGGCAAACCCACTCCAGGAATTTTCAGCATTCTATAAAACCACATGCCCAGTGATTTTTTTCCGCTTGTTTATTAATATTCCAGGATTGGCATCCAACTTCTGAGGGTGTTTATTACCGGGTTAGCCTTCTCAGTAGCCATTCTCTTCCTTCCTTCCTCCCTTCCTCCCTCCCTCCCCCCCCCTTCTCTGTGCAATATGATAATTTGATAACATTACTGTTGATTATATTATTACTTTTAAAGAGACTAAATATAAGTGGTAGTCAGCCAGGGGGAAGCCAGATTTCTTTAGTATGTTCTGATAAAATATATAAAGTAACAGAATACATTACACAGTTGTTGAGATTCAGGGAGAAGGTTTGAAGAAGTCCATGATACGCCACTCTTTTGTTTGGGACTCAAAGAGTTAAATGTTTTGTCGTAGGCAAGTGATCACTTTCGTTGCACAGTTACCTCAAGTGGTGCTCTACTCTCCTCCCAAAGATCATCATCACATGTGCCTTGCCAGTTGGTGTAAGCGTCCATGTCTTTCCATATGTCGTGGTCCTTGGTGTTCTGGATCAACTCTGCTGATGATATTCTTCCATCTCAGTTTGTGCAGCATCATTTCTTTTCTCACTGATCTTTCTTATAGTTGTGTATATTGTTCTACTTTGAGTAGCCTCTTGTAGACAATTATTATTTACTCTGCCCACCCAAGGTATTTACCACACTTGTCTCAGAAACCACATCTCTGCGGCCTCCAGAATCTTGCTAATTTGTTTGTTCACGTACCAAGAATCACTGCAGTACCACAGAACAGGTTCTGTTTAACATTTCAGTGCACAGAGTTTTAAATATGATGTGCAGCACATTGATCTTTCTTTTTGTAAGCCAAGTAAAAGTAACATACATTTTTACACGTAAGACGCAATGGGCATATGGTGCTTGACCCATGTTTGTATAGGCCCGTCTGCACCCGGTGGGTCATGTGGTCAGCATCATGCCGGCTGCCTTTTCTTCCTAAGATATTTCCTTGGACCTATGTGTTTAGTCTGTGTCTACCATGGCGAAGGGGTTACAGACGCAGTTCATAATCCTGCATACCCGCGTTCGAAACACAGCTGTGGGCAATTTGGCAACAGACTATCTTTCATTGTTTTTTAATGAAATGGTATGGGTTCAGAGCGTTCAGAAAGCAATGGCAAACTACTGAACATAAACTTGCCCATGAATCATGAACAAAAAATGCTGGGGTCGACTGTGACGTCCTGTAAAGGATATGCAACTAACTTTAAACTACCTGAGAGCTCAGGTGAATAAAAAAAAATTCAAATCCGCTGCGGTGGGGATTAAACCCATGACCACGAGCCAGTCAGCAAGTCTCTAGCCACTACACTACATGGTTGCCATTCTTAATGTAACTTTGTTTTCATTCTCAGTAATTACTCCGCCAGAGCATATAAGACAAGATGCCTCTAGTCTATGTGTACACAAACCTCAAGGAGACTGATCTGAAAGAAGGAATTGAACTCAGAATAGCACAGGTTGTTGCTGAAGCACTAGGAAAACCACTTGAAGTAAGAATATGTATTTTATGGTTTCCTTGTTGCAGTTTTTGTTTGAATAATTATAGCTTATTCTTTTCATTGCTCTGTAAAGTTAGCTTATTTTAATGTAATTACTTACAGCAATTTTGATGTTTTTCATCCATAAAAAAAATTATTATGCTGCCATATTGTAAATAGAGTGTATTTAGAAAGAGATGTGCTGGTAACTTAAAAAATATTTACTTGCTCTATTACACTTCAGTTAATTGTCCATGGTTATAAACTTTTGACTTTCAAACCACCATCTACTACACATATGGAACACTGAAACAAGAACAAATGGGACAGTTTGTTACTATATCTGATTCAGTGCTGACATTTGTATTTCTCCAAAAGGCTGTTAAATCAACATACTAGGATCATCGCATTATTTGTTTTTCTTTGGGATATCGTCCACAATTTTAATGCTCAGTAAACAGAATTTGACAATGTATACTTCCTTCAGTTGAACTTATATCACACTTAGCATCATGTTGGCTTGATAAGGTGTAGAAATATTGTTTATCTGTAGTTAATTTGTGAAATCAAAAATACCATGCTTACTAGTTCTTAATGATGTGCAGTTTATATTTCTGCATCTCATCAGATGCTCACTGCAGAGTTATATATTATATAAAGTGAATAAATAAATAAATAATACTATGGCTGATATATGCAAAACACACAGTCGCAGGTATTGCTCGAATGTGGACCATTTTCTATCCCCACAGTTAATGTCAAATTTAAAATGAAATCTTTGTGCAAACAGAAAGATTTTGTTTTAACTTTGAGATTACTGTGGGAAAAACATAAAGAAGATATACTTCTTTTCTGTTGCTATCATTGTAATTTTGTGTGTACTAATCAGTGCCCATCAATTATTTCATTCAGAGAATGAGTGTAATCATCGTGCCAGGAGTGCGGTTATTGAGGCTGGGGTCGACAGAGCCAGCATGCACTGTGCACATTCATGCAGTTAGCGTGTTTGATGCAGAGCGAAACCCCAAGTATGGACCACCAATCAAGCAACTTTTGAAAGATGAGCTTGGCCTGGAGCCGGACAGGTCAGTTCATAAGTTTAAAGGGGTTAAATGTGAGAGAATTGACTTAATTGCACCGGGTGGTATCCTATATGTCTCAGTGTTTTTCCACCGACAACTCCAGAAAATTGCTCTTCTAAACTGAATGACTGAGTTCGGAGTCGAACCCACAACCTTTGGAGTGCAAGGCAGGTGGTTTAACTACTTTACCACAGAGGCTCCCAATAATGTGTGATTATCTTCCCTTGTTTACCTGTGATGCATTAGTGGTAGGGTTATCTTCTCTTGTCCCCTTTGACTATAGTGAATGTCTTTGTTTGTATGTGTGCCTTCTTTTCATGTGATTACCTTCATGTTTGTCTTCTTTTCTTTATTATTTTTCACTTGTGCACTCTTTTTCTCTCTCTGCCTATGTCTTTTCTGTTGTCTGGGATAATTTTAACTCCACCCCTCTCTCTCTCTCTCTCTCTCTCTCTCTCTCTCTCTCTCTCTCTCTCTCTCTCTCTCCCTCCCTCCCTCTCTCTCTCTCTCTCTCTCTCTCTCTCTCTCTCTCTCTCTCTCTCTCTCTCTCGATCTCTCGATATCGACCTGTGTGCCCAATTCTTAACTCATTGAAATAAAGCATGTTTACATTTCTTAAAAGCAGACTCGGTCATTATAAAATTCCTCTATACTATCTTTTCTTCTCCTGTTGAGGCATATATTTGACTGATGTTTATGTTAAAAGTTCTGCCAATTAATTTTACCAGTAGAACTCTGTCTGATACAGCCCAATATCCTTGAACAGATTTTGATATATGCCGATCCAAGATGATTGCTACACCTCTTTGTCATTCTTCTCCCCCAGAATAAAAAATCTTAAAATCTTCATTTGCCTTAATCCCTGCTCTTTTCCATCTCGTTTCGCACATTACTAATATATTAGTCTACTCTCTTTCCATTTCTTGTTTGATGCTATCTAATTTTCCGTCGTCACTTAACGTCCGATCATTCCATGTTGCTAATTTCAATGTCCCTGTCCTTATCTTGTGACGATCTGTAATTATGCAATTCATGATAAACTAGGCAACTTTAAAGAAGGTAGTTTGCCGTTGTTTTTTATAATTTATTGCTTTCCTTTTTACAGATGTGTCGTTGTATATCACGACCTGGACTTTAACTTCTTTGGCTAGAAGAACATCAGTACCTCAAGTTGTCCAATGTGGGAGAAGAGGCTGAACAAGCTGAGATTTTGAGAACCACAGAATGTGACTGTGTGATATTTAATCAGAACGTCATGTGCTTTGATATGACCAAACAATGATGCTTTTAATCAAGTGTAATAAACAGTTGATGATGTGTTGTATTCGGCTTAATGAGACCATTACAGTATTCTCATACACACTTAGCAGCAACATTTTGTATGAGGTCTGTTCAAGTAGTCTGCAAAAATAGTTCTTATAGTCCATGCCATGGGGCATTGATGATCATGTCTGTCCACAACCTTCAGCCTCTTGTGATACCAATCATTCCTGATTCTTACATTCCTCCATGCTATGATGTCAAACTGCCCAGTATCTTCACTCATACTGACATTTTGTGTGATGTTTATTAAAAAAAAGTATCAGAATTTTGGTCTGGAGAAATACAATTAATCAAATAAAATGAGTGGGTGGTTGCACTGCATGATGCTGCTGCCAAGTTTCTGTTATCTACAGGTCCGCTCGTTTGTATTCTTCACATTCGATTCAAACTTTCTTGGCCTGACACAATATCCTTGCTTGCCTAACATGGCTGCTGGGAAATTTTGGATGCCCCCAAAGCTGAAAATGTTATAAAATGAGCTCTATTTAAGTCATGAGAAGACATAATGCAGACCTTGATCGCCATATGTAGTCCATTCATAAGGAAGCCCTCTTTAAAATCTTTTAGCAACAGTGGGATGGCTGGGAGAAATGTGTACAAAACGAACGAACGAACAAACTTTATTTTAAAAGGGTAACAAATTGGGCACGCAGGCCCGTCTTACATTCGTCCCTTTCAATCACTCATCTTTCATTCATCAAATGTGCATGTTACATTTACATAGGGGGAAAAAAAAACATTGTCAAATGGATTTTGTAAGCATAAACAATGCATATTACGTATGATGCATTCACATGGGGAAAAAAAACAAACATTGTCAAATGAAAGTTGTAAACATAAACAGTGCATATTGCAATGTTGTGAGACACATCCCCCATCCACCCTCACATCCTGCAGCCACCCACACATCCCGCAGCCACCCTCACATCCCCCACCCACCCACACATACCTCCACACACTCACACAGACCCAGGCAAACATACATGCTGCCACCCACCCACTGATCCCCCACCCACACACACATCCCCCACCCATCCCATAACTGACACGCACACACCCACCCACATATTCTCCAACACCCACCCACACACCCGCAACCACCCAACAAAACACATCACAATACCACACACACATACCCCCGCCAACCCACACCTATCCACACACATCTCGCACCCTCACAATTTTCCCCACCCACCCACACACACATCAGCCAACCTACACCCACTCACACACCCAATATCCGCCACCATACAGTCCCAAAGAGGGTATTTTGAAGGGATTAGTGTTTCAGGCCTTGGTGTGAGTAATTGTATTGTTCCCAGCCAAAGGTCTGATACTGTTTGAACATGCCTCTTCAGTGCTGTACATGACAGTGCCACAGTGTTTGATTATATACCACTTACAAGACAGCCGGCCAGTATTTGGAGCTGATACTTCGAAGTGTTCATATTATGAGGTTAGTATTTCTGATTGGGGCTGGCTGAGTAGCTAGAATGCCCGGTCCTCCTTCGGGAGACCCAGGTTTGAATCCTCGGTAAGGTGTGGATTTTTTTTTCTCTTGGGGAAAAAAATAAAACCCTAACCTGCACAGTTCACAGTGACTGTACTAGCCAGGCAGCCTTAATTCCTCAGGTGCAAGACCACCCTGTCCTACACCACAAGGTACTAAAGGCAGTAGATGACAGATTTGTTGTTGTTGACAGAATTTGTGATTGTTGACTGTTACCTGTCTGAGTAGCAATGTAGACAAAGTTAGGGAACAGATGTGTTGAGTTGAGTTAAGAACTGACATCACTGCACTCAGGACATTCCCATACGTGCTCCATCCCCTCGTTCAACAGCCAGCGAAGTGCAACACTACTAATCGTTCCCACCGCTATCTGATTAAAAGTTCTCCTGGTCTTCCCTCTCAGTTTTGAGATTCTTCCAGAACCCATGCAGATCCCCCACAATCTCATTCTTTCCACATATGAGTTCTCAATCTGTGTCCTCTGCTTTCTCCACCTGGTTCCAAAAGCACACGACCACCTCCCCCTTGTCCATAGGCAATCTGCCGCCAAGAGGTGCATTCCCTGCTAGCCTATCAGCCTGTTCATTCCCCTGCACCCCCCGCATAGCCATGGCAAAATATCCATACAACAGATACAGATATCAAAATAAGAATACACAAAGCAAGAGGACCTTTTATGGCACTAGACAATTTGTGAAGACAACAGAAATGAAACTGATCATCATAATCAGAATATTCATATCTAACGTTAAATCAGTACTGTTGAATGAATCAGAAACATGGAGAATGAAATAAATGACAAAAAATTAAAAGAAAATAAAAAAAAATGTGCTACATGATCTCAGAATCCCAGGGTATACTTATGTGTGGAAATGCTAGACAAGAGGGAGAGGAAAGCAACAGTAAATGATATAAGAGGAACGCTTAAACAACTGGGCAGGAAATAATATACACAACATAACTTCATGAAACTATCACGCACAGAGGACTGAAGAAGCATGATTACCAATGTCTGCTCTAGATCACATGAAGAGATTTGCCATAAATGTTACAACATTGCATCATCAGTTCAGACTGTTGTATACTTTTTATGCTTCACCTCGACACCGCAAGGTATAAGAGGAACAAGATGAGATGATGATGGTATAATTTTTTTACAGACTTACTATTAGTATTACGAGGAGAAGTCAATAAGAAAGCCACAAATGGCTGTAGAAAAATAACTAAATATGATAATAACTTGAAACCAGTTTATTTTTATACATATATTGTCCCTTTATTTCTCAACATAATTCCACCAACATTCATGCACTTATCCCATCGTTTTGTCAGTCCTCCCAAACCCGCTGCATAGAACTGCGTACTCTGTTTTCTAAACCATGTTTTCGCTTCACATTCAACTACGGCGTCATTCGCGAAATGTCTCCCACCAAGGTGGGTTTTCAGTGTTTATGCTAACAAATGTTTGTCCCGTAAAGCGGTGCATAGCTGGGTAGAAAAAGTTACGAGGGTGAGTCAATTAGTAAGTCACACAGTTTTGTGGGATGGCAGGTAAATGAAAACAAAGCACACAGTTCAATGCAGCGGGTTTGGGAGAACTGATAAAACGATGGGATAAGAGCATCAATGTTGGTGGAAATTATGTTGAGAAATAAAGAGACAGTGTATGTATAAAAATAAACTGGTTTCAAGTTGTTATCATATTTAGTTATTTTTCTACAACCATTTATGGCTTACTTATTAACTTACCCTCGTACACTGCATAATCAATTTAGAGTGTTTTATACTTTCTATATACTTATCGTTTGTGCGACACGATTGCGTAATCAATTTAGAGTGGTTTATACATTCTTAGACTTGCCATTGATTTATGTGTTAATTGTATCTTGCCAGATTGTTGTTATTTAAATCTTCTTCACAAACTCAGGTGTATATAATAACATGTATTGAAAGATTATGCACAAATTCAAATGTTTGACATTACAAACCCTTAGCGAGCTGTTGTATGTCAGCACAATCGTGATAAATTATATTTTGAATGTTGTGACTTAAAGCGGCTTGTTCGTCTTTCTTGATGCCTTTGGGAATATTTTGTGTAACTCTTCTTTGTCAATGAATAAGAAAATTATTTTAATTTTTTGAAAGTTAGTTGTTTGTTTTTGCTGCATTTACCTGCTTTGATCTCAAGCATACGCTCAAGTCCACGCTGGATTGATTTTTGTGTGTTGGCTAGCTTTCCCTATTACTACAATTATCAGTGTCCCTGGCCATTAGGCGAACCCACTCTGACTTCTGAGGTACATGTCATTTACATCCCTAAGTCGAGGACAAGAAGTCAACATTTTAATCCACCTGACTGGTGTAGGAGTTGAACCCATTTTTAACAAAGGTTTGAACGTTGGTTGTTAAGAAAGCAATGGCAGACTTTTGACGTAAACTTACCTTGTAAATCACAAACAGAAGAAAAATTGTTGGGGTTGCTGCGATGTCTTGTAGAGGACATGCAACCATCTTACTAAACACAGATGGCTGAATGATATGATTCTCTCCCTTGAATTGACAACCAAAAGTTTGCTGCACGATCCAAATGATGCCCGACCCACGGCAACACACCAGGCAACAAGGACTTGCACAGGGAGGTGGGTATCTACAATTGAATGCCTTAAACACAACTTAGGAAACGGCAACAACTTCTATAAAACATCCTTACAGGATAACATTGACAATTCAACACCAGTCCTTGTGAGGACTATACCAGTCGCTGTGAGAACTATAACAGTCCTTGTGAGGACTATCCCAGTCCTTATGAGGACTATCCCAGTCCTTATGAGGACTATCCCAGCCCTTTTGAGGACTATACCAGTCCTTATCAGGACTATACCAGTCCCTGTGAGGACTATATCAGTCCTTTTGAGGACTTTACCTTACGAGGACTGTTAAAATAAGCAACGAACAACTGGGAGGCTAATTAATATGTCCTGGTCGTCACCAGAAACAATTCAAGGCAATAATGAAAATGCCAGTCAGCGTGAGCCCTATAATAGTCAATCAAATTCGAAGAGCAGAGAGGAGAAGATATAACCGGTCTTGTTTAGGACTAACTCGAAAGAGAACAAAGAAAGGAAACAATATCAAACCTCACACAAAAATAGACCTCAGTAATAACTGACGCTGTAGAAGCCGGCTGAACGAGGACAAATGTTGATTTTTTCCCCGTAAATATTGAATTGAACATTGACAAAACACCACCCTGACTATATGAACATTGACAAAACACCACCCTGACTATATGAACATTGACAAAACACCACCCTGACTATATGAACGTTGACAAAACACCACCCTGATTATATGAACGTTGACAAAACGCCACCCTGACCATATGAACATTGACAAAACACCATCCTGACCATATGAACATTGACAAAACACCACCCTGACCATATGAACATTGACAAAACACCACTCTGACTATATGAACATTGACAAAACACCACCCTGACTATATGAACATTGACAAAACACCACTCTGACTATATGAACATTGACAAAACACCACCCTGACTATATTAACATTGACAAAACACCACTCTGACTATATGAACATTGACAAAACACCACCCTGACCATATGAACATTGACAAAACACCACCCTGACCATATGAACATTGACAAAACACCATCCTGACCATATGAACATTGACAAAACACCATCCTGACCATATGAACATTGACAAAACACCACCCTGACCATATGAACATTGACAAAACACCACTCTGACTATATGAACATTGACAAAACACCACTCTGACTATGAACATTGACAAAACACCACCCTGACCATATGAACATTGACAAAACACCACTCTGACTATATGAACATTGACAAAACACCATCCTGACCATATGAACATTGACAAAACACCACCCTGACCATATGAACATTGACAAAACACCACTCTGACTATATGAACATTGACAAAACACCACCCTGACTATATGAACATTGACAAAACACCACCCTGACTATATGAACATTGACAAAACACCACCCTGACTATATGAACGTTGACAAAACACCACCCTGATTATATGAACGTTGACAAAACACCACCCTGATTATATGAACGTTGACAAAACGCCACCCTGACCATATGAACATTGACAAAACACCATCCTGACCATATGAACATTGACAAAACACCACCCTGACCATATGAACATTGACAAAACACCACTCTGACTATATGAACATTGACAAAACACCACCCTGACTATACGAACATTGACAAAACACCACTCCGACTATATGAACATTGACAAAACACCACCCTGACTATATTAACATTGACAAAACACCACTCTGACTATATGAACATTGACAAAACACCACCCTGACTATATGATCATTGATTTTCAGCATCAGCTTTCAAGGCTAGAAGAAGATGCGGTAGCGTAGTGGCAGGACGCTGGCAGGTTGCACCAACTGTGGTCGTTGTCGTGGCTTCCGGTGCCCACTGGATGGATTGTTTCGATCGACCTTGGCTTCAAGGTCAACCCAGCCTAAACTAGTTACCAGAAGCTGTCTTGGGAAGTAGAGTCGGCTGGCTTGATAATGTCCACATCAGCCACTGAGTGAGGACTGGGCTATAACAGTAGATGTCTTGGGAAGTAGAGTCGGCTAGCTTGATAATGTCCACATCAGCCACCGAGTGAGGACTGGGCTATAACAGTAGATGTCTTGGGAAGTAGAGTCGGCTGGCTTGATAATGTCCACATCAGCCACCGAGTGAGGACTGGGCTATAACAGTAGATGTCTTGGGAAGTAGAGTCGGCTAGCTTGATAATGTCCACATCAGCCACCGAGTGAGGACTGGGCTATAACAGTAGATGTCTTGGGAAGTAGAGTCGGCTGGCTTGATAATGTCCACATCAGCCACCGAGTGAGGACTGGGCTATAACAGTAGATGTCTTGGGAAGTAGAGTCGGCTGGCTTGATAATGTCCACATCAGCCACCGAGTGAGGACTGGGCTATAACAGTAGATGTCTTGGGAAGTAGAGTCGGCTGGCTTGATAATGTCCACATCAGCCACCGAGTGAGGACTGGGCTATAACAGTAGATGTCTTGGGAAGTAGAGTCGGCTGGCTTGATAATGTCCACATCAGCCACCGAGTGAGGACTGGGCTATAACAGTAGATGTCTTGGGAAGTAGAGTCGGCTAGCTTGATAATGTCCACATCAGCCACCGAGTGAGGACTGGGCTATAACAGTAGATGTCTTGGGAAGTAGAGTCGGCTAGCTTGATAATGTCCACATCAGCCACCGAGTGAGGACTGGGCTATAACAGTAGATGTCTTGGGAAGTAGAGTCGGCTAGCTTGATAATGTCCACATCAGCCACCGAGTGAGGACTGGGCTATAACAGTAGATGTCTTGGGAAGTAGAGTCAGCTAGCTTGATAATGTCCACATCAGCCACCGAGTGAGGACTGGGCTATAACAGTAGATGTCTTGGGAAGTAGAGTCGGCTAGCTTGATAATGTCCACATCAGCCACCGAGTGAGGACTGGGCTATAACAGTAGATGTCTTGGGAAGTAGAGTCGGCTAGCTTGATAATGTCCACATCAGCCACCGAGTGAGGACTGGGCTATAACAGTAGATGTCTTGGGAAGTAGAGTCGGCTAGCTTGATAATGTCCACATCAGCCATCGAGTGAGGACTGGGCTATAACAGTAGATGTCTTGGGAAGTAGAGTCGGCTAGCTTGATAATGTCCACATCAGCCACCGAGTGAGGACTGGGCTATAACAGTAGATGTCTTGGGAAGTAGAGTCGGCTAGCTTGATAATGTCCACATCAGCCACCGAGTGAGGACTGGGTTATAACAGTAGATATCTTGGGAAGTAGAGTCGGCTAGCTTGATAATGTCCACATCAGCCACCGAGTGAGGACTGGGCTATAAAAATAGGGGTCTACCACCATATACCTTCTCACTTAAGGGCATGAGTAGGTCATAATATTTTTTTACATTGCGAGAGAGAGAGAACGAACGAACTTTCTTTATTTTCAAAGGGTCACAAATTGGGTACGCAGGCGCGTCTTACATTCGGCCCTTCCAGTCACTTATCTTTCGTTCATCAGTAGTGCATGATACATTCACATAGGAAAACATCCATTGTCAAATGAATGTTGTAAACAGAAACAATGCATATTGACAGACAGACACACACGTATACACGCACGTTCGCAAAACGCACACACACATGCTTACATATTTGCACAAACTCACAGTTATGCACTCACTCAATACCACACAAATACACACTCCCTCGCATATACAAGAGGAAGCGAGAGAGGGAGATCAGTTGGGGTATCTTCATTGCACTCCGGACAGGTCCATAGCTGCCCAGATCCTCCTCCCCTCCACCCCCAGCATATGCATCAGCGTCCGGTGGCTAATAGTGCCAGTTCTGTGTTGGTTGACGAGGCGCTTTGTTTTCCCGATGTACCTCTCGCGTCTGGCTGTGCCGATTCTTACTCCCAAGTCTTTCATCCTGGACAGCGATGTGGATTCACTGACGTCAAAGTCCTTTGTTCTCGACATATATTTAAGGATGTTAATAACATCGGCACGATCCATGGGCTAGCCATCTGCAGGGGGTGCAGAGCTAGCCAGTTTAACAGCTCGTTAGAGAGAGAGAGAGAGAGAGAAGAGAGAGAGAGAGAGAGAGAGAGAGAGAGAGAGAGAGAGAGATGGTGTCTATTATTTGGCGATATGATGAATAGAGAGACTTTGGTAACATCGTGAAGACTGGAAAGATAAGCAGTAAAATAGGCAGACGGAGAGAAATGTTGCTGGTTGGTCAAAGACGGCGGCGTATAGAAACATCATCGATAGAACTGGTCCAGAACACCAGGACCCAGACTTGTGGAGAGACATGGTCGTCAACGCCATTCGCTAATTATGATCATTGTGTGTGTGTGCGTTTGCTCGCTTTGAACTCAATCGTAGTCCACACACGTGCTACTAATTCTAGTGCACTGGACTGATTTATTGCGCGTGTATTAGCTGTCCCTATTACCAGTGTCCCTGGCCATTAAGCGAACCCACTCTGATTTCCGAGGTACTTGTAATTTACGTCCCCAACTCAATGACGAGAAGTCAACATTTCAGTCCAACTGACCGGTGTAGGGGTTAAATCCGTACCCCGGCATCAGCACACCGGAAGGTTATGAGTAAGCGCTCTTACCCATTCGGCCACGCTGACCATCTAATGATGATGATGATGATGATTATGCCGATGATGATTCAGTGTAGCACACACAACTGGCTTGGATTCCGTCTAGAATGGCGGTGTTCCTGACGCGAGTTTTTGGCATTTCGTTGTCGACCAGACGCCAACCCGAGTACAGAATGGAGTATGCGAAATTGTTCGCAGCTGTTGCCAGTTTGGTCAAAGGTTACTTAGAAGAATTAGCATATAGTTTATGAGAAACTGAAACGTTAATCATGCTATCTTTTGAGCACGCGGTTTGGTCTGAATTGTTGGGCGACAGACGAGATGCTAATGGGACGATTTGAATCTCCAAAATTGTTACCCAAGGTCGCAATATTTCTGGCAAATTACATGTTTAACGCAACTTATGGTAAAAATGGTAACGGTTATAAACGACAGTTGGCATTATAACTCTGAGACTTAAAATGATAAATTTACAGATGATCATTGAGTTCATGGTACAGTCCACTACCGTTTCTCTGTGCAGTTTTTTAAAAGTTGCATATCCTTTACAGGACGTTGCAGTCAACACCAGAATTTTACTGCCGTTGTTGATATCTTGGAAAGATTTTACGTTCAGTACTTTACCATTGCTTTCTGAAAGACCGACTCCCATACCAACACGTTTAAACCAGCGAGAAAGTCTGCTCTGTGAATACTTTTGGTCAAATAGTCGAATCAGATAATCTGTCCAGAGGAGACTATGCAATGAAACGAAAGCACGATCGACTTAAAACAGCAGTATATCAAACATTCTTTCATCATCATCATCATCATCATCATCATCATCATCATCATCATCATCATCATCATCATCATCATCATCATCATCATCATCATCATAATCGGCTTGATGGTTCCGTCGCCCTGCTACTGAGTGAGTGCGTGGCGCGACACTGTGAGCTGTGAGTTTCGTGTGAAATGCTTTTGAATCTGCCCGAGGTTTTTTGGAATGTGACTGCATGTTCGGAGCGATGGCAGATGGCTATGTCCCAGAGTTGACCGGTTTTTGCCTTATGCAGAAATGCGTGGCTGCTGGGCTTCTGGTTGACTGCCACTGCCATCGACGATGAACTGTATTTTCGTGGACTGTGTGGGTGAACATCTAGGAAACATCCAGATGGGAAAATGACTGCCGATTCCATCAGAGATAAACTGGGTGTTTCGTGGGGGACTTTTGTGTTGACATTCTGGCGGCAGCATTATGCACAGTGTATCTGTGCGGGCTGTTGTTTGTCGAGACTTCTGTCTTTTCCACTTTTCACATTGGGCAGTGGGGAGCGTTTTGTGTGATATTCACTGGCACAGGAACGGAGCATAATGGGGACGACCCGTTGCTGTGAAGTTGGAACTGCGACTAACTAACTAACTAACTAATAATCGTCTTCAACTTCCGCTGTTGCCGTCAAGCATTGGTGGGGAGAAATAATCGGCGCTTCAGATACAAAGCCTCCCCTAAACCACTGCACATGTAAAAGAACTATTGTCTCTGTGGGGATGAATCGTTATACTTCTCCCCCCCCCCCTCCTCCTCGTCTTCTTCTTCTTTTACTGTTTCTACTGTTCTTCCGCGATGAATATTTGCTATGCGTAGTGCATAGCATCCATTGTAGCACGTAGATGTCAGCTTTCTACGTAGTCCCGTTGCACTAAGGCCAACACCTACCGACTTCGACGGCTGAGGTTTCTTTTCTGAGGTACTTGTAATTTACATTCCCTTGTCAAATTAACATTGAAGTACAATTGACCAGCGGGCGGAACGAACTATCTACTGCTGTCATTGGAGAAAGTTTAAACACGAGCGAGATAAACACTTCAACCACGCAGACTTCCTTAGATAGTATCGTCAATGAGCTTAAGTTAAGAATGAAAGACGTTAAGCTGATTTTCATTACTGCTACCTGTTCACAGTAAAGAGTACAGGGTGTATTTTTAATTACTGTGCAGTGTTTGAAAATATTGCTGGTCCAAGTTTTGTATTTACCTATTATGTTGATGAACTTTACAGAGGGTGAATACAAAACTTGAACCGGCAATATTTTCAAACAATGCACTGTCATTAAAAATACACCCTATATTTACTGGAGACATATAGCAGTAATTAAAATGGGAAATAAATAGGGCAATTATCAACATATAAAGCAAGGAGTGACAGGCGTGTGTTTTGTCGCCGGATCTCTTCTCTCTCTCCCTCCCTCCCTCCCCCCCTCTCTCTCTCTCTCTCTCTCTCTCTGTCAATTAATTTGCATATCCTGTACAGGACGTCACCGTCAATCCTAGCATTTGTGGCTGTTTGTGATTTCTTGGCCAGTTTACGTTCAGTAATTTGCCATTGCTTTCTGAACAACCGACACTCATACAATTATGTTAAACCAGCGCAAAGCTGTCTACTTCAAAATCTCCCGCAGCCGTGTTTCTAACGCGGTATTGCGTTCGTAATCGCATCGACTCAGCGTTGGCTTATCTATCTTTATGCATTCATTCATTCAGTAGCATATCCTTTACAGAACCTCGCTCCCATAACAACCTTCCGGAAAACTTTTCGGCCATAAGCAAAATGTCCTGCGTCCAATACACCCATCTGGAGGACATCCGCCACATCCTGCACCCATCTTCTCTTTGGATTTGCACTTCCTCTCTTCCTGGGCATATACACTTCCATTAATGTTCTCTCTAAATTTTCATGACGTTTCAAGTGTCCAAAATATTTCAATTTTATGTGTTTTATCGTCTTTAGTAGCCAACCTTCTTCAGTATTCAGAGCCTGTCGTATGGATTCATTTGTTCTTTTCCGTATCCAAGATATTCTTAGAACACGTCTATAACATTTATATTCAAAGGTATTTATGCGCTGTTCAGCTTGTTTAGTAAGTGTCCAGGTCTCACAGGTTTATGTTGCAATGGGAAAGATGCATGCTCTTAAAAATCTAATTTGTATAGTTCTATCTGTCCCACTCCACAATGTATTCATTTGTCTTAGGTTCTGAAGAGCAATAGATATTCGTCTTTAACTCATTTCATTGTGTCACCAATGTTGATAATTAATGACTCATGCTATTTGAAATGTTCCACCACCTCCAATCTTTCCTCATTAACATGTAATTCTTTCTCCATAGTAGTTTTATCTGAATGCATTATCTCTGTTCGTGCCTCCAATTCGACGTGGATAAGTCCCAAGGTTTGTACCGGAATACGGTCAGCGTTGCCAGTGGTGGGGTTGTGCCCAATCTTCAAACCTCAAATCCCAAAACAACCAAATAAATGAACACAGTATATATAAATATACAGTATATGTATATCATATTTCCATATCTTTTTACATAATGCGTTATAGATTTGTATGCGTTTTTCTCCTCCTGCTTTAATTAATTCAGCTGGTATGTTAGGGTGTTTCCCAACTTGTCACAGATAACATTTAATTGAGGTTGAACATTTCTTGTCAATAACTTCAGGTGATAAATATTGATACATCATCCTTGTGTTATCGGTTTCTCCTCCTCTCTGTTTCAGTTGTCTTCGTTTTTTATTAATTCTAACGTGTCTGATCTCTCTCTCTCTCTCTCTCTCTCTCTCTCTCTCTCTCTCTCTCTCTCTCTCTCTCTCTCTGTGTGTGTCTCTGTCTGTCTGTCTCTGTCTCTGTCTCTGTCTCTGTCTGTCTCTCTCTCTCTCTCTCTCTCTCTCTCTCTCTCTCTCTCTCTGGCGAAACGATAAACAGAGAGATAAAGAGAGGCGGGGAGTACGTGTTGGAGGTTATAATATAAACAATCTACGTTACGCAGATGCCACGCTGATGGCGGAAAATGCAAAAGATTCATAACAATATCCGCTCGTCGAGCGTCCTGGGCAACAGGTCCCTTCGGGGTCCTGGCTAAAGTCAGTAGGATCGCCGATTCCTCCGAAGTCGGAGAGTGTCTGCCTGTACGGCGAGGAACCACCAGTCTGCACACCAATAAGCCAGACATGGGACAACGGATACTCACGCAAAACTCAGGTCCTGTATGACATCACACTGATGTTGGACAACAGGATGCCTTCATCCGACATACAGGACTTCGCGTTGGAGCTCAAGCCAACGAACACAAGCAAGCAAGCAAGCATAACAATATCCAACTTTTGGATAGGGTGCAAAGAAATTTCAAACGTATTCACGTCACGAAAACAGAAACAACGGTTATAACAAAGAAAAAGGCAACACCTAAATGTGTGATAACAATAGAAGGGAAAATGCTTAACCAAACTGATAAAATAAAATGATTGACATCTTGTCTTCTTGATAGACGATCGTTTGTAAAGGGGAGTTATACCTCCTCACAGTACAAAGCCTGGGCAGAATTTAGAGACCGTGTGTTGCCCATGCAGCATGATCCATCTCTAGCACTAGTTTACTCCAGAAGAAAGGTAACACCAATACGTCTGGAACAAGATCAGCTGCACAATTTGCCGAATCTGCAAATAAATGCTCTAACTGTCCGTATGTCGGAGCTTCGATCCTAGACCAACTGTCGACCAAGACTTAGGACCTGGTCTTTTACCCTCCCATTTGCGCCCCTCCGTCCTAAGCCGTTGGTACAATGTGGGGTGTGTTGGGTTTGGTGAGCGTTTCCCAACATTCGGCGCCAATAGAAAGCAGGTAGTACCGTCTACTGTCATACGGTAGCTCAGTCATATCTGGCTAGGACCCGACTTTATACATTTAAGTACCTAGGGGAAATGATAAAATCAGATGGAAGATGCACGGCAGAGATAAATATAAGAATAGATCAAGAAAAAAAAATTGCATTCCAGAAAATGAAAAGTATCTTATGAAATAAGTCACTGTCGCTGAATGTAAGAAAGAGAGTGATGGAATACTATATAGAACCTTTTCTGTTGTATGTTAGCGAATATTGGAATGTAAATGAACAAACCAGGAAGATATTGGAAGCTAATAGAGATGTGGCTCCTGAGACGAATGTTGCGAATACCTTGGATTGCCAAAGTAACTAACAACGATTGCTTGAAAGAGGCTAATGAAACTAGAACATTATATACAACAATAGGAAAGACACAAATAGCATTCTTCGGTCATGTGATGAAAAGAGAGGAATTGGAGAATATCGTGACAACTGGAAAGATCATTTTGAGCAGAGGCAGACCAAGATAAATGATGATGATGGATTGAGACGGTAACACGAAGGGATATCATCAGCAGGGTTGATACAGAGCACCAAGGACCGAGATCTGTGGGTAGACATGAACGCCTTCGCCAGCTGGCACGGCACATGATGATGATGAATGATGATTATGACCATGGACGACATTTACAACCGTAGCAGATGGCAGGTTAAACAAATTAAACAAAGTTCCCGTTTGTGTCCTATGTTTAGATCAACTTGATATTTTGTGTTGCCACATAGGACAGGAATTCGGCTGAGGCAAGAGATAATTAATGTACACCTATAATTCCGATGTAGTTCACTGTTGTCACCAGTTTGTGCAATGACAACTTAGCTCCATTTTATAATTGATGATATAACATTTCCTCTAATCGTGTAATCATACCCAATTTTGGTTACAAGCTAACTGAAAATGCAATAACATTAATTGTATTGTGAGGAAGCGCGAGTTGAGAAGTAACGATGTCTGCATGGGGCTTAGAATATACCTCGTTCGAATCAGCACAGGGCTGGACATTTATACAAATAAACTATTGGTGTCTAGTGATATCACATGTCCCTGGTCGTGGGTTATTCCATGGTGCCATGTCACTATTTGGGATGATAATAATGGTGTCTAAAGGCGAAGAAGTTACTGACGCAATTCGCCATCCCGTATACCGCGTTCGAAATACAGCAGCGGGCGATTTGGAAGCAGAATAGCTTGTGTTGGTTTCCATACAATGATATTAGTGCCAGTCGCTCATAAAGCAATGGGAAAATACTGAGTGTAAACTTACCCAGGAATCACAAACAGCCATACAATGTTTGGATTGACTGCTACGTTCTGTAAAGGATATGCAACTAACTTTTCCCTTCTATTGTTGATATTTTGCCTTGGCAGCTGCTTGAATGACCTACTCTTTTTAATTTCCAACCATAGAGGTGTTTATAACGTAGAAAACTGAGCATGGCTCCTGCTAGTCATTTACTCGTAAATTGATTACAGAAATTAGACGTGGACAATCACGATATTTGGCCACCTTTTGAGAATAGATAAGCTAAAACTTAGCCACAAATGGCAAACTTGATGGACAAAGCTGTAACTTAGCCACAACCGGTAAACTCGATGGACACAGCAAAACCACTAACCACAACTGGCAAAATTATGGACAAAGGTAGGTAAAACTTAACATAACCACTGCTGTCAAACTTAATGGACAAAGCTAAAAATTAACCACAACCGGTAAATTCGATGGACAAAGTTAAAATTAGCCATAACTAGTAAATGTGATGGACAAAGTCCAAGGGGAAGAGAAAGGCATACTTACCTAGGGGGGGGGGGGGGGGGGAGGGGCTTGGCCATATAGCAAATCGGGACAAGACCACATACCTAATATGATACTCTGATGATAATATGTGATGAAGTTATAAGCTTATCATCACGGCACATGATGATGATAATGATCACACCGCAAAGCCACTTGGCAGTATCATAACTTGCAATCTTCTACGGATCGAATTACTACAATAATTATGGCGGCGCCTGTCTGAACGATATGTCGAAGTTAGTGCGCCAGCTGGACTGATAGTTGCCACATATTCATGTAGTCATATACAACACAAAACTACAATTAAGCCAAAGCCAACGTGGTTTATTCTTTGGATTCATAATTGAAAGATAAACTGGAGTAACAGGTCGGTATCACACAAAGCTGTCTTTGTTTCCATCGTGTACTTTTATTTATGGTGTACTTTATGACTTTCTGGTTTACTTTTATTTTAGGGAGCCTCCGTGGTGAAGTGATCAAGCTGTCTGCCTCGCGCACCGAAGGTTGTGGGTTCGATTCCTGGATAAATCTTTCGGTTCATGAGTGCGTTTTTCTCGGAGTCTCCTGGGGGTCGTCGTCGGAGTTACGGAGTTCCGAGCTTTGTGCGATGCTTTCGACAAGTCATCCTGCCAAAAGAGGCCGAGCAATATGGGATAAAATCCGGGGCAATGAAGTCGATCATCTCAACTTTTAAGACTTTTAAGACTTTTATTTATGGGCATCGAGATAGTTTAGTAGCTAGAGCCTTGGCTGGCGGTTCGATGGACAGGGCTTCCATCCTCATTGTGGCTGATTCGAATGTTAAAAAATAGGCCTGGGGGGCTCACAGGTTGACTCAGCCTAAAATGGGCACAAGGAAATGTCTTGGGAAGAAAGGGCAGCCGGAGGGAAACAGCCCAGATCTATGGAGTATCGCTGAGTCTATACAAGGACGAGTCTAGCACAATATGGCCGATGAGTCTAAAGTTTGCAATAGGGCCCTATGCTTACTTTTATTTATTGTACTTTTAGTACATCTGAATTGAGTGTATGGGGCGACATTGTGAGCTGTGGATTTCATGTAGAGTGCCTTTGCATCTGTCTGCGGCTGTTTGTGTCGTGAACTGCATGTTCGGAAAAATGGCGGCCACTGTTTGTTGAACTAATGCAGAAATGTGAGGCTGCTGATTTTCTAGTGACTGCCACTTCCATCGACGATGAACTGTAATTTTCGTGGCGGACTATTATGTTGGCACTCTGGCAGCGACATTATGCATAGTATACCTGCGCGGGCTGTTGGTTTGTCTAGACTCCTGTCTCTTTCACTTTTCAGATGGGGCATTGAGAAGCATAATATTCACTGGTAAAGGAATTGAACATTATGGGACAACCTTTTGCCGTGAAGTTGGAACCGCGACTTACTAATTATCTGCGTTTGAATTGTGAGGTAGTTAAATACCCTACTTCATGAACAGTTTATCTTTGTTTATTTTTCTCATGTCTGCGTTTCTTTATTGAACTGTTTTGTGTGCGGGTTTCATGTTTGGGAGATGAGTTAGTGCAGTGTCTGGCTGGCTGGTCTGCCGGTATTGTGGTCCAATGTTCGAAAGTTTCAGTTGTGCTGTAGTTCAATACCCTACCTCATGAACAGTTTTTTCTCGTTTATTTTCGTCATCTCTGAGTTTCTTTATTGTACTGTTTTATGTGTTGATGTTACTTTTGAGAGATCATACAGTGTACTGGCTAGCTGGATGTCTGCCGATTCTGTGGCCAAGGATTCGAATCTCATTTGAGGCAGGGACTTTCTTCAGTGACTTTGGCTCCCAGGTCAAACCAGGTTGTAACAGGTACTAGAACAATTCCAGGGAAGTAGAAGCGGCCATTGTGATGCTGAACTCATCAGGTTCCGAGTGCCAAGTGGTCTAAAATATGCGAGCAGCACCATATACCCAGATCTCCGCAAGGCGTGGGGGAAGGGATCGTTTTCTTCCATGCTTACACGGTTTCCACAAATCATTACGACCATAGAAGAGCTTGACCAGTTAATCAATAATACCAATCCCGCTGTCAAATTCGGGTCTCTATGAAATCTTTGAATTTCTTGGACATCAATTTTAACATCAACTTTCCATGTTCTAACCACTACGGCCTACTATACACCTTCTGAATCTCGCATTTATGTCATCCCATAGATTATCTTGCAAACATGCAATGCCTTGCTCTGAACGTCTTCGAGTACGCTTGTTATGCTCGGATAACCCAGACTACAGAAGCAAGACCCATGAGTTTCTGGATTTCGCCCAAATGACGACATTTGGATCATGTGAATCACTTTGGCCTGAAGAGAATGTTTTACCCTGAACCAAGGCTCAAAGAATAACATTAGATATGCGGATGATACAGTATTGATTACAGACTTCTTCTTTCGTTCGCCTGAAATATGTTTATAACTGCAATGTTGTCTCTTGTATGAATCTAACAGTCTTTTTTAGTTCATTCAGCGGTCCATAGAGTTTATCTTCCACTGTTGTCTCTCTAGGCCAGAAGGTTCGCCTGGATATGTTGTAGTTTGGGCAATCCTGGAGTATGTGCTCTGCTGTCTGCGACGCCAAACCACATGTGCACATGGCTGAGTCACCAATCTTGAATTTTGTATACATGTGGTTGCGTAATCTATTGTGTCCTGTTCTGAGGCGCAGAAGAATGACCTGTTCTGGTCTGTCCATAACGTGGTAGTCGTCTTGAGTAAGGTTTGGTGGCCTTCTGACCGATTTGATCATTCTTTTCTTTTGGTTGTATGTAATAGGCACATCTGGTTGTTCTTCTTGTGCTCCTTCCTTAGCCAATCGATCAGCTCTGTCGTTTCCGGGGATTCCACAGTGGGATGGTATCCACTGTATGGTGATCTTACGCTGACTGCTAAGTTCAGAAAGTAGTGTCCTCAGAACTGGCAATTTCCCAGACAGGAGCGCCTCTATTACGGATTTTGCATCTGTCAATATCACCACAGGTTGTGTACCATAGCTGGTATTTTGTAATTTTTCTGTGGCTATCTTGATTGCCTCAATTTCAGCATCATAATTATGGCAGTACTTTCTTGTTGGAATTCTGGCCGTGTCTCTAGTATTATTTGGGTATTCTATGTACACTCCCGCTCCTCCATTTCGAACAGCATTTTGTGCTGACCCATCTGTGTAGACTCGGATCCAGAGGTCCTGTGGGTATTCGTCATCAAGGAAGCTGAGAGTGGCTGTTCTGCGCTGTACACTGTTCTGTTCTTCCTTGTCAAATATTCCTCTCACTTTTGACTGGATTTGTAGCGATATTCTATGTTCATCTTTCCACGGGGTTCGCTCCGGAATAGTTGTCAGGGGGATATCAACTGTGGGAAGATCGATGGTTTCTCTGCAGAGTTGTTTGGCCTGGTGGATGAAACTACTTATTTTCAACCGCCCCATAGCTAAGTTTTCAAATCTGTTCTTCATAGGGTGGCCTGGCAAGCTGAGAAACTTTTCTGCTTGTATTAGTGTTTTTGATTACAGACAATGAACAGGGTCTGTAACATTCAGTTGATGTGGTTGTTGTACACAGTGAACAACTACAGTTAGAATTAAGTCAAAAGAAGACAGAGATTATGGAATTATTATATCACTGGAAGAAGGAACTACCACAAAGTAATGTAATGATAAATGAGAAAATTCTTAAACAAATGAAGCGGTATACATATTTCTTAACAGTCATAACATCTGATGAAAGTCATACATAGAACCTGCACTTTTGTGTGGAAAAGTAGACGATTGGCAAACAAACTGAAAAACATCTAATGGCAGTGGAAATGTGGTTTCTGAAGGAAAATGCAAGGAATACCACGGACAAAAAATAAAAATAAAAATAAAAATTAAATTTAAAAAAAATTAACGAGGAAGTCCTACAAGAGACAAATGAAATCAGCAAACTGATTAGAGAAATTAGACATAGACAGTCAATTTTTAATTGTTTTTTTTTTTGGGGGGGGGGGCGGGAACGTTACGCGAAGAAAATAAACTAGAGAACTTGGTTTAAACTGGCAAGACTGAGGGGGAAAGAACAAAGGGAAGGCAGAGAAGCATATATCTGGTTGGCTTGACCACATGACATGGTTGAGACATGAACACAGAGCTGATCCACGACTCTAGTGATCGTGTGAGATGACGAATGAATGAATGAATGAATGAATGCTCAAACAAATTCAACAATTGCTACCAATTACCGGACAGAGACATTTCCTGCAAGATCCCACTCCACTGCTAATAGAACCAAACTGATCCCGAGCTGCCATACCAACAGCTTAGCTGTTCCATTTTGATTTTCACATATCACCACCTCAACACCTTCCGTTATGATCCGGACATCCAGCATCTCTAATTGAAATCTTGCAGTGAATTACAGGCAGACCAAAACTGTAGGACAGAATTGTTCGAAGCACACTCGCTGTCCACTCACGTCTTCCTGCAGGCACTATGAAATCTCTTCGCAGTAGATGCAAATCATGTGGGTCTGTTATTCATTCTCATTCTATAGGCAACCCAAATGATATGTTTCAAACTGGTTATCTATTCAAATGAGATCCCCACAATCTATTCCATCCCATCGTCTGCGAAATATGTAACATGGCATATATTAATAAAGCTGGCAAAAAGTTAGCGAATAGTTCCCATAAACATGTTATGAACATCGATAATAAGACTTGCAAACTAATCTTTCTCCAGTCCCAACCTTGGTGAAGTGGATAAACGTGTTATGGATTTCATGGATTTCTGTCATTGCCTTAAACTCTCGCTGGTGTGGTAGGAAACGATCAGGTGGACAGGTTGGCTGGGTCTGTACCACTTGGTATTGGTGCACAATAAGGCAGCTGTGGTCGGGGTCCTTTAGATTAGTGTGTGTAGTGCAGGTAGATCATCATAGCTTGGAAAGAATGGTGCTGCAGGTAGTGACCGGTGGATCTGACCGATAATCAAAACT
>OY992890.1:97636894-97644394 GCA_963921405.1 Cepaea hortensis
CCTCCTCCCTCTTCCTCCCTCTCCCTCCTCCATCCTCTCTCCTCCTCTTCCTCTCCTTCTTCCATCCTCCTCCTCCCTCCTCTTCCCCTCTTCTCCTCCTCCCTCATCATTCCTCCTCCTCCTCCTCCCTCTACCTCCTCACTCCTCCCTCCTCCTTCTCCCTCCTCCTTCTACCTCTTCCTCTCTCCACACTTCCTCTCTCCTCCTCATCCTCCTCCCTCTGACATACAGACAGACAGACAGACAGACAGACAGACAGGCAGTCAGTCGGTAACGGGAACGAGAACTTATATGACTACTTATATGAATTAAATGAGATGCTCCCCACCAGTGTCTGGCGAAGCCGGGCAGGTCAGCTCCTCCTCCTCCCTCCTCTTCCCTCTTCCTCCTCCTCCCTCCTCATCATTCCTCCTCCTCCTCCTCCCTCTACCTCCTCACTCCTCCCTCCTCCTTCTCCCTCCTCCTTCTACCTCTTCCTCTCTCCACCTCCTCTCTCCTCCTCATCCTCCTCCCTCTGACATACAGACAGACAGACAGACAGACAGACAGACAGACAGGCAGTCAGTCGGTAACGGGAACGAGAACTTATATGACTACTTATATGAATTAAATGAGATGCTCCCCACCAGGGTCTGGGCGAAGCCGGGCAGGGTCAGCTAGTATATATATATAAGGATGTATGTGGGTCGGGATGTGTTTGATGCGTTCGATAACGGTCCATCCGATTGAGATGAAATTTTCTACATGTATTCTTTTCATTCCTGTGCAGGCAACTGTCAAAGTTTTGTTTTGTTTGTTTCAGCTATTTACTTACTAAAATTTAATATTTAAATTTACGTTATTATTTCTATATAGCAAGGGGACTTAAAAAAGTAAAGTTATTTCAAGGGGCATAACTTTTAATATCATTGTTATATACTTTATATATAGATTTTTGCATTGTTTTCAAAGATTTATAAACTCTTTGTCTATAGTTATTTACAGGCATATGAGTTATAATAAATAATGATATAATCTTTAAGGCATTTTCAAAGTTTTCATAAAAATAATGCATCTATTTAAATAGTGAAAATTTTCTAACTCATCTTTTTGACTCAAGAAGTTATCTACAGTCATGTAGGTGATAGAAAACAGTTTTGAATAAAAAATAATGGATGGTGTGTGGAATGACATTCTTAACGCGGCACGCGAGGACGGCGTGGGGCGGCTTTTGCCGTTTCGACCTTGACACCAACATTTCATTTAATGTATATATTGTGGGTGTGGAAGAGAACGCATGGTGTGTCGAAGGTTATTAAGCGTGTGAGTATGATGGGTTTAGAGTGAATGAGGGGAAGAAATTATCACCACATCATAGTCGTTGTTGTCTCCGTCATCATTATCACCACCATTATCATCACCATTACCATCAATCACGTTAGAATGGGATGACTGAAAGCGCACGCCAAATCACACGTTCCCATTACGTCATATTGTCTTAGTTTAATTTATTGCTCATATTTTACGCATATTATGTGAATATAATTTGTAGTTTTGATGATGGAAACACATTTGTACACAAATTGGACACACAAACGGCCTGTTAAATAGACCTACACAAATACCATACACACAGCACGCCTGTTAAAATACTAACAATACAATTGCACAATTTTGTAACACTCAATAAACGTTTAAAAAAAAAAATAAGTTAATTTTTTTTTGTTACTTGAATTTAATGAGACGCTCCCCGCAAGGAGCTGGGCAAAGCCGCGCCGGGTCAGATAGATAGACAGACAGACAGATAGTCGGGAACGGGAGCTTATATGACTACTTATATGAATTAAATGAGATGCTCCCCACCAGAGACTGGGCGAAGCCGGGCCGGGTCAGACAGACAGACAGACAGACAGACAGACAGACAGACAGACAGACAGTCGGGAACGGGAGCTTATATGACTACTTATATGAATTAAATGAGATGCTCCCCACCAGGGACTGGGTGAAGCCGGGCCGTTCAGACAGACAGACAGACAGACAGACAGACAGACATATCCCCGCCAGGATCTGGGCGAAGCCGGGTCGGGTCGGACAAACAGATAGACAGACAGACAGATAGATAGACAGACAGATAGTAAGGAGCGAGAGCTTATATGACTACTTATATGAATTAAATAAATGAGATGCTCCCCACCAGGGACTGGGTGACGCCGGGCTGGGTTAGACAGACCGACAGACAGACAGACAGACAGACCAGACCAGACCAGACCAGACCAGACCAGACCAGACCAGACCAGACAGACCAGACAGACCAGACAGACCAGACAGACCAGACAGTCGGGAATGGGAGCTTATATGACTACTTATATGAATTAAATGAGATGCTCCCCACCAGGAGCTGGGCGAAGCCGGGCCGGGTCAGACAGACAGACAGACAGACAGACAGATAGATTCCCTACAGAGCCTGGGCGAAGCCGGGCCGGATCAGCTAGTATATATATATATATATACACCTCGACACCGCAAGGTACAAGAGGAACACGATGAGATGAGATGAGATATATATATATATATATATATATATATATATATATATATATATATATATATATATATGTGTGTGTGTGTGTGTGTGTGTGTGCGTGTGTGTGTGCGTGCGTGTGTGTGTGTGTGTCCCACCCGAGTGCTGTGATACCGGTTCTTGACTCAACTCAACTCTGCTTAGAAAACAAATCTGGGATTGATTGCAACGTCTTCCAAATGCCTTACACCACGTTAGCTTACTATCTAAAACAATAACAACCTTTTTATAAGCTCATGTTTAAAAACTATGCGCATGTCATGTGTAGTATGCCGGGAGTTGATTTAAAACAATGTGCATATCATTAGCAGTGCGCTGAGAGTTGATTTACAACAATGTGCATGTCATTAGCAGTGCGCTGAGAGTTGATTTTGGAGACAAAATGTCTTGCCTTGATTTCGATGGTATAAGACGTCAGCCGTTCAGAAAGCAATGGCTAACTACTGAAATAACATTGCTTAATAAATCACAAATAATCAATACATGCTGGGATTGACTGCAAACTAAAAGTAAAGGTAAAGTAAAGGACGTGCAAGTAACTAATACTGAAGCAAATCTTATGTGAACAATGTTTTGGCTAGCATTATGCTACCAGTGCCAAATATGGAAGCTCACTGCAACTAATGAGCGCACAATCATAACAACAGGGATGAGGTGTCTTAGAATAGCTACGGGAGTAACCTTGAGAGGCAGAATTATAAAAAAAACATATAGGTCTGAAACCAGTCATGCAATTCATTAAAGAACAACATATTAATTGGTTTGGCCGTCTCGCAAGAATGCCGTTGTACCATCTGCCACAAAGAGCCACATTAAAGAAATAAAATGGTTACAGAGCAAGGGGAAGATTGAGTGATGGTATCAGGAACACCCTTAGAGAAACGAATACCAACTTACAAAAAGCATTAGAAAGAGCGCATTAAAGATCTTGACATCTGCCCCTAACATTTCAATGAGGTAAATGGAGGAAGAGGAGACGAAGAAGAGGACGAAGAAGTGGTACGACAATGGAGAAGGTTGGGATAACGCGAGTTACTAACACTAGACCACAGCCGTCAGCACACCCAAGTCTGAATTAGTAGGATCTCGCACTGCTCACGGCGGGGTGGGCGAGGATTTCTGTTCACATACAGGGGGCACTGTCACACGTTCACATCACGCTACTACACCCACAAGTGCTCCATTCTCCTCATGCAGATCACACAAGGACACTCTTAGCACTGCACTCGGACTCCTGACCCCTAGCTAGAACATAACGGTGAGTGTAAATGGCATAATTTTTTTTTTTTTTGCCATGTCGATAAGAACATGTGGTAATGCTTGACCATCTCAAACAGTCATCAGTCCAGGATCAAGTCATGGCTGGCCATCTCAGTCATCAGTCTAGGATCAAGTCATGGCTGGCCATCTCAAACAGTCATCAGTATAGGATGAAGTCATGGATGACCATCTCAAACAGTCATCAGTCTAGGATCAAGTCATGGCTGGCCATCTCAGTCATCAGTCTAGGATCAAGTCATGGCTGGCCATCTCAGACAGTCATCAGTCTAGGATCAAGTCATGGCTGACCATCTCAAACAGTCATCAGTCTAGGATCAAGTCTGTGTTCTTGTCGTGATTGCGTCATATCGCCAAGTCGGCAAGAAATTTGCGGTCCCCGTGCTCTGTCCCCGTCAATATTGCCAGTTATCACAAAGTTTTCATGTTCAGTTCTCAGCATAACGTGTCCCAAAACTTGGCTGTCTGCGTATAATTTCTCTAATCAATTTACGCTTTACATTTGTTTCTTGTAGAACTGCAGCATTCGTTTGTTTTCTTATGTCCATGGTGTTCTTGGCATTTCCCCCAGAAACCACATTTTCACTGCCTTGCCCAGTTTCTCAGCTTGTCTGTTCATTGTCCTGGGCTTGTCGATTGCAAAGTGAGGGAAAGATCGGACACCTATCGCTTCGTGCAATTCAGGCCTACAAAATGTGATGGTCATACCACCCCACAGGCTCCTAGCAAGAAATTACTTGGGGATCAAATGTCAGCGGGCGTGTCGACGGAACGGTTAGGAATCTGCGCTGACAATCCATCTATCAATCATATGCCATGCCGGAAAGCGTGGGCGGTCATGACTCGCCATTTCACTCGATCACCAGAGTCGTGAATTAGCTCAGTGTTCCTGTCTCGACCATGCCATGTGGCCAAGCCATCCAGGTATTTACTTCTCGGTCTTCCCCCTGGTCTCTCCCTCTCGATATTTCCAGTTGTCACCAAGTTCTCCAATTCATTTCTTCTCATAACATGTCCACAAAATTGTGACTGTCTACGCTGACAATAGCATTAAGGAAAAAGGGCGCTGTTTCCATTCATGGGCTCGTCGCTCGCTACGGGAGGGGACGGCAGGCCACTTATTGTAGTTGTCTAAGTGATGTATGAATGAAATAATATATGAGAGCAGAGAGATGAGAAGGACAGGTTGCCTGGGTGCCCAATTCTGAACCCTTTGAAAATAGTTCGTTCATTCATGTGTCCCTCTGTGCACTCAGCCCTGAACAATATGGTGGCTCTAACATTTCACATCAGCTTCTTATTGCGAGACTTCTATATCTATCTGTATTTACCATGTACGGACGCGATTCCTAATCCCGTATACTCGGGTTCGAAACACAGCAGTGCTGGTTTTTTTTTTTTCGAAAAAGGGATAGGTGCTGGCCGTTCAGAAAGCAATGGCAAACTTTTTTGTTGTTGTTTTTTTTGTTTTTTTTTGTGCATATCCTTTACAGGACATCGCTGTCAACATCAGCATCTTTCAGCTGTCTGTTGATTTCTTGGCAAGATTACGCTCAGTAGTTTGCCATTGCTTTCTGAGCGGCCGGCTCAGTATCCCGCAAGTCACCAGCGGGGGTCGAACCGCTCCCAGTTCTCTCCCGCTACGAGACTCTGCGTGATAAACGGGATTACGGAGAAAGTGTTGTAACCCCTCAGCCAGAGAGACCGGCAATGGCAAACTACTGAACGTAAAACTTGTCCATGAGTCACGAACAGCCAAAATGCTGGGGTTTACTGCTACGTCCTGTGAGGTACATGCAACTAAAATTTACCATGTACTCAAAGTGTGTAGAGGGAACTTACTTGTCCTTGTAGACTATCACTTACTGTGTTTGTCTACCTTGTATTGTTTCTGTATTTACCATATACTCAGTTAGCCTCAGGCTGTGTAGAGGGCCCTTACTTTTCCTTTACCGCTCAAGTCGGAGACGGGCATCGTACCTACAAGCCACTCCCCCACGAACACTGGCAGTGTTTGTCTATCTCCAAATCCGTGTTCACACAATGTTTGCGCGGTAGAAGTGTACATGGTTTTCTAACTGCCGACACGCAGCTTCTACAGTACCTCATCAGTCGTCACCGACAGTCCGCTCATCGGGCGGGCCTTTTGTCAACAGCAGACGCGGCATTCCGCAGAATTAAACCACGAAATTGCAACATTGGTTGTCATCAGATATAGTTGTGATTTCGTCTTCGTGGAAATATGGATAATGGCGCGCTTTGAGCGATGATGTTTGCCGAGTGGTGATTGAATCATCGATTCCGTAGAATACGTGTTCCTGGGATGGTCAGCTTCGATCATGGTCAACTTCTAGCATAATTAGTTTGGGTAAGCAGGATATCTTATTTTTGATTGCTCGTTATTGTACAATACAATACAATACAATACAATACAATACAATACAATGCAATACAATACAGTGTCGAGAGGTACATCGGGAAAACAAAGCGCCTCGTCAACCAACACAGAACTGGCACTATTAGCCACCGGACGCTGATGCATATGCTGGGGGGAGGATCTGAGCACATATGGACATGTCCGGAGTGCAATGAAGATACCCCAACTGATAATTGACTGATAACAATACAGTGTCATACTTGGGACATTATTTACATCACACTTACGCAAAATCAACACCCACGAGTTGAGATGTTTGAGGAGAGCTGCCAATTAACTATTCGAGACCGAGTAAGAAATGACGTTATCAGACAGACAGTGGATATTCAATGGCAGAAGATCAACTGGTTTGGCTATCTCGTTAGAATGCAACACCATCAACTAACAGCACTGGCACACATACACACACACACACACACACACACACACACACACACACATATCTATATCTATAAAAGAGACTGTGTGTGGTTGGCAATGTATTGGATGCGTTCGATAACGGTACATCCGAGTGAGATGAAATTTTCTACACGTCTTCCTTTCATTCCTGTGCAACCGACTGTAATAGTTTCTTAGTGTAAAATTGGCTACTTACTTAATAACATTTAATATTTCATTTTTCATTATAATTTCTATATAGCAAGGGGAATTAACTCTAGAAAAGTTATTTCAAGGGGCATAACCTTTAATAACATTTCTTTATACTTTATAGTCATATTGTTGCATGGTTTTCAAAGATTTATAAACTCTTTGCCTATAGTTATTTACAGGCATATGAGTTATAATAAATAATGATATAATCTTTAAGGCATTTTCAAAGTTTTCATAAAAATAATGCATAATGCATAACATTGTAACTCATCTTTTTATGCTTAAAGAAGTTATCTACAGTCATGTAGGTGATTAAAAACAGTTTTCATTAAAAATAATGGATGATGTGTGGAAGGACATTCTTTTAAGTTACTGTGTGAATTTAATGAGACGCTCCCCGCCAGGAACTGGGCGAAGCCACGCCGGGTCAGATAGATAGACAGACAGACAGACAGATAGTCGGGAACGGGAGCTTATATGATTACTTATATGGATTAAATGAGATGCTCCCCACCAGGGACTGGGTGGAGCCGGGCCGGCACAGACAGACAGACAGATAGTCGGGAACGGGAGCTTATATGACTACGTATATGAATTAAATGAGATGCTCCCCACCAGGGACTGGGTGAAGCCG
>OY992890.1:97646894-97659394 GCA_963921405.1 Cepaea hortensis
GGTATTCTGATGAATGTCAGTCCTGGCACTACCTAGTAGTCTCTATTCTTGAGATCTATAACATAGGTGCTCTTTGTGAGAGCTTGAAAGAAAGTCAAGAATGTGTTATATCTAGTTCTACATCAGTGCAATCCTAAGTAAAACATATCCTAGCACTCACATCTACAATGACCAGTCTGGCCAAGTTTATCTTCCACCTCTACTGCGTTCACCATCCTCCTTCTCCCTCCATATCTCTCTCCTACTGTCTTAGTCGGGGACGGGCTTTTCAATTGTCTCACACGCCTGTAATGATTACATTTCTGCCGCCCCATGTCCATGTCGCTAATACAGAAATTCTGTGTCGTACAGCCGCTCCGTCCAAAGTTGGTTTAGCAGCTCACAGGGTCGGAATGGTATTATAATAATGCCTGATCATCAAGGCTTACAAGCCGTGACCAGTATCTGTGCCAGACTCCCGTGAATTACCCTCCACCATACAATGAAAAGGTTTAGCACCATATACCCCATAACACTTGTGGGTAATGTCTGTACCATTACACCTCTGCTACAAATGCAATCGATGGTCAGTGTGCCAATGCGCACACAATAATATAACACTTCATATTGGTAGGCTTGCATATGACAAATCAATATACCAAACATGAAATACCCATAAAACATTAATTACTTAACTACATATATTATGATACGTTAACATAATAGCATAATGCACTAGTAAGTTTGTATGTATACGAAATGAGATGTATATACACAAAAAGAATATGTACGAGGTATAGTCCTAGCCTCGTATATTCATATGAAGTTACATAACCCAACATATACTTAAACATTAGGCATATGAAAGTATTCCTACATACATAGTATGAAATGCAAACAAGTTGTAGTAACATGATTATCTACAACTTCTGAGAAGCTAATAAGTGTCCATAGAGTAACAGACATTTAACATGATAAATGAAAGTCAAAAGTCTGTGTAACAATGTGTGTATACAGATGGATCAACAAGTTCTGTGTTGTTTCTAAATAGACTTTAATTTCACATGATGATACAAAATCCAAGTTCAAATCAATTGTATTATGATGTTGTCTTTTCTTCTCTCGTTCATGGTGGTTACTACTCAACAACAAGCTACGTCACGACTTGAGCATCTTTCTTACTGTTCTATATCGATGCTCAAGCGTGCTGTAGTCTTGCACCCCTAAAGCTAATACTGATATGATATTCATTCTGCTACATCTCCCTGTCTTTTAAAAGACTTTTCTTCTTCAAAAGTCTTAACTCCTTACCCCTTTATTCTCTCCTTACCTCCCATAATTTCTCTAAGCCGCCCCAAACTAACTCCACCTTAGGTGAACATTTCCCTCCAATTGTACCACATAGCAAACCACTAGGAAATTACATTTCTTCTTCGTTTCTGGCTCTTCACAGTTTCCTTATCAAATATATATATATATATCATAAGAATGGCTCGTATCAATCGTTATCGTACACTTGACATTATGAAATTTCTCATTCACACAGCATAGGATAGACAGAAAAAAAAGTAAGGAAGGAGTAAAGAAAGGGTGCGCACCCAATTTATGAAAAGTATAAGGAAATAGTCAACAGAATCACATTTACCTCTCTTGCCAACGAAAAAACTTTTGTAAACAGTTTTTTTAAAATATATCTTATGAAATGCATCTCTGTTCACTATAAATTAAGTTGATCTAAGTTTTCTTTTATATACTCAACATTTATATTGCCATATATTGCCATCCACAACCTTGTCTATATTTCACTTATCTCCCCTTCAACCACGAACCAATGTTCATATTCCATGAACATTTCAAATTAATTAACGCTGTTTTTTCACAGCTCCTACATTTACCCCCTCACATCCCATGGTACGCCTCCTTGTTTATCTATTCCATATACCCAACCTTATATGCTGCCATTCACAGCCCCCTTTTTATCTATTCTCTATTAACCAACTATCATATCGTTATTCATAATATGGTATCCAATCCATATATCTTCAATTAATGCTGACTTTAATGCAGCTCCTAACTTTCCCATAACCATCCCCGGCATATGTTTCTAATGCTTCATAACCATATCAACCTCTTTATGCTGATTATCACAGCAACAGAATATACCCATGAACATATTATTCACAAAGATAATGTGTCTCTCTACTAGTCCACAGTAGTTTATTACTATTTTCTGAACGAAGGGTCCTAAATAAAGTCCCATGTATTGTCTTTATTCTAGACAAAACCATGTAAATTAAACTTAACTTACTTAATTTCTAACATATATATATATAAACAAGGTAATTACCATTCAACATACAAGACAATTCACTTAAATTATGAGTGAATCGAAATAAAATCACAACAGGACATTATACCCCCCCCCCCCAAGTTTTTATACATCATTTATGTTTCCCCTCACATCAATAAAAGGTATTAACTCATTCAAAGAAAAACATATTTTAAAATAATATAACATACATCCTATATATTGTTAGTCTCTTTTTTGGACTAACAATAACTAACTTATTTATCTATTTAAGAAACACAAGAAGTCAAACCATAAAATCAATTGGCAATCAAATTACAGTAAAAAAAAAAATATACCTCACTCGAATTTATCTCCATATTAATTATCTTAATACCTAATTATGTCTATTCTTCAAGACAACTCATTATAAGTATCAATAGAACCCTTTTCCATAACAAATGTGTCATATACATCCTCAAGTATCATTTTCCTTTTTAAATCATGAAATTTATATCTTGCTATCTGCAGTATTTTCTATCAATTTATTTCCTACGTTTCCATTTCTTCAGTAACTCCAAGTTCCTTTGAATAAGTGCTATCTCCACATCAATATCTTCTTCTTCGTATAAAGTATTACTTTCTTCCATACTACTATTTGATTCTGAATTTTCATCCATTTCTTCTTCATCTGTATGTCTATTACTAGCAGCTGCCAATCTTTTTCTTTCTATATCCAATCTAATTTTTTTATCATCGTTTCTTAACGACCTTTCTAATAGGGGTATAAATTCGTCGCTTGATGAATTTTCCCTAATTCTTCTCTGTCTTTTCACTTCTCTTTCTCTCTGTCTCTCTATTCTCCTTTTCGTTGCTTGTCTAGTATTTTTAAATGGAGCACCTATCTCTTCTTCCATAGATTCTATGCTATCATAATGACTCTCATTCATATTTTTTTCTATCGTTTTTGGTATTGTCTGTTCTTGAGTATCATCACAAACTGGAGTTGTTACTAATTGACTTTGTGCTGGACCTTTTCTAAAATCTGGGGTTATTGTAGCTCTCCTGACGACTTGTTCATCTAAGTATCCGGTTTCTGAATAATAATAATTATTATAATTATTATTTCCCTTATCATCATTATCTCTTCTTAAGTGCTCTACGTGTGCCCTTGCTATATGTCCCGTGATCTGGTTCTTTATACTGTACGATACATTTCCTAGCTTTTCTAAAATGTAATAACCTGGAACCCAACGAGCATCAAACTTAGAGTTCCTTCTATGCTTCTTATAATAAACTCTATCACCTACTTTGAATTCCTGTAATTTTGTATTCACGTTTCTGTACTTTTTCTGTCTTTCTCTAGCTTTAATTATATTATTCATTAATCTTACATGTGCTTTATGCATTTCTTGTATGATGACCTCCTGAAAGTCTGCCCCCATATATTTACGTCTTGGTTTTAACAGATTATCTATGGGTAATATTGGCTCTCTCCCGTGTAATAAATAAAATGGTGAAAACCCTGTGCTCTCATTTTGATTTGTGCGTATAGCGCTAAGCGCAGGTCCTAGGAATAGATCCCAATCTTTTTCATGTTCATCGACAATCTTTGCTATAATATCGTACAATGTTCTATGTTGTCTTTCGTTCCTAGCATTTGAAGAAGGTCTATAGTATGAGGTCTTTCTATGTTTTATATTCAAATCTTTTAATAACTTTTCGAATTTCTTATTCACAAATTCTTTACCATTATCCGTGAGTACAATCTGTGGGCAACTAAATCTTGGTATGAATTCCTGTAAAAAAATATTAATGATAGTATCTGCGCTCTTATCTGAGATTGCATAAACTTCCGGCCAAAGACTGTAGACGTCCACCATATGAATTAGATATACGTTCCCTGATAATGTTCTAGGGTGAGGACCTGATATATCTAAACTAACTTTTTGCATTGGAAACTGAGGAATATCTGTATCTTGTAATGGACATTTAATTGTTTTCATATTCCTTAATCTGCATCTTTCACACGTATCGACATATTTACAAGCAGTTTTAAATAAATTCGGCCAATAATATTTATTCGTAAGTGCTTTCACTAATTTATCACGACCGAGATGACCATTCTCATCATGATATGCTTTTAAAACTTCATTTTCCAAATGTTTTGGAATATATTTCCTTAGCTGTTCGTTTCTTTCACTCATGTAATATAACTGTTCATCCTCTTGCAAAACTAAATAATTCTTCTTATACTTATTCTCATCCGTTTCTTTCAATTTCTGTTTTATTTCTAAGACTTTTGGATCTAATTCTTGTTCTTCTTTCATATTAAATTGTGCTAAATGTGGGTCTTCTGCTCTAGGTTCAGACTCTTGATCCGACGGTAACTCTCAAAATCTTCTCTATTTATTATGGCAGAATCTAATATATTTACTTGCCAGTTTCGGTCGTCTATCTCCGGTTCTCCTTCATCTTCCGTGTTTCCTGATGACTGTGGATATGGGATTCTAGACAATAAATCAGCGCATGTGTTATTCCTACCTGGTACGTATTCTACTCTTGTATTGTATCCTTGTAAATTCAACGCCCATGTCTGTATTTTCCTGTTCTGCATTGGAGCTTCTAACAAAGATTTTAAAGGCATGTGGTCAGTTCTAATGATGAAATTTGCGTTATGTAGATAGTAGTTAAGTTTCTGAAGAGCGTAATGGATAGCATAAGCCTCCTTCTCAATAGTAGACCATTTCTGTTGAGACCTGCTAAGTTTATGAAACAAGAAATAAATTGGCCTTTCATTTTTAACCCCTGGTATTCCAGATTCTTTTCCTTCATATGGTTGAACCAAACACGCTCCTATAGCATTATCTGAAGCATCTGTATATAATATTAACTGTTTATTCAAATCTGGATATGTCAATAGTGGCACTATTGTTAAGCTATTTTTTTAAAAACTCGAACGCTTATTGACATTCATCATCCCACTTAAATCTAGCGTATTTGCTAGTTAAGTTAGTAATAGGCTCTGCTATCTTTGAGAACCCTGGAATGAAACGTCTATAATACCCACAGGTTCCAATAAACGCACGCACTTCTTTTACGTTAGTTGGAGGAGATAATTCTCTAATAATTTTAACCTTATCTTGATCTGGTTTAATTCCGTCTCTATTAATAATATACCCCAAATACTTTGTTTCTGTTTTTTAAAAATTCGCATTTACTGAGCTTCAGTTTGACATCATGTATTCTTAATCTGTCGAATACTAATTTTACATGTTTTAAGTGATCATCTACATCCCCTGCTGTATAGATTAAAATGTCATCTATGTATGCCAATGCAAACTTTTGCATACCTTCTAAAACTTGATTAATTAATAGCATATAATACGAGGGCGCTGTACGAACTCCAAAAGGCATTCGTAAGAATTCGTAAGAACCTGAGTGTGTACAAAAAGCACTCTTTTTCTGGGCGTCTGGTGACAAAGGTATACACCAAAATCCTGATCTTGCATCTAACGTGGTAAAGAAAGTAGACCCATTAAGTAAACCCAAAATATCGTCAATCACCGGCAATGGGTACGCTAGATTCTTAGTGATTTTGTTCAACGCCCGATAGTCGCAGCAGAATCGATGTGAACCATCAGCTTTGGTCACGATGACAATCGGAGATGACCATTCCGACTTTGATCTTGTTATTATTCCTGCTTTCAGCATGTCTTCTATTGCTTTTTCAACAATTTCTCTATTCCTTAAGGGTGTTCTATACGGTTTCAAACTAATTGGTGGGTGATCTCCAGTATCTATTTCCATCGTAACTGTTTTTGTCCTTCCCAATTCTAAATCACTGATTGCAAATACATCCTGATTCTCTTTTATAAGTTGTTCTAATACTTTCTTATTTTCTGGTGGAGTTTTTAACTGTGCCAACAATTCTTGCTCTCTTGTTATTTTGTCTAGTGAATGTATTTGGGCTGTATTTCTTCTGAATGGATGGATCAATTCATCCTTCTGCACGTTCCCTCTTCTTTCGCGTCCGCGTCTGTTATTAATTCTTTCACTAGGAGTTTCTGAATAATTTATTCCCGACATTTCTATTCTATCTGTTGCTAATATGTCATTAATGTTATGATCTACTTTGGCTATTACACATCCTCTATATAATTTAATTTCTCTACCTGTGTTGTTAATAATCATTACTGGAAAAGTTAAGTGTTTATCTAATGATATTATTCCATCCGGCCTTGCATCTGTCTGAGGTGACCTCCTTGGCCAGATTTCGGCCTCCCATGTCTGTCTGGTTGCTTTGCTCAAGGTAGCGTTCAAAGAGGGCTTTGCCCTTGTCCTCGTCAGTCCTCTGCCAGATGAGGTCAGCACCTTGGAAGTCAGAAATGCTCTTATTCTTGACTACACCACTCATGCTTTTATGTAGTCGCCAGAACAATTTCAGTGACTTGTCTGTGCTTACTCTTTGACACACCTCTGCCCATTTTTCGCTTTTAACAACCGTGACCAGTTTTTTGAAGTAGCTTACTTTTGTGTGCATCTCTCTTTCTAAGTGCAAGCAGGGACTAGGATGACCAGCTCTGTTCTTCTTGGCATTTTGCCATCTCCTTACAGCACTACGCTTATCCGCCCAAGCCTTCTCCACCTCGAAACTCCACCACGGTGGCTGCTCCCAGCTTTTTTTCCTGCCCTGAAACGTTCTGCGCTTGTCACGTCTTATTTTACTCACCACATCTTGCCCTGTACTGTCATACTGGAACGTCTTTACCTTTAGCTTGTGCTGCCTGGTTCTGCCTTTCTCCACCAGTATGCTGCACGGGTGGTGGTCGCTGCCATGGTGTCCTAGGACACCCCATCTACACACTGTAGTGAGTGAAGGTGAAACTAGCGCCAGATCAATAGCACTGTCCTCATCGCCCGGACGGCTTGCTGTTCTGGTGACACAGTCACTGTTGATACAAACCAGGTCGATGGTTTCCAGTGCAGTCTCGAGCTCCTCCCCCTGTGTATTGGATGAAGTGTTTCCCCATGATCTGCCTTTAGCGTTGAAATCACCACAGAAAATAACATTTCTCTCGTGGCCTAATATGCCACTTAAGCACTGCCACTTCTGGGCGTCCACACTGGCATTGCGGGCATAAACATTAACCACCACGAATGGTATACTGGAATGAACTCTCAACGCCTGTATTTGTATATCAAATGCCTGTATTTGTATATCAAACGCCTCTATTTGTATATACAGATGCAAGGCCCAGGACACTTCGGATGAAGACACAGTGACAGTGAAAGAAATCAAGGCTGTGCTTCGACGATCAAAAAACAGTGCTCCAGGTCCTGATGGCATAAGATACGATGACATTAATAGGTGTACCGACAATGAGCTAGAGAAACTAGCAGACATGTACAACAACAGTATAGGGGGTGCTAGCATCAAGGAGGAATGGTTACACAGCTATCTGATTCCCTTGCCGAAGCCTGACAAAGACCACAAAAAAATTCAGGGATATCGAATTATAACCATGCAGAATACAATAGGCAAGCTGCTGGAGAAGGTAATTGCCAAGAAAATATCAAGCCAACTAGAGAGGCAAGGTGTTTTCCCACCCACCCTGGGTGGGTACCGTCCAAAAAGGGAAACCTGGACCAATGCAGCAGTCTTTGCCCAGGATGTCTATGAAGGTTTCCACTCAGGCACTGAAACCGTTGCTGCAGCGATTGATCTTGAGGACGCATACAACAGAGTACCACTGGATTTTTTAATGTTTCAGCTTCTCGAACTAAACATAAGTCCATTCCTCCTTAGTTGGATCGCTGCAGCCCTCTTCCAACGGAAAGTAGTTTTTAGATGTGGCAGTTGGACTTCGGAACCAACAACAATATATCCTCGCCTACCACAGGGATCACCATTATCTCCGGTACTGTTCAACGCCTACACAGTGAGAATCACCAGTGAGCAGATCACTGGACCTGGCAGGACATTGTCATATGCCGATGATGTTTTAGTGTATCGTCAGGGGAAGGATAGAGAGGAGGTTGCTGTGGAACTACAAACCGAACTCAATCGCATAAGTACTTGGTGTGATGAAGCTGGGGCAATGGTCAACACAACAAAGGCAACAGTGACTTGGTTCTCGTTGAATAATCATATTGTCAACACTCCAACACCAACTGTAATGCTGTGTTCAGAGATGGTGGAAAGAACGCAGGCAATGAATTACCTGGGGATACGGTTTGATCGAAGCCTTGCTTATAATGTGCACATAGACCAGGTGATAACAAAGGCCAAGCGGGGTTTGGCAGCGATGCGGGTGATGGCGGCAGCAAACTGTGAGCAGCGCCATCTATGTCTTCTGTACGAGGGGTTGGTCATGTCTGTTTTGGAGTATGCAATGGCAATCCTGACTCTCAGCCATAAGCAGATAGAACGGATGGAAAGGATACAGAATGAAGCTATGCGCATTATTCTTGGATGTACAAGAGATACAGCATGCAGGGCGATGCGCTACCTTCTTGGGTTTCCAACCATTGAAGAGAGAATACAAGATTGCAGGGCACGCGCCTACCTCAGAATTAACGCAAACACACAACATCCACTGCATAGTGAAATTAGGAAGGTGAAGGGCAGCAGGTTAAAAAGAGGACGGTCGTGGATGGGTCAAGCCGAAGACATTCTTCAACAGGTGTGTTCACTTGAGGACTTAGAACCTGGCGAGGAGTGGGTGCAAGTGCCAACAGACTTCTGCACATCCTTTTCAGTTTGCATCCAACTTGACAGAAAATGCAGACAAGAAAATCCGACTGCTGTTGAGGCTGAAGTACAAGCGTTGATTTTCGAGAATTCGCTAGACGGTGACGCGGTCATCTACACAGATGGGTCGGTCGTCCGACATGTGAGAAGCTCATGGGCCTTTACAGCTCGGGCCGGAGGGAAAATTGTGAAGGAGGACTCTGGTGCTTTTACTGAAACCACAAGTAGCCTGACCATGGAAGTCATGGCAGTAAGTAAATCAATAACATGGCTCGAGACACAGACATTCACTAGGGCTTGTTTCCTTAGCGACTCAATGAACATGATCAAGAGGATAGAGGAGGGGTCGATCCGAAGAGAATGGTTGCTGCCTCTGGAGCGGTCTCGACTGGCAAAGATTAGTTTCATCTTCGTGCCAGGGCATGCGGGAGTACAAGGAAATGAGCGAGCTGACAAGCTCGCAGGTGAGGCTACTATGGAGGGCGGACGCGCCATGGACCAGGCCGACATTCTGAATGCTCTACGAGAAGTAAGACTTTTGCGAGAACCAAGTGATGACTGTGAATCTACAACAATGGCCAGACTGCGAGAGCAGCAAATTAAAAGAGGTGTGGCCAAACAAGAACACTACGCAGGAAGCCAAAGAAGATTGATAAACCAACACAGAACTGGCGTCGTTAGCCGCTACACGCTGCGGGATTTGCTGAGGAGGGGATCCGAGCACTTATGGACTGAATGGTTCGATGTGCAATGAGGATGATCTGTCGACTAACTAACTAACTATTCCATCCGGAACTTCTAGACCAGGCTCATCAATTACCTCCCTTTGTAATTCAGTGATTCTAACTGTGTGTCCTACTTCATAATACGGATTTCTTTTTACCTTTGCCTGTATCAAATTAACCGTCTGTGGTTTTAACGTCGTAGACATTTTAACTCTAACCAGTGATGAAATGTGCATGTCTTCTTCTAAATCTACGTACACGTCCTTGAATTTTAATTTATGTAGATCAAACATAAGTCTTACACCATTTTTTATTAGAAAATCTCTTCCTATGAGCATATTTCTATTTAAATCTTTCACTATATGAAAAAGATGTCTTACGTTGATCCCTCCTAACTTAAAATTCATTATTGTTTGTCCAATTACTTGTAAATTCTGTCCTGTAACAGAGTGAAGATTATTACGACTTCTGAATATTTTGCAATTTCTCATTATTTTGTACAAAAAACTTTCTTTGATCACACTAACCTGAGCTCCCGAATCAATTAATGTACGAACTCTATACTTCCCTATTTCTATTATACATGAGCTGGGATCTGTTTTATTCACTGTGAACTGTTTGATTTAATCTAATTGAGAGCATTCTCTACTCGTCCTGCTATACCTGTTATTAAAATATTCTTTAAATCTTGGGACCTTGTTATTTTCCCTCCTACCACAGGTCATATTTAATAGGTAGGGCGCCGTTTTTCCTGCGTTCTTGTACTTGTAAAACTTCTGTGTCTCTCTTCAACATTTCTATTTAATCTGCTATTGCCATTTCTATTTTGTGTATTCGACTGGACACGCCTGTTACCACAAAAGTGAAAAATGTGTCCCCGCTGACCACAAGACCAACAGACTATATTTGTGTTATTTGTGTTACCTACCGTCTCACTTGTAGGATATCTCATTTGTCTTCTTTCATCATAAGCATTTCTATTACTACCTTGTAATGTCTGTATACCTCCTCTCCTATTCCATCCGAACCTTGTTTGTCCTATCTCCATAGGCTCCTCAATCCTATCTTCTCGACTGGTACCTATTTCTCGTCCTACTCTCAACCTAAATCTACGTCTCAAATTCTCCTCTTGTACTGCTATATCTACAGCTTGTGATAATCTCTCAGGATTTTCCCTCATCAACTTAAATTTCAGTCCATCTGACTTTATACCATCTACAAAAATCCCGACCAACATCCGCTCCACCTCTTCTCCTCGTACGTTCTGTCCTAAGAATGCTTCCTCAGCCAGATTAATCAACCTATCGCTGAATAATTGTACAGTCTCTCCAGTGTTTTGTTTTGATTGTCTTAACACTGAAAACGCATACTGTGGGTCCGTTATTTCCACGTATTTATGAGCTAAATCGTCCTTGAACTGCTCCCATGTCTCATCTACCCTAGTCTCTAATTTTCTTCTGATATGATCAGAAACCGGTTCTGTTGCTGCTTGATAGGCAAGTTTCATTTTCTCTTCATCTGATGCTGACACCAAATATGCATATTTCTCTATTGAAGTTATCCACTTCTTAAAATCTTTCGCCTGTCCGCTAAATTTAACAATTTCAGCTGCCATTCCTTGTTGTTTCATGACTGTGTTGAGTTTACCTATTACCGTTCCAACCCCAGTCAAAACTTGTGTCAGTAAACCTTGTTCTTCTGCCATGCTGAAATATTTCGCTATACACTTATACAAGCAAATTCACATTTATAACAATTTATCTAAATGATCTTATTTAAATATTTAAATCACATTAAAAAATGTTCTCTTAGCAGTTTTAATTAAATTAATTACCGTCGAGCATGTCTTTCCTTGATTCAAGAGAAGCGTGAATTCAGGTACGTTCTTTAAAAATATCCCTTGTTACAGTTCCTGTATACTCAAACGTCTGGAGTTCTTATTATTCAGTAACCATCCAAACGCGACTTCAGTGATGTTCTTCTTCCAGCGTCTCAGGTTTCGTCACTTTCCTTTCACTTTCAGCTCCTGGTTGAGCTCCTACCAGACTTGAGCATTCTCTTCACCCTGAACAGGGCACTTCAGGCGACGTCTTGAAAACTGGTCTAGCGATATAGCGATAAAGCGACTAGATTTTGAGATGTTCGCTTTTGTTGAAAAACATTCTGACTTGTTAGAATTCAGGATGAGCGAATGCAACGGTATTTTCTCGTGATTTCTAATTGAAGGAGCAATATGGTTGATTCAAAATAAGCCCTCATTTTTCTTCAGGTTCACAAAGTAAATTTTAAATGAACATAATAAAAGGAAACAGCTCCTTTAAACCAATTCGAGTTGTTATAGCTGTCTTGAGACTTCTTTGCCAGCATGTAAGTGTGTGACCTTCAACACAAGGTTACTTAACGGCTGAAATAATGCAAGTCAAACTTCACAGCAATTCGACAAACATCACGTTGCTTCAAGTATTTCTGTCGAAAAACATCTTGATAAAACTCCACAGTCATAGTCAATCAAATTATTTAAACGGCTCCATTCAAAAATTTTGATGTGTGTACGTTTAATTTAGGTAGTCTGAAAAACGTTTAAATTTTGACCTTGATTCACTTTTAGTTGGTCCGATTTTGAATTTTATTCTTTTATTTAATGAATGTTTAAAATATCGTTTGTACCTGAACAAATTGGTTAGTCCAGTTTAGTATGCGGCATGTTGACTACTTTCGTACTTCACACGTTATTTACGCGACCTTCAAGTCAAAA
>OY992890.1:97664394-97791894 GCA_963921405.1 Cepaea hortensis
AAGATTTTATGACTGTTCCGAGATAATTGTACCGATTCACTTATTAAAGAATATTCCTAATTTACTTGTAGATTACAGTAAAACTTAGATTAACCGTCACACGCTTAACGGCTTGTTTCTATTATCCGTCATCGTCTTTTTCTTTTTTCCTTTTTTTTAAATGCGTGAGTATCAACAAAAGGACGCTATTTTCAATGTCGCCACTGCCTGGGCTGACCTTACAGTGTCTCACCTAAAGAATGGCTGGAATAAACTCTTGCCTGAACCTATTCCCGAAACTGAAGGAACCGAGACTGCTAGTGTTGACGACATGGTGCAACAGTGCAACAATGTTGGACTAAACAATGAAAACATTACGCCAGAAGTAATAACACATTGGTTGGAATGTGACAAAATGGATGGAGGATTTGAAATTTTGAACGATGATGAAATTGTTTCTAGTTAGTTAGTTAGTTAGTCGCAGTTCCAACTTCACAGCAACGGGTCGTCCCCATTATGCTCAGTTCCTGTGCCAGTGAATATCACACAAAATGCTCCCCACTGCCCAATGTGAAAAGTGAAAAGGACAGGAGTCTCGACAAACAACAGCCCGCACAGATACACTGTGCATAATGACGCCGCTAGAATGTCAGCTCAATAGTCCCCCACAAAACACCCAGCTCATTTCTGATGGAATCGGCAGTCATTTTCCTATCTGGATGTTTCCTAGATGTTCACCCACACAGTCCACGAAATACAGTTCATCGTCGATGGCAGTGGCAGTCAACCAGAAGCCCAACAGCCACGCATTTCTGCATAAGGCAAAAACCGGTCAACTCTGGGACATAGCCATCTGCCATCGCTCCGAACATGTAGTCACGTTCCAAAAAACCTCGGGCAGATTCAAAAGCATTTCACACGAAATTCACAGCTCACAGTGTCGCGCCATGCACTCACTCAGTAGCAGGGCGACGGAACCATTAAGCCTCCTTAGTCGCCTCTTACGACATGCGTGGTAGGCTGCAGTGTTGCTATTCTTTGCTTCCCTTATAGGCCCCGACAATTGTTTCTAGTGTGACTACCATTGAAGAAGAAGAGATTTATGACGATGAAGGATCAGTTCTTAACCAAAAACCTACAACTAGCCACTCAGAAGCAGAACAATGTTATCAAGGTGCAACGCCTGGTTTGTAATGCGAGATGAGGGAAATGCAACACAGATACTACTTCTGCGTACGTGTAAGATACAGAACATCGCTGCGCAGAAAGCTCGAGCCTCAAAGACACAGAAGGAGATGACAGATTATTTTTAAGTAACATAGGTGTATGGTATTGCAATATATTTCTGTGCATTACTACTCTTATATTGAAGTGTATATTGATCGTTTTGTAAAATTAAATACAATATGTATGTATTATTCACTTTTAAAAAAGTCAGGCGGGGAGTCTGACGGTAGTACACACTTCACAAAGGTCCGGACACTTGTGATTGACAGATATACGCGTCCTATGGTCCAGGCTCGTACGAGGGCTCACCTGTAGGACTTGGCTGAACGCCTCTAAGTCGGGTCCCTTGGGTTCCAGGGTCTGGCCACCACTCGCCACCTGCTCGTTGAGGCGAGGTCTCGGAGGTTTTGACGCTGAGCCGCCAGCGTCTGCAGCCTACCTTGTGCCAGACGTAATGGTTACCCATTCCTCTGGAAAACACAAGACTAGGCCGAGAGAGGGAACATGTCGTTTGGGCATCACATGATTCTCTGAAGCTCTGCCCAGGCATTGTGATGGAATTTTGGCCACATTCCAACTCACATACTTTGGTCTGTCAAGGCTGTAAGGTGCACTCAATCACTTTTAAAGGATTTTATTGTCATTTTCATCCTAAGTTCCTCGGTGAAATCACGTTACTGGACATATATATTAAGAGATTTCTGTTATCTGTGTATTCGGTTTTCCGTCACAGCCCTGGTCCCGACGGTAACGGTTAATCGAAGTTGTACTGTACATCGATGTATTTCCTGGCATACGTCGCTGCATCTGGCCAAGTGCATACTGCAAAAGTTAAATATTGTATGAAGTGAAAAGGTGGATACATTGCTGGCTGAAATACATAATACTCATAGTCACACTACTGTTAGAATGTAGAGCATTTGATATTCCCACTGTAGTTGCAGATGACTATACATTGGGTGATAGTGTTGAAATACAGTACGTTGACATATCTAGTCTAACCTTCATATGATGAATTATTTCCATAGAATTTATTGATACCATGGTGACATTATGCGACCGGTGTCAAGCATGGACGCTTACTGCAACTAATAGTCGCAAAATTATGACAACAGAGATTAGATATCTTACTTAGATGGAGCTGTGGGAGTGACCGTGAGAGATAGGGGTGTTGTTTTTTTCCCGCGTTTCCATCCTGTTTCAGGATATTGCGGTCAACACCAGCATCTTTCAGCTGTAAGTTGATTCCTAGGCTAGGATTACGCTAATCAGCACGCCACGACTTTCTGAGCGACCGGCTCCATACTCTCATAAGTCACTGGCGCGACTCGAACCACTTCTAATTTTCGTGTGCTCACTTCAACCTTTTTTTTTTCGTGTGCTCACTTCAACCTAATTTTTATAGTTTATAGATAAACTATTCATTAAGAATAACCATGGGAATTTTATTTTCTCCCAAAGTAAACAACTGATTTAATGTATAAGCATTAATCCAAGTTGTACATTTATTTCTTAAGCAACTCAATCTAAATGATTTGGAATGGTGAGTTCTTAAAGAATTTAATCTAGTACAAACTAAATAATATTATACTCAGTTATCAGTCATAAGATAAACTGTACATTAGGAGAAAACAACAGTGTTTTATTTTCTCCCAGCTAAGCAACTTAGTTAATGGATAAACATTAGACACAGGTTGTAAACATATTTTCTTAAGTAGTCAACGCATTCAAGAATGATTTAAAGTGGTGAGTAACTTAGGATTTAAAACTAGTTTACATGTGCCAGCACTGATAGAAAATTAGTGTAATGTGTAATTAGTCAGTAGATTTAATTTTGACATGAGCACATGGACAAACAAATAGTTTTCTTATAATTCATGAACACATGAGAACCAAAAAGAGTTCTACAGGTATCATAATTTGGGTGATGGTACAGCACACATGGGGTAAGGCAAATATATAGACATGGCTGTTAACCATGGGGAATAATAATATTTGTGCCACATAATAGTTCGTAACCAACCGCCATGCAAGATGTATTTTAATTCATATTGCCTGAATGTGAATTGGATATATCACCTAAATTGTATGTATTTTATAAGAGCATGTGATAACTCCTGGATTTCGTGTTGCTAAATCCTGGGTGAATTGCATAAGTGTGTCTAATGATCACATACATTTATGTCATGTGTGATTCATTATTGTAAACAGATGTGAATGTATCATTTGTAAACCACCTCAGTATGAATGATTAATTATCAATCTGGAAATATTATAATTTCTGATGAGGGAGGAGATTTAATTGTAATATCATTGTTATTGAACCTGTGAATTTATCAGGGATAAAGCACCTACATATGCATGATTGTCATCCATACATATATGATTGTGTCTGATGAATGGGTGAGATCTCATTGTGATGTCAATGGTGTTAACATTTAAGGTTATCATTGGTAAATCACATAAGTACTCACCTTACATGCCAGTATGAAGGATGTGTGATGAATGATTCCTATATGATCACCCATACCAATATGAATGTGTCTATAGACTGAGTGAAATGATCATCCATACATATGAATGATGTATGAGAGAGGAATTGAACCCACATGCAATGATGGATATGGTGACTGATGCATGAGGAGTTTGAGTGAGTGAAGTTACAGGCTGAGAGAGAGAGAGAGAGAGAGAGAGAGAGAGAGAGAGAGAGAGAGAGAGAGAGAGAGAGAGAGAGGGAATATAAGCCAACAGTAAATCTCAGGATAGCCAGCAACTTGATGTGAAATTCCAGGACTATCACCAGAGAACTGCATCGGCATACCCCATAAAATAAATAATAATTTAGGACACTCCGGCGCATAACGACACTGTGTATAAAATATCATTCATGTTACAATCATCTAGTTTTGTGCGCTAAACACGACACAAACCATACCATACATTACGCATATTACAGCATCTGTGTGTGTAATTTAAGCATGATAATGATGATAATAATGCACTACAAAGATGATGATGATGACTGTAATGTAATGAAAATTATCTAATAATGATTATGATGATAATGTTGGAATGATGTAATGATTTCTAATGTCATAAGCATGATAATAATGATAATAATGTAATCATGATGATGTTGAGAATGATTATAATAATCATGATGATGCGGATAGCTGAAGTACACTTTTAGTAAAGAAACGGTGAAGAGGGGGTAATATACTCTCCGTAAAACTTTGGACTAAAAAGAGAAGTCACCTGAATACTATACAAGAATGGATACCATAATGTACTTATATTGCTTATCAACAAACACTCATTACAATGGGGACTGATTTTTAAAAGCCCTTAATGTATGAGACCCTTTTCCTGAATAGAAAAGATGATGAAGAGAATGGTCAACATAATTGTCAAATTCCAAATCACTCAAGGTATTACTTCTATAGACCTGAGGACAGGCATAAGTGAAGATGAAACTGCACATCTGCTAGTTAAACCTTGAACACCTGATAGTGAAAGATTGGAGTGAAAGCAAACAACAATGTTGGTGATAACTAATTGAGAACACCATGACTATCTTTCTTCTATGTTTTTTCGCTAAGAACAAGATTCCTTTTATTGTTTTCACTTGTTATGTTCTTAGGCTTTTACATTTCATTTCTAATGTCATATTTATGATATCATTAGAATTATGTGATTGATGGAATTTCAGGTAGTGAACTTACTCATGTAAATCCAGACCTAACTTGGTGAAGATTGAATGCAGCACTTGTTGAGTGAGCACATTGTTGAGTGATGCCCTTGATAGAGTAGCGCAGAAACTTATCTACCTGCAACCATTCCATTTGTCTCATAGGAGAGGTAATCTTTATTTAAACATTTACCTGCCAACCAATGGAAAAGAAAACCAAGAGCTAACTTATGTTCTACTACGCCCTGGAACACTAAGACAGAAATTAATTGATAGCCAGAGGGATTCCCAAAGCTGGAAGTGGAGAATTCTAAGTGTAGACAGTTCTTTTTTTTTCTTTTTCAGATCATCCAGGCCAGTAAAAGATTAGCATTACATGCCACTGGAAAATATATAGCTGTTAATATATACATTATCATTGGCACATCAATTATGTATATTTACTGTATATGTATATGTCCTTATTTTATGACAGGAAATTGTAATTTTGAATGCAATTTACAAAATCCATATTTGTGTTTATTAAATAATAAAGCTGAGGTCATGTCATGTATTGATTGTATTTTACTTGACATAGTCAAACTGTTTTAAACTACCCTAGATAGAATTAATTAGTTGGTAGAGGAGAGGCAAGGAACCACTTAAAGGATAATTTGGGTCTAAAAGGGAATACAACTTTTTTCAGTTATTTCCTGAAAGTATTCCTTGGTTCTCTAAAACTCTATTTCTGGTCTCAACCAATTGAGTCAGTACAGCTAAATTAATTAAACGGGCAGGATCACATTGGGAAAAAGGATTTTTCATCCTTTATCTCTTTGGGGTTGAGCCATCAATCTCGACGTATCCGACAAGGTCCTTTGCACGAATAGTGTTGTGTTAAGTTGTTTTACTGACTGGAGTCTTTCAGAGTATGAATGACATATGAGGCACAATTATACCTAGATCACATGGGACTCCATCACATATAATCATCATCATGTGCCATGCAATAAGTAAGTGCGACCATGTTTCGCCATCTCACACTATCACCAGAGTCGTGGATCAGCTCTGTGTTCTTGTCTCTACCGTGCCATGTGGTTAAGCCATCCAGATATCTATTTATCTGCCTTCTTCGTGTTCTTTTCCCTTCAATTTTGCCAGTTGTCACCAAGTTTTCTATTGTATTTCTTCTCGTAATGTGCCCAAACTGTCTATGTCTAATTTCTCTAATCAGTTTACAGTTTTCATTTGCTTCTAGTCGGGCTTGCTCACTGGTTTTTCTGTCTGTCCATGGTATTATTTACATTTTCCGCAGAAACCACATTTCCACCGCCATTACATGTGTTTCAGCCTGTCTGCTCACTGTCCACGTGTCACATCCATACAAAAGTGTAGGTTCTATGTAGGACCTCAACACTCTTTTTGTGTGTATAAAAATGTAGTTTGCCATTGCATCAATGATCATACCGGTCAATGACCGTCGCCACTGTCTCCAAAAAGAGATTCACTGCCTACCGTCGGGAAATTCGAGACCATAACCTTATAACTATCTGTCGGCTGCTCATCCACCATCTGCAAACATGGTTTCACGAGACCCTGATCGATGAAGGGGGAGGGGGAACTACTCGGGTACTCCACCTTGCCCAGGGATGTCCCGTAGGCTAGCAGAGAGAAGCAGGCACTTTACTCCTCCTTTGATAGGGAATACCTCCATCCCTCTATCCATCCAAGATATACGGCGTTTTAATATTCCACTCCTGGAGGAGTATCAGAAATTATTCCGGGAAGTAAAAGCGGGCGGTGTGATAACGAGCACATCACTTGTCGAATGCTGAATAGTCTATACAATATGGCGTTAGCACTATATATTCTATACAATATGGCGTTAGCACTATATATTCTATACAATATGGGTTAGCACTATATATTCTATACAATATGGCGTTAGCACTATATATTCTATACAATATGGCGTTAGCACTATATATTCTATACAATATGGCGTTAGCACTATATATTCTATACAATATGGGTTAGCACTATATATTCTATACAATATGGCGTTAGCACTATATATTCTATACAATATGGCGTTAGCACTATATATTCTATACAATATGGCGTTAGCACTATATATTCTATACAATATGGCATTAGCACTATATATTCTATACAATATGGCGTTAGCACTATATATTCTATACAATATGGCGTTAGCAATATGTATTCCAAGCATTATGCGTTAGCACTATATATTCTATACAATATGGCGTTAGCACTATATATTCTATACAATATGGCGTTAGCAATATGTATTCCAAGCATTATGCGTTAGCACTATATATTCTATACAATATGGCGTTAGCACTATATATTCTATACAATATATTCTATACAATATGGCGTTAGCAATATATATTCTATACAATATGGCGTTAGCACTATATATTCTATACAATATGGCGTTAGCAATATGTATTCCAAGCATTATGCGTTAGCACTATATATTCTATACAATATGGCGTTAGCACTATATATTCTATACAATATATTCTATACAATATGGCGTTAGCAATATATAGTCTATAAAATGCTGCTGACAGTACCAAAAAGCTAGCTTGAAAGGTTGGAGCGCATACAGAATGCTGCCATGCGGTTAATACTGAGGTGCACAAAGGACACACCAATTATCTGAATGAGGCATATCCTGTCGCTACCTACAATGACGGATAGGCATAGGGTCCTTCAGGCCAAATGGTATCTGAGAGTTGCCGCAGACAGGAATCACCCGCTGCATGATAGACTAAGACGAGGCAGGTCCTGGATGGCACAGGCGGAACTTTCTACACGTGAGGTGTGTGATCTAGAGACCATCAATCGTGAAAGAGAGTGTGTTGAAGTTCCGGATGACATGACGGACTGGCACAATGTAATAATAACACTGGGTCGTGAGTGCAGAGAATGGTCAGCGGGCCACACTGAGTTTGAAATGCAACAGCTGATCCAGAGCAACACACATAAATGTGACATAGTCATCTACACCGATGGGTCAGTGGTGAGAAACAGACGTAGTGGCTGGGGCTTTATTGCAAAGGCTAATGGGCGAGTCTTGAAAAAGGAAAGCATGGCATATGAGACTACGACCTCCAGCATGAGAATGGAGGTGCAGGCAGTAACAGCGGCATTCCGGTTGGTAGAGGAGACTACTGTAACACACGTTGTGTTCATTACGGATTCAAAGAATATGCTTAGCAAGGTGGAGAATGGAATGTTTCGTGTGGAATGGCTCTCGTCGCTTCAGAGGTCACAGATTGTGAGAATTGCAGAGATATTTTGCCCTGGTCATGCGGGTGTACGGTGGAATTAACAGTCTGATAGGCTAACAGGGAATGCACCTCCTGGTGGTATCTTGCCTATGGACAAAGGGGAGGTGGTCGTGCGCTTATGGGACCAGGTGGAGAAGGCGGAAGAACAGATTGAGAACCCATATGTGGAAAGAATGAGATTGCGGGGGATCGGCAGAGGTTCTGGAAGAATCTCAAAACTGAGAGGGAAGACCAGGAGAACATTTAATCAGATAGCGGTGGGAACTATTAGTAGTATGACTCTTCGCTGAGTGTTGAACGAGGGGACGGAGCACGTATGGGAATGTCCTGAGTGCATTGATGTCGGTTCTTAACTCAACTCAACTCAACTCAACTCATCTCAACTCTATCTGGTTTTTAATCCCGCTGTCTAGACTCCCCCATGTCCATAGTCTTCTAGAATGCTGTTTAAACGAGGTGTTTCCTACAACATTTCTTGGTCTTTTCCCCATTCCACAAGTCTGTATCAGCTTTCGTTTCGCGCTTCCAAGCCATGGTTGCCTACACTGCATCCATCGCCTTGATGTTCTTCAAAGCAGACTCCATGTCATTGTAAAATTCCTCTATACTTTCTTCACTGCATTCACTTGTTGGAGCATATACTTGAATAATATTTATTTTAAAAGGTTTTCCGTTTAGTTGTACTAATAGAACTCTGTCTGACACGGCCCAATATCCTGTAACCGAATTTAATGTTTGCCGATCCAAAATAATGGCTACACCTCTTTGCCGTTCTTCTCCACCATAATCATTAATCTTACAATCCTCTCCTGTCTTGATCCCTGCCTCTTTCCATATCGTTTCGCACATTCCTAATAAATTAATCTTCTTTCTGTCCATTTTTTGGTTGATGTTTTCTAATTTTCTATATGCACTCATTGTTCTAATATCCCAAGTTCCTACTTTAAATGATAGTAATCTTTTGCACCTAGTAGACTGCTGACGGCCTGGAGTCACCTGGTGCACATGACTATCCTTACCGGGTGAGTCTGCTCCTATGGAGCAGCCATTTACGCCTTTTCTCTGATTTTCGATGATACCGCACAATATAATTTTCTTGGCATCTGTAAAGAAGGTAGTTTGCCATTGCTGTCCTTCTTAACAATGACCATACTGGTCAATGACCGTAGCCATTCATTCATTCAATATGTGCCATGCCATAAGCATGGGTGGTTATGTTCTGCCATCTCACTTGATCACCAGAGTCGTGGATCAGCTCCGTGTTTCTGTCTCGACCATGCCACTTGACCAAGCCAGCCAGGTATTTAATCCATTGCCATTGTCTCCTCAAAATAAAAAAAAATCCTCTGCCTACCGTAGTGAAGCTGGAGACCATAACCTACAACTATCTGTCGGCTGCTCTTAAGCTTCATCCACCACCTGCACCCATGGTTTCACGTAACCCTGATCGGGAGGCTAAACGGGTACTCCACCTTGCCCAAGGGTGTCCCGTAGGCTAGCAGAGGGAAGGAGGCATCTTACTTCCTATTTAATATCGGATACTCCTACCCCGCCACCCACTTGACTTCGCCACGTGGCATGGTCAAGAAAGTAACATGGAGCTGATCCACGACTCTAGTGATCGAGTGAGATGGCAAACCATGACCACCCACGCATATCGGCATGGCACATGATGGATGGATGGATAATCATGGAGACATGAAAGAGTTGGGAGAGAATCTCATTGCCTAGTTGGATTCCACCGTGTGTCCTTTGGCACCTTGCGGTCTTGACAGACGATAGTTTGTAAAATGGAGTTATACCTCTCCATAACACAAAGCCTGGGATGATTCGAGACCATGTGTTGCCCATGCAGCATGATCCCTCTCTCGGTCTGCCTAGTTTACTTCAAATGAAATGTAACACCAATATGTCTGGAACAAGATCAGCTGTAAAAGCTGCCAGATCAGCAAAGCAATGCCCTAACTGTCCGCCTGGTGAAGCTTCCATCCTAGAACAGTTGCCGACCAAGGATTAGGGCCTGGTCTGCCCATCGTGTGTTATGGTTATATCAATTAATGGCTGTTGATTGCAGCTCACATAAGGAAACATAAAGTAAAGACATATGAGTCTGTGTCTCCGTCTGTCTCTCCGTCTCTCTGTATTCATCTATGCATGTGTCTATATGCCTGCCTCTCTCTCCCCCTCTCTCTCTCAGCGTCACTCTGTGCTCATCTATACATCTGTCCATCTATGTATATATCTACCAGTCTCTTTCTCGCTCTCTCTCTCTCTCTCTCTCTCTCTCTCTCTCTCTCTCTCTCTAAAGTTCGTTCGATCTTTCTTTTGTTTATTCTCTCTCTCTCTCTCTCTCTCTCTCTCTCTCTCTCTCTCTCTCTCTCTCTCTCTCTCTAAAGTTCGTTCGATCTTTCGTTTGTTTATTCTCTCTCTCTCTCTCTTTCTCTTTCTCTCTCTCTCTCTCTCTCTCTCTCTCTCTCTCTCTCTCTCTCTCTAAAGTTCGTTCGATCTTTCTTTTGTTTATTCTCTCTCTCTCTCTCTCTCTCTCTCTCTCTCTCTCTCTCTCTCTCTCTCTAAAGTTCGTTCGATCTTTCTTTTGTTTATTCTCTCTCTCTCTCCCCCTCTCTCCCTCTCTCTCTCTCTCTCTCCCCTCTCTCTCTCTCTCTCTCTCTCTCTCTCTCTCTCTCTCTCTCTCTCTCTCTCTCTCTCTGCATCACACTGTTTGTGTTCATCTAAGCATCTGTCCACCCAAACATCTGTATCTGTATGACTGCTAATTTGTTCATGTATATCCCTTGTACGCGTATCTGTCGTCCGTCCACCCGAGTATAAGTTCACCTCTCCATCTGTGTACCTGTCTTTCCGTCTATTTGTCTCTCTGACTGACCGTCTATCCATACGTCTGTCGGTCTGCCTATTTATGTGATTGTCTCTGTTTATATTCACACATATATCAGTGATTCTATCAAAGATCGGTGTACCGCAAAGAAACATGGACTGGCCAAAACCTAAATTTTGAGAGCTTCACACCTGTCCAGTACAAACGGGGCTAAGTACGGACCCTGTTTGACCGTGCTAGAAAGATATGCACCCAGGACACACTGACAGAGGAATTTGAATCTCTGAAGAATGTCTTAAACCTGAATGGGTACTCCACAGGATTTATAAAGCGCCATTGCCAACAGCCCAAACCCAAAGCAGACGTAACTACAGTCCCTAAACTCAAGGTATTCATCCAGCTAACCTTTCGAGGGGATGACGTAATGCAACGTCTACAAGACCGGCTTACTACAGCAGTAGGTCGAACATTCTGTACTGCAACTCCGGTCATTAGGTATAGAACCACACCGATTCCCACACCAGCAGTGGAAGAGCCTGTGCCCCTGTACGCCAAAAACAATTGTATTTACCAATTCACATGTAGGTGCCAAGCCTTCTACATCGGCAGAACAGAGAGGCAGCTGAACAAAAGAGTGTCAGAACACATACCTCAATGGGTCGACAAGATACGACCCACAGGCGATGCGAGCTTAGTGGGGCTGACACACCGGAAGCCTCCAGCGTCATCAATTGCTAGGCACATTCTCGAAAGCGGCCATGTGATTAACAGAGACATTGCCTTTCGCGTGTTGTTTAACACACAAAATACTCGCTTGTTAAAGTTTACAGAAGCAATAATGATCAATCAACGCAAGCCAGATTTGTGCTGACAGAAAGAAATGTTAGTCAGCTTAAAATTCAATCAATCAATCATGTGCCATGCCGGAAAGCGTGGGCGGTCATGATTCGCCATTTCACTCGATCACCAGAGTCGTGGATCAGCTCAGTGTTCCTGTCTCGTCCATGCCATGTGGCCAAGCCATCCAGGTATTTTCCTCTCGGTCTTCCTCTTGGTCTGTTCCCCTCGATCTTGCCAGCTGTCACCAAGTTCTCCAGTCCATTTCTTCTCATAACATGTCCAAAAAATTTTGACTGTCTACGTCTAAAAAAAAAAAAAAAAAAAAAAAAAAAAAAAAAAAAAATTACCGTGGTAGATAACTGACATTACTGTGCGAAATTGTGTATATTTCAACTTGATGGATTTATCTAGTTAATTTACTTTACGTTGTGTGAATTTTGCAGTATGTACCTGGCGAGATGCAGCGAAATATGCCAGGCAATAAATCGTGCAATCTATTGTTCGTGTCTTCGTTATTCAAATATCTATCAGTCTCTTCAGAAAAGGTCCACGTATTCATCCATAATTAGATCCCTATTGTCGCCCCCCCCCCCTCTCCTATCCTAGCATATCTATCAATGTATTAAGTGCTTTTTTTTTATGCGTTACGCTCTGTTACCGATTATCCTTAGATAAGAATCATTACACAGAATATGCAAGTTCTCATATAATCTCCGCGCCGGACAACTGTAACACCATTTTCTCCGAGCTCTCACTTAATGCGGCGGATTCCCAAGAGGTGGCCACTGTGAAACAACATACATATTTGATGCGAAAAGTCGTGTTTCGGTTAATAACATCACAAAATTTACCACGTTGGGCCCCATTTGCCCCATTAACGGGACGTGTGACCTTTGTTGATATGCGAGTCTGAGTGGAGTAACGGTCTGTGGGTTCGTCGAGTGGGTTTCCGTGGGTTGTTTCATATTTGCTGTCTAAGTACTGTGGGAATATATTTCATTTGTCAAATTGTTTTTTCGCGAGCGAAGGACGGGGCATTGAAGAGAGAGAGAGAGAGAGAGAGAGAGAGAGAGAGAGAGAGAGAGAGAGAGAGAGAGAGAGAGAGAGAGAGAAAGAGAGAGAGAGCATTATGACAAGAAAGAGAGAGAGAGAGAGAGAGAGAGAGAGAGAGAGAGAGAGAGAGAGAGAGAGAGAGACTAGCGTTAGAAGATGAGATAGAGGGGGAGAGAAATTGAGGGAGAGAGTGAGAGCATCAGAGCAAAAGAAAGCGTGGAAGAGAGACAGACGAGAAAAAGAGGAAGAGAGACAGAGGGAGAGAGACTTACGTCGCCAACTCAAGGACGAGAAGTCAACATTTTAATCCAGCTGACCGGTGCAGGGGATGAGCCCGCTTTCTCAGCATCAGGACACTGGATGTTTAAAAGGCCATGTTGATCTCCGATTCACATGTTTAAGAATATTCATTTTACTTGTATAAGTTGAATATGTGGCGGTATTTCTGTATTCTTAGAGACGACCATAATCTCTGTCTTCTTACAATTTAATACTCACCCTAGTTGTCAACGGTGTATAATAACATGGCAAACTACTGAAGTAAAACTCGATTAGTTAAACACATCTTGACAATCATCATCCAGTGCTTTGCCGGCTAGCGTGGGCGATCATGCCTCTCCACAAACTGCGATCTCGGAATGGATCAATTCGTGTGTTGACTACCTTCCATGCCATGACACAAGACTGTAAAAAATCTTCACACACTGTCTCCCTCTATCTCTTTTCCGCAAATCTTTCCGGTTTTCACATGTTCCAGTGTTTTCCTTCTCATGGTGTTTGTCCATCAAGGATGATGATGACCATTCATTTAATCCAGTGGGGTTGAAAGTTTGCAGCCGTGAGTTCTAAGATGGCTGATAAGGCCTATTTTGGCTCGAAATGTTCTTTGACAATGTGGGCAAAGAATACTTGACGTTTAAGGTGGAGGATCTCCTGCAGTCCAGCCTGTTCTTCACAGCTCTTGGAGTTCTGTTTGTTTCACAAGTGACTACACCCTTGCGTAATGATGTGCGCCAGGAATTTCGGTCTTTTGCAGCAGTCTCCCAAGTGTCGTGATGAATTCCAAAAGCATTCAGTGAGATCTTCAGAGTGTCTTTAAAGCGTTTCCTCTGGCTGCCTTGGGAGCGTTTACCACAACGCAACTCGCCGTAAAAAACTCGTTTAGGGAGCCTGCGATCTGGCATGCGAGTCAAGTGACCAGCCCAGAGAAGCTGATTCTTTATTAGTACAGTGTGGATACTGGGCATGGACGCTCTTTCTACGACTTCAGTATCTGGGATCTTGTCTTGCCATTTAATCTTCAATAGCTTCCTAAGGCAGACTGTGTGGAAGTGGTTTAATTTCCTAGCGTGTCGCTGATAAACAGTCCAGGTTTCACAAGCATATAGCAGTGTGGATAACTCGACTGCTTTGTAGACTTTTAACTTTGTTTGCAGGCTTATTCCATTTCTGTCCCACACATGTTTTTATAGTCTGCCAAAGTTGCCTTTTCATAACGTGTTCAAAAAATGAGGACTGCTTCTTTCTGATGTATCTGATGAGTCCTTGCGCCTCAGCTTCCTTCTAAACGTCCAGATGACAAAACACACACAGCATATAAATGATGGAGTTGATTGCAACGCCCTGTAAAGGACACACAATGATCTTACACACACAGATACACACCCCCACACACACACGCAGGCACGCACGTATATAGATAGACATGTCTGTCACCCTTAAATGTCCTGACAGTAAACTTATAGAAAACTATCTCTCATTTTCAGAGTAAACCGACCAAATGGAGTTGTGGAATACAACACTGAAGGACGGAGTAGGTCCAGAGAACACCACAATGGTACACATGATATGCCCATTATCATCTTATTCAATGTCAACGATAACACCATCAAGTCAACCTGCAAATGTCAGCAGAACTGATGTGTGGGCGTGGCGTAACGGTCTATTCGGCGTGGGCGGAGCTTGTATTGCATGTGTGGGCGTGGTCTGCAACTGCTTTGCTATAGTTGTCCTGATGCGCTTTAAGTAATCGTCGTTGTTGTCGTTGTTGTCGTCATTTTCATCATCATCATCATCATCATCATCATCATCATCATCATCATCATCATCATCATCATCATCATCATCATCATCATCATCATCATCTTCAACGTCGTCATCATCATCATCATCATCATCATCATCATCATCATCATCATCATCATCATCATCATCATCATCATCATCATCATCATCATCATCATCACCACTAACATCATCACTATCCTAGTCAGTCAAGGACCCTGTTCTGCGCCTTACGGCACATTGGACACATATTCCTATTGACCAATCAGAACACGGCGTGTGACGTGGTGAGTCTCAGTCTGCCACCGTTACTGTCCCGACATTTTCTTCTACCCATGTTACATTGGGTCAACCGGGGGGATCAAATACATGAAACATTTGGAATCCACCCCAATGGGGATGGAAGCGACCACCACTGGATGCACAGGCGAGCATCTAGTCTCGAAGCTACCGCGGCTGCCTATAGTATATTCAATCAATCAGGTGCCGTCTCCGCAATGAAGGTTGGCTGCAATGGATCTCCAACACTGGCTGTCTCTCGCCTTGACTGTACATTCTGTCAGGCTGATGTTCGTCCATCTCTTGATGTTATCCTCCCACTTGTATCATTGTCTACCTCTTGCTCGTTTGCCCTCAACCTTGCCTTCCAGTATGGTTTTTATAAGAGTATCATGTCTTTTAACGTGGCCAAAATATTTCACTTGTCTCCTCTTTATTTCTTTCATCAACTCTCTCTTCATTCCCAGTTTTTCTAGGACCTCTGCATTTGATTGTTTTTGTTTCCATGAAATACGGCCTATTCGTCTGTATATCCACATCTCCAAGGCTTCTATGCGATTTTCTAGTTGCTTGCTCAATGTCCAGGATTCCGCGCCATACAGTAGTGTTGAACATACATTGCATTTGACTAATTTCGATAGTACATTATAGTAATACCAATAATAGAGGGCACAATATCATACAAATCTTCATAATACATATTATCATCATCGAAGGTCAGCATGGTAGAATGGTTACGAGCGCTCGCTCTTAAACATCCGGTGTGCTGATAGCGAGGTAGCGGGTTCAACCCTTACATCGGTCAGGTAGACTAAAATGTTGGCTCCTGGTCCTTGGGGACTATTACCTCAGAAGTCGAAGTGGGTTCGCCTGAAGGCGAGGGACATTGGTAATAAGGAAAGCTAATCCACACGTAAAAATCAGTCCAGTGCACTGCTCACTAGAGGTGGTTGTCAGGGTCTTAAACCTGGCTCGTTAACCTAACACACGTGAGACAGTACAAATACAACGTGATTTGACTTGAGACTCAACGACACTAAGTTTCGATGGATTTATTTACAGATCACGATCTAGAGATGATCATCACAATACATAAGTTATAACAATACACTTACAAGCACCCACAGCTTACAATCAGTCTCGCAAGATGTACAAGCACTCGACTTTCGGGCCACAGAACTACACAAGCCTTTCTCCCATCATACGTCCAGTCGAGTCCGAGTCCCAGAGCTGTCTGGCTATTTCTCGCAACGCGCCTGCCCACCTGATGTGGCTTCACGAGGCCTGCGTGCGTCCTGCTTTGTCCTTGCCTGACCGCTGGCTGTCTCGTCAGCCGGCAACCTCGCAGGCAGGTAACTAATACTCGCCTGGCGGGCGTAACGATGTTACAACATCCCCACTAGGGACTATTCGCCTGGCGGGCGTAACGATGTCCCTGCATCTCTGCTGGCAATACATTAGACTCTGACATGCTCCCCCGGAGTTCTTCATGAAAGATGTCATCTTTCATGTACACTCTATATACAATACTGGGTTAATATTTTTAACCTGTCAGAGTCAACCTTTCTGTTATATACATTTACTTTGGTGTAGAAATACAAAAACACACATCTTGGCATAGAAACACATAAGAAAATGGACATTGTATCTAAAGACATGTGGTGTTCAACCTTTAACACTCGTCAAGCTTCATCCTCTCGATGGCTGATTACCTTAATTGCATTATTGACCCAGTCAGATCGGTAGTAACAGCTTCCCACGCAACTACCTCGCAGCCTTTCAAAAAAAAAGTAATAATATGCTTTTTGCGACAAAAAACATCTGGCAAGACCGTAATACGGCTTTATATAAGCCGCATTCAACGCTCAAACTCTGACCTCATTTGGCCAGGAGTTCTTGTGTCGGTCTGCAATGTCGGTAACACTCTACCATGCCCAGTAGATGGCTTCTTGGCGTGTTAACAATCTGGCAACAACATGTTTATTTATATACAACACATCATCGTATACATTTCAATTAACGCCCTTGGTGTAATAATGTAATAACAATTAAATGAAAGGGACATAAGTTCAAAAATTAAGAAATATAATATCTTACAATAATAATTCTATTTCTCAGCGTCATAGCTTGATGTTTCTCCATACTAGCGAAGAAAATGTCGGTAGTCTGAATAAATTAATCAAGATATGATTCTAAGATTACACTTAATGAAAAATCTTAATCCACAATTCGTGTATTCAAAATTATTGAATCGTAAATAGTTTAGAAGTGTTATAACTTTTTAAGCTTTTGTTTGTCGTCTGCTACTTTTAAACTAAATTTCTAACTCCTCCGGAAGTACACACGAACAGCTGATGTTGAAATTTGTAGAACACATTTGTTCTGGTCTGATGTAGTAAAACGGAATGTGCAAAGTTCTGATCGTTCATGTGTCGGTTGTTTCACTGGAAAAACTTCTGGATTTCGATTTACTGAAGTGGTGTAGATGTTAATGTTCAGGTCACACTTTCACACACGGAGTTAAAATATCACTGGATATGTTCCAAATGCAGATACCACGGATAAATTGGATAGTTCGCTTGCGGTAAGTTCAGAGCGAATGTGGCACTGTTCTTGTTTCGTAATATATACAATTAATAAAGTTCTCTTTCTACCACACACTACACAATTATTCACGACAATCACTACATTAATAATAAAATAAGAAAAACTATATATATTGGGAATACACCCTATCACATCATATAGACATACACAGCGTTCGTGAGAAAAAAAAACTTCACTGATGCATGGCTGTGTTGGTCTGAGTGTATTTTACACACTGCACTCAGACATTGGTGCTTACTGGGTCGGCCGGACAACGGGACAAAAGATCGGCAATCGTGTTGGTTCTGCCCGCGATGTATCGAACTTCAAAGCTGTAATCTTGAAGTTTAAGAGACCAGCGAGCTATCATTTGGTTGGAAGGTACACCTGAATTGATAAATCTCAATGGACTACTGTCAGACTCCACAATAAAATGACGTCCCAGGAGGAATCTGGAAAATTTAGTTATACCCTCAACTAGAGCAAGGGCTTCCAACTGCGGTGTCGACCAAGAGCGTTCTCTAGGTTTTAATTTTCTCGAGAAGTAATATATAGGATGTAGGATGTTATCATGTTCCTGTAACAGAACTGCTCCAATCGCTACGGAGCTCGCGTCTGTGCGTAATCTGAAAGAAATAAGAGAATTTGGCAATTTGAGAATGGGATTCTTTAAACTATTCTCAGAGAAATAAGATAATACTTTCTGGAATGCAAATTTTAGGCATTCATTGCTTACAATTTTCTCGGGTTGATCTTTTGTTAGTAAGTTAGTAAATACTTCGGTCAGTTCAGCAAAATCTGGTATGAACTGCCTATAATAATTTATAAGTCCCAACAAACTTCTGACTTGCTTTTTCGTAGTCGGAAGTGAGAGTTTTAGTATCTTGGACACAATGTTATCGTCTGTCGTGACAAAGCCATTAGATATTTTGTACCCCACGAAGGATATTTCCTGATAGGCTATGTCTACTTTTGCAGGCTTTACCGTCAGTCCGTGCTGTCTAATGCGTTCAAATGTCTGTTCTAATGTCTTTATGTGGTCTGTCATTGTCTTTGTGTGAACACAAATGTCGTCTATGTAACAGATAATATTCGGAATGTCTACTAGTAGAAGTCGTGTCATACGTACGAATGTTGCTGGGGCATTGACAAGCCCAAATGGAAGTTTGCACCATTCGTACAGTCCCCAAGGTGTGGCAAAAGCTGTCAGATGTCTGCTCTGTTCGTCTACTGCTATTTGCCAGTAACCTTTCGTCATGTCTACCTTCGTAAAGAACCTAGCATCTGTCAGTTCTGTCAATAGATCTTCCGAGTTTGCCATTGGCTCTAAATCTAAAAGAGTTATCTTATTTAATTTCCTATAGTCGACACAGAGTCTTATTGTGTTGTCCTTTTTACGTACTATGACCATTGGAAATGAGAAATTTGATTGGGATCGTCTAATGACGTTGTTTTGCTCTAAGCTGATGATCTCTTGATGTAAGTGTTCTTTGTAATGCAATGGAATGGTGTATGGTCTGCATTTTATGGGTGTATTTGACGTGAGTGTGATGTGATGTTGTACTAATTCTGTTTGTCCTGGGTTGTTGGAGAAAATGGTGTTGTACTGTTGTATGAGTTGTTTGCAACTGTCTGTTTCTGCTTGAGTTAACTTTGGGTTGATCTTAATTTCCTTCAAGCAGTTCGTCGTGTCTAATGCAGGTGTTGGAATTTCGTCACTAGCCTCGTCATCTTCATGGTCTATTATCACTGTACATGCTGTTGTATCGTCTTGTTCGTTGTCTCTGTTGTAATATGGTCTTAGCATATTGACGTGGAATATTTTGTGTTTGTCTTTTATTTGGATCTCATAGTCTACAGGTGAAATCTGTCTCGTCACTTTAAATGGTCCTTGCCAAGAATCGTTCAATAAGTGTCTGTCACTAGGTAGAAGAAGAAGAACGTCCTGTCCAGGTGTCAACGTTATTGTCCTGTTACCTTTGTCAGCATATTGTCTATATGTAGCACCAGATAATTTTAGTGCATCCTTTGCAATTATACAAGATTTGATGATTCTTTCACGCAATGATGTAACGTATACGTATGATGATATGGGTTTGAGTAAAGGAGTGGATTCAGTTAACATTTGGTGATAGATGCTTAATGGGCCACGTGGTTTGGCACCATAGATAAGTTCAAAAGGAGAGAAAACTGTACTAGCATGTGGCACCTCGCGATAAGCAAAGAGAATAGCAGGTAAATATACGTCCTAGTTATTGGGGTGCTCTTGCGTGACTTTAGCAAGCATATGCTTTAAATCACCGTTAAATTTTTCTATAATTCCGCTCGAGTGAGGATGGTACGGGGAATTGAAACATTGCTTCACTCCTAACATTTTGGTGAAAGCTTGCGTAGATGCGGCGATGAACTGACTTCCCCTATCTGATTGGATAGTGTCTGGAAATCCTATCCGTGAAAATATATGGAAGACAACTTCCATTATGTCATTGGCAGTTATGTTCTTTAGCGGAATCGCTTCAGGCCAGCGGCTACATTGATCAATAACAGTTAATATATATTTATTCCCTCTGGTTGTTATCTGATTAAGAGGGCCCACTATGTCGACAGATATTTTCTCAAAAGGTCGACTGGCTAAGTCAGTAATTTGTAACTTTGCCTGTGGGTTTTTTCCTTTCTTTACAAGTTTTTGGCAGATGTCACAATTCCTGCAATATTGCTTAATGTCATTGGAGAATTTGGGCCAATAAAACTGTAATAATAATCTTGATCTGGTCTTAGCGTATGCCATATGCCCTGCAAGAGGTATATCATGGGCAAGATGTAAGGCTTGCTTACGATACTCAATTGGCAAAACCGTTTGCTCTGTTGTGGTGTCACCTCTGGTATAATACCTGGTGAGGATACAATGTTTCAAAGCAAAATGCCATCTTGCATTTTTGGTTAACTTTGGCTTTTGGCCGATCAGATTAAAATATTTTGACAATGAAGGATCAGCCTTTTGGGCTGTTACAAAAGTCTCCTTCATGGTTTTAGGAGGTAGTAATACTGGGCTAAGCATTTCTATAGCCTCAGTTTGATTAATTTCATCTTGCATTCTAGCAGTAGATCTGGTTACTGCGTTCACACATTCAATGATATCAGATGGTGATGAAACAGTGTTATCAATGATGTCATGAGATACTAGTGCTACGTTAGCTATCATACATTCATTAGGTGGTACAACATTATCAATGATGACATTTGATGGTGATGTTGTGATCTCATTAATGCAAAGAGATGTTATGTCATGAGGCATATCATTCACCTCTGGTAAATTTCCAATTATAATATCACACACCGGGTTTGTTAATGCTGCGCATTTTACTTTCCCAGTGAGGAAAGGTGTTTGAATATATGCCCATGCTAGTGGGTACTTTTCAATATTGCCAGAGAATGTTCTGCATGTTACGTGCCTGCCTGTATAGTCTGTAGGCATTATGAACGTTCTCTTCAGTCCAATCAATGAACTTCCTGTGTCCCGAAGGACTGTAGCAGACTTGCCATTCACGTATCCCTGATGGATGTATATTCTGCCTTTGGAGTCTATTACCAAATTAGCTTCTTCATTGGCAATAGGAATGTAGTGGCCGCATGTTAAAATACCATCTTCATAAAAGGTATTACAAACAGTACATTTATTTGCGTTAAACATATCAGAAGCCTGTGCTGAGTTCACATGGTGTTTTTCTGATTGTTCTTCATCTGATGATGAACTATCAAATAAGGCGGCATTAGCTTTCTTGGTCATTTGCCTACCTTTACAATCATGGCGATAATGTCCATACGCCTTACAGAGGAAACATTTACGCAAATTTCTAAAAGATTTACGCTCTTTATCTTGTCTGTTTACGATGTTCTGTAAATATGTAAGATATGCGGGGTTCTTGTCGCACATCTCACCTTGATGATGTGACATTCTACAATAGTTACAATGGTTGTACTTCTCTGATGTAGGCTTATAAGGTTTTTGCCTACTATAGGGTTTGTCATAGTTAGCCGATGCTACAAAATTTTTTTCAGTAGCTTCACTGGCAAAACAATGTTTGTTGGCTGTGTAATAAGCCGAACCACGCCTCTCAATCTGCTCTACACTCGTACATTCATTCTCTTGCAAAAACTTTGAAAATGCTGATGGAATGGATGAAATGACTTTATCTCTGATGATAAGATCTTCTAACTTTTGATAGTTCTTATCAATTTTAGCTGCTGAAGTCCATTTGGAAAATATATCTCGGACTAAGCAGAGGTAGTCAGAGAACGTTTGAGTCGGTTTGGGGCTCAACTTGCTGAATTGTTCTCTGTAACCTGCCTCATCTAACATAAAATGTGCCATAATCTTTGATTTTAGATAATGGTAATCTTTCCTGAGGTCTTTGGGGATAGTCTCTATGACTTTCAGAGGCTCCCCTGATAAACTTCTCATATAAATTATATTCCATTCAGACAATGGGACCTGGTAATGGTCCATTAAAGTCTCAAAATTTTGGGTGAAGGCTGCAATGCAGTCACCCGAGGTATAATTTCTTACGATACCTTGATATTTCTTGTACTGGTTTTCTTTCTCCAGTCTTTCAGATTTCTTGGACTCTTTGTTTATGGCAGTCTCAGTATCAAGTTGTTTGATTTTTAATTGCACTTCCAGCTCTTCCCGTTTACTCTGAGCTGCTATCTCTGCCTTCTTTAATTCTGTCTCTCTGATCTCTGCTTGCTTTGTTTTTGCAGATAGCTCTGCTTCTGCTTGCTTGGCAGCTCTTTCAGCTGCTCTTTCTTCACGCTCGTGGTATTCAGAGTATTTCTTCTCACTCCACTTCGTTAACTCATCACCTGTTAACTTTAACTTCAACCCCATATCGATGAAATCATTTAATGACGACATGATGGAAAATGCAAATGAAAAATCAGACACTCAATTTGTTACAAGTTGTTAGTAACGTGAACAATTTACAATTGTGTTCTAATTACAATATGTGCCTAAATTTGCATCCGAAAGTATATAGAAAGAAAAAATATACTCAAGTGTCCTGGATGCGGTGAAGAACGGTTGAAATTTGGGCTAGGAACTGTAGGGTCGCTACTTCAAAACACAAATGACCTCTACGGGCAAGGGTTTCAGATGGCACAGAAAACCTGCTTTGTTTTTGGAGGAAATAAATTAACGTCTGTTTGATGTGGTGTGTATGCTTGTCACTAAGTTTTGGTTAGGTTTGTATGGCGTTGAGTGTAATTGTAGGTCGTAATGTTGTCAGTCAAAAATTTTTTTCAAAAACACACGTCACTTTCTTTCTACAATTCACTTTACAAAGACAATCTAACTATATCTCAACACTCTACAACATTGATGACACATCACTTACATTAAGATGACATTCAGTAAGGACATAGACATCAAGTTTACAAGATGGCGACAAGGTCACAATGGCGACAAGGTCACAATGGCGACAACTTCACAATGTCGACAAGGTCAAAACGGTGACAAGTTCCACAATCACAAATGTTTTACACGTTTACAAGATCAAACAATATGTATGCACTGTACGTTTACATTTAGTCTCCATGTTCAAACAATGTAATAATATATATCAAAATGAGCCTTTACAATCACATTTAAATGTACTCTAAAGTTGAACAAAAATTTCTAAGTTCAGAAATCTAGGTGTTAAATGTTAATTACTTAAACCACGTTCATTTTAAAGCCGGACGAATGCCACCACGTCCACACATGTCAGGGTCTTAAACCTGGCTCGTTAACCTAACACATGTGAGACAGTACAAATACAACGTGATTTGACTTGAGACTCAACGACACTAAGTTTCGATGGATTTATTTACAGATCACGATCTAGAGATGATCATCACAATACATAAGTTATAACAATACACTTACAAGCACCCACAGCTTACAATCAGTCTCGCAAGATGTACAAGCACTCGACTTTCGGGCCACAGAACTACACAAGCCTTTCTCCCATCATACGTCCAGTCGAGTCCGAGTCCCAGAGCTGTCTGGCTATTTCTCGCAACGCGCCTGCCCACCTTAAGTGGCTTCACGTCCTGCTTTGTCCTTGCCTGACCGCTGGCTGTCTCGTCAGCCGGCAACCTCGCAGGCAGGTAACTAATACTCGCCTGGCGGGCGTAACGATGTTACAGCATCCCCACTAGGGACTATTCGCCTGGCGGGCGTAACGATGTCCCTGCATCTCTGCTGGTAATAATTTAGACTCTGACAGTGGTATCACATGTGTGGACTACACTTGAGTTTAAAGCGAGCGATCGTGAAAAAAACATCAACATCACCATCGTCAGCTTTATAATTATCACAATTGCCATCCAATTGCGATACTCCTCCTCCTCGTCGTCCTCGTCATCGTCGTCGTTGTCGTGTCATCAGCATTATCACAATCATCATAGTTGTCAGTATATCATTCATTCCTTATTATTGACATCACGCTATCATCATTATAATGACATCATCATCATCATCATCATCATCATCATCATCATCATCATCATCATCATCATCATCATCATCATCATCATCATCATCATCATCATCATCATCATCATCATCATCATCATCATCATCATCATCACCACCACCTACATTATCGCTGTCTTAGTAAGTAAAAGCAAGTAAATGATCCTTATAGTAGTGTTGAACATACATATCTTATATATAAATTAGGATGTCCGTATCTCTGTCCGTATCTCTGTCTGTATGTCTGTCTGTATGTATGTCCTTTATACGCTCGCGAACGGCCCATCCGATTGAGATGAAATTTTCTACACGCCTTCCTTTCATTCCAGAGATGCCAACTGTCGTAGTTTTTTTTTCTTCTTCCTCCTCCTCCCTCCTCCCTCCTCCCCCTCCCAAAATACGTACGTCCAGGAAATGGTCTTCTACATAGACACTTCTCTCTGAGGTCCGCGATAACATATTAACCTGTTGGGATGGCAATCAATCATCCTACTACCTCCTCCCTCCTCCTCCCTTCTCCCTCTTCCTCCTCCCTCTTCCTCCCTCCGCCTCCTCCCTCCTCCCACTCTCTACTCCTCCTTCCTCCTCCCTCCTCCTTCTCCTCCCTCCTTCTCCCTCTTCCTCCTCCCTCTTCCTCCCTCTTCCTGCTCCCTCCGCCTCCTCCCTCCGCCTACTCTCTCCTCCTCCTCCCTCCTCCTCCCTCTCCCTCCTCCTATTCCCTTCTCCTCCTCCTCCTCCTCCTCCTCTCTCCTCCTCCCTCCTTCTCCCTCTTCCTCCTCCCTCCTCCTCCCCCTCCTCCTCCACCCTACTCCTCCCTCATCTTCCTAATCCCTCCTCTTCCCTCCTATTCCTCCTGTCTCCTCCTCCCTCCTTCTCCCTCCTCCTTCTACCTCTTCCTCCCTCCTCCTTCTCCCTCCACCTCCTCCCTCCTCCTCTCTCCTCCTCCTCCCTCCTCCTCCCTCTCCCTCCTCCCTTCTCATCCTCCCCCACCTACGTTCTCCTCCTCCCTCCTCCCTCCTCCTCCTTCTCCCTCCTCCTCCCCCTCCTCCTCCTCCTTCACCCTCCTCCCTCCTCCTCCTTCACCATCCTCCCTCCTCCTCCTCCCTCCTCCTCATCCTCCCTCCTCCCTCCTCCTCCCTCCTCATCCCTCTTCCTCCTCCTCCTCCCTCCTCCTTCTCCCCTTTCCCCCCTCTTTCTCTTAATCCCTCCTCCTCCCTTCTCCTCCCTCCTATTCATCCCTACTCCTCCTCCTCCCTCCTCCTCCTCTCTCCGCCTATCTCTTCCTCCCTCCTCCTCCCTCCTCTCTCTTCCTCCTCCCTCCTCTCTCTTCCTCCTCCCTCCTCCTCCCTCTTCCTCCTCCTCCTCCCTCCTCCTTCCTCCTGCTCCCTCCTCCTCCTCCCTTCTCCTCCCTTCTCCTCCTCCCCCTCCTACCCCTCCCTCCTCCCCCTCATCCGTCTTCCTCCCTCCTCCTTCTTCCTCCCTCCTCCTCCCCCTCCTCCCCCTCCTCCTCCCTCTCTTCCTCATCCCTCCTCCTCCATTCTCCTCCTCCCTCCTCCTCCTCTCTCTACCTCCTCCCTCCTCCTCCCTTCACATTCCTCCTCCTCCCTCTTCCTCCTCATCCCTCCTCCTCTATCCTCCTCCCTCCTCCTCCTCCTCCCTCTACCTCCTCCCTCCTCCTCCCTTCACATTCCTCCTCCTCCCTCTTCCTCCTCCTCCCTCTCATCCTCTTCCCTCCTTCTCCTCCCTCCTCCTTCTCCCTCTTCCTCCTCCCTCTTCCTCCCTCCGCCTCCTCCCTCCTCCCACTCTCTACTCCTCCCTCCTCCTTCTCCTCCCTCCTCCTCCTCCCTCTTCCTGCTCCCTCCGCCTCCTCCCTCCGCCTACTCTCTCCTCCTCCTCCCTCCTCCTCCCTCTCCCTCCTCCTCCTCCCTCTCCTCCTCCTCCTGCGATCTCCTCCTCCCTCCTTCTCCCTCTTCCTCCTCCCTCCTCCTCCCCCTCCTCCTCCACCCTACTCCTCCCTCCTCTTCCTAATCCCTCCTCCTCCCTCCTATTCCTCCTGTCTCCTCCTCCCTCCTCCTCCCTCCTCTTCCCTCCTCCACCTCCCTCTTCCTCCTCCCTCCTCCATTTACCCAAGACAGACAGACATACAGATAGTCGGGAACGGGATCTTATATGACTACTTATATGATTTAAATGAGATGCTCTCCACCATGGGCTGGGCCGGGTCAGACAGACAGACAGACAGACAGACAGACAGATAGATAGACAGACAGACAGACAGACAGTCGGGAACGGGAGCTTATATGACTACTTATATGAATTAAATGAGATGCTCCCCACCAGAGTCTGGGCGAAGCCGGGCCGTGTCAGCTAGTACTTAATAATTAAGGGCCAACATGAAACCCGTACACAGGAAAGTCACATTCTGTCTGTCGCAGGAACTCACAATGCAGATCCTCGGCTCCACTGTTGCTGATCTTTCTGGAAATTTCCGATACCATATACTTGCTGTTTGGGCTGTTCCTTGAGAACATATCCTACATCGCTCAAGGGGGTTTCATCTCCAGGCAGTACTTAACGTTTATGCTGCCGATATATTGGTAAGTGTTAATGTGTGTTTGTAACTTTATTTCCTTAGTCCACAACAGGCGCAGGAAGGATCATCGCAGAGGACGGAGTATACGCGCATATCCAAATTATCATTAGTACTAAAGGGTGTTTGTAAAGTCTCACTACACTTTGTATGTAGAACAAATTTGAAAAACAAAATAATGTAATGACGCCATAGAAAAATATGCTCCACACTCCACCGGGAAGCAATATTTCAGCGAATGACTGTCGTCTGCTGGAGTAATTCTTTACACTCTAAACAGTGGTTACTGTTTCTGGAGCGGGCTCGACTGGCAAAGATTAACTTCACTTTTGTGCCAGGGCATGCGGGTGTACGAGGAAATGAGCGGGCCGACAAGGTTGCAGGTAAGGCTACTGTGGAAGTACTCTATTTGCACAGTATTAACTTTCTGAATCCGTCTGAATAGATTCGTACAGTATAAACTTCCAATCTCCCTGTCGGAGTCTATGTGTTCAGAAGAAACAGGTGTGGGCAACATACGGCATGCCTACGAAGCGCGGTGCGTGGAACGATTGTCATTGGCACGCTGAGTGAATTGAATTACAATATAAGATTTCATTTTAAAATTATATTTGTAATTATGTAGAAGCATTTAATAATCTTAATGCTATTTCTGTTTTTAAACGCCTTCAACTCGCAAGTTGCTAGACACTGGAGGTAAGAAACCCGATCTGGTGCATTTTGAGTTAGTATGGAGCAACAATGACTGACCTTGACGAAGTTATCTTTCCTTCCCAACCTCCCTACCTCTCTCTCTCCCGACGATCTCCCACCGCTACCTATGTAGGTCACGGGCTGTCGCCTGCTGCATGCCAGTGCTGCCCGTTGTAAAAACACAGGACTCTTTTACAAACCTTATAGCTACCTCGCTATCAAGTATACTTATGTGGTTGATTCGACTAGGCTACACCCATATGTTTATAGCACAATCAGCACTTGGTGGGTGATATGGTCAGTATAGGTCCGGTCGACTTAAAAAAAAACCTGTCCTGAGACCAACTTTGGTCTCTGGTCAACTTTGGAGCCCAGGTGAATTACACAAAATTCGAATACACCCCGATGCAGCTCGAACCCGAGACCACCAGGCGAGCGTCTAGCCACTGAGCTACCACCGCTCCCCGCGATTTCTTGATCGTAGCAAAAACGAACGTTAATGTTGATTGTTAGTAATTTAAATATTGAGCACAACCCACTACTGGCAACGCTGATCGTATTCTGGTATGAACCTAAGGCTTATCCGCGTCAATATGGAAGCACTATACTCGAGTTTCGCTCTCGTTTGAGCTCGTCAGTAGTGCCACGACGCTTGACGGCAGAAGTGGAAGATGATGATGATGATGACCCATCGTAGGCTATGCTCATGAGTAAGTAAGCAGTTAGCAATTTAAAAAAAAAAAAGTTAATTGCGTATCCTTTACAGAACGTCGCAGTAAATCTCAGCATTATTTGGCTGCATGTGATTTCTTGGCAAGTTTATGGTCAGTAGTTTGCCATTGCTTTCCCATTGATCTCTCAGTCTGAATTTATTTGTTGTGTAAGCGTGTTATCTCTATATCTGGATTCATTTGTTCAGTAAACATGTTATCTCTCTACCTTCATTAATTTGTTCAGTAAACGCGTTATCTCTTTGTCTGAGTTCATTTGCTTAGTAAATGTGTTATCTCTCTACCTTCATTCATTTGTTCAGTAAACGCACTATCTCTCTACCTGATTCATTTGTTAATTTTAAACTTTGTATGGTCAGCGTGGCCGCTGTGCTTAATGCGCTTAAGACTTCCGCCGGGTTGTGGGTCCAAGTTGAATGTGAATCGTTGACTTCTCGTTCAGAATGCAATGGCAAACTACTGAACGTAAAACTGCCTACTCGAAACAACCTGTTGTCGGGGTTGGTCCAACCTCTTTCGTAGAACATGCAGCATTTTTATAATGATGAGGACAGGATCTTCCTCCACACGTTATTCACATTATGATTATTGTATTGTGAATCGCTAGACCAGAATTCCCCTGTACATAAAGATTCTAAACATAGAAGCCACAAGCAAATATGTTGCATAATTTATTCCCAGGCATGTTTCGCTGCATCTCGTCTGGTGCATACTGCAGAGTTTATATATAGTTTGAAGTGAATAAATGAATAATACTTAAGCTGAAACAATTAAAACACAGTCACGGGTATTGTTTGAATGTGAAACATCTGTTATCGCCACGCTAATTTCAAATTTAGAACGAACGCTTTCCGTTTATACAAAAACCGACTGGATCCGCCTAATTGTTGACGCATCACTATATCTGAGCAATCATTTATTGTTCATCGGATGCAGTATACTAAACGCTTCTTCTTTGCTCACGTTATGACAGAATTTTATTATATGTGGAGCAATCGACAATGAAGGCGTTTTATAGCTTTTCGACTGTAATGGGATTTGTGAGGACTGATTAACTCTCTTTTCCATCCAATTTTGTATATGTTCGGCTACTTGATTTTCTAATTTAACACAAATATTTGCTTTATTCAGCGAAAAACAACATTGTCTTGTATATTCTCTAGTGCCACCTTCACGGTTCCTCACTTCGCCTGGACTTGCTCCACTCTCTTTGTAGTGGTCATCGCCGTGGAACGATACGTGGTGGTCGCCCGACCCATGGCGGCCCACACTATTTGTCGGTAAGGTATACAGGCCCTCATCAGTAGACATTGATAGTGTTTCATATCACATTAAAGTATAATAATAACGCCTGCCTGCCTACACGCCTACCTACTTATCTATCTACCATTAGCTAATATTACTGTGTCGTGTAGTATTGATGTTCGCATTTTGCCCTTGCCTTTATAATGGATATCTTTTATATTGTTGCTGTTCTCTGATAGCCTTGAATGACGTGTGAATGAAATATTGAATGAAAGAGAGTGATAGAAGGGCAGAATGTTAGACGGGCCTGCGTGCCCAATTCTTAACCCTTTGAAAATAAAGTTCGTTCGTTCGTTCGTTCTTTCTGTAACTACCAATCTCTTCCTACTACATACCTACCTGCGAACCTACCTACCCATCTACGTACCTGCCTACCTGTCTGCCTGCCTGTCTACCTACCTACTTACCTACCTAACTACCTTCCTACCTACATACGCATATGCTTGTCTGCCTGACTGCTTGCCTGCCTGCCTGCATGCCTACCTACCTACCTACCTACCTACCTTCCTACCTACATACACACATGCTTGTCTGCTTGCCTACCTAACTACCTACCTACCTACCTACCTACCTACCTACCTACCTACCTACCTACCTGTTACTTCCAACCTCTCCCTATTTTTTTTAAATTCAAGTTCTATAGTTCACTGCCATACAGCACAACATTTTTCAACTTTATTCAGCTCTTAACTGATTCAGCGCTAAACACAGAGTTGGTCTGGACCAAACTTGGTACAGAATCGAATGGGCAAGTATTATAATGCACATTGAGCACTGAAATTGAGGAAGATACCACGAAACAAAACAAATAACACAATGGCCCTAGAATGGCGAATATCGCTCTTCTGTCCAAATGGGAGGTTACATTTGGCGATATATAGGGTGCATTTTTAATGACTGTGCAGTGTTTGAAAATATTGCCGGTCCAAGTTTTGTATTTACCTATTATGTTGCATGAGCTTTACAGAGGGGTGAATACACAACTTGGACCGGTAATATTTTCAAACACTGCACATTCATTAAACATACACCCTAGATTATCCTTCGTCACTGAATGGGTCAATCTTTGAACGCCTCTTTTACCTGCTGCTGTGATTGCCTCTAGATATTTAAATGTATCACATTGGTGAACCATTTTGAAGTTTATTATTATATCACATGTCGGTGTTATCTTTTCCCATTGAAGCCGCTCAGCGCGGCCCTGAATGATGATGATGTTGATCTGACGCGATAACCAGAACCCCTCCTCCTCAGCTGTAGCATCATGGGTAATTCTCCCCGGCCAAGACTGGCACGCATTTTGCCCCGGCGATTCAGTTCTGGAGCGGCCTCGGCGGCCGACGGCCGCACTGACACCAGGTTGGGATGGGGAATGTAATCGTGCCCCCCCCCCCCCCCACCTCACACCATCTCCAGTCAAGAAGGTATATGAGTGACAAGCGTCGACCAAGTGATGTCACAGATACCCATCCGATCTAGTGGTTAGGAACTTAAGTTGCCAATGGCATGAGCTGTCGGTCGAGCGTTTGAGCCCTCTGTTGGACGCGAGGGAAAGTATGACTACCCGTTCCTCCGTTGTGTGTGTGTGTGTGTGTGCGTGTGTGTGTGTGTGTGTGTGTGTGTGTGTGTGTGTGAGAGTACGTGTGTGTATGTCATTCATTCATTCATTCATTCATTCATTCATTCATTCACTCATCATGTGCCATGCCGATAAGCGTGGGCGGTCATGATTCGCCATTTCACTCGATCACCAGAGTCGTGGATCAGCCCAGTGTTCTTGTCTCGATCATAACAAGCAGTCCAGGTATTTACTTCTCTGTCTTCCCCTTGTTCTCTTCCCCCCAATCTTGCCAGTTGTCATCAATTTCTTCAATTTATTTCTTCTCATGACGTGACCAAACAATGCTGACTGTCTACGTCTCATTTCTCTAATCAGTGTACGATTGTCATTAGTTTCTTGTAGGACTTGGTTATTAGTTTTTCTGTTTGTCCATGGTATTCTTTACATTTTCCTCAGAAACCAAATTTCCACAGTCATCAGATGTTTTTCAGCTTGTCTGCTTACTGTCCACACTTCACTTCCATACAAAAGTACAGGTTCTATGTAGCACTTCACCACTCTTTTTCACGTTGCAATTTACATACATTATTACGTATTCGGTTCGTGCACTTAGGCCTACACAGTGTGATGGTGCCAACACTTCACATATCCACAGGAGGTCCCTGCTATACTGCTTAAATATCTATGACCAGGTTGTCGCGTGTGTGCTATTGTCTAGCGATAAACGATGTTCAGGGCTGCCATGTTTGTCTGCAATGTTGATCTCAGATATCGGCTCATTATTGGCGTTTCTCTATAACCAGACCAGGCAACGTCAATCTGGCAGCGGTGTTTGTGGTAACTTTGGCCTTTATCTACTGCATACCCTTGTATCTGGCATACAAGTGCCCCCGGGAGTGGAACAACGTCACGCAAACAGAGGAAAGACGCTTCAGGAGGTATGTCGTTTGATCTGTTGCTTTTTAGTTATAAAAAATGCATATGTATTGTTTGTTTAGTTTAGTCCTTGGATCAACATCACGGCACACTGTTTAACCCATAAGTGCTCCGTTTTCCTCCTAACTCAAACCTGAGTCTGGAGAAACTCAGCTCAATACACGAACTCCGTTGCATCAGCGAGGATCCTGAAATACTTTGGGTAGATTTTTAACTCGAAATTTTGCCCGGCGCGCCATTAGGCTACTCTTTTTCGATTTCCAACTGCCAAGGGATTTTTTTACTTGCGCAACAATACACACGGGCGTCCGATCTCACTACCCAGAGACCAGGGGAAATTTTATTACTGGAAGTCCAGGTGGATTTTTTAAATAAATCCCGGTCCTCATCGGGGCCTGAACCCGGGACCTCCAGCACTCGAGGCGGACACCATACCTTGAGACCACTCAGCCCCCATATGTATTGTTTGACTCTCGTAGAAGTAGAAGAAGTAACGAGAGACTGGAAGAGACTAGTGGTTCTCAACCGGTTGGGAATTCCCCCCTAGGGGAGGAATTTTACGGTTTCTGGGGGAGGGGGGGGGGGTGATGAAGCTTATTTCATGATCGCGTTAATACAAGAACCGATTACTTGATATTGTTTTTCCCTCCATACTTTACGGTTCTGTACTCCTCGCCCTTCTGAAATTCGTCTTATAAAGTAAGTAGACCCACAAATCACGTCTTATGTAGACGTCTAAACTTGTTCTAGTATGTGTTATTCAAGTTAGCTTCCATTTTTACGTATACTGTGTAGGGGCAGGGTGGGGGAAGGGGGGGGGGGTTAATTTATAGGGAGGAAATACGAAAGCGGAGGAATGACATTATTCTCAACATACGGTGAAGGGGGGCATGGGCCAAAAAAGGTTGAGAACCACTGCACTAGACTGCATACAAATGGAAAGCTATGGCAGCCCCACCGGGATACGAACCTGCCACTTCCACGACAACAGCGACTCGTTGCGAGGACAAATGTACTTGGACGCATAACCAACTAGTTAGTTAAGTTAGTTGCATATCCTTTACAGGACGTTGCAGTCAGCCCCAACATGTTTAGACTGTGATTTTTTGGCATGTTTACGTTCAGTAGCTTGCCATTGCTTTCTTGTGCGGCTGGCACTTATACCATTGTATTAAAACCAGCGCAAAGCGTGCGCCTTCCAAATCGCCCGCAGCTGTGTTTCGAAAGGGGTATACGTTATTGCGAATTGCGTCCGCAACTCCGTCGCTACAGCCTTGACTAGACACTCCTAAAAAGGTGTCTTCATTAGCCAGGTCTTTCATACACATGAACCCACAACTATGAAATATGGGCAGAATTTGTATGTAAAAATTGAGATAGCACGTACTTCTAGGTCGCTAGGTCGCTTGGATCCCCCTTCCAATGTCTGATGTATGGTTTAACAGGTTTGATGTGTGGTTTAAAAAACATGATGTATGATTTAACATATTTTATGTGTGGTTTAACAGATCTGATGTATGGTTTAACATATTTGATGTATGGTTTAAAATATTTGATGTATGGTTGAACAGATCGATGTGTGGTTTAACAGAACCGATGTGTGGTTTAACAGATCTGATGTGAGGTTGAAGACATGTAATATATGGTTTAACATATTTGATGTATAGTTTAACAGATCTTATGTATGGTTTAACAGATCTAATGTGAGGTTAAAGACATGTAATGAATGGATTAACATATGTGATGTGTGGTTTCACATAATTGATGTGCTAATTAACATATTTGATGTATTGTGTAACAGATCTGATGGATGATTTAACATATTTGATGTATGGTTTAACAGATTTGATGTATGGTTTAACAGATCTTATGTATGATTTAACATATTTGATGTATGGTTTAACATATTTGATGTGGGGTGTAACATATTTGATGTATGGTTTGACATATGTCATGTCTGGTTTAACATAATTGATGTGCTGATCAATCAATCAATCAGTTAATAAACAAATCAATCAACCAGCAATATAATCAATCATCCAGCCTATAAACCAAGCAACCAAACAATCAATTAATAATTATATCCGTAGTCAACAATTGAGTCAACCAATCAATTATTTAATAATCCATTAAATCATTAACAAATAAATCAACAATCTCGTCAAAATTCGATCAATCAATCAACCAGTCAATTAATCAACGTTAGTAAAACCCAGATTCGAATCCTCGTTAAGGTGTGGATTGTTTTCTGTCGAAGAAACAAGAAAACCCCAACCTGCACTTCGCCGCGACTGTACTAGCCAGGCGGCTGTATTTCCTCAGGCTCAAGACCCCATTGTTCTACACCGTAATGTACTATTTTGATGGTAAAACATCCTCATCTGTTATCTTTTCTCATTCAACAGAACTGAATTTGGATCAAGTTACTATTTTATCAATGTCCACATGACCTGGCTGAAACTTTGTGTGAGTTTCCTCATTCCCTTCCTCCTCCTGCTTATTTTCAACACTATGCTTCTGAGAGTCCTTTGGAGTGGTAATTCAATACTTGTGGGCATAAATCAGGTAAGATACAGGTAATGATTACACCTCTTTTCATTGTAATGATCAACATCTATATAGATTTAAAATGGAAAAAGAAGGTTTAATAGGGGTTAAAGAGGATCGACTCCATTGCACCGGGTTTTATCCCATATGGCTCTGTCTCTTTCCGCAGGATGGCCTGCCGAAAGCCTCGAACACGGCGACAACCTCCAGAAGCCCCCGAAAAAATTGAACTCTACTTAAATGACGTAACCCGGAGTCGAATCTACAGCCTCCAAAGTACGAGGGAGTTGACGTAACCACTTCGCCACGGAGACTGCCTATAAAGTTACAATGCGACTAGGAAGCTCGGCAAAAAGAAAAACATATAGGCGAAGGTTACGACAGAAGTCTTCATCCATGAATAAGACAAACATACACAGTTACAGGTGAATGGTACGACAGAAGTATGTATCCACGAATAAGAAAAACACAAAGAGATAGGTGAACGTTGCGACATATGTCTTTATCCATGAATAAGAAAAACACACAGAGAGATAGGTGAACGTTGTGACAGAAGTCTTTATCCATGAATAATAAAAACAAAACGCAACTATTAAAAGATAAGCGAAAGGCAAGGTAATCCAACAACACATAAACCAGTTGAGTTGACTTGAATTGAGCTAAGAACCGACATCATTGTACTCGGGGCATTCCTATACGCGCTTAGTCCTCATCTTCAACAGCCAGCCAAGAGTTCTAATTCTAATGGTGCCCGTTGCAATCTGATTATATGTCCGTCATTCTCTCTAGACCATGATAGTCTATCTGTTCTTCTGCCTTCACCACATCTGCCGTATCGTGCGTCACTCCACCCCTCAATGACGCTACACTAGGAACGAACGACGGGTCTCCTTTCTTGTTCTTGTGCAGATCGGATTGCATTGTTTAGATTCCAAGTTAAGTATTCTTTTTTGTTGTTGCCTGTTTCTTATTGTGTGTGTGCGTGTGTGTGTGTGTGTTTTCCTCCTTGATTGTCTATAAATACTTGGTCTAAATGTTGGCCTGTTTCAGTGTTAGGCGGTTCCGACCAATGTTGTGCTTCGTTTTAAATTTGCGATTACCGTGGGGAAAATAAATGCTCTACATTTGAACAATATCAGTGACTATGTTTGTTTGTTTGTTTGTTTGTTTTTTAACTCTCACTCACTTTGAACTCAAGCAGAGTACATACAAGAAGAAGAAGAAGAAGAAGAAGAAGAAGAAGAAGAAGAAGAAGAAGAAGAAGAAGAAGAAGAAGAAGAAGAAGAAGAAGAAGAAAAAGAAGAAAAAGAAGAAGCAGAAGCAGAAGAAGAAGAAGAAGAAGAAGAAGAAGAAGAAGAAGAAGAAGAAGAAGAAGAAGAAGAAGAAGAAGAAAGAAAGAAAGAAAGAAAGAAAGAAAGAAAGAAAGAAAGAAAGAAAGATAATAATAGTGAAAAGAGGAACAGCAAAAGAAGCATCTAAAGAAGCAGCAGAAGAAGAAGATAATAATAATAATAATAATAATAATAATAATAATAATAATAAGAAGAAGAAGAAGAAGAAGAAGAAGAAGAAGAAGAAGAAGAAGAAGAAGAAGAAGAAGAAGAAGAAGAAGAAGAAGAAGAAGGATAAAGAGGAAGACGTGAAGAATTAGCAGAAGAAGAAAACGTAGAAGAAGAAGTCATATTTTATACAAAAGCAAAGAACTCACGAACTGCGCCACAACGGAAGATAAACTTATCTCCCAAAACAAATGTGCACGCCGTTTCCCATCGATGCCATATTTGATCTACATTGTGTAATCGTTGACCTAATTTCCACAGGGACGCGCCCGCCACGAGAGGAAACTAACAGCAATGGTGCTGTCAATGACAGCCATCTTCTTCTTGTGCGAGCTGCTGTCTGCTGTTAGTTTCATCCTGGTATCAGGGTTGAACAGCTTCAAGGAGTGTTCGCTCCATTGCGTCAGGTACAACTGTCTTTAATTTTCGTTGTTGTAAAGTTGTATTTACACAGTGTATGAAATGGTTTCGCCTGATAGCGAGGGACACTGGTAATAGGGAAAGCTAATTCAAATGCAAAATTCAGTCCACTGCTACTAAAAGTAGTGTGTAAGGACTACGCTTGAGTTAATAGCTAGCGATCGCAAAAAAGCAAAAATGCTATAAAGCTGTTTTTAATTATCTTTGTTGTAAATGTTCATTTACACGATGAATGAAATGAGTTAAAACTGTCGTAAAGCTGTTGACATGTAAATAATAGAACACCACGAATTATAAGCCATCTTTAAGTATCATCATCATCATCATCATCATCATCATCATCATCATCATCATCATCATCATCATCATCATCATCATCACCATCATCATCATCATCATCATCATCATCATCATCATGTGTCATGTTAACAGCGTAAGCGTTCTTGTCCTCCCACAGATCTCAGCAGTTGGTGTTCTTCATCAAACCTGCTGATGATATTCCCCCATGACATCGTCAAAGTCCATCCAACATCATTTCTCTAGCTCGGCTTCTGTCTCTTCTTCCTCTGATCTCCCCAGCCGTCACGATGATTTCCATTTCCTCTCTTTTCATTATATGCCCAAAAGAACAACTTTTGTCTCTCTCTTATAGTTGTTAATAATGTTCAACTTTCAGTAACACCTTCCAGACAATCGTTGTTAGTTACACTGGCAGTCCAAGGAATTCGTAACATTCGTCTCAGGAACCATAAATCCGTTGCTTCCAAGCTTTTCCTAATTTATTCATTCGCGTTTCATGATTCTCTGCCATAAAGCAAAACAGGTTCTATATAACATTTTGGTACTCTTTTTCATACATTCAATGATAGTGACTAATTACATAAGACCCATTCATCCATCATAAGCCATGCTGATAAGCGTGGGCGGTCATGATTCGCCATGTCACTCGATCACCATAGTCGTGGATCAGCTAAGTGTTCTTGTCTCGACCATGCTACGAGGCCAAGTCACCCAGGTATTTACTTTTCTGTCTTCCCCTTGTTCCCATCCCCTCAATCTTGTCAGTTGCTACCAAGTTCTCCAAATTATTTCTTCTTATAACATGCAAAAAAATGTTGAATGTCTTCGTCTAATTTCTCTAATCAATTTACTATTTTCATTTGTTTCTTGTAGGACTTGGTCATTGGTTTTTCTGTCTGTCCACGATATTCTTTACATTCTCCTCAGAAACCAAATTTCCACAGCCATCAGATGTTTTTCAGCTAGACTGATCATTGTCCACACGTCACATCCATAAAAAATCACATGCTCTATGTAGTACCTCATTTTTCTCTCGTAGCAATTGACATCATTTTATTGGTCAGTATGTTTTTCATCTTGCAAAAGGCTACCTTCGCCTCGGCGATTCTTGTTTTAATCTCTTCAAAGCATCTCCCATCAGATGTTATGACTGTTCCTAGATAATTGTACCGATTGACTTGTTCAAGAATATTCACATTTACTTGTATATTACATTGTGGTATTTCATTCTTCCCAGTGACGACCATAATCTGTGTCTTCTTAATATTCAGTTCTAACCCTAGTTGTTCACTGTGTGCAACAACCGCATCTACTAAATGTTGCAGATCCTCCTCATTGTCTGCAATCAATACTGTACCATCTGCATATCTAATGTTGTTGATGTTTCTTCCTCCAATGATGATCCCTTTCATATCTTGCACATTTCTGAAAATATTTTCACTGTACAGAGATAACCCGTTCAAAGTGAGAGTTGGGATGCATGTAGAAATGTCCTCAAGCCTCTATTTCTGTCTTGAACTTCAATCAGTGCCAGCCAATAATGGTGTGTTTATTATGAACTACTGCTTGCTTGCTTGCTTACGTTCACTAGCTGTGAACTCCAGCGTGAAGTCCTGTATGTCGGATGAAGACATCCTGTTGTCCAACATCAGTGTGATGTCATACAGAACCTGAGGTTTGCGTGAGTATCCGTTGTCCCATGTCTGGCTTATTGGTGTGCAGATTGGTGGTACCTCGCTGTGCAGGCAGCTACTCTCCGACTTCGGAAGAATCAGCGATCCTACTACGTCAGCCAGGACCCCGAAGGGACCTGTTGCCCAGGACGCATGACTAGGACGTGTTAGTAGGTCTTGGCCAGTATAAAACCTGGCCCTGGTGCCTTGGAAACACTTTTGCGTCCCTGAACTACTTATAGTAAACACTATCGAAAAGAACAGTAGCCACGTCGCTATTAACTGATTCAGTGTGAAGGATACTATATCGTGGAATGTAACCTCCTATTTGGACAGAAGGACGATATATCGTCATACTAGCGTCATTGTGTTATTTGTTTTGTTTCGTGGTATCTACCGCAGTTTCAATGCTCAGTGAACGTACACTTACATTATATAATTCTTGTTCCTTTTATTGTGCCATGTTTGGTCTAAACTGACTTTTGTGTGGCACTGAACCAGTTAATGTCATTGTTTCAGGTTTACCGCTATAACAGATACTCTTTCCATTCTCAACGCCGCCTCCAATTTTGTCATCTACTGTGCCAGCGGAAGAAAGTTTCGGCAGATTTTCGCGCAAATATTCCTTAGACGACCTCCAGAGACCTTCAGTAGTAGTCGTTTCGGGTCAAGGTCTTCATCCACAATAAAGGTCAGCCTGAAGAAGTGTGTGAGTAACAACGCTGAGACGCACCTGATGTTCAATGATGATTCTTGAGATACCACATCAACTTAGCACCATATTTCTGTAACTGCCAGGTCTTTTATCAGCATTCCTGAACATCGTGCTAACATCTCTTGAACCACTATCAAGAGCCTTGCCGACTGGCGAGGACAACATGATACTCTGAGTATTGCGATGTATTGCCAATGCTAACACATTTCTGAGCCACGACAAAATATTGTTAAGATTTTTTTCTCGCTTTCGTCCCGTATATCTCTTTCTATAAGTCTTTCAGTTGTTATAACCTATTCTCTTATTTTCGCTTGTCGTAATTTGGAGAAAAAAACAAACAAAAGTCTTCTGTTCTCGCCATATCTTTAAGGACATTAATAACATCGGCACGATCCATGGGCTGGCCATCTACAGAGGGTGCAGAGCCAGCCAGTTTATCAGCTCGTTCATTTCCCTCGACTCCAGCATGTCCCGGGACGAAGATGAAGGTGACTTTACGGACAACAGACTTCCACAGCAACTCAGTCCACTGTCTACGTACAGATCCAGCTTCGACCTTCTGAATCATACTCATTGAATCACTTAGTACACACACGTTGGTATAATGCTGTGATTCCAGCCATATGAAAGCCTGTGTAACTGCCATCACCTCCATCGTCATGCTGCTCGTGGTCATAAAGTGGGCACCGGTGGTTTCTTGAACGGTTCGGCCCGCTGAACGGGCTGTAGATGCCCACGCACTTCTCTGCTGCTTTACAACAGATCCATCTGTATAGATGAGCACTTCGGGGCTATCTGAGTGTTCATAGATGAGCGCGTTGACCTCTGCATTGACAACGGCAGGGTTCTGCTCTCTGCACCGTCTGTCGAGTGTGATAATGCAGGAGAAAGTGCACTTAAAAGCTGGAGGCACCGGCACCCATTCCTTGCCGGGGTTGATACTGGTAAGACTGCAGACCTGTCTGACGACATCTTCCGCCCGACCCATCCATGATTTGCCCCTCTTTAGCCTGTCACCCTTTTCTCTGAATATAGCGTCATGCAGAGGGTGCTGCTCATCTGCACTTATTTTTAAGTATGCACGAGCTCTCCAGATCTTGATCCTGTGTTCCATTGTCGGGAAATCTCTTTCTGATGTTTGTTATTAATTGTCTTTGTGAATGAGCCTCATTGTAAACATTTAGATGACTCATTTTATGGCATAAAGTTAACAAAGTTTCCTATCCTGTATTCGACAAACAATAAACTGTTACTCAAACACATCGAGACCATAACAATTAGGCATCTAAAACCGAGATCGTGCGGACAAAAAGATTTCACATTGGTTGCCTCGGGGATAAGATTGCTCCACATTGGAACAGTATCAGAGACTTCGCGTGTGATGTATTTCAGCCAGAATGTGATTCATCAGTTCACTTCATACGATATATAGCTCTGCAGTATGTACCTGATGAGATGCAGTGAAATATGCCAGGCAATAAATCATGCAATCTATTGTTTGTCGCTTCTGTGTCTATATTCACTAAGGGAATACATTGTTTTGAATTACTCATTTTAGCCGGCTAAGGAATTTTCAGTATTTTTCTGTAAGAGCAAATCTCTGAGACCCCATGTGTTTGTTGTTGTTGGTGTTGTTGTTAATGTTGTTGTTGTTGTTGTTGTTGTTGTTGTTGTTGTTGTTGTTGTTGCTTGTTTACACATTGAAAGCGGCCACTGTACCCCGCGAACATCGGAGGAAGGATTGAGAAATTCGGACATTTTCACCAAGGGAGATAACTCTGATATTAATACAATGAATGTCGAAGGGAGATTATGCAAAATAAATCAAAATATAAAATAAAAATATCGACGACGATGAAGTAGAAGAAGAAGATGAATAACACGAAGAAGAAGAAACATAAATATTGTTTGTTGTAATTATATTATCAAAGAGTCAATAGTTGACAATAATATCTGTAAAATAATATCTGAAGGCGAAAAGAGAGGAGAAGTTAGAATTCAGCCATTATCATCATTGGACAACAACCACCTTCCAATGAATGTCCTACAAGGATTTGTGGCTGACTCCTTTAGAAGATTATTAATCTGAGTCGGGGGATGGACCCTAATATAACTTCTCTTCTGAGGTTGAACGGGGTAGGGCTAATGGTATAATCGAAATGTGGAGGAGGAATTAGAGACATATATTATACATATTGTACTTAAAAGGAGTGGCTTTAGAGTCATACCCGATGGTGCGGCTTGATGTGTTTTTGTTGAATCATATGCCCACCTAATTCTCATTGCTCTCGGCTATCCCAGGCAACTGCCTCGGAACAATTTATAGATTTACGAAGGCGCTTAAAATGAAAACCTTAAATGTGAGTGTGTGTGTGTGTGTGTGTGTGTGTGTGTGTGTGTGTGTGTGTGTGTGAGAGAGAGAGAGAGAGAGAGAGAGAGAGAGAGAGAGAGAGAGAGAGAGAGAGAGAGAGAGAGTATTTCTGAAAAAGTAAAGAACAAATGAATCCCTTTTCGATGTAGTCACACTGCGTGCAATGCAAATCCTCCCGCGCCGATAAAGTGCTTGGATTCCTATAGAAAAATATTCTTTTGGTCGTGTGTGTAACCCCTCATGCAACACCTGGTGTAACTCTTCACAGAAGTCACGCCGTTTTGAAACTTCCTACTCCCCACATACACATACTGGACCTATGGATTTTTATAGGTTTCATCCCTTCATTGATTTAAAAAAAAAATAAAACGGATAACAGAACGCTGCTCCTCTTTTCTGCATATCAAAAGTGGGGCGGCCATCTTTAAACTCTACTTATGATGTCACCGTGTTTGTCTGCGCAGTGAAATCATGTGCTTAACACTCTTAGCATCCTTAACAACACTATTGATTGGTTACAAGACAATGGCTTGGTTATTGTAATTTCTATTACACTTTTAAGGTTTTCATTTGAAGCCCCCTCATATTTTATGATTCAAGAAGTTATAAAGGGTAGACGAAGAATAGTCGAGTATTAAAATATTTATCATACCATTGTAGATTTTGTTTTCTACGTTCTTCTAATTTACTCAGTCCACATGTTCTTCCCAGTTAAACAGTTTCAGTGTCAAACAAAATGTAGATTTGGGCCAAAGAAAAATGGATGTCGGAAAATGGAAAGTAAGGGTGCATCACAATAATCACATACAAGTTGTTCATATCGTAGCAGGCATGTTGTATTATATATAAAACTAAAGGGAATTGTTTATGGAAAACTACTGTATTGATATAGTAATTTAGAGAATATTTCGCAGTGACAACATTTCGGTGACATATAAGCCCATGGCAGATATGGGAAATCGCCTAAGACTATACATAATCCCACGTCACTTCTCAGTTAAGGTCTAGAATTGAATCCCGTTGACACTGTCATGTTGTTATTCGTTTCTGTGACTATATGACGTAGAGGCACTTCACTTTAATGCTACGTATCTGGCATAATTGTACACACTTTCTTATACTGGGGGGCCTTTGTGGCAAGGTTGTAATGTCTCGCGTTCCGAAGGTTGTGGGTTCCATTTTGGACTACACCAATCGGTTCACGAGTACAATTTTCGCGGAGATTCCAGGGGGTCGCCGCTGGCGCTAAGGAGTTCGCGCTTTGTTCCCTATTTTCGACAGGCCACCCTGCGAAAAAAAGACCGAACCATGTGGGATAAAACACGGTGCAATGGAGTCGAGCCTTCTGCCGCTGAAATTGTTTGAGAACGTTCATATACAGGTTCCGTGGCCGCTTGAAGTGAGGGGAGTGTACTGCTGACATATACAGGTTCAGTGGCCGCTTGAAGAGGGGGTAGTGTGCTGCTGACAAATATGGGTTTAGTGGCCGCTTGAAGTGAGCTATCCACAAGCTTAGCAAACAATGCCGCTCAGTTGTGGAACAGTCTTCCACAAGAAATCGAAAACACCACCAATCAATAAACATACATTCGCAACCTGTTTGAAAATTGCCTCAGTACAGACTACATTCCCCCATAAACAAACAAAAAACAACACAAAAAAAAAAAGACAATAATAATGGTAACTTATCTCAAACGACAACAAGCCAAAAAAAATTTCCCATATGTATGGCACGTTACACCTTCCTTTGGTATTTATAATGCTCATGTTAAACATTGCCTCAGTGAGTCATGTATTATTGATTATTTTTCATGTGTTTTAATGCGTATTGTTCTTTTGTTGCCAAAGATTAGCTTCATAAGTGGTATTGAATGAAAGAATGAATGAGAGGAAATAGAGAAGAAGGGCAGAATGTCAGACGGGCCTGCGTGCCCAATTCTTAACCCTTTGAAAATAAAGATTGTTCGTTCGTTTGTTCATATGTATCTTCTGGATAGCTTATAAAGATTTACCTGTATCGTCTGGACAGCTTATAACGATTCACTTGTATTTCCAGGACAGCTTATAACAGTGGTTCTCAACCGGTGGGGAATTCCCCCCCCCCCCCCCCAGGGGAGGAGGAATTTTAGAGTTTCCAGGGGAGGAATTAAGATTATTTCAAGATCTCGTGAATACAAGAACAGATTACTTGATATTGTTTTTTCCTTCATACTTTACGCTTCTGTACGTCTCACCCTTCTAAAATTTATTTTATAAAGTAAGTAGACCCACAAATCATGTTTTATGTGGGCGTCTAGAATTGTTTTAGTATGTGCTATTAAATTTAGCTTCCATTATTACGTATACTGTGTAGGGGCGGGGGTGGGGGGATTTTTAGGTAGGAAATACGAAAAACGGGGGGGGGGTGGGGGGGGGGATGACGTTCTGAAAATATGGTTAAGGGGGGCACGGCCAAATTTTTAGGTAGGAAATACGAAATTGGGGAATGACGTTCTGGAAATATGCTGAAGGAAGGCACGGGCCAAAAAAGTTTGAGAACCACTGGCTTATAAAGATTCACCTGTAACATCTGCTAGAGCTTCATGCCATGTTTTGGAAACCGCATCAAGAAGGATTTTTAAAATTCCCCGTGGCTCGCAGCTCTACCCAAGCCAAATACGGGAACCACGAAATGTCTTGGGCAGTAGAGGAGGTCGGCTGATATTGATAACATCAAACCCCGAGTGCCGATTGATCTATACAAATATGGTACTATCATCATATAGCCAACAGCGTGATATTGAGCACAGAATCCCTCCAATGTCGTTTGTTTATACAACTATGCGGTTGGCACCATAAACCCGGCAAGTTTCCAGGCGTGCAAAAGAAGCCCTTTCCTGTTATATAACGTTTTCATGTGTTTAATAAGTCACAAAGGGCCTTAGCTACCCATTATCGCTGTGGCGAAGATCGCCTTTTGCAAGATGGAAAACACACTGACCAATACAAAGATGTCGACTGCAACGAGAAAAAGAGTGTTGAATTGTTACATAGAGCATCTACATTCTGTATGGATGTGAGAGTGGACAGTGAGCAGTTAGTTAAAGTTAGTTGCATATATTTTACAGGACGTCACAGTCAACACCAGCATTTTTTGTTTGGCTGTTTGTTGATTTCTTGGCAATTTTACGTTCAGTAGTTTGCTATTGCGTTCTGAACGACCGGCATTCATACCATTATATGAAACCCAACGCCAGGCGGTCTGCTGCCAAATTAACTGCAGCTGTTTCAAACGCAGTATGCGGAATTAAGAATTGCGTCCTTAAAACCTTTATCACAGAGCCGTCCAATGAACAGACAAGCTGAAAAACATATAATGTCAGTGGAAATGTAGTTTACGAAGAAAATGCAAAGAATATCATGGGCAGACAGAAAAACCAATAAGCAGGTGCTACAAGAAACACATCAAAATCGAAATCGTAAACAGATTAGAGAAATTAGACGAAGACAGTCAACATTGTCTGGGTACGTTATCAGAATAAATAAACTGGAGAATTTATGCGACAATGGCAATATGAAGGTAGAAAAGAACGAACAAACTTTATTTTTAAAGGATCAAGAATTGGGCACGCAGGCCCGTCTAATACTCTGCCCGTCTATCACTCGTCCACATACACTTTTTCATCCACACATCATTCGAGGCTAACCGAGAACAACAACAATATAGAAGATATGCATTATAAAGGCATGGGAAAAATTAAAATATTCAGGCAAACAAGTGGAAAGAAGAGAAATAAATACCTGGATGACTTGGCCACGTGGCATGGTCGAGACAAGAACACGCGGCGAAACAAGACCTTCCAGGCATATCGGTATGGCACATGACGATGATGATGATGATGATGATGATGATGATGATGATGATGATGATGATGATGATGATGATGATGACGACGAAATATGAACTGATTATGATTAGGCCTTGGTTAGTCCTCAGGTCTTTAGGTATTAGTGATTTGTGACGCGCGTCACCATCAAACTCCGGCATGTCCATTGGAGCTCCATCTCCTCCTTAACGTCTCCGGCCGCGTATATCGACTGATCGCACCAGTTCTGAGTTGGTTAATCAAGACTTAGTGTGACAAGTTTAACAACGCATCAAACGTTGTTTGGTGTAAAAGAAGAACAACTGGTCACACTCAGTGACTTGCCTGGGACACAGTGAACCAAAAAATAGGTAGGTGATCTATCAGGTGATCAATGGGTACAGCTGGTGAACTTTACATTTATAATCAGGCAAACGACTTAATAATATCAAGCAAATGATTTAATAATCAATCAAATGATTTAATAATCAAGCAAATGATTTAATAATCAAGCAAATGATTTAATAATCAAGCAAATGATTTAATAATCAAGCAAATGATTTAATAATCAGGCAAACGACTTAATAATATCAAGCAAATGATTTAATAATCAATCAAATGATTTAATAATCAAGCAAATGATTTAATAATCAAGCAAATGATTTAATAATCAAGCAAATGATTTAATAATCAAGCAAGTGATTGAATAATCAAGTAAATAACTTAATGAAAAAGACTACATAATATTCAAGCAAATGGCTTTAATAATCAGTGGTTATAATAATAGATAAAGGAGAAAATGATTGCAGATAGGTCACACACTGAGCGAGTGAGACGTTAGATAGTGCGTGATGGTGGAAATGACCGTGTGTTCACATGCATCCATCGTGGAAGAACATTTGCCCCGCTAATTTATCTGATCAGTCACATTTGCTACCGCAATATTATGTATCATTATGTCTATTTTGAAACACAATGTAACAAACTATCGTCTGTCAAAACAGCAAGGTGAAAGTAACAGCAGTAACTTAATAAAAAATTGCAAATTACCAAATACTAAAACAAATGCTTTATAATAAGATAAATGACTTAATAATCACAAGGACTATGCAATATTCAAACAAATGACTTTATAACAAGGAAAATAACTTAATAATCAAGACGACTAGGTAATATTCAAGCAAATTACTTTATAACACGGTAAATGACTTAATAATCAGGAAACCTTCGTAATATTCAAGCACATGACATCACATAACAAGTTAGCCTTGGTAGTGTAGTGGCTAAACACCCGTCTGCCTATTAAGAGGTCACGAGTTCAATCCTCACCTGGACGAATTCGAATTTTTAAAAATTGTCACGAACTCCCAGGTCGACTCCGCCTGTAACGCGTATCAAGATTATCTCGGGAAGTAAAGGCAGCCCTCGTGACACCGACGCCACCAAGTGCCGGTCTGTCTCTTTAAATACGGGTCATGCTCCGTTTGCCCTGTACGCATTATGACGTGAAACGGGTCCCTGAATTACTTGTTTAAAAATGTGGTCCTTTAATTTAAACTGTCCTTTAATTGCTTGTTTACAGTGTGGTGCATTAATTAAACAGGGTCATTTTGTTACTTGTTTAAAAATGTTCTCCTTTCATCAATAAGGGTTGTTTACTTACTTTTTAAAATGTGTTCTTTTAATTAAAAGGGGTCTTTTAATTTCTTGTTTAAAATGTGGTCCTTTAATTAAAAAGGGTCCTTTAATTACTTGCCTGAAACCTCAAATTTTCTCTGTCTTAACAAGGATTCGAACACGTTGTCATCAGGTCGATAGATAAGCGTGCTAACCACTGATATTCCACGGCAGCCAACATACGTAGAGATTTTCCTATAAAGCACACATTCTAACATGCCCTTTATTTAGCAAAGATGTGCAAACAGGAAGAGTTTGTGTTAAATTTGAAATTACCGTGGGGATAACAGATGTTCCAGATTCGAACAATAACTGTGACTATGTGTTTTAATTGTGTCAGTTAATTCAGGTTCTGGCCGACACTCAGGACTCCGAGGAAAGGCCAGACGGACACATAATCAGTCTACTACTGTGCCATTAGTAATGGGACTCTTCGCTGGCTGTTGCAGATGAGAACTAGCATGCATGGGAATGTCCCTAGTGCTGTGATGTCGGTTCTGGGCTCAACTCGACTTAACAACATAAAGACAGCTGCTTCTGTAAAATTTCACATGGCAGAGAATAAGAAGAGTCGCGAAGGCCAATGACCGCTCCTGACCAGGCATCGGTAGAAGACATATATGCCGTCGGAAATTAATTTAAATTAAACCAATGACCTGTGACACAGGTTTGGAGTCTGCTGACAATGAAATACCCACACCTGTGGGGGACACGTGACCAACCTTGGCCTTATTTCAGCCTGCCTGTATGTGCTGTGCTGAATGATGACCTGGTTATATCCTAGAAAGCTCTTCCACAGATGTAACGTTTCGGTACTAGTCTTGCAGAAACACTATTGGTTTCTGAGCTCGGGGAAGGAGAGAGGAGATTTGCAACATAGTTCTCTAGGAGATGGCACTTGGGTAGCGGATAAGTAGGCAGGTCTGTACATCAACCTCAGTTTTAGGAATACAGGCTCTTTACAGAGTTGAAATGATGTGAACGTCGGCCAATCGGACTTAAGAGTTGAAATACAGTCTTTCAGAGAGTTAACCAACTAGATGATCAATCAACCAACCAACAAAGTAACCAACTAGCCAACCAACAAAATAACCAACCACCAACCAGCCAACGAACAAAGTAGCCAACCAATCAACTAGCCAATCTACCAGCTAACGAACCAGCCAAACAACCAACAAACCAATCATTCAAACAACCAACCAGCCAATCAACCAACCAGCCAATCAAACAACCAACCAACCAATCATTCAAACAACTAACCAGTCTATCAGCTAGCCAAACAATCATCCAGCAAACTAATCAGTCAACCAATCAACCAGCCAACCAACCAACCAACCAATCAACCAACCAACCAACTAACCAACCAATCAACCAACCAACCAACCAATCAACCAGCCAACCAAACAACCAACCAACCAATCAACCAACCAGCCAACCTACCAACCAGCCAACCAACCAACCAATCAAGCAATCAACAAATACCAGCTTGCAATGAATAACTTGATATGACGCAGCAAGTAATATTTGGACAGTAAGAGACGGTGTTATCTTCCATGTTTAGCACAAGCCAAAGTACTAACTACGACAGCATCTATGACAGTAGTATCTATTTGCTACACACGGAATTAGTAACACTTCCACGAGGAGTGTAGTGCCAAGATCTCTTACCATGCTTAGAAACCAGTAGGGATTTCAAGAAGGTTTTCTAGCTTGTATGATAGTAGTAAAGTAACTGTATAGTGCAAGAGGTCTTAATCTCATTGGCCTTTCCAACTGCCTTGACCTTTGTCACGACCCGGACCTTTGAGACCGCCCAGAATCCAACGTCCGAATGGCCCGCCCTCTAAATCTAGTTCAGCAGGGACGACGATTGATAGCTCGGCGTCCATTGCTAGAAGTTTCAGCTCCTTGGTCTGTCTGTCGTTGGGGATTGGCGAGACTGTTGGAGAGACAGAAGAGCAGGGGGTAAACAAGAAGGCAGGCAACACAGTTTTATAAGAACGAAGTTCACACGTTTTCATAATAAATTACAGTGACAGGAGCCTTTTTGAAAGAAAGAAAGAAAGAAGGAAAGAAAGAAAGAAAGAAAGAAAGAAAGAAATGACCAAATTAAAACTGAAGCGTTAATTGATTTAGTGCCGAAGGATATTATATAGCCTAATATGACCTCCCATTTGGACAGAAGGACGACATATCGCCACACCAGGGTCATCGTGTTATTTGTTTTGTTTCGAGATATCTTCCACAATTTCAATGTTCAGTGAACGGACATTTACTTTATATAATGCTTGTTCATTTGATTGTGTGCCATGTTCCGTCCAAACCCACTGTTTGTTTGGCGCTGTATCAGTTAATAGGGTTTGTGTTACCCATTTGGGTTGCTTCTGGTTCTTTCTTATGTTGACGCCTCACACTAACTATGTCACCATATGAGATAACTCATGGTTGTATGGCATTGTGACGCTTTTGGCAAATGATGTCACTCTAGGAGGTAACACTTGGTTATGTCTTATGGTGATGCCTCCGGCTAATTGCTTCACCCAGTGAGGTAATACACGGAGCAATCAAATGGTGACAGCTCTAATTAAAGATTTTCCACAGTGAAGTAAAACATGGTCCTACATCATATTGGCATATTTGACTACTAATGCCATTTAGTGGGGTAACTCATAATCTAACTCCACTGTGATTTATCTGATTAATGATTTAACACAATGCGTTAACTAGTGGTCTTATTCCATGACGAAGTATCTGATGAATGGTTTCACCCAATTAGGTAACTCATAATGCTACACCATGTTAACGTATCTGATGAATGGTTTCACCCAATGAGGTAACTCATAATGCTACTCCATGACGAAGTATCTGATGAATGGTTTCACCCAATGAGGTAACTCATAATGCTACTCCATGACGAAGTATCTGATGAATGGTTTCACCCAATGAGGTAACTCATAATGCTACTCCATGACGAAGTATCTGATGAATGGTTTCACCCAATGAGGTAACTCATAATGCTACTCCATGACGAAGTATCTGATGAATAGTTTCAACCAATGAAGTAACTCATAATGCTACTCCATGACGAAGTATCTGATGAATGGTTTAACCCAATGAGGTAACTCATAATGCTACTCCATGACGAAGTATCTGATGAATGGTTTCACCCAATGAGGTAACTCATAATGCTACTCCATGACGAAGTATCTGATGAATGGTTTCACCCAATGAGGTAACTCATAATGCTACTCCATGACGAAGTATCTGATGAATGGTTTCACCCAATGAGATAACTCATAATGTTACTCCATGACGAAGTATCTGATGAATGGTTTCACCCAATGAGATAACTCATAATGTTACTCCATGACGAAGTATCTGATGAATGGTTTCAACCAATGAAGTAACTCATAATGCTACTCCATGACGAAGTATCTGATGAATGGTTTCAACCAATGAGGTAACTCATAATGCTACTCCATGACGAAGTATCTGATGAATGGTTTCACCCAATGAGGTAACTCATAATGCTACTCCATGACGAAGTATCTGATGAATGGTTTCACCCAATGAGATAACTCATAATGTTACTCCATGACGAAGTATCTGATGAATGGTTTCAACCAATGAAGTAACTCATAATGCTACTCCATGACGAAGTATCTGATGAATGGTTTCACCCAATGAGGTAACTCATAATGCTACTCCATGACGAAGTATCTAATGAATGGTTTCAACGAGGAAACTCATGATGCTAATGTCTGTGGGCATTAGGTCGGAGTCTGTTGACAAGGACATACCTAAAATTTGCTGAGGAAACATCGCCATCACCATCATGTGCCCTGCCAGCTGGCGTAGGCATTCATGCCTCGTCACAGCTCTCGGTCCTGTGTGTTCCGAATCAACTCTGTAGTCTTCGTGGCCAAGTGGTTACGCTGCCTGCCTGCCTTGCGCTCCGAAGGCTGTGTATTCGATTCCAGCCTGTCTCGTACGGTTCCTGGGGGGCATTGCTTGAGCAACGCAGTTTGTGCTTTATATGACGCTTTCAACAGGCTATCCTGCAGAAAGAGACCGAGCCATATAGGATAAAACCTGATGCAATGACGCCGATCGTGTTGCCTTTAAACCCGTTTGCACTTTACTGACGATATCCTCTATGCCACCATATCAGCCCACACAGCACGATTTGTCTTAGCCTCCTTGTCTTTAACTGAACTTTCCAGCTGTGTGGAATACCTTGGCCCCAACATCAAGTGCAACCTGGTCTGCTCAAAGAAAGTCCGATGCACGCTGACTATAGCAGTGCAGATGTTAAACAGTTCCACAAACCTATGCTACAACACCTGTACACTAGTTAAAGAAAAATAAATCAAGTACCTGAGACTCTAAATGGCCACATATACTTGAGTCTCTAAGTGACCTAGGACTGTAAGTGGCTTTAGTACTTGAAACTGTAAGTTCTCCCAGTACTTGCGACTGTAAGTGGCCATAGTACTTGAGACTTTAAGTGTTCCACAGTACTTGAGACTGTAAGTGGCCACAGTACTTGAGACTGTAAGTGGCCACAGTACTTTAGACTCTAAGTGGACACCAGTATTTGAGACTCTAAGTAGCCTCATCACTTGAGACTCTAAAGTCCTCAGTAGCCAGAGTATTTGAAACTCTAAGTGTCCCGCAGTACTTGAGACTCTAAGTGTTCCCCAGTACGTGAGACTTTAAGTGTTCCCCAGTACATGACACTAATTGGTCCCAGTACTTGCGTCTTTAGGTGGTCACAGTACTAGCGACTTTAGGTGGTCACAGTACTTGAGAACATGAATCTCTCCTGTAGGCTCGTAAGGATACGAGTCTTGGTCATTTCACAAACATAAAAATATAAGACAGTGGCCAAATATAAGACAGGCCTGCGTGCTCAATTTGTTAGTATGTTCGTTCGTTCGTTCCTCGTTCGTTAATATGATATTTTCCATGGCAGCCGGTAAAGAAATACGCACATATAACGGTTAGGCCTTTAGGCCGGGCACCTCATCTTTGCGAACTGAGAAAGTGAACGATGCGAGTTCTAGTCCAAGTACCGTTCATAAGATTATTGAACAGATTGCTGTAGACTGCAACTGTACTTAATCGCGTCATTGCAGTTTCCATCTTCTATACTTACACCCAATCCGCTTCGTTCGAATGATCTCCCGCCGCCTGCACTGTCGAGATAAAGATGGCGTCTTCGTCAGCAAGGCTTGCCTCTCTTCTAGTGACAATGGGTTTCCGGTTCCGTCAAGGGAAGTAACTGTACTTGTTGACACAGATGAACCCTAGGCATGTTGATAAACATAGATCAATGTTAAGAGTCAGTACACACAACAGGAAATCTGGAAATCTTAAAATATGAAAGAGGGGACAAGACCCAAGAAGGGAAGAAGCGTCATGCCTTGAAAGTCAGAATGTGGATAAGAATCGCCAGGAAAATTAATAGTAATTAAACAACAAAAACCAACTTTCTCATCTCATCTCATCATGTTCCTCTTGTACCTTGCGGTGTCGAGGTGAAGTATAAACTTCGTGAGAGTGCCCGGTTATGGGCTTCGTATATCGACATTCCCATGGATTCTGTTATTCCCTCCGTCCAGCGTTTACGTGGTCGGCCTCTTCCTCTGTTTCCATCTGGTCTGTACGTCATTGCCTGTTGTGGCATGCTGTTGACTGGTAGCCTACTTGCATGGCCAAACCATTTGACTTGCTGCTTTCTAATAAAATCTAGAGCAGCTTTAACCCCCACTTTAGTCCTGATTTCTTCATTTCTGATCTTATCTCTTCTTGATACGTTGAGTATTCTTCTCAGGAACCTCATTTCTGTTGTTGTGATTTTTCTTTTCTCTTTTTCTGTCATTGTCCAGGTTTGGCATTGGTAGCACAGAGTTGGTAGGAAGATTGTGTTGTAAAGTGCTTTCTTAGTAGTTATTGATACATGTTTGTTCTTTAGTATTAGTGCCATTTGTCCAATGAGTTGATTTGCCTTATTGCACCTATTTTCGATCTCGTCTTCTGATCTGCCATTTGATGATATTATACTTCCTAGGTACTTGAAGCTCTTTACTTGTTTCAAGGGATGTTCGTTTAGGTGAATTGTTGCTGTTTGTTCTTCTTTAGTTATAGTCATTACCTCTGTTTTGCTTGTGCTAATTTTCATGTTATGTTCCCTACACATTTCGTTTAGACTATTCATGTGGTCTTGTAATTCAGCTTCTGATTTTGCTATTAGTGCTTGGTCGTCCGAAAACAGGAGTTCTCTAATGGTTAGATTTGCAGATGGTTCTTCTTCTGTGTTCTCGTCATGCGGTATTCTTGCTGTCTCTGCTTGGCTGGTTTCTTTACATATGTTGTCTATATATGTTATGAACAAGAGAGGGGACAGGACACAACCTTGTCGTACTCCAGATCTTATGGTGAAGGGTTCTGAGTGTCCTCCAGTTGCTCTCACTATGCATTCACTGTTGTCGTATAAACTTCTACATAGGTTTGTTAGATGTGTACTCACTCCATATTGTTTAAGGATTTCCCACAGCTTGTTTCTATCTACCCTATCAAATGCCTTTTCTTGGTCAACAAAGGCTAAGTAGAGTGTTTCATTGAATTCAATTGATTTTTCTATAAGTTGTCTAAGAGCAAAAATGGCGTCTGTGCATCCTTTGTTTTTCCTAAATCCAAGCTGCGTTTCGCTTAGCTGGGGTTCTAAAGTAGTTCGTAATCTTTTTTCAAGAATTTTGCAAAATATTTTCCCAGTATGACTCAACAGTGAAATGCCTCTGTATTGTGTGCAATCTCTTTTGCTGCCTTTGTTTTTCCAAATTGGGATAATTATGGCGTTTCCCCAGTCTCGTGGTGTCTGTTGTTCTACCCAAACATGGTTGAATAGTCTATGTAGCCAAGCTGTTCCTACTTCCCTTGCTGCTTTAATTAGTTCATTTGGTATTTCATCCTGTCCTGGTGATTTGTTCAATGGGGCTAATCTGATGGCTTCTATAATTTCTTCTTTTAGTATGTCTGGTTCTAGTTCCTCGGTGACATCTGTGTAGGTCTCTTGAATTCCTGTGACATCTGATGGGATGTTGAGAAGTTGTTCGAAATACTGCTTCCATCTTATTAGGATGTGTTTTTGTTCACTTATTGGTTCTCCATTTTCGCTGTTAATTATTTCAGTTGGGTCAAAGGGTACTCCTCTGGTTCGCATTGCACTTATCTTTTTGTAGAAGTTTCTGGTTGCCTCCTTGTAGTTTTTATTTAGGGTTTCTCCATACTCTTCCCAGTCTTTCTGTTTTTCCCTCTTTACTATTCTACTCACATGTCTTCTCGATCAGTCCGTCTATACTTCTTAGTTTTTCTACGAGCAGTGCAAACAAAAAGACATGATAGTCATTTTAAAACTACCATGGTAGACAATTCAAATTGCTGTGTGAATACGTATGTTGTATATGTCAGCTTGGAGGATTTATCTTATTGTTTTAGTTAATGTTAAGTGATTTATGTGGTATGTGCCTGACGAGATGCAGCGAAAATGCCAGGCAATAAATGATGCAGTCTATTGTTTGTGTCTTCGTTATTCAAAATTATTAGTAGGCCTAGACAGAAATCAATATAAAAGTGATACGTGGATAAGGTTCACCATCAAAGTCCAAAACAGATATGAGTCGTTGTCAAAATGAATATGAAGACCATTGTCAGGACAATCATCAGTGTTCTCAAAATTCAGTTAAGGCTTGGAATTAGCCTTAAAGAGAAGATTGCTGTAAGTTTCTCTTTCAGAGCTGCCAAAACAAAAGAAATTGTGGAGGTCAGCTGATGCCAAGGTAGCGGATTCAGCCCCTACACCCGTCAGTTGGACTAAACGGTTGACGTCTCGTCCTTGACTTGGGGACGTACATTACTAGTGCCTCTAAAGTCGGTGTGGGTTCGCCTGATGGCGAGGAACACAGGTCATAGGGAAATCTAATCTGCACCCAAAAATCAGCCCAGTGCACTAGAAGTAGTAGCACTTATACTGACTACGCTTGAGTTCAAAGCGAGCGAGAGCCAAATATATTGGAAAAGGGATTAGGGGTCCATGAGTGCGAGTTGAGAAAATACAACTTCTCTGCAACTGGCAACTTGAGCTTGGCATCCGGGAGCACAGTGACGGCTTCAGGTGTGACTCTGGTATTGGTATCTACGGATGGACGTCTGCATTGCCCTTGGCAGACCCAGATTCAACATCAGCCAGCGCAGGAGGAGAAAGAATGTTGTTGGTGCCATGCACAGGATCAACCATGATGGATGTGTGAAGTGGTTGGAGCAGAAGTATGATGACATCATCTTACATGACAAGTAGATTATAAGATAAATGTCCAGAACACGGTATATTATGTCCTGTTGCTAAGGTCTGTAACCCCCCCCCCCCCCCCCAAAAAAAAAAAAAATAATAATAAAATAAAATAAAAATAAAGATATAAAATAAAATAAAATTTCAAGATCAAAGTCATAAGCTGATATGGACCCTCGTAATTTTCATAAGTAGAAAGGGATCATCATGAAAAGCAGTAAGTAGACAGAAATCATCTATTGAAGGCTGAAAGATAGAAAGTAGACAATAATCCCCTTCAAAGTCCGAATGGCAACCAGAACCACCATCACAATTGGCAACGATCACCATCACAAAGGTAGAGGTAGAGTATAATCGTAATCTTATAATCGTAATCTACGGCATTTTATAGCATGAAATCAAAGAACTAGTCGCTATGAAAGACAGTCAGAACAAAAGAAAGATCATCCCAACATACACAGATATTGCTTGCTACAAGTGCTGCTCTCATCCCGTGTACTTACATTTCTGGTATCCAGATCTCCGATGATCTTGTCGTACGTCAAACTGGTTTCCACCAGAAAGCAAGGACCAGGTCGCATTCTTGGTTTGATGGCCATGACCTAAAATTGAGTTCGCAATGTTGTTAACGAAAGATATCTCACTGTGCAACAACTAATTTAAAGACGGTGTTCATCATCATCATCATGTGCCATGCCGATAAGCGTGAGCCATCTTACACGATCATCAGAGTCGTTGATCAGCTCTGTGCTCTTGTCTCGACCATGTCATGTGGTCAAGCCATCTAGATATTTACTTATCTGCACTCCCCTGGTTCATTCCCCGTAAATCTTGCCAATTGTCAAAACGCGTTCTAGTCTATTTCTTCTCATAGCGTGGCCAAACAATTTTGACTGCCTAAAATCATGTTTCGTAAAGACGATGTTGGACTATGCAGTTACAATGAAACCAGAGAGTTTTCACTTTCGCGTCTTCAAGCTCTATGTCTTAGAGTCTATGTGTTAGTGCCCAAAGAAGACAGCCGGAAAATTGTAGAAACGTTGCTAGATGTACTGGCTACAACAATAAATAAAATATATTAAAACGGAGATATAAATAGTAGAAAACACGAAGTACATGACAGCAAAAGGATTAACGGGACTAGCTCTTTTTTAATGAAATACCCCACCCCAGAAGCCATTAACACTATCAATGCCCTTAGCAGAAAAACAACTCCACAGCTTAACTTGTCAGCTTCGAACACGTCATACAAGCGCCAGTAGCAATATAAGCGGTGTCAATTCCCGACATGTCAGCTTCGAACAGGTCATACAAGAGTCAGTAGCAATTTAAACAGTATCAATCCCCGACACGTAGCTCTTTGCAGACATGGTTTTCAGGCTCATGGAACCATCGGCAGCCTGCTCTTCAACTGCCCTGCTCCTATCACACGTCAAAGGAAAACCACCCCAGCCATCTCCAGCCAGCTACAAAACCACTTTAGATATCAATGGGACAGCCTCATACCAACTTTAGGTCTCCATGAGACAGCTACAGGCCCACGTTAGGTCTCACTGCGACAGCTACAGACCCACTGTAGGTATCCCTGGGACAGCCTCATACCCACTGTAAATATCCCTGGGACAGCCTCATGCCCACTGTAGATATCCCCCGGACAGTCTCATGCCACTGTAGATATCCTTGGGACAACCTCAGACCCCCTTTAGGTATCCATGGAATAGCCTCATACCTGCTGGGGGTATCACTGGGACAGCCGCAGACCCACTTTAGATATCCATGGACAGCTACAGAACCACTTCATGTATCCCTGGGAGAGCCTTAGGCGATAAGAACTTTCATAACAATTGTATTGGGTTGTCAAGAGTAAATCAACAGCTTTGTGATGATGATGATGATTATGATGATGATGATGATGATGATGATGATGATGATGATGATGATGATGATGATGATGATCATCGTCATCATCATCATCATCATCATCGACGACAACAACAACAGCAACAACAATAACAATAATTTATTAAACAATCTTTATCAACATACTACGGTGTCATAGACGCGATACTGATTGAAGTGGTCTGTGATAATCGTATTGGTAATTGATCATACCTTAATCAAACTGTGAATATATAATTAGATTATCATATTCTTCATTTAGCAACAGGTCACCATATTGTTAACTCACCACCAGGTCATCATATTGTTAACTCACCACCAGGTCATCATATTGTTAACACACCTCAGGTCACCATATTGTTAACTCACCACCAGGTCATCATATTGTTAACTCACCTCAGGTCACCATATTGTTAACTCACCACCAGGTAATCATATTGTTAACTCATCTCAGGTCACCATATTGTTAACTCACCATCAGGTAATCATATTGTTAACACACCTCAGGTCACCATATTGTTAACTCACTACCAGGTAATCATATTGTTAACACACCTCAGGTCACCATATTGTTAACTCACCACCAGGTCACCATATTGTTAACTCACCATCAAGTAATCATATTATCAGTTTACCACCAGCGTATCAGATTTTATATAGACCATCACCCATTTCCGTCGCACTCCGCGCACACAACCAGTCGCTCATCATTGTCTTACCCCGGTGGCTCCAGTAAAGTCGTACAGTGTAGCCGAAGCAGTCAGGTTCGCATCCTTCAACGCGTCATCAAACGAGAGAATCACCACCACGTTTTTGTCCCTGGAAAAGAAATGACACCTTTCTAGACATGAGGCGAGGCAACTAAGGTGGGTAGGAGCCAAATTGGCTGTCTCATTCTGTAGTAGAACACTTAGCTGCAAAATCCAACCAGTCGTGGACAAGTCTGTACAGGGCTTGAGATGAACTACTTGAGGGTCGATACTCCATCTGTCATGTGTCAGCTCTGCATTTATGTAAGCCTCGTTGGATGGCGGGGAATGCCCATGGTCTGTCCGTGACTTCCCTTGAGGGTTGACTGGCATGCATGCGGCTGTCCCCAAAGGGTCAGTGGTGTGTCAACAGTGGACAGACGGACAAAGATGACGTTAGAACAGCATGACCGCGGAAAGTCCGAATAAAAACAAGAAAGAATAACCCAGTCATCAAACGCCCTCAGAAGTCGTTGGATGTGTCGACCGAAAGGTGCTAATATCGCAGCTCTGCTGTAAACTGACAATTCAATTACGTCCAAAGATGAAGCAAATAAAAATACCAGATGAAGGATAAAGAAAAAGATTTAAAAGATCCATTGTGACCTTTTCTAGCTCCTTCATTAATGCGATCAAGGTAAAACTACAGTGTTAAGGTACCCCAACCATACAAAGAGTTTTAGTTCTTTTGTTGAAGGCTGTTGTGGAAGGAACAGCTGAGGAGAAAGATAGATTCCATAGAGGTCTTAATTGTGATGCAGGAAATCACCCGCCACCATAGTATTACCTGTCTGCCAGGGAAGTGACCCGGAACATCCAACAGACGACCGTATGCCTGGTGTTTTCTCCACACACCAGTCGTTCAGCTTTAGCAACTATTTACCATATTGGTCATATAGTTCCTCGGCACGCGGGTCCACCTTGTACTTGGGGGTACGTAGCTCTGATCAGGTGGCTAAACGGGTATACCACCTTGCCCAGGGTTGTCCAGCACACTAGCGGAGGGAAAGGGACACCATAGATCGCCTTCGATAGGGCACACCCTTATATCGCCTATTGCAGACGAGGACAGAGCACGTATGGGAAATTCCCGAGTTCTATGATGTCGATTCTTGACTTGACTCAACTCAACAGATAAGGAGAAGCTTGAAATGGGAAGGCGACGTTGCACATGGGCGGACAAAGGAATGTATTGGAAGAAACCTGCATGTGAGAACTGTGGAGACGCGAGACAGTGTTGGAGACTCATTCCTGTTGACCTTCAATGCGCAGACGGCACGTAATTACGATCTAACAGGTTGTCCCGTGTTATTCACCACTATTGGAGTGTGAAGTGTTAGGCTTTCACATATTCCAGACTACGGCATACGATGTAGGTTGGCTGGTTCCCTTCCTCTTTTCCCTGTCTTTTCTGACAGTTCCGAAACAATTCTGAAAATTGTCTTTCCATTTTTTTAAAGGCTGTTTTGATCAATTACTTTTCGTATTGATGAGAAGAGGTAATCGTTCCTCTCTCGGGGTTGAATCTGTACCACTGCTTAGGAAGGTAAGCACACTAACCACAACATCATCGCGCTTATATGTGGTTGTCTACAAGACGTGTTCAATTGCAACAACTCCCAGTGGCTTTATTACAACACTATGAAAGGTACAGCTGTCTTGTTCCAGACGTATTGGTGTCACCTTTCCTCTGGAGTAAACTAGACAGGTCGAGAGAGGGATCATGCTGCATGGGCAACACATGGTCTCTGTATTCAGCCCAGGCTTTGTGTTATGGAGAAGTATAACTCCATTTTACAGACTACATACAGTCTATCAAGACGGACAGGTGCCAGTCGTGAAAGGTGACTCTGCAGATGTGGCAGAATTAAGCGAAGCAACTGTTAGGAGCGCCTGTGTGTTACCGTGACTCGAAAGGCAGCAAAGAATAGTCACACGGCACCCTGTCAGACATGTCGTAAAAGCTGATGAAGGAAGGGTTGTGCTTTTTTGTGCTACCCCAACGCATAGAAACATTCAGCCACAAAATCTAATCAACCATGAACAAGTCACGTAAAGAAAAAAAAAATTATGCAGCCAACTAAGAGGACAGGAAAATCTTCTAGAAGAGATAGACCTAAAACATACGCAGAAGAGAGTACAGAGGTGAATAATTTTGGGAGGACATGGAGAGAGCTGTGGGAGACAATAAGACATAAGGAGGCTTGATGTGGTTTGGGTGAGGGTTACAGGGCAGGAGGAGAAGAAGCAGAACAAGTGGTAGGAAGTAGGTGTGCAAGTGAATCAAGCTCCATCACATGCGGCTTGGTGTGGTTTGGGTGAGGGTTACAGTGCAGGAGGAGAAGCAGAAGAAGTGGTAGGAAGTAGGTGTGCAAGGGAATCAAGCTCCATCACAGGAGGCTTGGTGTGGTTTGGGTGAGGGTTACAGGGCAGGAGGAGAAGCAGAAGAAGTGGTAGGAAGTAGGTGTGCAAGGGAATCAAGCTCCATCACACACGCCCTTCCTTGTGGTTAACCGCCAGCATGAAAGTACCCACTGAGAACACAACTTCCGATGCTGACGTCATGGGGACATAATGGTTCAATGAGCAATCACAATTTTGTTTCTAGGACAGATTCCGCCGTGTCCCTGTACCAACGGCGACTTCTTCTGACCATTCCATGTGCTTGCTTGCTTCATATGAAGAAGAAGAAAAAGAAGAAGAAGAAGAAGAAGAAGAAGAAGAAGAAGAAGAAGAAGAAGAAGAAGAAGAAGAAGAAGAAGAAGAAGAAGAAGAGGAGAAGAAGAAGAAGAAGAAGAAGAAGAAGAAGAAGAAGAAGAAGAAGAAGAAGAAGAAGAAGAAGAAGAAGAAGAAGAAGAAGAAGAAGAAGAAGAAGAAGAAGAAGAAGAAGAAGAAGAAGAAGAAGAAGAAGAAGAAGAAGAAGAAGAAGAAGAAGAAGAAGAAGAAGAAGAAGAAGAAGAAGAAGAAGAAGAAGAAGAAGAAGAAGAAGAAGAAGAAGAAGAAGAAGAAGAAGAAGAAGAAGAAGAAGAAGAAGAAGAAGAAGAAGAAGAAGAAGAAGAAGAAGAAGAAGAAGAAGAAGAATAGAGACACATCAAACAAGAAAATGAGAAAATTAAGCTACTAACTAATAAGAAAACAGAAAAAACAAACGCTACTCACAAACAAAACTGAAGATGAGAAAAACAAAAGTTACCACGGACAAAAGGAGACATGGGAAATAAATTGGCCGAAGAAGAAGAAGTACAACTGTTAGGAAGCAACTATATTTACACAACAAGAAGACATGGGAAATAAAGATTATTCGGAAACTAGAGCAAACAAAAACGACTCACTTTGATTTGAAAGCCGCCTCATTAAAAGTTCTACCTGTACCGACATCTCGTGTCCAGGTGTAAGTAACACCCTGAGGAAGACGAATCCCTCCAAGTTTCACCTCGATCGGGCCCTTGGATGGGGAAGCGCGCCTAAGTCTCAGTTCTTGTCTGCTTCTCTTTCTTAATTTCTGATTCAACCCGGGAGGCGTCACCAATGTCCAAACTCGTCTATAGTGACCTTTGCTGGGCTTAAACCCTAGTTTGTGGTCTTGGTGATGATTTAGTCTATGCTTACCGTGGAGTTTAAGTTCCGTGCCACGAAATCCTTCAAAGTTATCGTTTAATACATCTACCAGGATATGATGTCGATCATTACCAACCGCTGTGTTTTTATTTTTATTGTGTTGTTTTCGGAAAGCAAAGTCAAGGAATGGATCTTGACTTTTCTTATTGTGACTTTTGAGCTGTCTGCTGAATGTTTCATGCTGGTGCCCCGTGTGGTATTCCTGAAAATATACAAGGTATACACATTATCCTTGCTGTCCGAGTACGGGTGACGGTCTTTCCATATCAGAACAATATAAATTAATAGAAAGTTATGCAGCTTTACAGAAGACAATTATGGAAAATACAGGACATTGCGGCGACTAGCCTTTATCAGCAAACAAACACCTGCACAAAACACAACAAATAAAGACGAGGAGGACACTACAGCGACTACATTAAGAAACAAGAACGGGATGAGAAGAATAGGCAGATTAAACCAGATAATATCAGATACTTCAGATACTATCAGATACTTTTACTAAGTAAACGCTTTGCGTTGATTTCCATGGTATAAGACGTCGGCCGTTCAGAAAGCAATGACAACTAGCGAATTAAAATTGCCTAGTAAGTCATAAAAGCCAATAAATTCTGTGATTAATTGCAACGTCCTGTTATGAAAATGCAACTAACAATTCAAATATAATGTTTCCCTTAGAGAACTTAAATAAGCAAGAATCAAACAACAGATTGCAAGATTTTTTGTCAGGTAATTTTCGCTGTATTTCGAATGGTGCATACTGCACAGTTATATATTATATAAAGTGAATTAATGAATTATATATTGGTTGAAATACTTAAAACACGTTGTAACTGACACTATTCCAGTGTGGAGCATTTAATACCCACACGGCAATCGCAAATTTCAAACGAAGTCTTTCTGTCTGCACAAACATGATTGGGATCTACTAACTGCTTACGTCTTGGTATATTGCAGTTAATTTCTTAACTTATTAAAGGCCGTGGGATTATTAATCTGTCGTAAGTGACTTTCTATATTTGCCATTGGTTTATATATAGCCAAAATGTTATCATTGCGTTATAATACAACATGTCTGCTACCATATTAACAACTTAAAAGTCATAACTGTGACACGTCCCTTCTTCTAATTTTTCGCCATCCATTTTTTGTGTAGCCAAATACCAACTTTTGGTTTGGCACAGAATCTGTTAAAAGCAACATACTGCCTGGGACAAAACTAATTTAAGTAAACCCAGAAGCAGACCAATGACACATCACCTAGAAACTTACCCGTTCTCCCCCAAAACAGGTCCCAGCCAGAAAGGACAACAGCGGGAGAGCTACCACAAATGTACACTTCTTTGGCACCATTATCTGGGTCATTTGTCAGTCACCAAATTAAATATTTTCCACTTCACGAGAGACAGCGTGTCGACCACTATCCTTCTAGCGTGTCTATTTCTTAAGTAAGCGTCTGCTACATCCGATGAATGGTGTCAATTCTGCGAAAAGTGTTAAAATGCTGATTTGTTAAACATTTCAACCATTTATTTCAAAGGTTATTTCTATTTCCACGGCATAAAATGCTAGTGGTTTCATTAATTTCACAGTATATAAAATGTCAAGTATTGCTAATAAAGTGTCAATATGTTCATATATTGGGTTTCATCGTATGATATCATATCTTGATGAGCTGAACTTTTGTCTTATCAAATAAAAAAAATCAAGCTAAAACATATAGCCACCAGAATTTCCACTTTTCCAAGTCGGAAATTTCTTTATACTTGTTTGCCTACATCTGAATACAGCTCCCTCTTTCAACAGTCAGCGAAAGGTCATACTACCAATCGTTCCCACCGCTATCTGGTTTAAAGTGCTCCTGGTCTTCCCTCTCAGTTTTGAGATTCTTCCAGAACCGTTGCCGATCCCTTGCAATCTCATTCTTTCCACATATGGGTTCTCAATCTGTTCCACCGCCTTCTCTACCTGGTCCCACAAGCGCACGACCACCTCCCCTTTGTCCATAGGCAAACTACCACCAAGAGTTGCATTCCCTGCTAGCCTATCAGCCTGTTCATTCCCCCGTACCCCCGCATGGCCAGGGCAAAATATCCATACAATTCTCACAACCTGTGACCTCTGAAGTGACGATAGCCATTCCACACGATACATCCCTTTCTACACCTTACTAAGCATCCACTTTAAATCCGTAATGAATGCAGTGTGTGTTGCAGCAGTCTCCTCTAACCAACGGAATGCCTTTGCAATAAAACCCCAACCACTACGTCTGTTTCTCACCAAATCATCTGAAATACATCGGCGCTGTAGCTTAGGGGATAGTAAAACAGTCAGCTTCATAATTCCTCTGAGTAGTGGACAGCTAGTCCACACGCCACATTCAGCTCAGTGCACTAAACGCTGTAGTGTAAACGGTAAACGCCCGGAACCATTGCCACAACGTAGAGTGTCAGGTTTGGTGAGCGCCGCCCAACATTCGGCGCTAAAACGGTATTAGAGCCATATTCTGTTGGCCAACCAACATTTGATGGCCGATGAAGTCAATATCAGGCCGACCGCCTTTGCTTCACAGAATATTTCCTGGTACCGTTCTGGTAAGGGTTCAATATCAGACGCGGTGGATTTGAAAGCAGAATGCTTTACGTTATTTCTTCGGTATCTGCTGAACTGTCGCCGGCTCTGTGGCGACGGGATTACGAATGCAATTCGTAATCCCGCATACCTCGTTCGAAACACAGCTCCGATTTGGAGGAAGACCGCCTTGCGTTGGTTTCTATACAATGGCATGAGTGCTGGTCGTTCAGAAAGCAATGGCAAACTACTGAACGTAAACCTGCCCAGGAATCACCAACAGTGAACAAAAATATGCCCGAGTTCCCGGCGATGTCCTATAACGGATATGCAACTAACTACTGAACTAAAATTGCTTTGTAAATCCCAAAACGCCAAACGGAGGATCTGGCCGACACTCAGTATTCTGAGGAAACGTCACGTAATCAGACTACTAACACATTGGCACCTTGCCGTCTTGACAGACGATAGTTTGTGCTTTAAAAAGGCATAATAACTTTTAACTATGGCGGTAGCGAGTGTGACTGATAAGGCCAATTTGCGCTGTAAATGTCCGTTCACAGTGGGTGCATGTGAACACGTGGTCATTTCCACCATCATGCACCATCTTACGTCTCAAACGCTTGGTGTGTGACTTTTCTGCAATAATTTTCTCCTTTGACTTTATTCCATTTCTGATATTTGCCCTCCATGCAACACGTTCAGCGGCGACTTGCTCCCAATGTGCATTATCAATGCCTATATCAATCATGTCCCGCTTACATACATCTTTGTATCGTAGTAGAGGCCGACCCTGAGATCTCTTACCCATCTGTAATTCACCAAAAAAGATATCCTTTGGTATTCTACCATCATCCATCCGCCTAAGATGTCCTATCCATCTAAGTCTACGAAGACTGAGCATGGAATAAACTGTCACACAACCTGATCTTTCCAATACTTCAGTATTTGTGATTTTGTCTTGCCACTTAATACCAAGAATTCTTCGCAGACACCGCATATGAAAGCTGTTTAAATTGTTCTCTTGGTGTGAGTAAGTTGTCCAGGTTTCACTGCCATAGAGAAGAGTACTAAGGACACAGGCTTGATAGACAAGGACTTTTGTTTTGGCAGTAAGCTTCCTGTTCTCCCAGACTCTTTTTCTTAACCTGTTCATTGTTGTTGCTGCCTTACCAATCCGGATGTTGATTTCCTGATCTAGGGATAATTTGCTATTTACCACCGATCCTAGATATGTAAAATGGTCTACTATCTCTAGTTCGGCGTCGTCAATAAAGATTGATGGTACCCCATGTGCACCTTGTGACATAATCTGTGTCTTCTTTTTGCTAATTGTTAAACCAAATTCAGAACAAGCATTGGAGAATGCAGATAGTAGACATTGCAATTCTTCCTCAGAGTGGGTCGTAACTGCAGCATCATCTGCAAAAAGCAACTCTCTGATCAGTACCCTCCTAATTTTGGTCTTAGCCTTCAATCTCTGAGCATCAGACTACTAATGGTACAATTAATACTGGAACTTTTCGCCAGCTGTTGAAGATGACAACGGAGCACGTAAGGGAATATCCCGAGTGCTGTTATGTCGGTTCCTGACTCAATTGAACTCAGCTCAACTCACAAAAGCCAATAAATGCTGGAGTTGACTGCAATGTGTTGTAAATGACATACACCTTATATTTTATTGTAAACAATATTTTTGGAGTTTAATTTTAATGTTGCATTTTAAATCCGTTTTGAAGTAGTGGACACAGTTTATATACGTTTTGAAGTAGAGGACACAGTTTATATACGTTTTGAGGTAGTGGACACAGTTTATATACGTTTTGAGGTAGTGGACACAGTTTATATACGTTTTGAGGTAGTGGACACAGTTTATATACGTTTTGAGGTAGTGGACAGTTTATATACGTTTTAAAGCAGTGGACGCGGTTTATACATATTTGAAGTAGTGGACACAGTTTATATACGTTTTGAAGTAGTAAACGCAGTTTATATACATTTTGAAGTAGTGGACACAGTTTATATACATTCTGAAGTAGAGGACACAGTTTATATACATTTTGAAGTAGTGGTCACCTCTTATATACATTTTGAAGTAGAGGACACAGGTTATATACGTTTCGAAGTAATGGACACAGTTTATATACGTTTTCAAGTAGTGGACACAGTTTATATACGTTTTCAAGTAGAGGACACAGTTTATATACTTTTTCAAGTAGTGGACACAATTTATATACGTTTTCAAGTAGTGGACAAAACTTCACAATCACGACATACCCGCTTCGAACTCAGCTGCAGACGACTTGGGAACAGATGGCTTTGCTTTGATTTTCACAATGGTATGACTGGCAGCCGTTCAGAAAGAAGTAGCAAACTGACGAACGCGAAATTGCCTATAATATCACAGCCAATAAATGCTGGGGTTTACTGATAGTCCTTTATAGTAAATGCAGCTATCTATAGTGGACAGATTTCGACATAATCTTTTGACTTGGCCCAAAACTTCTTGCTAAAATTCCACGGAATGTGTAGACACCTTTGCCAAGAACACTACGTTTCAAAAGGTCTCTAAAATCTGCCCAGCTTCCTAAGTGGCCTATGGTAAAGCTCGCAGGCCGAGCCAGAACCTGTTTCCTACTAGGGTGAAGGCCTGTGTGTATAGATGTGTTACTTAATGTCTCGTGTTTTTCATCGCTCCAAGCAAGTATACAGCCGTCTGACATTTATGCAGGCTTAACTTATCACAACTGTGTCCCTTACTTGTGCCTATGGTATACCACTTAAGGAGTTGGCTGTGGTGGTAAGGAGCAACGCTCCAGCCTAACATGTGCACATGGAAATATCCGCGACAGTTACTCTGGCAGTCAAAGGCCCGGTGGACAAGGGTTCGAATCCGCATTGGGCGAATGTTCAAATTTGACCTGCGGCTGTCACAGCTGGGAAAGGTTAGTTTCATTTTCGTGCCTGTGCTTGAGGGTGTACAAGGAAATGAGCAGGCTGACAGGCTTGCAGGTAAGGCTACTGTGGAGGGCGGATGAGTCATGGACCAGGCTGATATACTGAATGCTGTACGAGAAGTAAGACTTTTGCGAGAACCAAGTGATGGCTGTGAATCCTAACTAACTAACTAACTAACCATCCCACCCACCCACCCACCCAACCAACCAACCAACCAACCAACTAACTAACTAACTAACTAACTAACTAACCGAGGAAGCCAAAAAAATTCCACAAGTACCATCCTCCTCAAACTCGTGTCAGGCCTATTGTAGACCACGTTGGCGGCCGCTATCAGCACAGGTGTGTGATGACGTGGCAAACATGGACGCCAAGTCTGTGAATGTCCCGCCAATGACAGCAGATGACAGGTGACACATGGGTTTGTCTGGGGACATCAGACAGGTCTCAGACAGCGGGATTAATTGTCTCGAGCTGAGAAACCTGCAGGATGTGATTTGTTATAACAGCTCGTTACAACACCCTATGTTTTCTTTCTTTCTTTCTTTCTTTCTTTCTTTCTTTCTTTCTTTCTTTCTTTCTTTCTTTCTTTCTTTCTTTCTTTCTTTCTTTCTTTCCGCCCATCTGCCCGTCCGTCCGTCCGTCCATCCGTCCGCCCGTCCGTCCGTCCGTCCGTCTGTCTGTCCGTCCGTGTGTCTGTCTGTCTGTCTGTCTGTCTGTCTGTCTGTCTGTCTGTCTGTCTGTCTGTCTGTCTGTCTGTCTGTCAGTCTGTCTGTCTGTCTGTCTGTCTGTCTGCCCGCCCGCTCGTCCTTCCGTCCGTCCGTCCATCCGTCCGTCCGCCTGCCTGCCCTTCTGTCTGTCTGTCTGTCTCTCTGTCTGCCTGCCTGCCTGCCTGTGAATCTTGGAATGTAAATGAACTAATTAAAAAGAAATTATAAGGGTCGTTCATTTGAATCCCGTTCCAATGGCTTTATTACAAAAGCATGAAAGAAACATTAACAGGTGTGGTAGAAATAAATAAAAGCATTCATTTTGAATTAATTATGCACTATGTGTTGATCAAAGAAGTCGCCGTAGGCATTCAGCAAGCTTCCCATTGCTTAGATAGGCGGCGAATGCCGACGGCAAAAATGGATTGTGGTTGCTCACTGAACCAAGTGTTTACCGCGTTCATTACGTCTGCATCTGTGTGAAATCGTAGCCCCTTGAGAGCTTTTCTTAGAGGTCCGAACAAATGAAAATCATATGGTGACAAATCAGGACTGTAGGCTGGATGTGGCAGAATTTCCCACTTCTTCCAAGCTAATTCTTCCTGCACAATCTTTGCAACATGCGGATGAGCATTATCGTGCAAAAAAATCATACCGCGAGAAAGCATGCCGGGTCGTTTATTCTTGATGGCTTTTTGCAGCTTGTCTAGTGTTTGCAAGTAGTGGGTAGGTTTGATGTTGACACCAGGTTATTTAAAGTTGGCCACAATAGCCCTTCATGGTAAAAAAATGCGCTCTGTATAACCTTACCAGCGGAAATCTGTAACTTGAATTTTTTGGCTTTTGGTGATCCAGCATGCTTCCATTGCTTGTTCTCTCTTTTGCTGCTCGGCTCAAAGTGGTGACACCATGATTCTTCGCCTGCCACTATGAGGAAAAGAAATTCGTCACATTCCCCTCTGTACCGCAGCATGTGGTTCAAACACGTCCCATGCGTTCCTCTTTATGGTGGTCGATCAACATTCGGTTTACCCATTGTGAACACACCTTCCCATATTGCAGTTTCTTACGAACGACCTTTTGAATTGTCCAAATTGACACATCACATTCTTTTGCTAGCGAACGTATCCTTTGACAACGGTTCATCTGTACTGCTGCATCAATTTTGGCAATGGTTTTTCTCTGTTGCAACAACATGCGCTTGACCCGGCCGTCGAAGATCTGTCGTGAACTGACGTCCTTTCCGAAACATTCGTGCCCAGTCTGTCACTGTTGTCTTCGACACACATTTGTTACCGTACGCTGCTTGCATTCTTCGATGAATGTCCACTGGTCGACATCCTTCAAATGAAAGAAACTGAATCACCGCTCTTTGAGCTTCTTTGGACGGATTTTGGACCAACCCGGCCATTTTCTCAACGGTCAGAAACAGACTACACATCGTGGGACGATACGAACGTGCTCTTTTATTCATTAGTCAGTACTTATCACATGACTATGACATGATAATGTTCAATTACGCGCGGTGCGGGACTAATTGATATCAAATGAACGCCCCTTATATTATTCATGTACTCACTTCACATAATATATAACATAATATAAGACGAGATGCAACTATATAAGCCAGGCAATATATGGTCACCGTTTTGTTTGTGGCTTCTGTGTTTGCATTCACTCAAGGAAACGTTGTTTTGAATGACTGCTTCATGTGCCCTGTGGTTCCGGAGAAATGAAATTCCTATAAACTATTGTTTGGCTTTGTCCATGCGTGCTCTACCCAGCGCCTTCGTCCTTTCCTCACCTCTTGGTTGACGGTAATCTGCCTAGTTCCCTTCCTGAGCTCCACATGAGGGCTTCTGTCACACGCAACCATCAGTTCTACTTTTTACATGGGGCTGGCTGTGAGGAGCATTTTGTGTGATATTCATTGGCAAAAGAACGGAGCATAATTGGGCGACTCATTGCCGTGAAGTTGGAACAGCGACTAACTAATCATTCCAGTGTGTTATAAGTAGTAGCATGAACAGACTAAAATAAAAACGATGTTAGTCCTTCTATTGATTGATTGATTGATTGATTGATTTAGGAACCGACATCACAGCATTCGGGACATTCCCATAAGCGCTCCGTCCCCATCCCCAGCAGCCAGCGAAGAGTTCCAACACTAATAGTTCCAGTAGCAATCTGATTATATGTCCGTCTCGCCTTTCCTCTGAGCGTCAAGCGTTGGCCAGACCCCCTCGTCACACCTCGCTGTCTCATTCTTACCAGACCATGGTGATCCATTTGCTCCTCCGAGGTGTACACGTGCTCCCACAAGGCCGCAACCACGTCTGCTTTGTCATGCATCAATACTCCACCAAGTTTTGCTGAGCCAGCCAATCTGTCCGCCTGTTCATTCCCCAGCACACCGTCCTTCTATTATGCTCATTCAACAATTAATGAATGTTTGTGATGTAGTTTTATCTCGGTTTTCGAGATAGGCGAAATCCGAAACCAACGAAAACCAAGTAAATTATTTCCGTATGAATCAATGTAGATCCAATTAATCTGTTAAGACACTCCAAAATACATACCAAAAGCACATTTGATAGAAAATAAATATAGTGTTTAATACTTAAAACAATACGACCTTCTTGGTCTGTTGGCACTAGGACCAGGTTCAGAGTCGAGTCAGTGGACTCATGTCGCAAAGGAAAGCTGTCTGTTTCTACCGCCTAGTAACACTGTGTATGCCAGTGCGCCTCTTGAATTTTTCAAACCATCCTCTGCTGGTCTTAAAATAGCTAAGTACACTAGCACTCGTCCCAAGCATTTTCTTAATGAGATCGGCATACAACAGTCTGGCCTTTTCACATACGATTGCCTCCGAAACAGAATCGCCATCTAACTGGTTCTCATTTATCCAAATTAATAATAACTGTTCGACATATTCAATTGTTTAAGATCTCTATTTCGTTAGCACATCCACGCCTTTAGCTACATTAGTCTCCTTTACTCCTTCTTTTTCGCTACAATAGAACTTATCGTAGATGGCGATCCCCGTACACGCGGCAGATTTCAGCAATCATAATGTCGCTCCCGTACTTTTTAATAATTTCCTTCTTCAACTCGATCGTGCTCCTGGCCTTCTTCTTCAAAGGGCTATTAGCTCTAGAAACTTCCCACGATGGAGCTAAAAGGAAAGGTTTAACAACTTAATAAGCGATGCTCACAAAACAAGAAACAACGCCAAACTGAGCAGAACAACACGTGGGTTCCTTCGTTTTCGCAAAATTAGCAGTGAGGCCGCGCGAGCACGCCGATGAAATCCGAGGCAACCGACGAAAACGAGACAAATTTTTCGCGGAAAGAATGGATGAAAACCGAAACATATGATAACCGAAGTCAACGAAAACCGAGGCATTACTGTATAATCTGTTGCTGTTGTCTTCCACTTATGACGTTACGCGTCGTGGGGAGGGGTAATTAGATTACATTGCCTGTGACTATCACGTTTCCTCCAATTTCCTTGTTTTCTTTGTTGTTTGAATTGTGATTCATGAACATGTTTCTAGGATCTAGTGAATTTCTTACCGGTTTGCTTGACCTGTCATAGGTTCCTTGAATACTTCTAGGCCGTAGCCATTGTCTAACACTGAAGAGTGAATGTAGATCTACAGCAAACTCAAAATTCAATGCACGTTGAAGTTTTAAATTAGAAAATTTATGGAACAAAAATGAACTTCTTAATACATCGGGCTGTCTTTTGCGTATCGTATTTGCTTAATGAATTCTTTAGATATATTTTTGACCGGTTAAAAATAACTTGAAGTCTCACGTTTTGTAATTTGAATGGATAACTAAAGAAGAAGAAGAAGAAGAAGAAGAAGAAGAAGAAGAAGAAGAAGAAGAAGAAGAAGAAGAAGAAGAAGAAGAAGAAGAAGAAGACGAAGAAGAAGAAGATGAAGAAGAAGAAGCAGGAGCAGCAGCAGCAGCAGCAGAAGAAGAAGAAGAAGAAGAAGAAGAAGAAGAAGAAGAAGAAGAAGAAGAAGAAGAAGAAGAAGAAGAAGAAGAAGAAGAAGAAGACGAAGAAGAAGAAGATGAAGAAGAAGAAGCAGGAGCAGCAGCAGCAGCAGCAGAAGAAGAAGAAGAAGAAGAAGAAGAAGAAGAAGAAGAAGAAGAAGAAGAAGAAGAAGAAGAAGAAGAAGAAGAAGAAGAAGAAGAAGAAGAAGAAGAAGAAGAAGAAGAAGAAGAAGAAGACGAAGACGACGACGACGACGACGAAGAAGAAGAAGAAGAGGAAGACGACGACGACGAAGAAGAAGAGGAAGACGACGATGAAGAAGAAGAGGAAGACGACGACGACGATGAAGAAGAAGAGGAAGACGACGACGATGAAGAAGAAGAGGAAGACGACGACGAAGAAGAAGAAGACGAGGAAGAAGTACGAGAAGAAGAAAAGAGGAAGGTGGAGGAAGACAGTTTAGTCTTCGTGATATATTATAAATGTATATAACAAATCTGAGTGTTTATCCTAGTTACTAAGTGACAAGTATTGACACAAGAGGTCAGTTATCAAGCCAATATTTTGCGTTCGCTCGCTTAGAACTCAAGCGTAGTCCATACACATGCTACTACTTCTAATGCACAGGACTGATTTTTGCGTGTGGATTAGCTTTTTCCTTTTACCAGTGTACCTCGCCATCAGACCAACCCACTCCGACATCAGTGGTACTTATAATTTACGTCCTGGAGTCAAGAACGAGAAGTCAACAATTTAGTCCAACTGAACGGTGTAGGGATTGAACCTGCTACCTCGACATCAGCAGGCCGTGTGTTTAAGAGCGAGAGCTATTATCCATTCGGTGATGAATTGCGCCGTCGCCATTTTTGACATGAGATGTGCAAGCAATGATCAACACTTGTCTGCCTCAAGGCGGGTTTCAACAGCAATTACGTGAGAGAGCTGTGTCGTAATCGAAAATTGACACAGGCATAAATGGACTAGATCTTTGGTTCGCATGGTGGGTGCTTGTGTGTTCTGCCGACTTAAAACATGCTAGATGATGAAAGCATTCATATAGAAGGAGGGCAGGGATTGCTGTTGTTACGTTATAGTTGCAACCTGTGTTCAGTACACGTGGACCGTTTTGAAAGCTTACTCCAATGATACTACGTCTATAAATCTAGAAATTCGTTGTAGCATACTACTAGTAACCTCAGTGGTGTTAGATGATACACGGGCAGTATCAAACCTGTCTCTAGCTGTAATGTCGATGACCAAGGTGAAACGTTGGTGGTGTTAAATTCTGCAAGGGCAGTGTCAAACCTTTCTCTAGCTGTAATGTTGAAGACTAAGGTCAAACGTTGGTGGTGTTAGATGATACAAGAGCAGTGTCAAACCTGTCTCTAGCTGTAATGTTGATGACACAGATGAAATACCCATGGTGTTAGATGATACAAAGGCAGTGTCAACAATTTCTCTATATCTGACAGGAACATCAAGACAATCTTATATCTGACAGGAACATAAAGACAATCTTATACCTCACACGAACATCAAGACAATCCTAGGGCTCATCGCCAGTTAAGTGAAAGAACGATTGGTGACCTATTTCTCCTTGCAACCAGACCTACACAATGTGGGAGTCATATCACAGCACACACCTACACAATGTGGGGGTCATATCACATCACACACCTACACAATGTGGGGGTCATATCACATCACACACCTACACAATGTGGGGGTCATATCACATCTTACACCTACACAATGTGGGGGTCCTAGCACATCTTACACCTACACAATGTGGGGGTCCTAGCACATCTTACACCTACACAATGTTGGGGTCCTAGCACATCTTACACCTACACAATGTGGGGGTCCTAGCACATCACACACCTACACAATGTGGGGGTCCTAGCACATCACACACCTACACAATGTGGGTGTCCTAGCACATCTTACAACTACACAATGTGGGGGTCCTAGCACATCTTACACCTACACAATGTGGGGGTCCTAGCACATCTTAGACCTACACAATGTGGGGGTCCTAGCACATCTTACACCTACACAATGTGGGGGTCCTAGCACATCTTACACCTACACAATGTGGGGGTCCTAGCACATCTTACACCTACACAATGTGGGGGTCCTAGCACATCTTACACCTACACAATGTGGGGGTCCTAGCACATCTTACACCTACACAATGTGGGGGTCCTAGCACATCTTACACCTACACAATGTGGGGGTCCTAGCACATCTTAAACCTACACAATGTGGGGGTCCTAGCACATAACACACCTACACAATGTGGGGGTCCTAGCACATCTTACACCTACACAATGTGGGAGTCCTAGCACATCTTACACCTACACAATGTGGGGGTCCTAGCACATCACACACCTACACAATGTGGGGGTCCTAGCACATCTTACACCTACACAATGTGGGGGTCCTAGCACATCTTCCATCTACACAATGTGGGGGTCCTAGCACATCACACACCTACACAATGTGGGGGTCCTAGCACATCTTACACCTACACAATGTAGGGGTCCTAGCACATCACACACCTACACAATGTGGGGGTCCTAGCACATCACACACCTACACAATGTGGGGGTCCTAGCACATCTTCCACCTACACAATGTGGGGGTCCTAGCACATCTTCCACCTACACAATGTGGGGGTCCTAGCACATCTTCCACCTACACAATGTGGGGGTCCTAGCACATCTTCCACCTACACAATGTGGGGGTCCTAGCACATCTTCCACCTACACAATGTGGGGGTCCTAGCCCATCACACACCTACACAATGTGGGGGTCCTAGCACATCACACACCTACACAATGTGGGGGTCCTAGCACATCTTCCACCTACACAATGTGGGGGTCCTAGCCCATCACACACCTACACAATGTGGGGGTCCTAGCACATCTTACACCTACACAATGTGGGGGTCCTAGCACATCTTACACCTACACAATGTGGGGGTCCTAGCACATAACACACCTACACAATGTGGGGGTCCTAGCACATCTTACACCTACACAATGTGGGGGTCCTAGCACATCTTCCACCTACTCAATGTGGGGGTCCTAGCACATCACACACCTACACAATGTGGGAGTCCTAGCACATCTTACACCTACACAATGTAGGGGTCTTAGCACATCACACACCTACACAATGTGGGGGTCCTAGCACATCACACACCTACACAATGTGGGGGTCCTAGCACAACTTCCACCTACACAATGTGGGGGTCCTAGCACATCTTCCACCTACACAATGTGGGGGTCCTAGCACATCTTCCACCTACACAATGGGGGGTCCTAGCACATCTTCCACCTACACAATGTGGGGGTCCTAGCACATCACACACCTACACAATGTGGGGGTCCTAGCACATCTTCCACCTACACAATGTGGGGGTCCTAGCCCATCACACACCTACACAATGTGGGGGTCCTAGCACATCACACACCTACACAATGTGGGGGTCCTAGCACATCTTACACCTACACAATGTGGGGGTTCTAGCCCATCACACACCTACACAATGTGGGGGTCCTAGCACATCTTACACCTACACAATGTGGGGGTCCTAGCACATCACACACCTACACAATGTGGGGGTCCTAGCACATCACACACCTACACAATGTGGGGGTCCTAGCACATCTTCCACCTACACAATGTGGGGGTCCTAGCCCATCACACACCTACACAATGTGGGGGTCCTAGCACATCACACACCTACACAATGTGGGGGTCCTAGCACATCTTCCACCTACACAATGTGGGGGTCCTAGCACATCACACACCTACACAATGTGGGGATCCTAGCACATCTTCCACCTACACAATGTGGGGGTCCTAGCCCATCACACACCTACAAAATGTGGGGGTCCTAGCACATCACACACCTACACAATGTGGGGGTCATAGCACATCTTCCACCTACACAATGTGGGGGTCCTAGCCCATCACACACCTACACAATGTGGGGGTCCTAGCACATCTTACACCTACACAATGTGGTTGTCCTAGCCCATCACACACCTACACAATGTGGGGGTCCTAGCACATCACACACCTACACAATGTGGGGGTCCTAGCACATCTTCCACCTACACAATGTGGGGGTCCTAGCCCATCACACACCTACACAATGTGGGGGTCCTAGCACATCTTACACCTACACAATGTGGGGGTCCTAGCACATCACACACCTACACAATGTGGGGGTCCTAGCACATCACACACCTACACAATATGGGGGTCCTAGCACATCTTACACCTACACAATATGGGGATCCTAGCACATCTTACACCTACACAATGTGGGGGTCCTAGCACATCTTCCACCTACACAATGTGGGGGTACTATCACATCTTACACCTACACAATGTGGGGGTCCTAGCACATCTTACACCTACACAATGTGGGGGTCATACCACATCTTACACCTACACAATGTGGGGGTCCTAGCACATCTTACACCTACACAATGTGGGGGTCCTAGCACATCTTACACCTACACAATGTGGGGGTCCTAGCACATCACACACCTACACAATGTGGCTGTCCTAGAACATCTTACACCTACACAATGTGGGAGTCCTAGCACATCTTACACCTACACAATGAGGGGGTCCTAGCACATCACACACCTACACAATGTGGGGGTCCTAGCAAATCTTACACCTACACAATGTGAGGGTCCTAGCACATCTTCCACCTACACAATGTGGGGTTCTTAGCACATCTTACACCTACACAATGTGGGGGTCCTAGCACATCACACACCTACACAATGTGGGGGTCCTAGCACATCACACACCTACACAATGTAGGGGTCCTAGCACATCACACACCTACACAATGTGGGGGTCATATCACAGCACACACCTACACAATGTAGGGGTCCTAGCACATCACACACCTACACAATGTCGGGGTCCTTACACATCACACACCTACACAATGTGGGGGTCCTAGCACATCACACACATACACAATGTGGGGGTCCTAGCACATCACTCACCTACACAATGTGGGGGTCCTAGCACATCTTACACCTACACAATGTGGGGGTCCTAGCACATCACACACCTACACAATGTGGGAGTCCTAGCACATCTTACACCTACACAATGTGGGAGTCCTAGCACATCTTACACCTACACAATGTGGGGGTCCTAGCACATCTTCCACCTACACAATGTGGGGGTCCTAGCACATCTTACACCTACACAATGTGGGGGTCCTAGCACATAACACACCTACACAATGTGGGGGTCCTAGCACATCTTACACCTACACAATGTGGGAGTCCTAGCACATCTTACACCTACACAATGTGGGGGTCCTAGCACATCACACACCTACACAATGTGGGGGTCCTAGCACATCTTACACCTACACAATGTGGGGGTCCTAGCACATCTTCCACCTACACAATGTGGGGGTCCTAGCACATCACACACCTACACAATGTGGGGGTCCTAGCACATCTTACACCTACACAATGTAGGGGTCCTAGCACATCACACACCTACACAATGTGGGGGTCCTAGCACATCACACACCTGCACAATGTGGGGGTCCTAGCACATCTTCCACCTACACAATGTGGGGGTCCTAGCACATCTTCCACCTACACAATGTGGGGGTCCTAGCACATCTTCTACCTACACAATGTGGGGGTCCTAGCACATCTTCCACCTACACAATGTGGGGGTCCTAGCACATCTTAGACCTACACAATGTGGGGGTCCTAGCACATCTTCCACCTACACAATGTGGGGGTCCTAGCCCATCACACACCTACACAATGTGGGGGTCCTAGCACATCACACACCTACACAATGTGGGGGTCCTAGCACATCTTCCACCTACACAATGTGGGGGTCCTAGCCCATCACACACCTACACAATGTGGGGGTCCTAGCACATCTTACACCTACACAATGTGGGGGTCCTAGCACATCTTACACCTACACAATGTGGGGGTCTTAGCACATCACACACCTACACAATGTGGGGGTCCTAGCACATCTTACACCTACACAATGTGGGGGTCCTAGCACATCTTCCACCTACTCAATGTGGGGGTCCTAGCACATCACACACCTACACAATGTGGGAGTCCTAGCACATCTTACACCTACACAATGTTGGGGTCTTAGCACATCACACACCTACACAATGTGGGGGTCCTAGCACATCACACACCTACACAATGTGGGGGTCCTAGCACATCTTCCACCTATACAATGTGGGGGTCCTAGCACATCTTCCACCTACACAATGTGGGGGTCCTAGCACATCTTCCACCTACACAATGTGGGGGTCCTAGCACATCACACACCTACACAATGTGGGGGTCCTAGCACATCTTCCACCTACACAATGTGGGGGTCCTAGCCCATCACACACCTACACAATGTGGGGGTCCTAGCACATCACACACCTACACAATGTTGGGGTCCTAGCACATCTTCCACGTACACAATGTGGGGGTCCTAGCACATCACACACCTACACAATGTGGGGGTCCTAGCACATCACACACCTACACAATGTGGGGGTCCTAGCACATCTTACAACTACACAATGTGGGGGTCCTAGCACATCTTACACCTACACAATGTGGGGGTCCTAGCACATCTTAGACCTACACAATGCGGGGGTCCTAGCACATCTTACACCTACACAATGTGGGGGTCCTAGCACATCTTACACCTACACAATGTGGGGGTCCTAGCACATCTTAAACCTACACAATGTGGGGGTCCTAGCACATCTTACACCTACACAATGTGGGGGTCCTAGCACATCTTACACCTACACAATGTGGGGGTCCTAGCACATCTTACACCTACACAATGTGGGGGTCCTAGCACATCTTACACCTACACAATGTGGGGGTCCTAGCACATCACACACCTACACAATGTGGGAGTCCTAGCACATCTTACACCTACACAATGTGGGAGTCCTAGCACATCTTACACCTACACAATGTGGGGGTCCTAGCACATCTTCCACCTACACAATGTGGGGGTCCTAGCACATCTTACACCTACACAATGTGGGGGTCCTAGCACATAACACACCTACACAATATGGGGGTCCTAGCACATCTTACACCTACACAATGTGGGAGTCCTAGCACATCTTACACCTACACAATGTGGGGGTCCTAGCACATCACACACCTACACAATGTGGGGGTCCTAGCACATCTTACACCTACACAATGTGGGGGTCCTAGCACATCTTCCACCTACACAATGTGGGGGTCCTAGCACATCACACACCTACACAATGTGGGGGTCCTAGCACATCTTACACCTACACAATGTAGGGGTCCTAGCACATCACACACCTACACAATGTGGGGGTCCTAGCACATCACACACCTACACAATGTGGGGGTCCTAGCACATCTTCCACCTACACAATGTGGGGGTCCTAGCACATCTTCCACCTACACAATGTGGGGGTCCTAGCACATCTTCCACCTACACAATGTCTGGGTCCTAGCACATCTTCCACCTACACAATGTGGGGGTCCTAGCACATCACACACCTACACAATGTGGGGGTCCTAGCACATCTTCCACCTACACAATGTGGGGGTCCTAGCCCATCACACACCTACACAATGTGGGGGTCCTAGCACATCACACACCTACACAATGTGGGGGTCCTAGCACATCTTCCACCTACACAATGTGGGGGTCCTAGCCCATCAAACACCTACACAATGTGGGGGTCCTAGCACATCTTACACCTACACAATGTGGGGGTCCTAGCACATCTTACACCTACACAATGTGGGGGTCCTAGCACATCACACACCTACACAATGTGGGGGTCCTAGCACATCTTACACCTACACAATGTGGGGGTCCTAGCACATCTTCCACCTACTCAATGTGGGGGTCCTAGCACATCACACACCTACACAATGTGGGTGTCCTAGCACATCTTACACCTACACAATGTAGGGGTCTTAGCACATCACACACCTACACAATGTGGGGGTCCTAGCACATCACACACCTACACAATGTGAGGGTCCTAGCACAACTTCCACCTACACAATGTGGGGGTCCTAGCACATCTTCCACCTACACAATGTGGGGGTCCTAGCACATCTTCCACCTACACAATGTCGGGGTCCTAGCACATCTTCCACCTACACAATGTGGGGGTCCTAGCACATCACACACCTACACAATGTGGGGGTCCTAGCACATCTTCCACCTACACAATGTGGGGGTCCTAGCCCATCACACACCTACACAATGTGGGGGTCCTAGCACATCACACACCTACACAATGTGGGGGTCCTAGCACATCTTCCACCTACACAATGTGGGGGTCCTAGCCCATCACACACCTACACAATGTGGGGGTCCTAGCACATCTTACACCTACACAATGTGGGGGTCCTAGCACATCACACACCTACACAATGTGGGGGTCCTAGCACATCACACACCTACACAATGTGGGGGTCCTAGCACATCTTCCACCTACACAATGTGGGGGTCCTAGCCCATCACACACCTACACAATGTGGGGGTCCTAGCACATCACACACCTACACAATGTGGGGGTCCTATCACATCTTCCACCTACACAATGTGGGGGTCCTAGCACATCACACACCTACACAATGTGGGGGTCCTAGCACATCTTCCACCTACACAATGTGGGGGTCCTAGCCCATCACACACCTACACAATGTGGGGGTCCTAGCACATCACACACCTACACAATGTGGGGGTCCTAGCACATCTTCCACCTACACAATGTGGGGGTCCTAGCCCATCACACACCTACACAATGTGGGGGTCCTAGCACATCTTACACCTACACAATGTGGTTGTCCTAGCCCATCACACACCTACACAATGTGGGGGTCCTAGCACATCACACACCTACACAATGTGGGGGTCCTAGCACATCTTCCACCTACACAATGTGGGGGTCCTAGCCCATCACACACCTACACAATGTGGGGGTCCTAGCACATCTTACACCTACACAATGTGGGGGTCCTAGCACATCACACACCTACACAATGTGGGGGTCCTAGCACATCACACACCTACACAATATGGGGGTCCTTGCACATCTTACACCTACACAATATGGGGGTCCTAGCACATCTTACACCTACACAATGTGGGGGTCCTAGCACATCTTCTACCTACACAATGTGGGGGTACTATCACATCTTACACCTACACAATGTGGGGGTCCTAGCACATCTTACACCTACACAATGTGGGGGTCCTACCACATCTTACACCTACACAATGTGGGGGTCCTAGCACATCTTACACCTACACAATGCGGGGGTCCTAGCACATCTTACACCTACACAATGTGGGGGTCCTAGCACATCACACACCTACACAATGTGGGGGTCCTAGCACATCTTACACCTACACAATGTGGGAGTCCTAGCACATCTTACACCTAAACAATGAGGGGGTCCTAGCACATCACACACCTACACAATGTGGGGGTCCTAGCACATCACACACCTACACAATGTAGGGGTCCTAGCACATCACACACCTACACAATGTGGGGGTCATATCACAGCACACACCTACACAATGTAGGGGTCCTAGCACATCACACACCTACACAATGTCGGGGTCCTAGCACATCACACACCTACACAATGTGGGGGTCCTAGCACATCACACACCTACACAATGTGGGGGTCCTAGCACATCACACACCTACACAATGTGGGGGTCCTAGCACATCTTACACCTACACAATGTGGGGGTCCTAGCACATCACACACCTACACAATGTGGGAGTCCTAGCACATCTTACACCTACACAATGTGGGAGTCCTAGCACATCTTACACCTACACAATGTGGGGGTCCTAGCACATCTTCCACCTACACAATGTGGGGGTCCTAGCACATCTTACACCTACACAATGTGGGGGTCCTAGCACATAACACACCTACACAATGTGGGGGTCCTAGCACATCTTACACCTACACAATGTGGGAGTCCTAGCACATCTTACACCTACACAATGTGGGGGTCCTAGCACATCACACACCTACACAATGTGGGGGTCCTAGCACATCTTACACCTACACAATGTGGGGGTCCTAGCACATCTTCCACCTACACAATGTGGGGGTCCTAGCACATCACACACCTACACAATGTGGGGGTCCTAGCACATCTTACACCTACACAATGTAGGGGTCCTAGCACATCACACACCTACACAATGTGGGGGTCCTAGCACATCACACACCCGCACAATGTGGGGGTCCTAGCACATCTTCCACCTACACAATGTGGGGGTCCTAGCACATCTTCCACCTACACAATGTGGGGGTCCTAGCACATCTTCCACCTACACAATGTGGGGGTCCTAGCACATCTTCCACCTACACAATGTGGGGGTCCTAGCACATCTTAGACCTACACAATGTGGGGGTCCTAGCACATCTTCCACCTACACAATGTGGGGGTCCTAGCACATCTTCCACCTACTCAATGTGGGGGTCCTAGCACATCACACACCTACACAATGTGGGAGTCCTAGCACATCTTACACCTACACAATGTAGGGGTCTTAGCACATCACACACCTACACAATGTGGGGGTCCTAGCACATCACACACCTACACAATGTGGGGGTCCTAGCACATCTTCCACCTACACAATGTGGGGGTCCTAGCACATCTTCCACCTACACAATGTGGGGGTCCTAGCACATCTTCCACCTACACAATGTGGGGGTCCTAGCACATCACACACCTACACAATGTGGGTGTCCTAGCACATCTTCCACCTACACAATGTGGGGGTCCTAGCCCATCACACACCTAAACAATGTGGGGGTCCTAGCACATCACACACCTACACAATGTGGGGGTCCTAGCACATCTTCCACCTACACAATGTGGGGGTCCTAGCCTATCACACACCTACACAATGTGGGGGTCCTAGCACATCTTACACCTACACAATGTGGGGGTCCTAGCACATCACACACCTACACAATGTGGGGGTCCTAGAAGTTCACACACCTACACAATGTGGGGGTCCTAGCACATATTCCACCTACACAATGTGGGGGTCCTAGCCCATCACACACCTACACAATGTGGGGGTCCTAGCACATCACACACCTACACAATATGGGGGTCCTAGCACATCTTCCACCTACACAATGTGGGGGTCCTACCACATCACACACCTACACAATGTGGGGGTCCTAGCACATCTTCCACCTACACAATGTGGGGGTCCTAGCCCATCACACACCTACACAATATGGGGTCCTAGCACATCACACACCTACACAATGTGGGGGTCCTAGCACATCTTCCACCTACACAATGTGGGGGTCCTAGCCCATCACACACCTACACAATGTGGGGGTCCTAGCACATCTTACACCTACACAATGTGGTTGTCCTAGCCCATCACACACCTACACAATGTGGGGGTCCTAGCACATCACACACCTACACAATGTGGGGGTCCTAGCACATCTTCCACCTACACAATGTGGGGGTCCTAGCCCATCACACACCTACACAATGTGGGGGTCCTAGCACATCTTACACCTACACAATGTGGGGGTCCTAGCACATCACACACCTACACAATGTGGGGGTCCTAGCACATCACACACCTACACAATATGGGGGTCCTAGCACATCTTACACCTACACAATATGGGGGTCCTAGCACATCTTACACCTACACAATGTGGGGGTCCTAGCACATCTTCCACCTACACAATGTGGGGGTACTATCACATCTTACACCTACACAATGTGGGAGTCCTAGCACATCTTACACCTACACAATGTGGGGGTCCTACCACATCTTACACCTACACAATGTGGGGGTCCTAGCACATCTTACACCTACACAATGTGGGGGTCCTAGCACATCTTACACCTACACAATGTGGGGGTCCTAGCAAATCTTACACCTACACAATATGGGGGTCCTAGCACATCTTACACCTACACAATGTGGGGGTCCTAGCACATCTTACACCTACACAATGTGGGGGTCCTAGCACAGCACACACCTACACAATGTGGGGGTCCTAGCACATCTTACACCTACACAATGTGGGGGTCCTACCACATCTTACACCTACACAATGTGGGGGTCCTAGCACATCTTACACCTACACAATGTGGGGGTCCTAGCACATCTTACACCTACACAATGTGGGGGTCCTAGCACAGCACACACCTACACAATGTGGGGGTCCTAGCAAATCTTACACCTACACAATGTGGGGGTCCTAGCACATCTTCCACCTACACTATGTGGGGGTCTTAGCACATCTTACACCTACACAATGTGGGGGTCCTAGCACATCTTCCACATACACAATGTGGGGGTCCTAGCACATCACACACCTACACAATGTGGGGGTCCTAGCACATCTTCCACCTACACAATGTGGGGGTCCTAGCCCATCACACACCTACACAATGTGGGGGTCCTAGCACATCACACACCTACACAATGTGGGGGTCCTAGCACATCTTCCACCTACACAATGTGGGGTCCTAGCCCATCACACACCTACACAATGTGGGGGTCCTAGCACATCTTACACCTAAACAATGTGGGGGTCCTAGCACATCACACACCTACACAATGTGGGGGTCCTAGCACATCACACACCTACACAATGTGGGGGTCCTAGCACATCTTCCACCTACACAATGTGGGGGTCCTAGCCCATCACACATACACAATGTGGGGGTCCTAGCACATCACACACCTACACAATGTGGGGGTCCTAGCACATCTTCCACCTACACAATGTGGGGGTCCTAGCACATCACACACCTACACAATGTGGGGGTCCTAGCACATCTTACACCTACACAATATGGGGGTCCTAGCACATCTTACACCTACACAATGTGGGGGTCCTAGCACATCTTCCACCTACACAATGTGGGGGTACTATCACATCTTACACCTACACAATGTGGGAGTCCTAGCACATCTTACACCTACACAATGTGGGGGTCCTAGCACATCTTACACCTACACAATGTGGGGGTCCTAGCACATCTTACACCTACACAATGTGGGGGTCCTAGCACATCTTACACCTACACAATGTGTGGGTCCTAGCACATCACACACCTTCACAATGTGGGGGTCCTAGCACATCTTACACCTACACAATGTGGGAGTCCTAGCACATCTTACACCTACACAATGTGGGGGTCCTAGCACATCACACACCTACACAATGTGGGGGTCCTAGCACATCTTACACCTACACAATGTGCGGGTCCTAGCACATCTTCCACCTACACAATGTGGGGGTCTTAGCACATCTTACACCTACACAATGTGGGGGTCCTAGCACATCACACACCTACACAATGTGGGGGTCCTAGCACATCACACACCTACACAATGTATTGGTCCTAGCACATCACACACCTACACAATGTGGGGGTCATATCACAGCACACACCTACACAATGTAGGGGTCCTAGCACATCACACACCTACACAATGTCGGGGTCCTAGCACATCACACACCTACACAATGTGGGGGTCCTAGCACATCACACACCTACACAATGTGGGGGTCCTAGCACATCACACACCTACACAATGTGGGGGTCCTAGCACATCTTACACCTACACAATGTGGGGGTCCTAGCACATCTTACACCTACACAATGTGGGGGTCCTAGCACATCTTACACCTACACAATGTGGTGGTCCTAGCACATCTTACACCTACACAATGTGGGGGTCCTAGCACATCACACACCTACACAATGTGGGGGTCCTAGCACATCACACACCTACACAATGTGGGGGTCCTAGCACATCACACACCTACACAATGTGGGGCTCCTAGCACATCTTACACCTACACAATGTGGGGGTCCTAGTACATCACACACCTACACAATGTGGGGGTCCTAGCACATCTTACACCTACACAATGTGGGGGTCCTAGCACATCTTACACCTACACAATGTGGGGGTCCTAGCACATCTTACACCTACACAATGTGGGGGTCCTAGCACATCTTACACCTACACAATGTGGGGGTCCTAGCACATCTTACACCTACACAATGTGGGGGTCCTAGCACATCACACACCTACACAATGTGGGGGTCCTAGCACATCTTACACCTACACAATGTGGGAGTCCTAGCACATCTTACACCTACACAATGTGGAGGTCCTAGCACATATTACACCTACACAATGTGGGGGTCCTAGCACATCTTACACCTACACAATGTGGGGGTCCTAGCACATCTTACACCTACACAATGTGGGGGTCCTAGCACATCTTACACCTACACAATGTGGGGGTCCTAGCACATCACACACCTACACAATATGGGGGTCCTAGCACATCACACACCTACACAATGTGGGGATTCTAGCACATCTTACACCTACACAATGTGGGGCTCCTAGCACATCTTACACCTACACAATGTGGAGGTCCTAGCACATCACACACGTACACAATGTGGGGGTCCTAGCACATCACACACCTACACAATGTGGGGGTCCTAGCACATCTTACACCTACACAATGTGGGGGTCCTAGCACATCACACACCTACACAATGTGGGGGTCCTAGCACATCACACACCTACACAATGTGGGGGTCCTAGCACATCACACACCTACACAATGTGGGGCTCCTAGCACATCACACACCTACACAATGTGGGGGTCCTAGCACATCATACACCTACACAATGTGGGGGTCCTAGCACATCTTACACCTACACAATATGGGGGTCCTAGCACATCACACACCTACACAATATGGGGGTCCTAGCACATCTTACACCTACACAATATGGGGGTCCTAGCACATCTTACACCTACACAATATGGGGGTCCTAGCACATCTTCCACCTACACAATATGGTTGTCCTAGCACATCTTCCACCTACACAATGTGGGGGTCATATCACATCACACACCTACACAATGTGGGGGTCCTAGCACATCACACACCTACACAATATGGGGGTCCTAGCACATCACACACCTACACAATGTGGGGGTCCTAGCACATCATACACCTACACAATATGGGGGTTCTAGCACATCACACACCTACACAATATGGGGGTCCTAGCACATCTTACACCTACACAATGTGGGGGTCATATCACATCACACACCTACACAATGTGGGGGTCCTAGCACATCACACACCTACACAATATGGGGGTTCTAGCACATCACACACCTACACAATGTGGGGGTCCTAGCACATCACACACCTACACAATATGGGGGTCCTAGCACATCACACACCTACACAATATGGGGGTTCTAGCACATCACACACCTACACAATATGGGGGTCCTAGCACATCATACACCTACACAATATGGGGGTCCTAGCACATCTTCCACCTACACAATATGGGGGTCCTAGCACATCACACACCTACACAATGTGGGGGTCCTAGCACATCTTCCACCTACACAATGTGGGGATCCTAGCACATCTTACACCTACACAATGGGGGGGGGGTCCTAGCACATCACACACCTACACAATGTGGGGGTCCTAGCACATCTTACACCTACACAATGTGGGGGTCATATCACATCACACACCTACACAATGTGGGGGTCCTAGCACATCACACACCTTCACAATATGGGGGTTCTAGCACATCACACACCTACACAATGTGGGGGTCCTAGCACATCACACACCTACACAATATGGGGGTCCTAGCACATCACACACCTACACAATATGGGGGTTCTAGCACATCACACACCTACACAATATGGGGGTCCTAGCACATCATACACCTACACAATATGGGGGTCCTAGCACATCTTCCACCTACACAATATGGGGGTCCTAGCACATCACACACCTACACAATGTGGGGGTCCTAGCACATCTTCCACCTACACAATGTGGGGATCCTAGCACATCTTACACCTACACAATGGGGGGGGGGGGGTCCTAGCACATCACACACCTACACAATGTGGGGGTCCTAGCACATCTTACACCTACACAATGTGGGGGTCCTAGCACATCACACACCTACACAATGTGGGGGTCCTAGCACATCTTACACCTACACAATGTGGGGGTCCTAGCACATCTTACATCTACACAATATGGGGGTCCTAGCACATCTTACATCTACACAATATGGGGGTCCTAGCACATCACACACCTACACAATATGGGGGTCCTAGCACATCACACACCTACACAATGTGGGGGTCCTAGCACATCTTACACCTACACAATATGGGGGTCCTAGCACATCTTACATCTACACAATATGGGGGTCCTAGCACATCACACACCTACACAATATGGGGGTCCTAGCACATCACACACCTACACAATTTGGGGGTCATAGCACATCTTACACCTACACAATGTGGGGGTCCTAGCACATCACACACCTACACAATGTGGGGGTCTTAGCACGTCATACACCTACACAATGTGGGGGTCCTAGCACATCTTACACCTACACAATATGGGGGTCTTAGCACATCACACACCTACACAATGTGGGGGTCCTAGCACATCTTCCACCTACACAATGTGGGGGTTCTAGCACATCTTCCACCTACACAATGTGGGGGTCCTAGCACATCTTACACCTACACAATGTGGGGGTCCTAGCACATCTTACACCTACACAATGTGGGGGTCCTAGCACATCTTCCACCTACACAATGTGGGGGTCCTAGCACATCACACACCTACACAATATGGGGGTCCTAGCACATCTTCCACCTACACAATGTGGGGGTCCTAGCACATCTTACACCTACACAATGTGGGGGTCCTAGCACATATTACACCTACACAATGTGGGGGTCCTAGCACATCACACACCTACACAATATGGGGGTCCTAGCACATCTTCCACCTACACAATGTGGGGGTCCTAGCACACTTTACACCTACACAATGTGGGGGTCCTAGCACATCTTACACCTACACAATGTGGGGGTCCTAGCACATCTTCCACCTACACAATGTGGGGGTCCTAGCACATCTTCCACCTACACAATGTGGGGGTCCTAGCACAACTTACACCTACACAATGTGGGGGTCATATCACATCTTCCACCTACACAATATGGGGGTCCTAGCACATCACACACCTACACAATGTGGGGGTCCTAGCACATCATACACCTACACAATATGGGGGTTCTAGCACATCACACACCTACACAATATGGGGGTCCTAGCACATCTTACACCTACACAATGTGGGGGTCATATCACATCACACACCTACACAATGTGGGGGTCCTAGCACATCACACACCTACACAATATGGGGGTTCTAGCACATCACACACCTACACAATGTGGGGGTCCTAGCACATCACACACCTACACAATATGGGGGTCCTAGCACATCACACACCTACACAATATGGGGGTTCTAGCACATCACACACCTACACAATATGGGGGTCCTAGCACATCATACACCTACACAATATGGGGGTCCTAGCACATCTTCCACCTACACAATATGGGGGTCCTAGCACATCACACACCTACACAATGTGGGGGTCCTAGCACATCTTCCACCTACACAATGTGGGGATCCTAGCACATCTTACACCTACACAATGGGGGGGGGGTCCTAGCACATCACACACCTACACAATGTGGGGGTCCTAGCACATCTTACACCTACACAATGTGGGGGTCCTAGCACATCACACACCTACACAATGTGGGGGTCCTAGCACATCTTACACCTACACAATGTGGGGGTCCTAGCACATCTTACATCTACACAATATGGGGGTCCTAGCACATCTTACATCTACACAATATGGGGGTCCTAGCACATCACACACCTACACAATATGGGGGTCCTAGCACATCACACACCTACACAATGTGGGGGTCCTAGCACATCTTACACCTACACAATATGGGGGTCCTAGCACATCTTACATCTACACAATATGGGGGTCCTAGCACATCACACACCTACACAATATGGGGGTCCTAGCACATCACACACCTACACAATTTGGGGGTCATAGCACATCTTACACCTACACAATGTGGGGGTCCTAGCACATCACACACCTACACAATGTGGGGGTCCTAGCACGTCATACACCTACACAATGTGGGGGTCCTAGCACATCTTACACCTACACAATATGGGGGTCTTAGCACATCACACACCTACACAATGTGGGGGTCCTAGCACATCTTCCACCTACACAATGTGGGGGTTCTAGCACATCTTCCACCTACACAATGTGGGGGTCCTAGCACATCTTACACCTACACAATGTGGGGGTCCTAGCACATCTTACACCTACACAATGTGGGGGTCCTAGCACATCTTCCACCTACACAATGTGGGGGTCCTAGCACATCACACACCTACACAATATGGGGGTCCTAGCACATCTTCCACCTACACAATGTGGGGGTCCTAGCACATCTTACACCTACACAATGTGGGGGTCCTAGCACATATTACACCTACACAATGTGGGGGTCCTAGCACATCACACACCTACACAATATGGGGGTCCTAGCACATCTTCCACCTACACAATGTGGGGGTCCTAGCACACTTTACACCTACACAATGTGGGGGTCCTAGCACATCTTACACCTACACAATGTGGGGGTCCTAGCACATCTTCCACCTACACAATGTGGGGGTCCTAGCACATCTTCCACCTACACAATGTGGGGGTCCTAGCACAACTTACACCTACACAATGTGGGGGTCATATCACATCTTCCACCTACACAATATGGGGGTCCTAGCACATCTTCCACCTACACAATGTGGGGGTCCTAGCACATATTCCACCTACACAATATGGGGGTCCTAGCACATCTTCCACCTACACAATATGGGGGTCCTAGCACATCACAAACCTATAGCAGGCTTCTTGTTCCTGAATGTAACATGTCGTTTGCCGGACTTTGCGATCAACCCAAGGCTGAATATCTAGGCAATTGTATGTTCAGTAGAGTGCCTTTGTTGTATGAACAAGAAGTCAATGTTTTAGCCAAAATTCATGCCGGTGAAGGCGTTGAAACGCCTGCCTCGCTGTCAGAGCACGAGAAGTTTAAGAGAGGGCGCTCTTATCATTTCAACCACGGTGATGTCTTCCGGAACAGTATAACCACAATGGATGTCCCGTGTGGGATCTTGAGATACTCCCCGTTTTAATGTCGTTTGCCACTGTTAATTAATTATTTCAGTTAAAGTAATCAATGTAACCCTTCAACGTTACGTTCCTGTAGTTCTTTAATTAATTATATCAGTCAATACCACCACTGTAACCCTTCAACGTTACGCCCCTGTTGTTCTTTAATTAATTATATCCATCAATACCACCACTGTAACCCTTCAACGTTACGTTCCTGTAGTTCTTTAATTAATTATATCAGTCAATACCACCACTGTAACCCTTCAACGTTACGCCCCTGTTGTTCTTTAATTAATTATATCCATCAATACCACCACTGTAACCCTTCAACGTTACGCCCCTGTTGTTCTTTAATTAATTATATCCATCAATACCACCACTGTAACCCTTCAACGTTACGCCCCTGTTGTTGTTTAATTAATTATATCCGTCAATACCACCACTGTAACCCCCCAATGTTACGCCCCTGTTATTCTGCTCTAACAAACATCCTGGCACAGAAGACATGCGCCTTGACGTAGATGAAGATGTTGTTTGTGAAAGCCCCTGAAGACCGAGTCTCAATCCTGCAGACGGAGAGATACTGGCTTTTAGATTGGCGAGCCACGAAATGGACATACATCGGTCGGAATGAGGTTGGTGTAGTGATATCTCTCTCTGCCCGATTCTCCACTTTGCCCAAGGATGATCAATGGGCTAACGAACGAACGTACAAATTTTATTTTCACAATAATCTCAAATTACGCACACAGGCCCGTCTTACATTCGGCCCTTCCAAGCACTCATCTTACGTACATCAATGATCTAGTGTGCATGCTACAGTTACATAGAAAAGAAAAAAAAACACTGTACAATGAATGTTGAAAAAGACTGAATGAGGTATATTTACTTCTTTTCTGTGAGGAAGGAGTTACAAAAGCAATTCGTGAATCCACATATTGCGTTCGAAACACAGCTTCGGGGAAATTGGAAGCAGGCCGCTTTGTTTTGGTTTCCATACAAAGGTATGAATGCCGGTCGTTCAGAAAGCAATGGCAAACTACTGAAGGCAAACTTGCCAGGAGATCATAAACAGCCAAAAATTGCCGAGGTTGACTGCCACACCCAGTAAAAGATATGCAGCTAATTTTTAAACAATGAAGCTAATTTTCAAACATCTCTTTAGATATATGAAACGGTTTCCCCGCCATCTCTAAACTACCCCGCATCCAAACCTCCTGCATTGACAACATCAGAGCGTTGCAATCGTATCGCCTAGGCTAGGGTTCAAACACTATCTCTTAAACTGCGGTCGAGGCAAAACTGCGCTCGTGAATATGATGTCATCATGGCGGCTATACTTTGATGACACACCGAGCTTAGCATTGTGTGGAAACCGCCATTTTGGAGCGCTGTGTGCGTGTGTGTATGTGTGTGTGTGTGAGTGTGTGTGTGCGCGCGCGAGTGTTGCTTAATTACCTTCAACGATGTTAGCTGTCAGAGGCAGGTCGCGAGGTGGGGGAAAGATGAATGATGGCATTAGAGTTTAGTGACATTCGTTGTACAAACACAGGTAATTATGACACTGTTGTTTGTATGTGTGCTGTTTGTGTGTTGTATGTGTACTGTATGTGTGTTGTATATGTGTTGTATGTTCAGTACTAAAGAAGCTTGTGTGTTCTCATGTAGTCTTCTTGCTGTGTAGTGGTAGAGTAACTTGTATGTCTTCATATCTCTACCCTGTAGTGGTAGAGTAACTTGTGTGTCCTCAAATCTCTACCGTGTAGTGGTAGAGGAATACATGTGTCCGCACGTGTCTATCTTGAATTGGTTGACAAGAATGTGGTGTTCCTATGTCTGTCTCCACTTGCAGTGAGAAAGGAGCGTTTAGATGCCCACCGTGCATAGCAGATAAACACACTTTTATTCTTATTTAGGTTGTTAAACAGCTCTTATACTCAGGACTCAGCAGAATAACAACGCAGATTTTGGTCGGTAAAAATGCTCTCAATCCTGTCAGCTCTGGCGTTAAGAATGCAATTCGTAATCCGGCATATCACGTTTGAAATACTGCTGCGGGCGATTTGGAAGCAGGCTGCCTTGCGTTAGTTTCCCATAGAAAGGTATGGGTGCCGGTCGTTCAGACAGAATTGCCAAACTACTGAATGTAAATTTGCCAAGAAATCACTAACATAAATGCGATGTCCTGTAAAGGATATGCAACTAACATAATCGTTTCAATTGAAGAATTTAGACCACTTCAATGTGGCTTCAGAAAGTGTGGAAATAGGTACTAATGAACCCATGGGTTTTCTAACCATTTCTTAGAATATCATCTTAGGAACCGCGGATGCGTAGTGGCAAGCATGGTTGTCTGCTAGCTCTGTAGTCGTGTGTTCGAACGACCATAGAGACCGATTGTTGCTGGCACTGACTTGGGATGTCAGTTCGCCGCAGTCTAAAATAGGCACTAGTACAGTGTTTCTCAACCTTCTTTGGCCCATCCCCCCCCCCCCCCCCGTTACCATATGTTCAGAGCGCCATTCCCCCCTTTCGAATTTCCTCCCTATAACCCCCCCCCCCCCCCTTCCCTTTAAAAAAAAACAACACAGTATACATAAAAATGCAAGCTAAATTTAATAAAACATACTACTAGAATAAGTCTTGAAATCTACATAAAACGTGATTTGCGGGTCTACTTACGTTATAAAATGAATTTAATTAGGGCGAGAAGTACAGAACCGTAACATTTAGAGGGAAAAACAATATCAAGTAATTGGTTCTTGTATTAATGCGATCTTGAAATAATCCCCCCCCCCCTCTGGAAATCCTAAAATCCCCCCCCCCCCCGGGGGGGGGGGGATTCCCCACCGGTTGAGAACCACTCCACTAGGAAACGTTAAAGGTTCTTACCGGAAGTCGGTGTGGTATTGATCACTTGGCCCATCGCGTGCCGATTGATCTATACATTTCTGGATGTAGCGGCATGTGCCCAATCGGCCCTAGGATGGGTCAATGGGTCATTGACCTTCCTTTATTATTATATTAATGATCCAGAAGTAGTTTCCTGCTAGGGCCGGTGAACTGACAACCCGTCACATTTTGTAGACCCGAGAGCATGGAGGACGAGGTGACCAATTGTCCTCTATCTGTGACAAGCGAGGACCCCAGGTGTCGAACCCATGCCGTTGGATGAAGAATGACTTGCGCGATGAATTGGATTAAAGTGAGGAAGAGTTGCGCAATTCGTCGACTTCACTCTCTCGCCTGAGTCCATCTGAATCCAGTGGCAGGACAAGTCAAGACGACTGGAGACGAATACAGGTGCAGTGGATGACCAGGGCGCTCTACGTGCCTTGCCGTGCTCATTACGTTCCACAACGCTTTTCTGGTAAACACCGTCTTGCCCGCTGAATCAGGAATGATTTCTTACGCGCAGTCTGCCGGATCCTGTCTTCACATGCTGGGTAGGCATACCCTAGTTCACCGCTTGGTTTGACACCAAATCGGCTACCCGCGCCTGGTTTAGCCAGTCTCTCACAGCTATGCTGACTGCGCTCATGACACTACAAGCGCAGCTCTCTATCAACACCACCAGCGATCCCACCTGATTTTACTGTACCAAACATTCAGCACACCTCACGACTTGTAGATCGGCACTTTACTGTACCAAACATCCACCACACCCCACGACGTGTAGAAAGGCACTTTACTTAAGGAACTTGTGGCAGCTCTGGCAAAACGGTAAGAATTTAGTGAGTCAGTCAGTTGGGTTCCAGCATTACGGCAAAGGATAGCTCCATTATGCTCCATTCCTTTGCCAGTGAATATCAAACAAAATTCTCCTCACTGCCCCATGTGAAATGTGAAACCGACAGAAGTCTCGATAAACCAACATCACGGAATTTACATGATCCTAAGAAAAATTATGCTCATGATATGAATTATTGTGAATTGCAGAACACATTTGTGACATGGTAGTAGTAGTAGCAAGTATGAAAAGGTTAAGTAGGCCAGGAACCTGGTTAGTTTAGTCGACGGATCAACATCACGGCACACGGGTGTAACCCATAAGTGCGCCGTTCTACTCCTAATTCAAGCCTGAGTCCGGAGAATATCAGCTCATTGCAGAACTCAATAGCACCGGCGAGGATCTTGAAATACTTAGGATAGATTTTTAAGTTTAAATTTTGCCCGGGCAGCGCCGTTAGGCTACTCTTTTGATTTCCAACTGCCAAGGGATATTGCAAACTGCCAGGAACCTATTACGGGTCTAGCAAACCGGCAGAGAATTTACTGGGTTATAGACCATAAGGGAAGAAATACAAGCTAGAATCAACTCTGGAAATAAGATATACTATGCACTACAACGTCTGCTAAAATCAAATGCGCTATCTCGTAACACCAAAATCACAATATACAAAACATTGATCAGACCAATTGTGCTGTATGGCTCTGAAACCTGGAGTACAACGAAAGGAGATGAAGCCTTGTTACAAACCTTTGAGAACAAAGTTTTAAGACACATCTTTGGACCCATTAGGGATACACAAAGTGGAGAGTGGAAAAGAAGAAGTAAGAAAGACATTTATGATCTTTTTAAGTCCCCGGTAATCACTGGTATCATGAAGGCTAATAGACTACAATGGCTGGGGCATATAGAAAGAATGGAAGATAATAGGGAAACAAAAATCGCTTACACTCAGGAAATAAATGACCGTAGACCCCGAGGTAGACCAAGAAGGCGGTGGAGAGATAATACATGTACAGACCTACAAGCACTTGGAATCAACGTCTGGCAAGAGAAGGTCCACCAGAGAGACGAATGGAGACGGATTGTATCTGCAGCAAAGAAACTCAATGGCTCGGAACGCTGAAGAAGAAGAAGAAGAAGAAGAAGAAGAAGAAGAAGAAGAAGAAGATGAAGAAGAAGAAGAAGAAGAAGAAGAAGAAGAAGAAGAAGAAGAAGAAGAAGAAGAAGAAGAAGAAGAAGAAGAAGAAGAAGAAGAAGAAGAAGAAGAAGAAGAAGAAGAAGAAGAAGAAGAAGATGAAGAAGAAGAAGATAGACCATACGGCTCATGAATCACTGAGGAAATTAGAGGAATAGTGCCTATCACAGGCGCTGGAGCTTCAGTAACCTCTCCCCACGACGCGTAATGGCATAAGTGGAAGACAACGACGACGACGATGAGAACAACAACAATAACAACAACAACTACAACTTATTACTTTACCCAAGAAGTATCTCTTGATAAGTTAAAGTTAGTTGCATATCCTTTACAACATGTAGCAGTCAACCCCAGCATTTTTTCGCTGTTCGTGATTCCTGGGCAAGTTTACATTCAGTAGTTTGCCATTGTTTTCTGAACGAACGGCATTCATACCATCTCATACAAAACCAATGCAAGGCGGTCTGCTGCCAAATCGCCCGCAGCTGTGTTTCTAAAACGGTATTCCGGATATTACGAACTGCGTCTGTCCTCCTTCACCACGGAACCGGTATCGCCTGATAACCACACAGAAAGTATATGGTTATGCAGAGACGTCGTCGTCTGGGTGGATCGTGAAGACAATTGATGTCAATCTCTAGGCATGACGTCAATCTCTAGGCATGACGTCAATCTCTATGCATGACGTCAACGGACAGGCCGCCATTAAAACAAGTTGGAGAAGAATGATTACTTCGACGTGATTTATTGTTTCTGATTGGCGTTTGCTGGTGTTTATGAGATCCTGAAAAAAAAAATGGCGGAAACATTTCGAAACGATGATAGATTTTCGTGTTTTATTGTTACTGCCTAGGACAGAGTGTTATTGTACATATGTTTGGTTTGTTGTTGTTGATTTGTTTTTTGCTGTTGTTGTTATTGCTGTTGTTGTTGTTGAAAGGAGAGTCACGCCCAATTGCTCACTTGCGTACCAACAGATGGGATACGTGACTGCTGGTGACGTGGTAGAAAGAAACAAAACGTTAGTTGCATACCCTTTACAGGACGTCCTAGTCAAACCCATAATTTTCTGACTCTTCGTGATTTACTAGGCAAGTTTACATTAAGTAGTTTACCTTTGTTTTCCGAACGACCAACGCTCATGCCATTCGATGAAAACCAACGCAAGGCGTCTGATTTCAAACAGCCGTATTTTAAACGTTATATGACGGATTGAGAATCGCTTTAGATAAAGAAACACTTTAATTCCGAGCACAATGTCGAGCGCTGCACTCGGTGTGTGCAAGAAATGGGTTGTGGTTGTCTCCCATCGTGATGGGGGAATCCCTATGGTTCTCTTGTAATCGCAAACTGTGTAAAATGTATAGTCTTTTCGTTAAGGTCAGTCAGAGTGAAGAAAATTGTCGATCGTACTTTTGTTTTTTTTTAACAAGCTTGTCTCGCCGTTTCCATGCGTTTATTATGCAGACATTGTTTCTGCTGTTGTGGTTTTTGTCTAAAATTAGCTTTATAAGTGATGCATGAATGCATGTATGGGAGCAGAGAGGTAAGAAGGGCAGAATGCCAGGCTGGCTTGCATGCCCAATTCTTAAAGATTTAAAAATAAAGTTCGTTCCTTCCTCATCATCATCATGTGCCATGCCAATAAGCGTGCGCGTGGATCAGCTCTGTGTTCTTGTCTCAGCCGTGCCATGTGGTCAAGCCATCCAGATATTTACTTCTCTGTCCTCCGCTTATTCTTTCTCCCTCAATTTTGTCAGTTGTGGCTTCTCATAACGTGCCAAATAAATGTTGACTGTCAGCATATTATTCTCTAACCAGTTTACGGTTTTCATTTGTTTCCTGTAGGACGTGGTCATCGGTGTTTCTGACTGTCCATGGTATTCTCTGCAATATCCCCTGAAACCACATTTCCACAGCCATCAGATTTTTCCAGCTTGTCTGCTCATTGTCTACACTTCACATTCATTCACAAGTACAAGTTCTATGTAGCACCTCAACACTCTTTTTCTCGTTACAATTGACATCTTTTTATTGGACATCATGTTTTTATCTTGCAAATTACCACCTTTCCCATAGCGATTTATGTTTTAATCTCTTCAAGGCACCTACCATCAGATGTTATGACTGTTTCGGGTTGGTAGTACCGATTGACTTTGTTTAAGAGTATTCCCATTTACGCGCATATTACGTTATGGTAATTCTTTCTTCTTAGAGACGACCAAACTGTTACAAACTAAGTCATTCTGTACCATTGTTTGTGTTGACTTTCAGTGACGTCATGAGGTGCGCTACAAAGAACGCTAGTACCGACAAATGGTGTTCAGACACATCATCATCTTCTGTCATGCCACTAATCATGAGTCGTCAGGATTCAAAATCTCACACTATCATAAGTTTCTAGTCAAAATACAGGCTCATCGCCATCATCATCATCATTATCATCATCATCATCATCATCATCATCATCATCATCATCATCATCATCATCATCATCATCATCATCATCATCATCATCATCATCATCATCATCATCATCATCATCATCATCATCATTCCTTATTTATTATTTACCTCAACTGGTCAACTCGGCCGAGAAGTTGATCGTGCTCTCGCTTAAACCGTATATGCGCGTACAGCGGATTTGTGGTTTCATTCACCTTCAAATGTCTTGGGAAATAAATGCTGCCTCGTTGATAATTACAACACCCCCGGAGAGGGCCGATTGGTCCATATACATAGAGATCTAGCATAATCTGTCCAATACAATTAAAGGTCTATAAAAGGTTCCTTGTATTTATTTAGATACTGACAGAAACTGTCTGCGATAGGGTAGTGGCTAGACGCTTGTCTGTGGTAGGCTAGTGGCTAGACGCTTGTCTGTGATAGGGTAGTGACACTCTACTTTACTTTACTTTACTTTACTTTACTTTACTTTACTTTACTTTACTTTACTTTACTTTACTTTACTTTACTTTACTTTGCTTTACTTTACTTTACTTTACTTTACTTTCCTGTACTGTACTTTATTTTACTTAACATAATGTTACTTAAACACTGATTGCTAAGTCGCGAGGAGATGCAACGACAACGTTATCTCATACATTGTCTTCATTGAGTCGATCTTCTACCTTGGAGGTCTCCTTCAGCAAGTTATCCTCTAGCGGTCTATTCCTTGTTTCCTGCAGCATCAGTAGCCCAAGGAAGCAGATCAGCTGAAGACAACCCAGCAACAGAAATGCCCCAAACAAGGGAAATGTGTCTCTGGGAATGAGATAAGGGGCGATAATTGACCCAATTCTGGCTAAACCATTACAATAACCATAAGCTAAATTTCTCACAGCTGTTGGGTTCAGTTCCACGACTAAGACCACCACAGCTCCCCAGGCGGCTTCCATCATTACGCTAGCTCCGAAAGCCATGACCACAGTCGGTATTCCCTTGCTGCCTTCAAGTGCCATAAGCTGAATTGCAACCACCGACAAAGAGCACCCACACGCCATGCACATAAACATCGCAGACGCGAACTTTCTACCTACTTTTGTTGCTATCACTGTTGCTACAATCCTCATTGGAATTGAAAGAACTGAATACAACAGAAAGTTAATGAAGAAGTCACCGTATAGCTCCTGGATACCAAATCCGATCACGAAGTACCCAACAGAAAGAATGAACCAAGCCATTCCAAGAATTATGTTCGTTTTTCTGAAACGTTTTCGAAACAGGTCAATGTATGTGTAACGTATTATCTCATTCATGTTGTTCTTTTCTTCTTGCGCTATTGTATTTAATATACTTGTATCTGGCAACGGTGTTCTATTCCATTTAGCAATCTGTTTCACCACTTCTCTTGCTTCTGTAAGCTGTCCATGAACGGTCAAAAACCGCAGGCTCTCAGGAAGCCAAAACACAGGCAAGAAAGCAATAAAAGACAGAACAGCGGTGGCGATGTGAACAAGTCTCCAGTCTTTTAAAGCCAGCACACACACGCCGAATGTAAACGTAGCAATGTTCCAGAATGGGAACGTGCCCAGAAACCCTCTCCACCATGTAGTGAGGAATTCAAAGACAAAGACTACCAAAGAAGATAAGACGCTGCCTGTGGCGAGCCCAATAAAGAAGCGAACAGCGGTATACATCTTCCAGGAAACTGAGAACACTGCCACAACATTGGTCACTGCCATGAAAGCCAAGCTGCCATAGATGCTGAACTTCCTGCCAAGCTTCTCGCCGATCTGTCCACCCAGACAGGATCCCAAAGTGACCCCTGCCATCTGGACGGAAATGATGACAGGAAGAATCCAAGAGTCACTGCATACCAAAGCCCATTCAGTAACAATTGTAGAAACTTCTTTGTTGAAGCTTACATTATAACACGCCTTCATCTTATAACAAGCAGATCCGTGTCTTGAAACGCCACTCACATTCCATCTATCGTGAGCGAAGGACGCTGTACTGGTTGTGTCATTTCCAAGATGCCCTGTATCGTTGTCTGGGAGATCATCCAGACATGTCCATCCCGGGTTGAAGCTTCCGAAGACCATGAATATCAGACACCAGGCTGAACACAGCACGGGCAGGTACCCCAGAGCCACAAACACAACCTGGAACTTTCCACAACTGCCGGTCACTTCCAGGAGTTTGTCTATGGTGACCGTCCTGTGACATTTAAAAACTAGGTTAATTTGTATTGCTATCAGATTAAAGATGAAATGGTTACTGTAGTGGTATCATCTCTCTCTCTCTCTCTCTCTCTCTCTCTCTCTCTCTCTCTCTCTCTCTCTCTCTCTCTCTCTCTCTCTCTCTGTGTGTGTGTGGTTTTGTGTGTGTGTGTGTGTGTGTGTGTGTGTGTGTGTGTGTGTGTGTGTGTGTGTGTGAAGACTGCTACATGGAGAACAACAAACACTATTTTAAATAAATTACAGGGACGCAGATGTGTTTTCAAGGCACCAGGGCCGGGTTATATTCTGGCCAAGACCTATTCACGCGTCCTCGTCGAGCGTCCTGGGCAACAGGTCCCTTCGGAGTCCTGGCTAAAGTCAGTAGGATCGCCTATTCCTCCGAAGTCGGAGAGTGTCTGCCTGTACGGCGAGGAACCACCAGTCTGCACACCAATAAGCCAGACATGGGACAACGGATACTCACGCAAAACTCAGGTCCTGTATGACATCACACTGATGTTGGACAACAGGATGCCTTCATCCGACATACAGGACTTCTCGTTGGAGCTCAAGCCAACGAACACAAGCAAGCAAATCACAAACATTCATTAATTGGTGCTTGCGGAAAATGCAAGGATTAAAATGGAATGACAGAATCACCAAAGTGGAGAAATTGAGAGAACTAAACACACACCGCCGGTCTCCCTGGCGAAGGTGTTAAGGACGTTATTCGTAATCTCGTATACTCACGTACGAAACACAGCTGGGGGAGATACGGCAGAGGATAATACTGATAAATTGGCAGTACAAGCTAGAGATAACTTAATAACAGCAGCCAAATATTTAATTGGGACGCAAAGGTGTTTCCAAGGCACCAGGGCCGGGTTATATACTGGCCAAGACCTATTAACGCGTCCTCGTCGAGCGCCCTGGGCAACAGGTCCCTTCGGGGTCCTGGCTAAAATCAGTAGGATCGCCGACTCCTCCGAAGTCGGAGAGTGTCTGCCTGTACGGCGAGGAACCACCAGTCTGCACACCAATAAGCCAGACATGGGACAACGGATACTCACGCAAACCTCAGGTCCTGTAGGACATCACATTGATGTTGGACAACAGGATGCCTTCATCCGACATACAGGACTTCACGTTGGAGCTCAAGCCAACGAACACAAACAACAACAACAACAAATATTTAATTCCGACAAAGAATAAGCAACATAAACCATGGATTACATCAGACTATTATAATTAATAAAACAACGAAGGAATTGAAACAGAAAGGAAGTGAATCCAATATCAGCAGGATGAAGTATAAATCTTTAACTCGAGAAATAAGAAAGATCACAAGAAAGGACAGATACCAATATATACAAGATTGCTGTACCAGAATAGAGCAATATCATAAGACTGGAAGAGATTACGAAATGATCAAAGAAATGAAGTTATTGACAAGAAATGTTCAACCTCAACTGAATGTTATCCGTGACAAGTTGGGGAATACCTTAACGGAATCTAGACAAATTCTAGAAAGATAGCAGGAATACTGCAGTGGAATGTATGATATGAATGACTGTGAGGATATGAATGAGACACATGCACTAATGACAGCAGAGACAGAACCTGAACCCTCATTAGATGAAGTTTAAAGGGCAATAAAGAACCCAAAGAATGGTAAATCAAGAGGATGTGTGGGATACCAACTGAAATAATTACAGCGGGAGAAGAATAAAGCATATACATCTATCATGCAGGAGGAGAAGAAAGCATTTACATCTATCACGCAGTATGTAAAAAGATATGGCAATATTGTATAAGGCCAAACTCCAATACCAAAAAAGGGCACCTTTAAATTATGCACCAACTATAGAACTGTTACCCTGATCAGTCATGCAAGTAAAATTCTGCTAAAAATCATAATGGGAAGTCTTCGTAAGAAAATGGAAGAAGAAATTATCGTGGTTCAAGCTGGATTAAGACAAGGAAGAGGAACAAGAGATCACATACTCAATATGCGTTTAATAATAGAGAAGTGTAGAGAATTTAATGTAAACATATTCTCGTGTGTGTGAGTGCCTGCGTGAGCGCGCGTGTGTGCATGTGTGTGTGCGTGCGTGTGCGCGCTGGCGTGTGTGAGTGTGCTCGTGTGTGTGTGTGCGTGTGCGTGTGTGTGTGTGTGTGTTTATTATGTTTTACTTTTTGATTATTCAATGGCATTTAACCCGTGTACAACATCAGAAACTTTGAGAAATCATGAGGAAAATGGTCTTTCCATCACATGTAGTACAACTCATAAAAATGCTATATATATAGACCAACAAGCAATTGTTAGAATAGATGGCGAGACATCAGGTTGGTTTGACATCAAACAAGGAGTCCGTCAGGGCTGTATGCTGTCCCCTTATTTGTTTAACCTATACGCCGAAAATATATGAGAAATGTCAGAGATGACATAAACAAAGAGCAATAAGATGTCCTAAATATCGGCGGACATGAAATATTAGATCTTCGATATGCTAATGATACAGTATTACTATCCACGCCACATAATGGTATAGAACAACTATAGAACAACTAGCAGCAGGGCACTTGATGATGATGATAAAAAGAATAGGGAAAATAACAACTTATATAGTAATATAGCAAAAACAAAGATAATGCATAGAGATAAAACTACTATGGAGAAGGAAATACATGTTAATGAGGAACAATTGGTGGTCGTGGCCAATTTCGAATATCTTGGGTCAATTATTAACAAAAATGGTGACTGTCAAGATCTCCAATAAGACCTTACAGAGTTAAGGAGAGTAAACATACGTCTAGTAGGGAGACACCAGACAGGAGAGACACCAAGCACTATAAATAGCCTCACAAGGAGACACATTTGTGTCAGACCAGGGGCCAATGCGTACAACTGAGCGAGGGCTTTCCCCAAGCCATTGGCAGGCTTGTCCTTGCGAGTAACCGTGAAGTGCCCGGTTACTCGAGCTCACAAGCCAGCGTGCTTGCGAGACCATGCACGCAATAATAGCTACTGCACGGAGAGGACAGTGTCCGTGCTTGTCCACGCAATGTGTAGCGTGAGAACAGACCCGACTGGAGACGGTAGAGAGCAGACGTATCCTTAACCAATGCTATAGTTTCTAGGCAATAGGCAAACATTAGGCTATTCATTTAGATTGTGATTTCGAGCATCATTTCTCACCACTTCATTGCATTCATGTTGTATAACGATGATGAAGTATTACGCTCGCAGAGCCATTGAAATGTCGGCTCTAAATAAATTGCATTCTTTTCGCAAATGTCACGAGTTGTTATTTCGTGCGGTGCGAAAATAGGGGAGTCCTGAGAATCTGCAGCGAACAAGTCGCTGACAGGCAGGACCCCAATTGGTGTCAGAATACAGTGAACCAACGCCAGCAAAGCAATTGGTGTCAGAATACACTGAACCAACGCTAGCAAAGCAATTGGTGTCAGAACACAGTGAACCAACGCTAGCAGAGCAATCATAGCAGGCATTTGTTGTAATATTTAACCAACAGTTTACGCCAGCAGGCAAGTGGTGTTATAAACCACTAAACCAACGCCAGCTATCGATTGGTATTATAAATTTCTGAACCAGCATCAGTTCATTGCACGATTCAACATCATTACTGTGTGATATATTTCAAAGTAATGTAAATTTGTTTCCATACATGGCATAAATAATGGTTTTTGGTGAATTATACGATCATACCAGTTGTGGAGTGTGAACCACAATTGAGCCAAATTAAATTGCTAAAGTGTGAAATTCTACAAATATTAATTTGAAAGTGTGTTATTATACACAAATCAATAGAAATGTATACAATGATCATTGAATATTACCATCGTAACCACCGTGTACATTTCATTGCGTGTGATACAGCCATCAGTGTCACCATTCTACGAAGTCAGTAAATAGATTAGCGACGAACTGAAGCCTAGATCGAAGATACGCCATAGTCAGAAAGTGAAGACAAGACGACATCGACTGTCATACGACGAATCATCTCACATATCATCTAACAATCATTCAGACGATCATATCAATCATCCATTAACACCATTTATCACTATCTATCACATTTTTCCATTTATCATTCGCATGAAATATAAGCTTGTATTGACAACATAAGCGTGTGTATAATTTTTGCTGCTCTACTAAACAGAAGCAGCCATTGTGTTATCAAGTCAAATCATTTTGTAAGTGTGTGGAACATCCCAAGAACAGTACCTTCCAAAGAATTAGATGAGTATATTTTCAGAATATTTTGGTATGCTCTAAATTAATCATGCATCTTCTTTTCCAGTAAAGATGTATATTTACTAACACATTATTGCAAACTATTGTGTGAATATTATTGTGATATCATTTTGAACTAACATTACGCAAAAATGGCGTCACTAAATGACTGCATCCAGGCAGGCAAGGAAATGGGCCATACTGGTGAAAAATTAGAGAAATGGGCGGATCAAAAGTATAAAGAAGAAATAGCTCGACATAGAGAAGAAACAGAAAGAAAAGCTGCTCTTGACAGAGATGAAAGAGCATTAGAAAGGCAACATCAAAAAGAAATGAAAGAGATCGAGGAAGTTACCAAACAGAAACAATTAGAGTTAGATCAAGCTATCAAACAGAAACAGTTAGACTTAGATCATGCTAACAAACAAGCAGAGGAAGCCACCAAACAAAAGCAGATACAAGTAGATTCAGAGACTAAACTAAAAATGAAGGAAATGGAGGTAGATTCTAACATACAAATAGCCTCTAGCAAACAAAAGAGCCAAGAAGAACAGAACACATTTAGTAAGTATAAGGGCCTTATCAAACCATACAGTGTAGGTGATTCAATTAGCGCATTTACTGAGAACATATAATTCCAACTAAAGACACAGAAAATACCTTTAGATGATTGGGCAATGATCTACATGAGGAACCTCTGTGGGGAGCCTTTAAAAGTAATAGAATCCATACCTACAGAGCTAAGAAACAATTATCAGTACATACACGATAGGATAATGCAACATTTTCTTTTAGACGCTACTGGGTACCAAATTCAATTCTCACAGATTAAGCCAAAAGCAACTGAAACCTTCTTAGACTACATCTCTAACGTGCAGAGCACATTCAAAAAGTGGACTAGAGCTGCTAAAGTAGGAAACAACTATGAAAAATTAGAAGAGCCGATGGTAATGGACAAAGTGATTTCTACCGTTCCTACCCCTTTTGCAAAGTTTTTACAACAGTCAGATATTGAGTCCATTCAGCAATTAGAGAAACGGGGGTCAGCTTATTTTTCATCTAATCGGGACATATTTAAAACTACATCACATGACACAGAAATTACAGCTTTTGCAAATAAAGTTCCTGATAGATCTTACAACCAGAAAGATTACCGTAAGAAGGACAAACCATATCAGAAACCACCACGATGTAACTATTGCAATCTTTTCCATCCGACTTACTCGATGTGTGATAAGAACCCCGCATATCCGTCACACTTAGAAGCAGTGTTGAAGAAGCAAGAAAGCAGAAGATCATCCTTTAAACGTGCTGTTAAATGTTATTTTTGTTCAAGTTATGGCCATTATAGCGATAAATGTATGGGGAGACAGAGAATGAAGGCAAATAATGCAGCACTCATCGATACATCATCAGACGATGAGAGTGACATTGATCCGGAACTTGTGAATGTGTTGCCAACGAGTGAATGTCAGAGTGTAGCATCAGTAACAGATATTTTAGACTTTAAGAAATGTAAAGTATGCCATCAGTTTCATGCGGATGGGAAATTGGAATGTGGGCATATAATACCATGTTCAAATGAAGATGCTAACGCAGCGTGTGCCTCCAGAGGTAAATTTAAGTTCTACGATGCACTGGTCAATGGGCAACCATGCCAATGTTTAGTTGATAGCGGCAGCACTCTACTGGGTTTAAGGAGAGAACTTGCTAAACCAGAAGATTATACGGGTGAATTTGTCAAATGCCGTACTTTCTCTGGAACCATCGAGATATATCCACTGGCAAAATTGCATATCAATACCCCGTTCCTTACCGGCACATTTACGTGCGCTATCCTACAAGATCCATGTACTGATCTTATTTTAGGGTGCCTAGATGCATTGAAAGAATGTACAGAAAACGACATAAGAGCCTGGAAACATACACATATGGCTAACGCTGTAACAAGGTCAGATACTGAAACAAACTATACTGACTTACAAAATGAAATGCTACAGCTATTAACACCAAGTGGTGCAGATACCAATACTACTCGACATAAATTTATCGAGGCACAAAGCACCGACCAAACAATTACACCGTATTTTAAATTTTTGGGTGAAAGAGCGAAAGTGACTAAGAATGCATCTTGGTACTTTAGAAAATTTAACGGAATTCTCATGCGTTATTACACAAATAATAACCATGAAATTCAGCAGACAGTGTTACCTGTAACATACAGACAAAATGTGCTTAAAATCGCACACGAGTCACCGTTTGCTGGACATTTGGCTTATGATAAAACGCGAGCCAGAGTTCTGTCACACTTTTATTGGCCGAAATTCTGTTCGGACATAAAATCTTTCTGTCGATCTTGTACTATTTGTCAACATCTTGTACGAAAGGGAAAGCATGTGACGGCCGAAGTTCAACGGTCATTATTAGCATCCAGACCATTTGAGTGTGTAGCGGTCGATATTGTTAGACCCCTGAATCAGGTGTCAAGCAAAGGAAACCGTTATATACTTACTCTCGTGGACCTATGCACCAGGTGGATCGAAGCAATTCCACTCAAATACATCACCTCCAAAGATGTGGCAAATGTATTTTTGCACATATTTTCTCGCTTTGGCTTCCCACGATCTATCTTATCAGATCGGGGAACGCAGTTTATTTCGGCTGCTGCGCAAGCCTTAACTAAATTCTTAGGAGTAGAGCAGCATTTCTGTACCCCGTATCACCCAATGAGCAACGGGATCATAGAAAAAATTAACGGGGATCTCAAACACATGCTGGCGAAAGTAACAGCGGAGAACCCAGCTGATTGGGACACACTATTGCCAGCAGTGCTATTTGCCCATAGAGAAATTCCACACTCGAGTACGGGTTTCTCACCTTTTGAGTTAGTTTATGGGGCGAACCCTCGAGGACCCCTAACCATCTACCATCAGCTAATCAATAGCTTACCAGACAATCCAACAGCAGTAACACCGTATGAGATGGTAACCGAAACACGCGATAGAATAATGAAAGCGTGTGTAATAGCCAAAGCATCTTTGGAGAGAAAGGACAGATGTACCGCGATTATGCAAATAAGGGTGCGAAAACTATTCACCTCGAACCAAACCAGAAGGTTTTGCTTCTACTACCCGACAAACGTAATTTGTTACTAACATCCTGGTAAGGGCCTTTCACCGTTGAACGTAAAATATAAAGATGTAGATTATGAAATATCGATAAAAGGACACTTAAAGATATTTCATATCAACATGCTGAAACCATACTTTTCACGACAAGAACAGCAGACAGACGAACAAATTGCACCAACACCAAGCAATGAGACGACAGACGTACACAACACAACTTCACTAGTTAGGGTGACACACGACAGCGACAACGCAAACACACTTAGCCAGGTAACAGCACACACAGCTAGCACCACAACAGTATTGAACGAGACAGACGAAGACGAGATGGAATTACCAGTTCCTACGGTAGACACGACTGCGACCATTGACAGCATAAAGATAGAAACGAAACTGACAGATGACCAACGACGACAAATCATAGAGCTAGTGACAGAGTACAGAGACATTTTCTCCGACATCCCAGGAAAGACAGATAGAATAGAACATTCTATCATTCTGACTGACACCACACCAATCAAGTGTCGACCTTATTCTATCCCTTTAAACTATAGGTCGAACCTCGACAAAGAAATTCTATCTCTCGAGTCGAGCGGAATTATTCAGAAATCTCAGTCAGAGTATTCTTTCCCTATTGTCCTTGTCGCCAAAAAGGACTCTACTATTCGACTCTGCGTCGATTATCGCCGCTTAAACAAAATAACCAAAATTGACGCTGAACCGATTCCATCATGCGAGGATCTAATCTTGGACATGTCTACATCTCGCATATTTAGCAAGATTGACCTCACGAAAGGTTATTGGCAAGTCCCGATGGAAGTAAATTCTATTCATCTTACAGCTTTCTCCACTCCTTTAGGACTTTATGAGTGGCGCTTTCTTCCTTTCGGCCTTCGTAACGCTCCAGCGACTTTCGTCCGTCTAACTAGGGATCTTCTCCATGGGATGACCAATATTTCTACTTATATAGATGACATATGCATCCACACGGAAGACTGGACAACACACCTACTGAAACTTTGACAAGTCTTCGACAGGTTGCGATTATTTGGGCTCACAGCGAAGCCGACCAAAGTAGAGTTGGGCATGGAACAAATTGACTTCCTGGGTCATACCATCTGCAGGGGCCAATTAAAAACTGATGACAGAATCGTCACTAAGATTCTGAATTTGACAATGCCAACGACCAAGAAACAGGTCCGAAGTTTACTGGGTCTGGTAAACTACTATAGTAAATTCATTCCAAATCTGGCGGAAATCACCAGTGTTTTTTCTAACATCTTAAAAGCTTCGGCTAAGTTATCTGTACAAGATGCATGATTAATTAGTGCGTTATCAAAATTGAAATATCTTTTCAGCGTTGCACCTATCCTTCGTATGCCTAATCCAAAACTCACTTATTTCTTACGCACAGATGCGAGTGCCATGTCCATATCTGGGATACTAGGACAGTTCTACGACGGGACGTTCCACCCCGTAATGTACGTAAGTCGCAAGATTACCCCTGCTGAATCAAAATACTCAGCATCGGAATTGGAGGGCCTCAGTTTGATCTATTGCGTCAAGAAATTTCATAGATTTTAGGCAGGAGCACAGTTTGTAATCCAATCCGATAACTCTCCGTTGTCTGTGATGCAGTCTGGACTTCCTAGCAATAACAGAATTTACAGGTGGGCTTTGATTCCCCAAAATTACACGTTTATCATCCAGCACTTAAAAGGAAGATTGAACACTGTTGCGGACATTTTGAGTCGACCATCATCCATTGAAATACCTGATTTACAGGAAGGGATCGACCATAGACCACCAGAAACAGTGACACGGTAATGTTAGATAACTCAGCGCCGTATGTGGTAATTATGAGACATTGTAAGTGCGTTATCATCGCCAAATATGTAACCTGTGTGAAAGTAACAGTGCTATGAGAAGTGTAACGAACAGACGCAGAAGTAACATGCGCTGACACACACGTAAGCTAGAGGAACATTAAAGTGTTAACTATGAACCTACATAACTTAGTAGGAAACTATATTTATACACTATCCACGAAGGAGAGCATAGAAGACTTTGCCGAAATGAACTATGTTATAATAGTCTACAAAGAGAATTACTCCATCTTCACAACGCAAAGGAGGACGTCGATTTAGTGTAATTAAATATAGACATGTAACTGTGATATATGTATATTATTATTTTATTAACAGTACCTATAACTTCATTTTTCTATTAATTATTGAATTGCAAATTGTTTAAACGCATATATAACTTTATTTTGTTATTTGGTTGTTAGAAATCACCATTATTTAGTTAATAACCCATTTAATAGAACACCAATTATAGAAATACAATTGTTATATAATATATTAGTTTATTACCATATAATCATAATAATTTATAAATTCATTTATCTAAAATATCATTTCCAAACTAACCCAACCATTTAGGAATTAATATAATCTTTTTCACAAATAACATTTTAAGGTAATTAACCCAATTCACTTAAAGGAAAGTATTTATTAGATTATTTCCCTTGAGGGTAATTTAGGTCAGCACACCAAAACTATGTGAGTTACTACTACAGGATCGGTAACAAACCATCTTCATAAGTTTGTATATTATGTATAGACATGACACGTGCAAACAAAACGCACAGTCATTTGGCGTGATTACTGTTATAATTCAGCCAATCGTTTAATGTATATATGTAATATTCATGTATTTGATGCTATGAAACATATTTTAATGACGAGAGAATGGTTTAGTGAAAGAAAGGTATGAAAGTGAATGAAAGATGTATGCAAGAAGAATAAATGCGAGGAGAGAATGCGAAAATGAGTAAACATTGAAAGAAAGAGAGCGAGAGAGAAAGACAGCGGAAAATTTTTCCACCGCTGTAAACGTCTTATTTTGACTTGTCTGTGTCATCTGTATAGCAATGTGTTGTCGAGTTTTTTATGTGTGTTACTGCCATACTTTAATAGAGTATATAGAGAACGTACTTTGAGCTTCAGAAAGCGGAGTTGTGGTCACAAATATGAATAATGAACGCTTGTAACCACAATAAACCGATTTGCGGCGCTCGAAGCAACACACACATTTAGTACACTAACGCATACACATGTTAGAGAGTTAAGTACATTGTAGTTTATTAGAAAACACGCAAACAAACAGATAAACGATGCACACACTATTCAGTTTAAAGAACAATAACTTTAAATTCAGGGGACACAATAACTTCTTAAAACCTTAATGCAACAGTGAATATAGCTTTTCACAAGCGGAAGCGAGAAGGTGAAAAGTAGAACTATGTGTATAAGAGTTGGAGGGGATATTAATGGGAACATGAACACTTCGTGCTCATGTGTTGTACTCAGAATAGAGTCAACTTGTATGTGTGTTGTCATTTCGGGCAATTTGAGGACAGGTCAAGACAGAAGTCAATAGGTGAAAGTCAAAAGACATAGGGTCAAACGACGGAAGCCAGGACATAAGTCATAAGACAATGGTTCCGGTCCAAAACAATTCCCAAAGATATCTATAATGCCAACTATACTGATACATGAGGTGCTTAATTAGCCAAGTGAAAAGGTAAAGCAGTGTGATTAAAGGAAGAAGAGAGTTGTTCTATCCCCAAACTAGAGAGTTTAACTTATTGGATATCTGACAAAATTGGAGCAACCAATTTTTCTTTGTGACCAGAAGTGTTACAAACAGGAGAAAAAGGGAAGTAACACTTCACAGCGAGGAGGGGTACCTGTCAAGATCTCCAATAAGACCTTACAGAGTTAAGGAGAGTAAACATAAGTCTAGTAGGGAGACACCAGACAGGAGAGACACCAAGCACTATAAATAGCATCACAAGGAGACACATTTGTGTCAGACCAGGGGCCAATGCGTACAACTGAGCGAGGGCTTTCCCCAAGCCATTGGCAGGCTTGTCCTTGCGAGTAACCGTGAAGTGCCCGGTTACTCGAGCTCACAAGCCAGCGTGCTTGCGAGACCATGCACGCAATAATAGCTACTGCACGGAGAGGACAGTGTCCGTGCTTGTCCACGCAATGTGTAGCGTGAGAACAGACCCGACTGGAGACGGTAGAGAGCAGACGTATCCTTAACCAATGCTATAGTTTCTAGGCAATAGGCAAACATTAGGCTATTCATTTAGATTGTGATTTCGAGCATCATTTCTCACCACTTCATTGCATTCATGTTGTATAACGATGATGAAGTATTACGCTCGCAGAGCCATTGAAATGTCGGCTCTAAATAAATTGCATTCCTTTCGCAAATGTCACGAGTTGTTATTTCGTGCGGTTAAAGTAGGGGAGTCCTGAGAATCTGCAGCGAACAAGTCGCTGACAGTGACTCAATGAAGGAAATTGAAAGACTAATATCTACTATTCTTCAAAAACTATAACAACGGAATAAATTGCGGATGGAGACAGACAGACCTACAAAAAGTAGATTGTTAAGAGTATGCATCTTTCCCATTGCAACATACGCCTGTGAGATCTGGACACTGACTAACGAAGCCGAACAGCGCATAAATACCTGTGAAGATGAATGTTATGGACGGGTTTTAAGAATATCTTGGACACAGAAAAGAACAAATGCATCCATATGACAAGAGCTGTATATTGAGAAAGGTTGGCTTCTAAAGACGATAAAACAAAGAAAATAAAAATAATTTGGTTACTTGACACATCATGAAAGTTTGGAGAGAGCAATCATGGAGGGGTATATACCAGGGAAGAGAGGAAGAGAAAGGCAAAAGAGAAGATGGGTGCAGGATGTGGCAGGATGCGGAACACCTTGCTTATAATCGAGATGTTTTCCGGAAGTTTGTTATGAGAGTAAGGTTCTGCTAAGGACATGCTATTGAATGAATGAATGAATGAATGAATGAATGAGTTGTGTCAGTAACTGTTGCAAATATAGGTAACGTTTGTATATTTTTGTATGCAGTTGTATCAGTAACTTGTGTATACATAAGCAACTTTTGTATGTTGTTATACTTAGTTGTGTCAGTAACTTTTGTATATATAAATAAATTGTGTACAGTTTTATACTTAGATGTATCAGTAACTTTTACATATATTAGTAACTTTTGTATATATTTATATGTAGTTTTATCAGTAACTTTTGAACATATAAGTAACTTTTGTAATTTGTTATATGTAGATATATGAGTAATTTCTAAATATTTATATAAGCAACTTTTACATAATTTTATATGTAGTTGTATCAGTAACGTTTGTATATATAATAACTTGTGTTGACTTTATGTATAATTTATCAGTAATTGTGTAAATGTTATATACAGTTGTATCAGTAACTTTTGTATAATCTATATACAGTTGTATCAGTAACTTTTGTATAATTTATATACAGTTGTATCAGTAACTTTTGTATAATTTATATACAGTTGTATCAGTAACTTTTGTATAATTTATATACAGTTGTATCATTAATTTTTGAATAATTTAGAAACAGTTGTATCAGTAACTTTTGTATAATATATATATATATATATATATATATATATATATATATATATATATATATATATATATATATATATAGTTGTATGAGTAACTTTTGCATATGTTATATATTGTTGTATCAGTAACTTTTGTATAATTTATATACAGTTGTATCAGTAACTTTTGTATATCTTATAAATAGTTGAATCAGTAACTTTTGTATAATTTATATGTAAATGTATCAGTGTTTGTTTGGGTGCTGGGGAAGGCTTCTGTCACTTGTGATGTATTTTGATGTAGAACCGACCAATCGTTCGTCTCATCGATTTAATCACTAGGTGATCAAGGCAAAATACCTGTCAAGATTTTCTCTTGCAGTAGTGTTGCCGTCCATTTCTTCCCTGCTTTCCTCTGTATCTGTCACATTTGTCTGTTTTACTTTCATTTTCTGTGGAAGAATATTATTCACAGCAGAGAATATGATTATCTATGTTTTTTTTTTAAAAGGAAATTGTGGTGCCTGGCGTGGTGATCATGTCGCTTCACAGCTCTCGTAAGTAAAGTATTTACGTAGAGCACCATTTACAACACCTTGAGTTGTATAGGGTAAATACTCCCCGTGAGGCGTAGTGGCCATATGAAAGGTAAAGAAGATCGGCCTCATTGCACTGGGTTGTATCCCATATGGCTCGGTCTCATTCAACAGGGCGGCCTGCCGAAAGCATAGCACAAATCACGAACTCCATAGCTCCAGCGACGACCCACAGTAATCTCCGAGGAAACTGCACTGTGAACCGAAAGATGTGGCCTGTAGTCGAACCCACAACCTTCGCGGCGTAAGGCTGGCGGCGTAACCTTCATATGTTAATCTGTCTATCGCGGTGTCGTGAGACAGGATTAGATTTGGGGGCTCATTTATCATCCAGGCATAGTTGCAGGAACCTATTGGCCTACTGTATTTATCTGAGTACGGTTGTTCGCCATCCTTTTCCCGCCTGACACTGCCAGAAGACTTGATCAGTTCTGGAACCTATTGAAATCTTAAGTCTAAAATCACGAGCCATTTTGTCTCTTCTTCGGCAGTGATTAGTCTTTCTGTTTGTCTGAAAGTCTTGTTCTCGCTACTTTGGAATATTCGATATCCTAGTAGCAAACGCTCCGCTACAAAGTTTAACACGTTGGCTCCATTACATTACCAGCAATGTAGACTGCCAGTCAGGTCTTAGTCAGATATGGCTGAGCTACCGTATGACAGTAGGCGGTACTACCTGCTTTCTGTTAGCGCCGGCTAACGGGTGCACCCCATATTGTGCCAAAGGCTTCGGGTGCAGGAGTGCAATAGGGAGGGTACTAGCCTTACCCGAGTGCGAGGAAATTCATTCTAAAGATTAAATGTCATGGTAGGGCATACCAGGCCCTAAGCCTTAGTCGGCAACTAGTCTAGAATGGAAGCTCCGACAAGTGGACAGTTAGAGCATTGTTTTGCTGATCCAACAGCTCATGCAGCTTGTCTTGTTCCAGACGTATTGGTGTTACCTTATTTCTGGAGTAAACTGGGCAGGCTGAGAAAGGGATCATGCTGCATGGGCAACACATGGTCTCTAAACTCAGCCCAGGCTTTGTGTTATGGAGAGGTATACCTCCATGTCACAAACTATCGTCTGTCAATGTAGACTGTTGTGAAGAAGCCAGAAGGAAACTGACAAACGCAATGCAGAAGTTAAACGTCAAACAGAATTTATGGCTCTACACCGGCAAACAAATCAATACACAAAATTCGAGAACACTTCATTAATCATCATCATCTTCTTCTAATTTGCCATCAAGCCTCGTGGGGAGGCATGGTTGACGTTACAGAACCCGATGGGTGGCATTGGATAGTGTCATTCCATGTGATTGTACAATGTATTTGATTTCTTCAGAGGATTTCCTTCTCGGGCGCCCTCTTGCTCTCATATCAGCTCTTCTTTGATGTAGGACCAGTGCTGGTAGTTGATGGTGTTGAATTCTAACGAGATGGCCGAACCATTTGATCTTCTGACTTTCGATATGTGACACAAGGTGTCTCTCCCATAACATAATTTCCAACTCGGTTTCGGATTGTTAAGTTGGCAACTATTCTCAGTCATCTCATCTCGTAAGTGTTGATTTTGTGTAAACTGATTTGGATCATGTCCAAGTTTGATACTGTTAGCATAACTGCATATTAACATCAACATTTCATTGTTCTCTCGAAAATGTCCATAAGTGTTTCATTTTCTTTCCATTGACCACATAAGGAGGTTGTAAATATAATCCGGGGGCCATGGCGAAGGGGTTACGGACGCAGTTCCCACGTTCGAAACACAGCTGCATACGATTTGGCAGCAGACCGCCTTGCGGTTTTTTTCTTCTGAAAATGGTTTGGGTGCCGGTCGTTCAGAAATCAATGGCAAACTATTTATATTTGTTGCGTATCCCTTACGGGACGTTGCAGTCAACACCAGCATTTTTCAGCCGCTGTTGATGTACTTGGCAAGTGTTACGTTCAGTTGTTTGCCATTGCTTTCTGAACGACCGGCTCCCATACCAGCACGTTATAACACAACGCGACACGGTCTGCTGCACAAATCGGTCGCAGCTGAGCTTCGAACGCCTGGTACCCGGCTCACGAACCACGTTCGCAAGCCTTTAGCCACGGAGCTGGCAAACTACTGAACGTAAATTTGCCAAGAAATCTCGAACAGACAGAAAATGCTGGGTCTGACTGCGACGTCCTGTAAAGGATATGCGACTAACTTATTTTACCTAATTTAAATATCAATGATGTTACCTTGTTAGCATCCATGAATTGTTGCATGATTTAATCCTCACATCTCATTAACACTATTCCCCTCTTTGGATAACAATCATCTTCAAATTAATATCCCATTTGTGGCTGACTCAGTCACAGGATTATTAATCTGAGCCAGCTGATGAACCCTAATATAACTTCTCTTCTGAGGTTGAGTGGTAGAATGGAATCCTCACATCCGCCCTGCCATGAGATGATGTCGTTTCTTCTGACTCGTTTAGCTGCTCCACAATTTTAATTTCACGTAGTACACAACAAGTACAGATTTATGTGCAGTAAATTAAAGGGTCAGGTGTGTGTTTTTGTGCCAACGTCGTGATCTGACGCTCCGGTCGAACGTTTCCATAGTAGTTTTAACCACATGGTATAGTATTCTACGCGACAGCTGTTACACGTTACACCTGTTTTATCACTGCTTTAACACGACTGAAGTGGCCTTGGGGATAGTGAGACGAGCAATTTCACAATTATCGGTCATACCGAGTAGGTAGTTAGTTACTTGCATATCATTTGCAGGACATCGCAGTCAACCCCAGTATTTTTTAGGTTCTGTGATTTTGTTGGCAAGTTTACGTTCAGTAGTTTGCTTTCTGAACCACCGACACTCATACCATTTTATAAAAACCAGCACAAGGTGATCTGCTGCCAAATCGCCTGCAGCTGTGTGTCGAAAGTGGTATTCGGGATTACTAATTGCGTCCGTAACCCCTTCGCCACAGAGCGGAGAGTTCGAATTCAGCTGCAGGCGATTTGGAAGCAGTCCATTTGGTGTCGGGTGTAATGATATGAGGCGTCGGCTGTTCAGAAGGCAATGACAATCTACAGAACTAAACTGGGCTAGTAAATCGCGAACAGCCAAAAGGGACACAGTCGTGAAAGAGAAGCCATAGACATAGATACCTGCAAGGACCCGGTTAACGTCGGGGTTACGTTCTTGGAAAACGCGACTTTAATTGAAACGACGTACAGGGAAACACCATTTCCCATAGAATTACATGAAATACAATGTATTATGTCATGTTTATTTTGATGGTTGTTGATATTTATTGACTAAATAGAGGTGGGTTGGAGGGCGAATGGTAGAATTATTGGGACGTAGAGGCATTAAAACCACGACTTGCTCCAAAATTATCATCAGCACTACTAGTACTGCACTCACCCGCTTTCTTAGCAAGATCTTCATAGAGAGACTTTGCTTTCTCTTGGATAGCCATCTTGTTCACAGGGATATTCCGTTGGTTCTGGTCGTAAATCCAGACGGCCAATAGTGCTTCCATGTTCTTCATAAGAGTACTTCTGGTGCTAGTGATCTTGGAAACACTTAAAGGAGTTACGTTTTAAGCACCCTCTTTGATTTTTTTTTCAGCACCTGCACGAATTGTCCTTACCTTGGTTTGAGATAAACCATGGACTTTACCGATATCAACAGCCCGATAGCCAGCCTCAAAACGACGTAACACGCCTAACTTCACCTCAAGAGTAACACTTTTCCTGGTTCTCTTACAACCAGACACACTATCAGCACTTACTGTGCGCTTTGAACTCATAATTATGGGTGATTACACGATAACATCCTGGAAAAACGCACTGCACAAAATGTAAAATGGCGATGTTAACGCAGCATAGCAACACGGATGACGACGTTATAGCGGAATGTGGCGACGTAAAGTGAAGTTGTGTCCCATTATGACAACGACGTTATAGCGAAACGACGTAAACCGAAGCGACGTATAGCGGGGCCTTCCAGTACCTGGATGGATAAGTTATTGCTCGTACTCGGGACAAGGGCATTGGCCTGACACAAAATTATGATGGAGTTCAGCATGACCCAATGGATAAGAGTACTCGCTCCTAAACTTTCGGCCTGCTGATGTTGAGGTAACGGGTTCAATCCCTACATAGATCAGTTGCACTAACACGTTGACTTCTCATCCTTGACTTGAGGAAGTAAAATACAATTACCTGTGAAGTCGGAGTGGATTTGCCTAATGGCGAGGTACACTGATAATAGGGAAAGCTAACGCAGACGCAAAACTCAGTCAAGTACACGAAGTAGTAGCATGCATATGGACTACGCTTGAGTACAAGACGAGCGAACAAAACAAAACAAAAACACATACACGACTCTGATGACCGCGGGAGATGGTGAACCATGACTGCTCACGCTTACCGGCATGACACGTGATGATGATGATGTTTCGGTTGCAGTTGTTCAACTTTCAACCTTAATCCGGTTAATTACGAGGGGGTCGTTTGAGCTAGTTATTTATGATCTTGTCCTTTGTCTACACCTAGAATGTGTAGGTGGGACATTCCCATCCAGCAGATAACACAATGGACGTGTCTATATATCTAGGCCTTTAGAGGCTTCGTCCAGGACTGTGGAAAATAATAACATCAAATCATTAGTGTTTTTTGGTGTGTAGGAAAGTAACGTCTTTCGTATGGGAGATCATCATCATCATCATCATCATCATCATCATCATCATCATCATCATCATCATCATCATCATCATCATCTTCGACTTCTGCCGTCAAGCGTCGTGGGGAGGAATAATTTGCGTTCCAGCGCCCAGTGGGCGGCATTGGATAGTGTCATTCCGTGTGATTGTACAATGTCTTTGATGTCATCAATCCATTTTCTTCTTGGACGTCCTCTTGGTCTCGTCGCAGATGATCTTTGATGGAAGGCCAGTGATGGTAGTTGCTGGTGTTGCATTTTAACGACATAGCCAAACCGATTGATCTTCTGTCTTTCAATAAATGTGGCACAAGGTGTTGATCCCACAGTCTGTCTGATAGTAGCATTTCTTACTCTGTCTGGGATTGTTAAGTTGGCAGCTCTCCTCAGGCATCTCATCTCGCAGGTGTTGATTTTGCGAGAGTGTGATTTGGATAAAGTCCAGGTTTGAGATTGGTAGCATAAGGTTGGTGTGAATATGCTGTTTATTTTCTGTCGTTTTGCGGACATGGGTATATTTCGATGTTTCAGTAAGTATGATAGTAGTGCATTAGCTTTTTGACATCTGATTTCGATTTCTCTGTCCAATCTGCCATCTTCTGTGATCATACTTCCAAGACATTTGAATTCTTTAACTTGTTTCAGAGTTGTGCTATTTATCTGTATACTTAATGGGCCCGGCAATCTGCTAACTTGCATTACTTCGGTTTTGGCTGTGTTTATACTCATATTGTATCTGCTACAGGATGAACTCACATTATTAATATAATTTTGCAGTCTGCCCTCCTCGCTATAAAACAGGCACTGATCGTCTGCATATAAGTAAGTGGCACCTTGCATTCTTGACAGACCAAAGTATGTGAGTTGGAATGTGGCCAAAATTCCATCACAATGCCAGGGCAGAGCGTCAGAGAAACATGTGGTGCCAAAACGACATGACCTCTCTCTCGGCCTAGTCTTGTGTATTCCAGAGGAATGGGTAACCAATACGTCTGGCACAAGGTAGGCTGCAGACACTGGCGGCTCAGCATCAATCCACCGAGACCTCACCACCACGAGCCGGTGGCGAGTTATGGCCAGACCCTGGAACCCAAGGGACCTGACTTAGAGGCGTTCAGCCAAGTCCCACAGGTGAGGGCCTCATACGTGCCTAAAGCGTAGGGCGCGTACATATGCCAACCACAAGTGTACGGACCTGTGTAAAGCGTCAGCTTGACTCACCGCCTGACTTTTGCGGATCCCGCGACCACCGGGAATAGGCCCGCTGGAGATATCGCCAGACATATTGCTCGTCTGTTGCGAGCAAATCTCCCATACTTCCACTGTGCGGATCTCGCGACCAGCGAGAATAGACTGAAAGAAACAAAGAAACGATAAAAGTAGTGATATTTCAATTGCGCTTGCGCTCCCACCTATGCTACACCCTTCATGTGTCTTCACAAAGTCGGACTAGAGTCAAGCTCAACAGGGTCTTCTTTCCCAGCTGATCCTACCAATACCCTTCTGCAAATAGAAGTTTAATTATTCCCTGTGGCTCCGTTGTTTCATCCGGAGTAAAGAGTTCTAAATTTTCTGAATCTGTTCTGTCGAGACTTGCTTCTTTGGAAATTTTGTCCATGTAGATATTGAATAGCAGGGGAGAGAGCACACATCCCTGCCACACTCCTGTATTGACTGTGAACATATCTGATATACCTTCTTGTGTTCTTACTGCACTTCGGCTCGAGTGGTACGTGGCTATGATGTTTTCTAGCAGTTGCCCTTGTATCCCATAGTCTTCAAGGATGGTCCATAATTTGTATCTGTCTACTCTATCGAAAGCCTTTTCCTGATCTACAATATTCTGCTGGTCACTATATTCGATAGTTTTTTCACATATTTGTCTAAGTGTAAATAATGCATATCAGTGCAACTTTTACCTTTTCGAAAACCGAATTGTACTTTGCTTAACTGTTGTTCAACTATAGGTCTTGCTCTTTGTTCTAATGGTTTTGCATAAATTTTCCTTTCACAGGAGATAATACCATCAAATCAGTAATGTTGCTTGGTTCACATGGGAGATAATCATATCACATCACTAATGTTAATTGGTTGATATGGGATATAATTCCATCAAATCTCTCATTTTTGTTTGGTTCATATGGGAGACAATTCCATGAAATCAGTAAAGTTGGTTGATTGTTTCAAAAAGGGGGGGGGGGGGGGGAGGGATAATAATATCAAATCAGTAATGTTGGTTGGTTCAAAGGGCAAATAATCCCATCAAGCCACTAATTTATGTAGATGTTTCACATACTTTGCCTGCGTCTGTACCTCTGAATAGGTAACTATTGCTTTGTGTTAGTTGTGTGTTAGTTGATGAAGACTTGGCCCGACACGTTCGCCTATATATCTATGTGTGTCTCTCGATTCATCCAGCCTCTTAGTTTTTTTTATTTAAATTTGTTTTTTTAATTCGAGCTCCAGAAACAGCTCAGCACTCCATCCCCTTGTCAATACTATTTTAATGTTAAATTCGTTATCAAATAAAATAAAAAGTCCCGAAGGCTCTCGGACTTACTGAATCCCAGGGACAGGGCATATTATATTGGCTTCATATTGGCGTCTTTAGTAGCCAACCTTTTTCAATATTCAGTTTTTGTATGGATGCATTTGTTCTTTTCTGTATCCAAGATATTCTTAGAACTCGTCTATAACATTTATATTCAAAGGTATTTATGCGCTGTTTAGCTTGTTTAGTAAGTATCCAGGTCTCATAGCCATATATTGCAATGGGACAGATGCATGCTCTTAAAAATCTAATTTTGTAGTTCTATCTACCCCCCACCCCCTCCCCCCACAGACACACATACACACAATTTATTTTCAGTTGTTTTAGTTTCTGAAGAGAAACATATATTTGTCTTCTAATTTCCTTCATTGTGTCACCATTATTGGTAATTAATGATCCAAGATATTCGAAATTTTCCACCACTCCAATTTTCCCTCAATTACACATATTTCTTTCTCCGTTTTAGTTATATCTCTATGCGTTATCTGTGAATTTGCTATATTAAGATATAAGTTTTGATTTCACTATTCTTTCGGGTAATGGTAAAATACCGAACTTAAAATTGCCTAGAAATTCACATGCAGCAAACAATGCTGGGGTTGATAGAAACACCCTGTACAGGACATGAAACCAACTTAAAAAAACAAACACGACTACACAGGTTACTAGGGCCCTTAAGTAAAGTAACCACCAGTAATATTGTAGCCAATATGGCTGTCGTAAGACAAGATATACATATATTATATATTCCATGAACCAGGCCTTCTACCACTGTTCTTTCTAAGCTACTGGGACGTATCATATGGCCAAATTATGTATGTTTCCGAGACCTGGTACTGTTTAATTTTCTTCAATGTTCAATCTTGTACAATGGTAATCCTCTTCTTTTTCTTGGTCCACGACATTCTAAGCACATTTCTCTAACATTTAAGCTAAAAAAATGTCATTTTAGGAAACAATAATAGACGTTATATATTTCATTTATAATCCACGATGTGTTCCGGGGCCCATAAGGGAAGCAAAGAATAGCAACACTGTAGCCTACCACGCATGTCGTAAGAGGCGACTAAGGAGGTTTGATGGTTCCGTCGCCCTGCTGCTGAGTGAGTGCGTGGCGCGACACTGTGAGCTGTGAGTTTAGTGTGAAATGCTTTTGAATCTGCCCGAGGTGTTTTGGAATGTGACTGCATGTTCGGAGCGATGGTAGATGGCTATGTCCCAGAGTTGACTGGTTTTTGCCTTACGCAGAAATGCGTGGCTTCTGGGCTTCTGGTTGACTGCCACTGCCATCGACGATGAACTGTATTTTCGTGGACTGTGTGGGTGAACATCTAGGAAACATCCAGATGGGAAAATGACTGCCGATTCCGTCAGAGGTGAACTGGGTGTTTCGTTGGGGACTATTGTGTTGACATTCTGGCAGTGGCATTATGCACAGTGGATCTGTGCGGCTGTTGTTTGTCGAGACTCCTGTCTTTTCCACTTTTCACATTGGGCAGTGGGGAGCATTTTGTGCGATATTCACTGGCACAGGAAAGAACATAATGGGGATGACCCGTTGCTGTAAGGTTGGAACTACGACTAACTAACTAACTAACTAACTCAACGGGTTATTACAACGTTAATAATTTATTTGGGTGATCTATGCGTCTCATAATAATTGTTGAACGTTCTTCCTTTTCTTCGTTCGTTCGATGTTGTTATTGGACGTAATTGCGTTGTGTCATTTCACAGCACAGCGGAGCAGTGATATTTGCGCCATTTGGCCGACACATCCAACTTCTGATTAGTCTTCCCGTGTTATGGATTATGTTTGGTGTAACACAGCCTTGCCTCAAATGTCAAATGATGAAACGAAGGGAGATAATATTAATAACAGTGCAAGATGTTCACAAACACCAAATTCTCTCCCTGTGAAGAAGGCATTGCGTACGGGTAAATAACGTAAACTATTATTATTATTATTATTATTATTATTAGTCAGTCAGTTATTATTCAGTCAGGTCTTAGTCAGATATGACTGAGCTACCGTATGACAGTAGACGGTACTACCTGCTTTCTGTCAGCGCCGAATGTTGGGCGGCGCTTACCAAACCCGACACCCCACATTGTGCCAACGGCTTCGGGCGGAAGAGTGCAATTGGGAGGGTACAAGCCTTATCCTGGTGCGAGGAAATGCAACCCAAAGACAAAATAAGTCATGGCAGGGCAGACCAGACCCTAAGCCTTGCTTGGCAGCTGGTGTAGGATCGAAGCTGCGACAGGCGGACAGTTAGAGCATTGCTTTGCTGATCCTGCAGCTTCTGCAGCTTGTCTTGTTCCAGATGTATAGGTGTTAACTTTCCTCTGGAGTGAACTAGGCAGGCCGAGAGAGGGATCATGCTGCATGGGCAACACATGGTTTCTTTATTTTAGCCCAGGCTTTGTGCTATGGAGAGGCAATAACTCCATCCCTGGTCTTAACCGGTCTCGGAATCAAAGCGAGAGGCAACTGTTACGGGTTATAAGTCCTTGTCAGTTGGCGTAGACATGGGGCGCCACGCGTTGCCTCTGACGGTGGGAGACACCTACAGGTGTCACTGATCAGCTACCGCCCGCCTCAAGCTGGGCAGCCCCCGGTAAATTGGGTGCTGATCCGCCACAGCCTGCCTGCTTCAATGGGTGCTTGGGGCTAGGACAAAATCTGAATTGCAGGCTGTAAAACCAATGAACCAGGTACTAATAAAAAGAAAAGATTCAAATCGCAAGTGATAAGGGAAACATCAGAAGCATGTATGAAGGGATAAAGAAAGCCTGTGGTCCAATGATCAAAAGAAGTGCAACACTGAAAACCTTGACTGGAGAAATCATCACTGATAAGAACCAGCAGATGGATAGATGGGTGAGCACTATTTAGAGCTGTACTCAAGTGAGACCAAGCTAGCGGATGATGCCCTCAACGCCATAGAGGCCCTGCCAACTCTTGTCCACCTGGATACACTTCCCACTATAGCAGAAGTTAAGTGTGCTATAAATGAGCTTGCATCTGGCAAGGCTCCAGGTAAGGATGGGATTCCAATAGAGGTAATCAGGAGTGGGCAAGACACACTCGCTCTACAGATCCACCAGCTAATAGAGTTATGCTGGCGAGAAGGACAAGTCCCACAGGATTTCAAAGATTCAAACATCATAACGCTGTACAAGAACAAGGGCGATCGGAGCGACTGTAACAACTATAGGGGTATCTCACTTCTGTGTATTGTTGGAAAAGTATTTGCCAGAATTGTCCTGCGCAGACTTCAAGTCCTGGGAGATCAGGTCTACCCCGAATCACAGTGCGGCTTCCGTCAGAGCCGGTCTACCATTGATATGATATTCTCATTGCGACAGATGCAAGAAAAATGCCGGGAACAAAATCAGCCACTGTTTATTGCCTTCATCGACCTCACAAAGGCATTCGATTTGGTCAGTCGTGATGGTCTGTTCAAAGAACTAAAGAAGATTGGCTGCCCACCAACTCTTCTGTCCATTGTGGAATCGTTCCACACAGGCATGAAGGGTATAATCAAGTTTGATGGCTCAACTTCAGAAGAGTTTGAAATCAAGAGTGGAGTTAAGCAAGGTTGTGTACTAGTCCCCACCCTCTTTGGGATAAACTTTTCACTTCTACTGAAATATGCCTTTCGTGATCAGGATGACGGTATATACATTCACTCACGCTCAGATGGTGGCCTCTATAATGCTCAGAGATTGAAGGCCAAGACCAAAATTAGGAGGGTACTAATCAGAGAGTTGCTTTTTGCGGATGATGCTGCGATGACGACCCACTCTGAGGAAGAATTACAACATCTACTATCTGCATTCTCCAATGCTTGTTCTGAATTTGGTTTAACAATTAACAAAAAGAAGTCACAGATTATGTCACAAGGTGCACATGGTGTACCATCAATCTTTATTGACGACGTCGAACTGGAGATAGTAAACCATTTTACATATCTAGGATCAGAGGTAAATAGCAAATTATCCCTTGATCAGGAAATCAACATCAGGATTGGCAAGGCAGCAAAAACAATGAATATGTTAGCAAAAAGAGTCTGGGAGAACAGGAAGCTTACTGCCAAAACAAAAGTCCTCGTCTACCAAGCCTGTGTCCTTAGTACTCTTCTTTATGGCAGTGAAACCTGGACAACTTACTCACGCCAAGAGAAACGTTTAAACAGCTTTCATATGCGGTGTCTGCGAAGAATTCTTGGTATTAAGTGGCAAGACAAAATCACAAATACTGAAGTATTGGAAAGATCAGGTTGTGTGACGGTGTATTCCATGCTCAGTCTTCGTAGACTTAGATGGATAGGACATGTTAGGAGGATGGATGATGGTAGAATACCAAAGGACATCTTTTTTGGTGAATTACAGATGTGTAAGAGATCTCAGGGTCGGCCTCTACTACGATACAAAGATGTGTGTAAGCGGGACATGATTGATACAGGCATAGATAATGCACATTGGGAGCAAGTCGCCGCTGAACGTGTTGCATGGAGGGCAAACATCAGAAATGGAATAAAGACAAAAGAGAAAACGATTGCAGATAAAGCACACACAGAGCGTGAGAGACACAATGGTGGAAATGACCATGTTTTCACATGCATCTACTGTGGGCAAACATTTGCAGCAAGAATTGACCTTACCAGCCACACTCGCCACCGCCATAGGTCGTAGTTATTAAGCCTTTTTGAAGCACAATGTACCAAACTATCGTCTGTCAAGACAGAAAGGTGCCAATATATTATTATTATTATTATTATTATTATTATTATTATTATTATTATTATTATTATTATTATTATTATTATAAATTGAGAAAAACTGCAAGACATTACAGTCAAAGAGAAATTTACAGATGAAATAAAATGTAAACTTGAAACTCTGCAAAACCCTTTGAAGGAAAGCGTTGACCAAACTTGGTTGAACATCAAGAATACAATTCAGTCTACCGCAGAAGAATGTCTCGGTGTGTTAACCACGCATAGAAAGAACAGATGGTTCAATCAAAAATGTGAAGAAGCAGTCATTAGGAAGAAGAATGCCAGACATGTATGGTTAAATGACATCAATAACATCCAAAAGGAAGAGCATTATAGAAATGAATGTAAAGAGGCTACAAAAATAGTCAGACAGCAGAAGCGAGAATATATGAGTAATATAATCAAAGATATGGAAACTAATCACCAGAAAAATGAATCCAGAAAATTTTTTAAAGAACTGAAGTCAATGAAACGAGGGCACCAACAAAACACATATGGTTTAAAAGACAAAAATGGGAATATGATAAATACCAATGAGAAAATGTGCAACACATGGAAAGAATATTTTATTGAATTACTAAATTGTGAAGCTCCAAGTAACATTTTCCCACAGGAAGAGGTTCTAACATGCGAACCACAAATTGAAGAACCTACATTTGAAGAAATCCTATATGTAATCACACAACTTAAAAACAATAATTCAACTGGGACTGATGGAATTGCTGCTGAATTTATAAAGGCAGGTGGCCATGCATTACATCTAAAGCTATACGAACTAATAATAAAAATCTGGAGGACAGAAGAATTACCCCATGACTGGAAAGAGTCATTATTGATACCTATCTTTAAGAAAGGAGACAAGTTCCAATGTGGAAATTATAGAGGAATATCACTACTGTCCACAAGCTATAAGATACTATCCGCAGTATTACTAAATAGACTAAAACCATATTCAGAAGACATATTAGGTGACTACCAGGCGGG
>OY992890.1:97796894-97810089 GCA_963921405.1 Cepaea hortensis
CATTTGAGGTTTGATTTCGTCACGGGGATTTCGCAATGTGATGGCAGGTGAGTATTGTTGTATAAATAACTGCTTACTTGTTTTCCATGTTTTATTCTGCTGTTTGGCCTTTATTTTATGACATCTGTTTGCTAGCATTTTTCTTATCATAAATATTGAAATGTAATAATAATAATAATAATAATAATAATAATAATAATAATAATAATAATAATAATAATAATAATAAAGCTTAGATAACGTTGATGATGACAATGATAAAAGTAATAATACTATTCATAAAAATAATAATAATAATGGAGATCAGCATGGCCGAATGTTTAAGAGCTCTCGCTCTTAAACATCCGGTGCGCTGATGCCTAGGTAGCGTGTTCATCCCCCTACATCGGTCAGTTGGACTAAAATGTTGACCTCTCGTCCTTGACTTGGTGATGTAAATTACATGCACCTCATAAGTCGGAGTGAGTTCGTCTGATGGCGAGGGACACTGGTAAAAGGGAGAGCAAATCTATACAAAAAAATCAGATCAGAGTAGACTACCCTCGAGTATAAAGCGAGCGATCCAATTTAAATAATAATAATAATAATAATAAACATAATTGACAACAAACGTATTGTCTTAGCATATTTAAAAATAGAAGCCCTAAATAATCATCATCATAGGCGAGGGAGATCATGTTTCGCTATCTCACACGATCACCAGAGTCGTGGATCAGCTCTGTGTTCTTGTCTCGACCATGTCAGGTGGCCAAGTCATCATGTATATTATCTGGCCACTTTATCGTGTTGTCATACATTTCTCTAAACTGTCATGTATTTTATCTGGCCTCTTTATCGTGTTGTCAAACATTTCTCTAAACTTTCATGCATATTGTCTGAGTTTTTTTTAAATCGTGTTTTCATACATTTCTGTAAACTTTAGTGTATATTATCTGGCCTTATTATCGTGTTTTAATACATTTGATAAAACGATGGGATAAGTGCATCAATGTTGGTGGAAATTATGTTGAGAAATAAAGGGACAATGTATGCATAAACATAAACTGGTTTCAAGTTGTTACCATATTTAGTTATTTTTCTACAGCTATTTGTGACTTACTTATTAACTTACCCTCGTATCTGAGTTTTTTGTCGTGTTTTCAAACATTTCTCAACACTTTAACGTATATTGTCTGGCCTCTGTGTTGTGTCTTTGTACATCTCTATACACTGCCATATATATTGTCTGGCCTCTTTGTCGCGACTTCATAAATTTCTTCACAGTCCGTCTTCCATCTTTCTAGTATCGCTCAGCTTTCTGTTAAAGTGTACCATACCTATCATTTATCACATGTAATGACGGTCTGAATTCTCCAGTTAATACTCGGATCCCCATACACCAATCTCCATTCTTGTCCATGCACCTGTAGATGCGCTTTTCTATTTTTTAACAAAACAAATGTTTCATGTCAGTTGCAGGACGTTCCAATCAACATTATGACGATTTTCTAGACAGATGTACGTTCAGCAGTTTGCCATCGCTTTCTGTACAAGAAGTCAATGTCTAAGTCCAACTTGCCGGTGTGGGGGTTGAACCACATACCTTGCCATCAGCGCGCTGGAAGCTTAAGAGCGAGGGCTTCTTTCCGTTCGACCAGGTCGATTATATTACAAGCACTCATTAAACATTATTTGTTGGCGTCCCTGATCGCATTAAACCCACCGGCGACGCTGAGTTCTGATGTGATAATCGGAAAGGAATTAACATTTCGATGATATTGATGAAGTTTGATTGAGGACAGGATATCATCAACCATGTCGGGTTAATTAATTTTGAGAAGTTTGTAAGGGAAATGCTGGAATGGTAAATTAATTAGTCCTTGTGGATAAATAAGAAGATAATTATACAATCGAATTAATAAGGGATTCTGGAGGTGTGATGCACATGATTCTGGCCGGATCACAGTTGAATTATTGTTCCTGCATGATGGTAATAGTAATACTTGCTTCGAGAAAGGCAGGACGCTTTTCTGTATTGTAATGGCGCTTCCATTGTTCGAGGTAGGACATTTTCCCCTTTAATAGTATACTTCAGCTATGGGAGATAGTACACGTTTCTGTATGTACTGAAGTGGCACTTCCACTTGGGAGAGAGGACACTTTCCGCTGTAAAAGTGACACTTCCATTGTGGGAGACAAGGTACGTTTTTCTGTTTTGCTGGCACTTTCCTGTGCTTGGTGGCACTTTCCTGTTTTATGCTGGCACTTTACTATGTTATGGTGGCACTTTTCTGTGTTATGGTAGCACTCTTGTATTGCAGCGGGATTGCTATCAAGGATAAAAGAGAACATTACTAGGTGTGATATAAGTCATGGGTTCAAGTCTGTTACTGTTCTTTGCTGGTTTTGAGGCAATAAATACAATGCGTGTATATGTATACGTGTGTGTACGTGTGTGTGTACGTGTGTGTGTGTGTGTGTGTGTGTGTGTGTGTGTGTGTGCTCGCGCGTGTCTATAATACATCCACTTTAAAAATGATCCAGAAACACTATTACACGTATGACAAAAGAAAATTACCGGAGACATGTATGAATGAATGAATAAATACATTAGAGAATTAACAATGAAAGGAACGACAAATTCCACACATCGCTCACACCGGTCAGTTGGTTCTCAAAGTTGACGTCTCGTTCATATCAATGAATGACTGAATAAAATGAATGGATCGATGAATGAATGAATGAATGAATGAATGAATGAATGAATGAATAAAATGAATGGATCGATGAATGAATGAATGAATGAATGAATGAATGAATGAATAAAATGGATGAATGGATGGATGGATGAATGAATGAATGAATGAATTAAATTGATGAATGAATGAATAAAATGAATGAATGAATGAATAAAATGGATGAATGGATGGATGAATGAATGAATGAATGAATGAATTAAATGGATGAATGAATGAATAAAATGAATGAATGAATGAATGGATGAATTGATGAATGAATGAATGAATGAATGAATGAATGAATGAATGAATCTATCTATCCGCAGTTGAGTGAGTGAATGAATGCTTTCACAGATAAGCAAACCAACGAAATAACAAATGAATAATGAGTGAATAGTTGAATCAATCAACAATTTACATAACTACATTTGTCAGATTTGTTGAATAAATTAATTAATCAAGCAGCAGATGGATGAATACATATATGAATCATTCAATCAATTAATCAATCATCAAGTGAATGTATGCATACACGATTGATTTCACGAATGCATAATAAACGAACGAACCGAAAAATAAACGAATGAGTTATTAATTGATCAAGCAACAATTGATGAATGGCTGAACAAACGATTGAACCAATGCATGCAGAAAAACTTCAATGAATAAATAAGTCAACGATTAAATATATAAATATTAGTTAGTCACGATTCCAACTTCACGGCAAAGGGTCGCCCCATTATGTTCCGTTCCTGTGTCACTGAAAAATCACCCATAATGCTCCTGACTGTCCCATGTGAATAGTGGAACAGACAGGAGTCTAAACAAACCAACAGCCCGCATAGCTATACTATGCATAATATCTCTGCCAGGGAATGCCAACACAAAAGTCTGCCACGAAAATTAAAGTTCATCATCGATAAAAGCGATAGTCACTAGAAAACCAGAAGCCACACATTACTACATAAGACAACACAGTTGGTTCAGCTACCGGTCGGCAGCCATTTTTCTGAACATGCAGTTCACTCTACAAATATATAAATGTGAATGAATGAATGAATGAATGAATGAATGAATGAATGAATGAATGAATGAATGAGCTGTAAATACAATATTTAATTTACCTGTCTCTTCATTGGTTATAGCAAAATTATATAAAACTAACAGAAAGAGACAAACATAATTATTTAATCATGTAATAGGAAGTAAGAAAATGGATAATATCGTGACGATTGAAAAGATCAGTGGAAAAAGAGGCAGAGGCAGACCAAGAGAATTGAAAGTGGATGGACTGAGACACTGGCATGGAGGAATATCATCAACAGAGTAGATCCAGAACACCGAAGACAAAGATCTGTGGAGAGACATGAACGCCTACACCAGCTGAAAGAGCACATGATGACGATAGTAATGATTACAGTAGTAGAATGAATGTCCTAAACCTGCGACTTTGCCTAGCAAGCGGCAGGGGATTTTCATATTCCTCGTAGAAACACTAAGAAGTATAGCCAATACTAAAGAACAAACATGCATCAATAGTTACTAAGAAAGCACTATACAACACAATCTTCCTACAAACTTTGTGCTACCAATGTCAAACCTGGACAATGACAGAAAAAGAGAAAAGAAAAATCGCAACAACAGAAATGAGATTCCTGAGAAGAATACTCGATGGATCAAGAAGAGATTAGATCAGAAATGAAGAAATCAGGACTAAAGTGTGGGGTTATAGCTGCACTAGATTTTATTAGAAGGCAGCAAGTCAAATGGTTTGGCCATGCAAGTAGGTTACCAACTAACAGTATACTACAACAAGCAATGATGTACAGACCAGATGGAAGCAGAGGAAGAGGCCGACCACGTAAACGATGGATAGAGGAATTACAGATTACAGGAATTACTGCACTCGGGACATTTCCATACGTTCTCCGTCCCCATCTGCAACAGCCAGCGAAGAGTCCCAATACAAATAGTCTTACCTTTCCCTCTTGTTAGTCTCGTCACTTTCACTCTCTCTTTGCTGGCTGTTCAAGATGACATCGAGCACAGAGCACGCACTCCGTAGAACCGGCGATTATTGTGAATTGTTTCCATATATGTACTGATTATTCTGCAGGAAATACACGGTCACCCTCATAGAGCCTGCCTGCTGGGGAAGAGTTCCGGAACGTGCAGAAGATGTCTATATGTCCGGTGTGTGTGTCCCTCCCTCCCCACACACACTACACGCCCAGAAGACGTCCATACTTCCGGTGTTTCCCCCACACACCTCACGCCCAGAAGACTTCCATACGTCCGGTGCTTTCCTCACACACCTCAGGTCCAGAAGACGCCCATACGTCCGGTTCTTTCCTCACATACCACACTTCCAGAAAACGTCCATAGTCCGGTGTTTTACTCACACGCCACACGTCCAGAAGATGTCTATACATCCGGTGTTTCCCTCACATACCACACTTCCAGAAGACGTCCATAGACCGGTGTTTTACTCATACGCCACACCTCCAGAATACGTCTATACATCCTGTGTTTCACTCACATACCACACGTCCAGAAGACATCCATACGCCCGGTGTTTCCCCACACACGACACGTTCAGAAGATGACCATACGTCTGATGTTTCCCTCACAACCTACACGTCCAGAAGACGTCCATAGTTTGGTGTTTCCTCCACACATCACACGTCCAGAAGACGTCCATACGCTAGGTGCCCCGCCTCACCCTCTGTCCCACCAGACGTCCCAGGTCAACAACCAATTAACCCAAGGCCATCCAGTTCCTCAGCACGTGGGTTTACCTTGAACTTGTGGGTGTGATATTTTAGTTCTCCTTCTCTTGGATGGAAATAAATGCAGATCTATCCACAAGACCTCACTACTGAAGAAGACTGGTTATTCAGACACTCGAGAAATGAGGAAACTGAAATGTTTTGGACATCACAAAGACAATCAGGAATGAATCTCTCTGGGGGTCAGTATGGCCGAAAGGATAATAGCGCTCGTTCTCAGTCTTTTCCTGCACTGATAGCGGGGTAGTTGTTGCAGCTCCTACACAGGTTAGTTGGGCTAAAATGTTGACTTCTCGTCCTTGATGAGCTGGACACTGACACACTTTCTGATAGCAGAGTTAGGCTTCTTGGCTTCAACACAAACTTTTCCAAAAGAATGCCTTAGGCAGGAAAAGATCCTGGAACAGGATTGGCCTTCCACCTGGTTCCCAAGAGAGCTTTCCTGTAATCTGTGTCGTGCCATCTCTGTTCACGGCGGTGGTCTTTCAGCTTTCGATCTGTGTGCTGTTCCATAGGCTTTCCCATCCTTTTTATTTCAACAATTTTTTAATAGATCTCAAGGTTCCCCAGGAGCCAGAGCAGCCTCACAAAGTTCCACGTTCCTCTATGTTAATCGGTTGTCTACCTCTGCTGTTGATCAAGGCCAGATCAAAGTGCAGATGATCACACTTTGATCTTAGCCAAAAGGCCAAGAAGCGAGATGTTGGATATGGATGTTTTCCTTTTTTCCCCCAATGGTCATAGACTTCAGCAAATAACAAAATGTGTGGTCCACAGTCCATGTCATCATCTGATTCTTTCCCTCTTTCTTTGCTGCAGGAAGCGAAGCAGCAGTTGCGGCTCCTTTGTTGTCAGAGGAAACAGCGGCAAGGACAGCATCAAAGACACCATCGAATGAGGCTGATTGGCGGAACCCAATGCGATTATAGGATATAAAAACAATTAGATATGTGTAACACTTGCGAACAAAAAGTGGCATACACTATACACAGACACCATAGTGTAATATAAGTATGGATACTGTTGTAGATGCCACTGTATAACTCTGCTGACTCCCAACATACATCCATATCTAACTGCTTGCACACCGTCGGCTCCACATTTTCTTATTTGGCACTTTTCACAACTTAATTCAACTGAACTTCTGCGCTCCATCCGAACAACGAAGGATTTGTGTGTTACTATTATTAAATTTTCTAATTTCATGTTTGTCTTTAGATCTGTTTGTGTTGTTCCTGATGAAGATTAGTATAACTGAAATCTCCTTCCATGTGTCGTAGTATACTTATGTTTATTTTGTTATTTTATAATTTCTAATTTTCCCCCTATTATTTATGTTCACCATCGTTGAAAGGTAGTTATACCGCATCTGTTTATTTTATCTCACTTCCTCGCAGGAGTTACACATTTCTAACTGTTATTATTTCCTATTGTTATATCTTGCTGCAGCCGTGACTTCACTCATCTGATGTCATGAGCTCTTCATTGTGTTATTTCCCCTGAATTCACTAATAATTTTGCTGATTTTGTCGGATTTTGTTTCAATTCCCACACTGCCGAGAGTCTTCTTCCGATCAGATAGTGAAGCTTTATTCTCTAAGGGAGGCAAGGGTGTAGACAGCGAGTACCGCGTGTAAGGAGGATTTCAGACCGCTCGGAACAAACGCAAACCACACCAGATTAGAAATGTTGAATATTAATCTAAAAGAAACTGTGGTCCATGAAGGGTTATAGCTATTGATAATGATCATGGTCGGTTACCTTATCCTGCTCGGGGTATGGTGTCCGCCTCGAGTGCTGGAGGTCCCGGGTTCAGGCCCCGGTGATGCCGGGTTTTTTTCTCGTGGACTTCTAGTAATAAATTTCCCCTGGTCTCTGGGTAGTGAGATCGGACGCCCATGTGTAATGTTGCGCACGTAAAAAATCCATTGGCAGTTGGAAATCGAAAAAGAGTAGCCTAACGGCGCTGCCCGGGCAAAATTTCAAGTTAAAAATCTACCCAAAGTATTTCAGGATCCTCGGCGGTGCTACGGAGTTCGTGCACTGAGCTGAGTTTCTCCAGACTCAGGTTTGAGTTAGGAGGAGAACGGAGCACTTGTGGGTTGCACCCGTGTGCCGTGATGTTGATCCATCTACTAAACTAAATTAAACTATCCTGCTTCTGCACAAGACGTATTATATATCACTATTTTTGTATTTGTTACAATTAGTTGCGTATCATTTACAGAACGTAGCAGTCAACCCCAGGATTTTTTGGCTGTTTGTGATTTCTTGGCAAGTTTGTGTTCAGTAGTTTGCCATTGCTTTCTGAACGATCGGCACTCATACCATTGTACCGGGTGTTTGTAAAGTCTCACGACACTGTATGTAGAACAAATCTGAAAAATGAAGTACATGACGTCATCAAAATGGTGCCTTACAGCCCATCGTGAAGCAGTGTACAACGAATCGCTGGAGTCTGCTGGAGTAATTCTTTGCAGTCCAAACAAAATGAACGGAAAAAAAAGAATTTTTCAGATTTGTTCTGCATACAAAGTGTAGTAAGACTTTACAAACAGCCGGTATTACACCCAACGCAAGGTGGTCTGCTGCTAAATCGAACGCAGCTGTGTTTGGAACGCGGAATGTGCGATTATGATTTGTGTCTGTAACCTCTTGGCTACAGAGGCGAATTATTTTCGTGTACATTATTCAAATAGTGTTTTGTCTAAGACATTCTTATGTCAACAACTTATGCCTGCCAATTTATAACTATGCCACCTTGTCTAGACTCGGGTGATCTTTTCTCTGATAGTATTGAAAGTATTCTCTCTTGATAATACAAACTGAGAATATTAATGCAAGCACGAACGAATCTACATGTAATAATTATGAATACACGCATACACGATTATCTTTCCTTGAGGGCAGATAACTGTTATGTCTCTTCTTTTTGCGTTCGCTTTGAATTCATGTATAGTCCACACACTTGCTCCTACTTCTAGTGCACCGAATCGAGTTGTGCTAATGGAGTCACGTTCCCTATTACCAGTGTCCCTCACAATCAGGTACCCACTCCGACTTCAGAAGTACTTGTAATTTGCGTCCCCAAGTCAAGGACCAATGTAAGATACTGATATATGAATGTAACCAAACGTGTTAAACAGGGGACTAACGCCCTCTAGCCATGAGTTCGAATTCTCACCCAGGCGGATTTGGAATGAAGATAGTTCGCTTCCAATCTTTTGCCCATAAATAATATTTCTATATCTATTTACATAATGCGTCATAGCTTTCTTCTCCTACCGCTTTAATTAGTTCAGCTGGTATCTGATCACACTCAGGTGATTTGCCAATTTTCAGGTTTTCTAATTAAAATACAATGTCATATAATGAGGGTTGAGGTTCTGTTACTGCTTTCATTGGTTCATGTATCTCATTCATGTCCTCACAGTTATTCACATCACACATTCCACTGCAGTATTCCTGACATCTTTCTAGATTTTGACGAGATTTTGGTAAGGTATTTCTCAATTTGCCACAGATAAGATTTAATTGAGGTTCAACATTTCTTGTCGAAAACTTTATTCCTTTTAACATTTCGTAATCTCTTCCATTTTTACAATATTGCCCTATTCTAGTACAGCAATGTTGAATATACTGTTTTCCCCCCTTTCTTGTGTTCTTTCTTATTTCTCGTATAGGTCTCCCCACTTTCTATTTCAGTTCCCTTCGTTGTTTTATTAATTCTAACGTGTCTGATGTAATCCATTGATTATGCTGCTTATTCCTGGTCGGAATTAAACCTTTGGCTGCTGTTATCAAGATATCTCTAGAATGTACTGCCAGTTCTTTGTGCAGTTTCTTCTCTCTCTCTCTCTCTCCCCCCCCCTCTCTCTCTCTCTCTCTCTCTCTCTCTCTCTCTCTCTCCCCTCTCTCTCTCCCCCCTCTCTCTCTCTCTCTCTCTATATATATATATAGACGCCTCTTGTTGTTTTAGAACACCCCTGTGATCTAATGCGTCCCGTGAGCGAAGAGTGGTCGCAATCATAATTGAATGCCTTGCGGGCTCTAATAGCCTTAACTTTCCTGGACCTAAGTACGATTACAGAACAGGGAAGGGGTGATCATTCCATGGTCCTCAAGGACACTCCATTGTATGTCTGATGCCGCCTCTTGTTATACAAGAGCCAGGACAATGGCTGTGTCTGGGTTCCCGCGTCTCATCGCTAACCTAGTTGGTCTAGAGCAGTGTTTGCCAACCTTTTTTGTACCATGCCCCACTTAAGCCTTTCTAAAATTCATATTGCCCCCCTCCCCCGCCCCACCTCAACATATACATTATTTTTAATATTCAAAAATTGAAATGTTCACTAAAGAAACTTGAATGATAGGTTTTAGGAAGAAATCACTAGGTAATTATTGAGCAAACACAGTAAGTACATTTTCAAAACATATAATGGAGAACTGAAATTCAAGTACAAAATAATTTTAATGAAAGATTTTTCTTTATTATTTTAATTATTAGTAATTATTTATTATTTAAATTTAGTGAGATCCTTGCGCTTGATGCTTGCTGCAAAGAGATCTTATGTGAGGTTCCAATTTAGTTAACTTCAGTCTCAAGTCTCCCTGTTTTGTTATATTCAGCCGATTTCTTCCATTTTCGAATTGCCCCCCTTAACAGTCAAATTGCCCCCCTGTGGGGCGTGGGCCCCACGTTGGGAAACACTGGTCTAGAGTCATTCATACAGACCATATCAGTCCCAAGTAAGGCTTCAGCGAGAGCAGTACCCTGTTTGTACTCGCCAGACCTACCCCACTCTTTGGCGCGCGCATTGAAGTCACCACATACGAGGAGGTGCCTGGTTACCTCAGAACCATTCAGCCAGTCCCAACTCTCTCCACTTACGCAAGACAACCCACTTATATATGTCTATGACGGCCTCCAGAATAAACAAGAGATGGTGGCGGTGGCACTTGACCTGGAAGATGCTTACAACAGGGTCAGGTATGATCTTTTAATGTACACACTTCTGGACTTCTGGAGGTCCGCCTTTGAATTGTCAAATGGATAGCGGCAGTACTTCATGAGCATAAAATCGCACTTCGCCTGGGTTCATGGGCGTCTGACCCCTGTACTATTACACCTGAGATGCCATGGAGATCTGTCATATCCCCAGTTCTGTTTACTATATACACCAGAAAAGTCACAGAAATTGAGGTATCAGGAATTGGTAGAATCTTGACATTCGCAGATGATGTGCAGACGGGGAAGAACGAACGAACGAACGAACGAACAAAATTTATTTTCAAAGCGTTAAGAATTGAGAACGCAGGCCCGTCTGACATTCTGCCCTTCTTCTCTAATTCCTCTCAGAGGAAGAGAAAGGGTAAGAATGGTTGAAGACTTACAGTCAGCAGTAAACAGGGTAGCGGAGTGGCGCAGGATCTTAGAGGCCATCCTAAATCCAGGCAAGCCATCTGTAGTGAGGTATTCCCTGGATGCCCAAATCGTGAAGGCAGATATCCCATGTATCACATTGAATGGACGTCCTCTCAGTATAGATAGTAAATTGAAGTACTTGGGTATCACCTTCGACAGGTGTATGTCTTTTAAGGATCATTAGGAGGCTTTGGTGGTGAAGACTGGAAAGAAACGTAATGCATTAAGGGCGATAGCAGAAACCAGTGTAGAGCAGAGGATGCTTTACATACTCTTTCAGCAGTTAATAATTTCAGTTATTGACTATTGTTTGGGGCTGCTGACAGTATCAAAAAGCCAGCTGGAAAGGTTGGGGCGCATACAGAATCTTGGGGTGCACAAAGGGCACATTAATTATACGTATGAGGCATATCCGTGCACTACCAACAACTGCGGAAAGGTACAAGGTATTGAAGCCAAATGGTACCTAAGAATCGCTGCAGACAAGAATCACCCCCTTCATGAAGTTATGGATATGGTCAAGGGTCATAGATTGAGAAAAGGATGGCACTGGCAGAAATAGATATCAATCAGGTGCATGATTTAGAGAACAACCATCGTGAAAAAGAGTGGGTAAAAGTACCGCAAGACATAGCACAAGGCAATAGTCACATTGGGCCATGAGTGCAGAGAATGGGCAGCAGGCCGCACAGAGTTTGAGGTGCAACAACTGATCCAGGACATCACACATCAAGGTGACAGTCATCTACACCGATGGGTCAGTGGTCAGAAACAGACGTAGTGGCTGCGGTTTGGGAAGGCTAATGGGAAGGCTAATGGGAAGGCTAATGGGCGATGCATGAAAAAGGAGAGCCTGGCATATGAGACTGCGACCGCAGGCATGATAATGGAGGTGGAAGCAGTAACAGCAGCCTTCCGATGGTTGGAGGAGACTGCTGCAACACACATTGTATTCATTACGGACTCACGGAGTATGCTTAGTAATATGGAGAAAGGAATGTTTTGTGTATAATGGCTTGTCTCGCTTCAGAGGTCACAGACTGTGAGAATTGTATGAATTTTCTGCCCTGGTCATGCGGGAGTGCAGAGAAATGAACTGGCTGATAGGTTGGCAGGGAATACACCTCTCCGTGGTACATTACCCGTGGACAGGGGAAAAGTGGCTGGGGCCCTTGGGACCAGGTGGAGAAAGCGGAAGAACAGACTAAGAACCTGTATGTGGAGAAGATGATATCGTGGAGGATGGGCAGGGGTTCAGGACGAATCTCAAAACTGAGAGGGAAGACCAGGAGAACTTTCAATCAGATGAAAGTTGGAACGATTAGCAGTATGACTCTTCGCTGGCTGTTGAACGAGGGGTCGGAGCGTGTATGGGAATGTCCTGAGTGCAATGATGCCGATACTCAGCTCAACTCAACTCATCTAATTATAGATTGCTTTGTACGTCTTCTGGCACCCGTCAAATATCATCTGATTATAGATTGCTTTGTTTCTCTTCTGACATATCTCATATGTCATGTGATTATCGATTGCTTTGTTGTTCTTCTGTCATCTGTCATTCTCTACCCAGTTATCTGCCGGATGTTCTGGCGAGACGATTCACTTGTCCACTCTGTCATTTTATGAAAGCTTATATAGATTTAATGATGTCTTGAAGGACAGTGAGCAAGCAATCAGGAAGTCGAATAGAGGCCCTGGGGATGTGGATGTATAGAAGAATATGTCGTATTTCATGGAAACAAAAACAATCAAATAGAGACGTTCTAGAAAAACTGAGAATGAAAAGATAGTTGGCGAAAGAAATAAAAAAAAGAGGAAAGTGAAATATTTCGGCCACGCTAAGAGACATAACGTTCTTATAGAAACCACACTGGAGGGCAAGGTTGAGTGCAAGTGATCAGGAGGTAGACAACGATACAAGTTGGAAGATAACATCAAGAGATGGATGAACATCATTCTGAAATTATGTACACTCAAGGCGAGAGATAATCAGTGTTAGACATCCATAGCAGCCAACCTTAATTAGGGAGACGGCACCTGATTGATTGATTGAAGGAAGTATTGTAATGATACGATCAATTCATTTGCTCTTAGTTTGCCTTGTACCTCTTGAAGTAACCCAAAGGCCGCCATATATTACCAAATTCAGAGAATGGCTTAAGGTCAACCATACTAGGCAATGTTATCTCAGTAGTTTGCGATTGCTTTCTGAACGACTAACGTCACATACCATTGATATCAATATTATAACGCGGTTTGCTTCC
>OY992890.1:97815289-97890289 GCA_963921405.1 Cepaea hortensis
ACTGGTCACGACAGAATCACGCCTGCGTGATAGCAACGATTAGCACTCAAACCAAAGCCAGCTAATAGAAGCGTGCTAACTGACCTAGCACGCAAAGAGCCGAAGGGCGTATGAAGGTCCTTCCGCGGGGCGTGTAGCGACGGGAGTGAAGCAAGTCAGACTGGGGACTGACTCTGTAGTGTTCACATCGTATAGAATAGATATGTGTTTTCATATAGCCTAGTAGATAGAGATTAGCTATAGGGTAGGAAAACTAGTGATAGAGAATATTGTGACTTTATGTGTGATTAGATAGTGACTGTTTTTGCAATTGTAAAGAGCCAACGGCAATAAAATGTACCATTTCATTCCTCGCACACGACTTGCAAGTTTCTTGTAGGGTGTGGGAGAAGTAATCCGATGATGCCTGAAACACGAGTTGTTGACAGGCAATAGGATTAAATGTGGTGTCAGAAGTGCCGCTTGAACCTGAGTTCAAGCTATAACACTTACCCACGGCTCTAGACTAGGGTTACAGATAGGATATTACAAAGATTAAATGTTTAATTTGTGTCAGCGACGGTGACGTGTGCAGACTAGATCGAGTGCCAGCAAAATTGTGCCTATCGTGACGAAATAATGTTTATTTGTGTTTATTAGAATGTTATATATTTAAATAATATGTTCTTCAAAGTTGTAAGTATTCATATTATGTTCTTCTTTCATTTATTTATGTAATTATTTATTTGTTTGTGAATAATTGTGAAAAATGATTCATGGCGGAGTAATACAAAGGTCAGCGACAGTATTGATTTTTGCAAGCTAAAAATAGCGCTGCGCCTGTGACGTGGCACGATTGACAAACAGTTGGGCCTCGCCATTTGGAATCAGCATAGCACTGTTTACATACTGGCAAGCTGCTGCCTGCCTGAATCTTTACGATATATTAACTATTATTTGTTTATTTAAGTTAAAGAATGAATATATTTATTTATTTACACATTATTATTATATTTATATTTATTTAAAAGCAGTTATTGATTTTTTTTTCGTACTTTTCTATTTGTTTACCGTCACGAGGGCACTACTTTCGGCTATGCAGATTAGATTTGGCCTGCACCATACTTACTTCCATAGATTAAACTAGGTTAGTAACGAAAGACATATTACTGTAGAACGAAGACAGGACTGTGACAATAAAGATTAATTAATCGATGTTCTGTTTGTTCGTGGGCATATCTGTGTCATTGTACCAGTTTGTCAAAAGTCTATTTTTCGTTTACGAGTTGTTAATTGTTGCTGCTCTGTAAAACAGGGCGAACAACAGCTGAGTGATAACGTGAGTGTGTGCCGATGTGCCAAACGAGGTGACCTGAGTAGAAAACTCGTGTGTATTCCGGGGTGCCAAACAACGGGACCGGTGTTGCTGACGTGTTGTTCCTTGTTCTAGGGAACATTAAGTTGAGTAAAACCTACGTTTTTGGCATGCATTGTGATTAATAGTGCATCTCTTTTTCAGCGTGTATTGTACGAACAGACTTTGTGCTCTAGTTTTTTGGAGAATACGATTTTCCAGATTGTAAACAAAGAGTACAATTTGTAGTGCTCAGATATTAGATAACATAGCATATTAAACAAAAATAACTAAGTGCAGCAGTCAGTTTAGGTCAACGCGAACCTATTACCCAACAACATGGCTACTCTAGCTGACTTCATTAAAGCAGGCAAAGAATTGCAATACACAGGTAAAGAGCTAGAACAATATGCAGATCAAAAATTTAAAGAAGCAAAGGATGCAGAGAGAGATGAACGCGCACAGGAAAGACAACACCAGATACAACTAGCTGAGATAACAAAACAAAAAGAATTACAGGTTAAGCAACAACAATTAGAACATGATAAGGAAATTAAACAGAAAGAACTAGAATTAAAACAGAAGACATTAGATCAGGAGAGAGAATTAAAGCAAAAAGAAATAGATGAAATGGCAAGAGTTAAGGAAAAACAAATACAAGTAGAATCAGAAACACAATTAAAGATGAAAGAGATGGATGTAGACTCACACGCAGAGATCTCTGCCACTAAACTTAAAAGTCAACAAGAAGAAAATAAGTTCAACAAATACAAAAATATTATCAAAGCATATTGTAAAGAGGATTCAATATCTGCCTGGACAGAAAATGTCGAGTATCAGTTTAAATATCACCAAGTTCCTTTAGAGATGTGGGCTATGATTTATATGAAGAACCTAAGTGGTGAGCCCCTTAAAGTAATAGAATCTATACCAACCGATCTTAGATCTGACTACCAATACATCCGTGATAGGATTATGCAACACTTTTTACTTGATGCCCCTGGGTATCAGATTCAGTTCTCAACTTTAAAACCTAAACCTACTGAGACTTTCATTGACTACGTCTCAAATGTTCAAGGTGTACTAAATAGGTGGCTTAAAGCAGCTAACATAGGAAAAGACTTTGATAGATTGAAAAATGTAATAACTATGGATAAGGTAATATCCACGATACCATCCTCTTTTGCTAAATTTTTGCAACAGTCAGACATTGAAACCATAGAACAGTTTGAAAAGAAAGGGTCAGCATATTTTTCTTCAAACAGAAATATTTTTAAAACTTCAAATGACTCTGAAATAGTTTCCTTTGTAAAAGATCAATCTAAAAACTATCAGAGCAATAGAAAACCATTTAATAAATTTGACAAGAAAGATAGAAAAGTTTCAAAATGTATCCACTGTCAACTTTTACATGACACTTATTCAATGTGTGACAAATCGCCGAGTTATCCGGCACATCTTGAAAATGTTATTAAGAAGCAACAGAACAAAAGATCTGCATACCGGCGTGCCATTAAATGTTTTTTTGTTCCAGCTACGGCCACTTTTCAAATAAGTGCCTTGGCCGCCAACGTATGAAAGCCAACAATGCTATTTTACTTGATACATCTTCTGATAGTGGTAGTGAGACTGAGTGTGATGTTGAAAATGAATTACCTGTTAACCAAACAGAAGAGGTGTGTTGTGTAAACGATATGTTGAGTTTTGACAGTTGTGAGCGATGTCACCAGTTTCATGCTGACGGAAAATTAGAATGTGGACATACAGTTCCATGCTCAACTGAGAGCGTGAATGCAGCCTTAGCCTCCAGAGGCAATTTAGAGTTCCACAATGCAATGGTCAATGGTAGACCATGCCAATGTTTGCTAGACAGCGGTAGTACCCTTATTGGTCTCAGAAAGGAACTGGTGAGTCAAGAGAATTATACAGGTGACTCTGTCAAATGCCAAACCTTTTCGGGTAACATTGAAATTTACCCTTTGGCCAATGTCCGTATTAACACTCCTTTCCTTTCGGGTACATTTACTTGTGCTATACTTGACAACCTTTGTACTGATCTAATTCTGGGTTGCTTACCCCAGCTAAAACAATGTACTAGCGATGAAATAACTGCATGGAACCAACTGAATGCAGTTAATGCAACAACCAGAGCAGACACTATAAAACATCAAGACACGCTTCAAGATGAGAGACTACTGGTGCTTTCTCCATCTAGCACTGATGATACCAACAGACAAAAAGTCATAGAACAGCAGAAAGCTGATCCTAGTTTGTCTCCTTATTTAAAATTATTGAAAGAACGAGCTAAGGTTACAAAGAACGCATCAGGGTTCTTCAGATTAAATAGTGGCATTCTTACTAAACATTATACTACTGGTAACCATAACATTCAGCAAACGGTGTTACCTGTACAACATCGCATAACTGTGCTAAAGAATGCACATGAGTCACCGTTTGCTGGCCATCTTGCATATGACAAAACCAGGGCCAGAATTCAGGCTCATTTTTATTGGCCAGGTTTTTGCAATGATATTAAATTATTTTGTCGGTCGTGTAATGTCTGTCAACAGTTAGTACGAAAGGGTAAACATGTTACAGCTGAAGTACAACCTTCTACACTGGCTTCTAGGCCATTTGAGAGTGTGGCGGTAGATATTGTTGGACCCCTGAATCAGGTGTCCAGCAAAGGAAATCGCTTCATATCAACGATGGTCGACCAATGTACAAGGCCAACAAAGGGGCGAGAACAATTGAACTTGAACCAGATCAAGACATACTTCTCTTGCTTCCTGACAAACGAAATTTATTATTGACTTCATGGCAAGGGCCATTCAAGGTGGTACGTAAAATTTCAGATGTTGACTATGAAATATCAATAAACGGAAACTTAAAGATATTCCATGTCAACATGTTGAAACCTTACTATTCACGACAAGAGACAGAAGTAGAGACAGACGAACACAGTGCACCCACACCAAGTGATCAGACGACAGACATACACAACGCAACTACACTAGTTAGCGAGACTGGCATATCCGACGAGCATACACTTAGCGAGAATACAGAATACACACTTAGCACCACCACCGTACTGAATCAAGTAGACGACGACGGAATGGAACTACCAGTTCCTATTGTAGACAAGACTGCTACATTAGATAGCATACATATAGAACAGGAACTAACAGACAGTCAACGACGACAATTAGTAGAATTAGTGACGGAATACAAAGACCTATTCTCTGACATTCCAGGTATGACGGACAGAATCGAACACTCCATTCTTCTTACGGACTCTAAGCCTATTAAATGCAGGCCGTACTCAATCCCACTAAGCTATAGGGAAAATCTAAATAAGGAAATTCTGAATTTAGAGGCTAGTGGGATCATCCAGAAATCCACCTCAGAGTACTCTTTTCCAATTGTTCTAGTTAAGAAGAAAGATTCTACAATTCGTCTGTGCGTGGACTATCGAAAGCTCAAAAACGTCACCAAGATCGACGCAGAGCCAATTCCTTCCTGCGAAGATCTTATTCTTGACATGTCCACCTCCAAAATCTTTTCTAAATTAGATCTCACTAAGGGATATTGGCAAGTCCCTATGCAGTCTCAATCCATCCATCTTACTGCTTTTTCAACTCCTTTAGGACTTTACGAGTGGCGTTTTCTTCCTTTCGGACTTCGAAACGCTCCTGCCACTTTCGTACGCTTAAGTAGAGATCTACTTCATGGAGTGACGAATACAGTGACCTATGTAGATGATATATGTGTCCATACTGATGACTGGACAACACACCTACTGAAACTGAGACATGTCTTTAATAGGTTGCGACTCTTCGGGCTCACTGTCAAACCGAGCAAAGTCGAATTGGGCCTAAAAGAAATCGATTTTTTGGGTCATGTCATTTCTCAAGGTCAACTAAAGACTGACCAGAAAATTATTACCAAAATTATGAATCTGACCATGCCTACCACCAAGAAACAGGTCAGAAGCCTTTTGGGGTTAGTGAATTACTATAGTAAATTTATTCCAAATTTAGCGGAGATTACAAGTGTATTTTCCAATGTTTTAAAAGCTTCTGTAAAATTGGATGTTAAAGATGCATTATTAATTTCTGCATTGTCAAAATTAAAAATTTTGTTTAGTAATGTTCCAATCCTCCGCTTGCCTAATCCGAGGCTCGTTTATTATCTTAGGACAGATGCCAGCAGGATCTCCATCGCTGCAGTACTAGGCCAATTTTATGAGGGCATCTTCCATCCGATTTGCTACGTGAGCCGTAAGATCACACCCACCGAGTCCAGATATTCCATATCCGAGTTGGAAGCCTTAAGCGTCATCTATGCGGTGAGAAAGCTGCATCGATTCCTGGCGGGTGTGCACTTCATTGTCCAGACTGACAACTCCCCAATAACGGTCATACAGAGTGGTGTACATCGAAATGACAGAATATACAGGTGGTCGCTAATACTGCAAAATTACACCTTTAGTATAGAACATATTAAGGGGAAAGATAACATATTGGCTGATACCCTTAGTCGACCATCTGATGTAGCAATACCAGAAATTTTCACATAAAATTGTATTGTGATATATGTTAATTTAGTACAGTCAAATATTCTATGTGAAATATGTTAGAAATACATGAATATTGTGTGCTGAACTAAGTACCAAAAACATTGACCTGCTATGTGTCTGTAGACATCAAAAGTAAGAACTTTACTCTGGGAACAAATATATCACTTTGTGAACTAGGACAGCTTATTACTTGCTAAGCTCCAAATATGTTCCAGTAAAGTAGTTGTGGTAAACAGAGAAAAACAGTGTCAGATGATTATATACATACAGACACGAGAACAGTGGTCTACAAACGAACTCTACAGGTGCAATATCCATAGAGCAAATATGACTGTGTAATGGATTTCAAATACCCAGAACAATTGTAGAGATAGTATGCCAATGAAAACGTGTTTCTGAACATTAATGGCAACGACTAACCTGAGGTATTTAAAGACCATATAATGTGATATGTATCATAATGTTTTAATATTGTGATAAAATATAGATAGATTATGTCATTTTAATTTATAGTTAGAGTTAGATAATATAATACTTTTTCATTTTACTTTAGATAGATTATTAATTTACATATTCATTTAGCTTTAAAAGTATATTAGGATAGTAATTTAAACATGACAACTAATTATAAGAAGTTTAGATAGGAATAGTATCATTCAGTTTATTATTTCACTTTGTTTCATTTCATTTGATTTCATTCCATCTTAACCAATCCATTTAACAAACGTTATCATTTAGTAGCATGATTAGGTTACCAGAATAGAATAGAAATATTATACACGTAAAGATACATCATTTACACCATATAGAATAAGAATATCAATCATATAGTTTGTTTCATGTAAAAACATTAGTTAGAATATGTTATATTTCACATCACCCATTTTAGAAAGGGACGTAACTTATTACATTTCACATTACCCATTTTACAAAGAGACATCACTCATCTCACATCAATTTCATTTCACATAGGTAAATTCCATCCCTTAAATTAGATAAATATTAGGAGTAATGTAAGCTTATTTTAGGATTAAATTGACAGATAGATTAAAATAGGCAACACATTAAATGTATATTTATAGAACTAGTATTAGTATGTCAATATTTAGAGTAATATTTCTGTAGAATAGAGTGGTTAATAATACCAGGGTACAAACCATCAACCCGTTTTTCTTACATGTAAATATGTTGTAAATACTTGACGTGTGCAACGGTTGATGCACAGTCATTAGGCTCAACTCTGTCAAACTGAGCCAAACTTGTACAGTGTCACTCCAAGGTTTTTAAATAACTATGACTGTAAAAGATGCGTGACAAAAATGAGAGTGAAAGTTATGTGACAGAAATGAAGGTAAAAGATGTGTGACAAAGGTGAGGGTGAAAGATGTGTGACAAAAGTGAGGGTAAAAGAAGTGTGACAGAAATTAGGATGAAAGATGTGTACAGAAATGAGGGTAAAAGAAGTGTGACAGAAATGAGGATGAAAAATGTGTGACAGAAATGAGGGTAAAAGATGTGTGCCAATAGTGAGTGTAAAAGAAGTGTGACATAAACGAATGTTAAAGAGGTGTGACAGAAGTGTGAAAGTGAGAACAAATGTAAAATATACAGGAAAAAGTGAGAACCGTCAGCGGATTTTTTTTGCCGCTCAACAAAACTTTTTATTTTTATTGCCGTCAAGTGTTGGTTTCAATGTTGAAAATGTGTTGTAATGAATGTATTTTGTGTAGTTTAGTTTAGAATCGTAGTGAAAGTATTTTGAGTCTCATAAGACAGAAACGTAGTCACAGATTTGTATTATACACATGTTTGTGACCACAGTTAAATGAATTATGACACTTGAAAAACTAACTTACATACACATGATAGTTAGATACACATGTTAGACGTTAGATTATACTTTTAATTACATCCAAACACACAAACAACCAGAAAAACAAACATGTAAATTGCATACACTTTTATTAGATCAAAGGGAGATAACTCCGGGTCAGGGGACATAATAGACAACGAAACACTAACTTAACAGTGAAATATGACTTTACACGCGGAAGCGAGATAGGGAAAGCCTGTCGCTCACAGCTTGTGTAATGGTTGTTTAATATTATATGGGGGACATGAAGCAATTCATGTGTTGACCTTCAGAAAGTCAACTTTGTATGGGTAGTGAGTTAATTTACTATTTGAGGGCAGGTCTTATAAGACAACGGTCCGGTTCAGACATACCTCTAATTAATATAATATTGCGATTGAGAAGAGGGCTCACGCCAACCAGACAAGTTTGTGGCGATTGCCAGTAGCCAAGTAAAGTGGTGCTACATTGTGACATTAGTCAGTAGGTCTATTGAGTAGCCCAAAGCCAGGTTATCTACAGTCTTTGACAAAAATTAGACACACTAATTTTTTAGAAACCTCTTGCGCCACAACCAATGAGTCAAAGTTGATGACGCAACACAGGAGGGGAGGGTGTGTGTCAAAGACTGAAGGAAGATGCAGGAAGCCTGCCTCATGATAGAACACCACCGGGACGTGGGGTCAACCTCAGATTGAGTAGAGGGAACAGAGTGCCCGGGATCAGGGCAGGATAGATGATAGAAAAGGGGGACTATTAACTAGTCCTCACACGAAGGCGTTGACCAGATAGTTAGCACTACTGGTCACGACAGAATCACGCCTGCGTGATAGCAACGATTAGCACTCAAACCAAAGCCAGCTAATAGAAGCGTGCTAACTGACCTAGCACGCAAAGAGCCGAAGGGCGTATGAAGGTCCTTCCGCGGGGCGTGTAGCGACGGGAGTGAAGCAAGTCAGACTGGGGACTGACTCTGTAGTGTTCACATCGTATAGAATAGATATGTGTTTTCATATAGCCTAGTAGATAGAGATTAGCTATAGGGTAGGAAAACTAGTGATAGAGAATATTGTGACTTTATGTGTGATTAGATAGTGACTGTTTTTGCAATTGTAAAGAGCCAACGGCAATAAAATGTACCATTTCATTCCTCGCACACGACTTGCAAGTTTCTTGTAGGGTGTGGGAGAAGTAATCCGATGATGCCTGAAACACGAGTTGTTGACAATCTCCCCTCCTCCGAAACCTTAAAATCCCCTCCCCTCCCGAAACCCTAACACCCCTCCCTGTGGGGGGGGGGGGTGTTCTCTATCGGTTTAGAACCTCTGGTTTAGACTTTGCTCTGTCGGCAGAGATATGGACCACCCTACCACCTCGGGTTATCCCACTCATCTGTCCTATTGTTCCATAGCCAGCAGGAGGTCTTCTCGGCATCCTTTCCTAGCCGCTGTTGTGTCCGAGTTCAGGAATTGTCTCTTAGATTCAACTTCTCATTCAGAAAGCAATGGCAACATATGGAACGTAAACTTGCATAGACAATCAATGTGGGGTTGATGGCAGCGTTCTAAAAAGGACATGCGACGCGTTGATGTAACTTAAGCGTGGCCGGGGTCCAGGGAAGAAGTACAGAATAGTAACACACTGCAACTGTGATCTGCCAAACAAGAAGAAGCAGGGTTGAGCGAAGAGATGACTTCCCCATTCCGTAGAAAAACTGTAGATACAAAATCCAGTCCATCATTTAAAAAAAAAACTGTCAAAACTGTCATTTACTGCCTATAGTACCTTGCGATGTGGGACAGGCGGGGGGGGGGGGGGGGTGCTTGAGTCTGAGGAATTAAGGCCGCGTGGCTAGTGCAGTCGCCGCGAACTATGCAGAGTTTTCTTTTTGCCCCGGACAGAAAAAACTCTACGCCTTACCGAGGATTCGAACCCGGGTCTCCCGAAGGATAGCTTGGAATTCTAGCCACTCGGCCAGCGGCTCCTCGTCTATCATAAACAAGTCTAAAGATAAAGACAAACAGTTTAACCAAGCCAACCAATGGTGAACAAGTCTAAAGATACAGACAAAGAGAATAACCAAGCCAACTAATAATCACGAAGTCTAAATATAAAGCAAAACAGAATAACGAAACCAACCACTGCTCAACAAGTCTAAAGATAAAGACAAAAAGAATAAACAACCCAGCTCAGAGGAAACGAAGCTCTTCTAGAGCAGTGCTTCCCAAAGTGCCGATTCTGTTGGCGTATGTGAGGTATCGATACAAAGACAACTTGACAGAAGAGCATTTCTTTTTCGTCAATGAGCATTATTAAGTCTAAATACAGAAATAGTATGGAAATTTGTTCTCCTTTATGGGTAACGCTGTCTACAATCGAGCCACGATTTGATAAGCTTGTAAATAATAAACAGGCCCACCCCTCGCATTAAATAGTTACTGTTAGCAGCTGAGCATTAAATCATGTTTATTACACCATACTGTAATTTAGTCAGTTTGTTTAAAATCTGATTTGGTATCGTTTTCCAAGATATATATTTTTTAAAAATTGTATATTGGTGTTCATTACTGTTGGTGTACACGAGTATATACACCTTTACAAAAATACCTAACTGTAGTTTTGACATTTAAAAAAAAATTTTGATTTGTAAATCTCTACAATAAAATTGTTACTCGTGAAAATGGGACCACTATTAAATAAATCACCGTCATCTAATATTATTATGGAGCAGTGCTTAGCGCACTGGGACGACACCCACAATTACGTTAAATCTTATATTTATATTAAAATGTATATTGAGGTCATATACAATTCCAGATTACAAGGAGAAAATATTTTAAAACAGCAACGGTCCCTGGTGCAAAAGGACAATTTTATGTTGGTCCGCGAAAGTGAAAAGTTTGGGAAGCACTGTTCTAAAGGAGCCATTTGCGCGATACAGAGAAAGCTGCAAGGAGTCCGGATGGCAGATTGTATTCCTTTCACCGGGGGAAATCTCCACAATTGGCACCTAAAATCTTGTAAATTGGAAAACGGTTGTGTAGGGGGTGAAGCCATACGAGATTCAATCAATCAATCAGTTGCCATCACCACAATGAAGGATGGCTGCAATGGATCTCCGTCAATGTGAGTCTGTCGCCTTGATTGTACATTCTGTCAGACTGCTGTTTGTCCATCTCATGATGTTATCTTCCCACTTGTATCGTTGTCTACCTCTTGCTCGCTTGCCTTCAACCTTGCCTTCCAGTACTGTTTTTATAAGAGTGTTATGTCTTTTAACGTGGCCGAAATATTTCACTTTTCTATTCCCCCCCCCCCCCATCAACTGACTTTTCATTCCCATTTTTCTAGCACCTCTGCTTGTTCATGTGGGATTAGTGTCAAGAAGCTGGATAGGTATAGATAGAAGTAGGATTAAGACGGAGGAAAGTAAAGGACAGAGACAGGACATAATAAGGTCCTTTACAAGAGAATAGGTAGAGAGAGACAGTATAAGGAGATATAACTCCAAACCAGTGTTAGGACCAGACCTAGACAGGACACGCACGTGTCAGAGCTAGGACATGACTAGGTCATACGGGATTAACTCCCGACATAGGACAGAGTACGGTAATCACGGGGACTACCCGTAAACAGACTGAACTATAGTACAGCTGTAGGCTACGAGACTGGACCACTAAACTACGTGGCAAGTGAACCAGCACGCCGTGCGGCTGACCGCACGAGAACGGAGGACGAGTAGCTGGACTAGACCTGTGAAGTCAGGCAGACCCGGACCGACAGTTAGAGCGACAAGACCTGTGTGTTTACCCTCGCCAGTTGTGTAGTTTAGAGAGGGCATAGTTATACGTAGCTAACATTGAGAATGTATTTGAGTGTTGAATGCCAGTTGTGTATGCTCGTGAGACGAGCTCTGTAATATATATATATATATATATATATATATATATATATATATATATATATATATATATATATATATATATATATATATATATATATATATATATATAGAATAAAGCGTGATTCTTCTTCGGCCATTCACACAAAGACGTGTTTGTAATTATGAGGTGTGAATGAAGGAACCAGCGTGCTTGTGTGAATTCAGGTTGTTGACAAGCGGTTCGAAATGGTGTCAGACAGTGGTCTTTGAACCTACGCGAGATTGTATGTCGAAATGTGGTCAGAGAGTGTTCGATGAACCTACGCGAGATTGTATGTCGAAATGTGGTCAGAGAGTGTTCGATGAACCTACGCGAGATTGTGTATTGGAATGATGTCAGAAGTTCTTATGAACAAGTGTGTATCGACATATTGTGTTTAACTGAGTGAGATAAAAGTGTGTGATAATGTGTGATAATGAATAAAACGGTGTGAAAGATATCATTGCTCACTAAAATTAGCAAAAGTACAATTGTGTAAAGTGTGAATAACAGCGTTAACGCTAGAAAGATTTTGTGTGAAAAGTATAACAATTGTGAAATAACAAATATTAACATGTTTCACAGTGACATTTCAGGTGAGGTCGAACAGAGGTAAAGACACGACGACATTTGACACGACAAACGACAGACAAAAATGTAATACGTTATTTCGCATTTCAGCATCCCGTCGGAGCAAATTACTACACATAAATTGTTTAAGTGTGATATCATCTTGTGCGTGTGTTAATATTTTCGAAATATTAATTTTTGCTGCTCTATGTATCAGAATACAGAGCAGACGTATTCAGAACACCAGGTCATTCTGAAATAGAGAAGAAGCTGGATAGGTATAGATAGAAGTAGAATCAAGACGGAGGAAAGTAAAGGACAGAGATGTAGTTTTGACATTTAAATAAAAATTGATTTGTAAATTCAGGTTGTTGACAATTAGCATTAGCATTTTGAATAAAATAACACACCCACACACCCACACACACCCACACACACACCAACACACACACACACACACACACACGCGCGCGCGCGGAGAAGAAAAGTAGACACAGAAATTAATAATATAGGGAGGTAGGTCAGCATGGCTGAATGAATAAGAAAGCGCGTTCTTATACATCCGGTGTGGTGATGCTGAGGTAGTAGGTTCAATCCCTTCACCGGTCAGTTGGACTAAAATGTTGACTACTCGTCCTTGCCTTGGAGACGTACATTACAAGTACCTCAGAAATCGGAGTGGGTTCTCCTGATGGCAAGGGACACAGTCCAGTGCTACTAAAAGTAATATGTATCGACTACGCTTGAGTTAAAAGCGAGCGAGCCCAACAACACCAAAATATGAGCCGGGCACGGACAGAGCTGCCTGGGATAGCTAAGGACAAGAGGACTTGGAGTGAGTGGCTTGGAGGACAATTCCTCAATGGGGACATAGGGGGCAAGAAGAGATTGTCACCTGATATTAGAATCAACTAGTCGAAGTCGAGAGTACCGACTTCATTGCACCGGGTTTTATCCGATATGACCCAGTCTCTTTCCGCAGGGCGGCCTACCGAAAGCGTCGCGCAAAGCACGAACTTCTTAGCGCCAGCGACGACCCCCAGGAGTCTCCGAGAAAAATGCACTCATGAACCGAAAGACGTTGCCCGGAATCGAACTCACAACCTTCGCAGCGCGATGCAGACGGCTTGACGACTTGGCCACGAGACTGCCGACGAAACTGAATGATGCAGAAAATATGACGTAAGTATACATTCACTGGTATGGACAGGCAGTGATATTTTTGCGTCCTAACTGGCACAGTCGCTACGACTACACTAGCCTGACGGCCGTACTTCCTGAGTCTGAATCCCCCTTGTCTTACACCACAAGGCACTGTAGACAGTAGATGACTGACGTGTAACATGAGCGAGGCGGTGCCGCTGTCGGTCTGGTGGAGATGTGTTCAATCCTCTTAGAGCAGTGATTCTCAACCGGTGGGGAATTTTCCCCCGAGGAATTTAAGATTTTCAAGGCGGGAGGGGGGGGGGGGGAGGAAATTAAGATTATTTCAAAATGGCGCTAATACAAGACCCGATTACTGGATAATGTTTTTTCTTCCATACTTTACGGTTCTCTACTTCTCGCCCTTCTGAAATTCGTTTTATAAAGTAGACCCGCAAATCATATTTTATGTAGACGTCTAGATTTGTTCTAGTATGTGTTATTAAATTTAGCTTCCATTTTATTGTATACTGTGTAGGGTGGGGAGGGGGGAATTTATAGGGAGGAAATACGAAAAAAGGGGTGAGGGGTGATGACATTCTGAACATATGGTGAAGGGGTGCATGGGCCAAAAATGGTTGATAACCACTGTCTTAGAGGCTAGTTTTTGGTTTTGTTTGTTTGTTGTTGTTTTTTTTTAAAAGCTGACCGGCCTCCCATTCGACGTAGTCTAATAAAATGGACATCAGGAAATGTGATGGGAAGTAAAGGCGATCAGCACAACGCTGACCACATCACCAACTGAGTGACTATTTATCTATCAAAATATGGGGTTTGCACCATGTAGCCAGTAATCCACAAGGGGTGGACAATGGTCATTTACTGACCATTGCCAGAAGTGGAGAGACTGAATGCATCATCTGATTTGTTTTATAAATCCCACTTGGGCAGAGTAGAGATTTTAAAAGTCGCTTAAAAGTCGACAGGGTCGACTTTATTGCATCGGGTTTTATCCCATGTGGCTCAGTCTCTATCCGCAGCGCAAAAAAACGTCGCACAAAGCACGAACTCCGTAGCTCCAGCGACGACACTCAGGAATCTACGAAAAATGCACCCGTGAACCGAAGGACACGGCCCGGAATCGAACCCACAACCTTCGGAGCCCGAGTCAGACGGCTTGACCACTTCGCCACGGATACTCCCAGAGCAGAGATGTATTAGGGACAAGCAGACAATATTTGACGAACACCAGTGCAGTGTAACGTAAATAAAAATTAGAAATCATTAAAACAAGTTAGACAGTACAAATATCTTGGCAGTGTTTACAGAGGATGGAGGACTAAACAAAGACATAGAAAAGCGAATACAGAAAGCAAACAATATTAACAATCAAATAGAATTATCATAAAACATACAAATATCGACATGAGTACAAAAAAGACATTGATAGGTGCTTTATTTGTCCGAGCTCTGTTACCAATACCATACACGGACTGTCATAGAAACACGCAGGCATAACATTGCATTCTGTGAAATGCCTAAAACAAGCGGCCGGAAAAACAAGAAGAGATAGAGACACAAATGATAAACTAGGAACATATGTACGGATACCACCTATTGCTAACTTTACCAAAGAATTAAATGATTCAGACATTTAGCTAGAATGGAACCAGATCAACCCGGAAGAGAAGACTAGATGGAATAAAGGAGACTCTCATCTCATCTCATCTCATCTTGTTCCTCTTGTACCTTGCGGTGTCGAGGTGAAGTATAAACAGCGGGAGAGTGCCCGTTTATGGGCTGTATCGATATTCCCATGGACTCTGCTATTTCCTCTGTCCATTGTTTACGTGGTCGGCCTCTTCCTCTGCTTCCCTCTGGTCTGTACATCATTGCTTGTTGTGGCATGCTGTTGACTGGTAACCTACTTGCATGGCCAAACCATTTGACTTGCTGCCTTCTAATAAAACTAGCGCTCCAATGACCCCCACTTTAGTCCTGATGTCTTCACTTCTGATTTAAAGAAAAACAAAAAACAGGAAGTATAAAAGAGACACTGGGGAAATCAAATATGACGTTAATTAATAAAAGCAACAAGACAAGCGAAACACGATACATGTGTCTTATCTCTGCGACACTTCATTACAAAAGCTATAGGACAAAAGAAGTAGAGAAGGAGGAGGAGAAGGAAGAAGAGGAGGAGGAAAGGGAGAAGAAGAAGAAAACGAGAGCCCTGCGTTATGTCGAGCACAAACAAATACAACGTCAATCTCTGTAGGAAAGATAAACACAGTCACGAGATGTGACATCCTCGACATTATATCATTAGTGTAGACATTACATAAACATTACATCATTAGTGTAGACATTAAATAAACATTACATCATTAGTGTAGACATTAAATAAACATTACAGCAGATCATTAAACGATTACTACATTATTATTCCGATGCAGTTTTATTCCTCGTCTTTGTACGCCTTCAGACGTGTGTCTGAATATATTTGAAGAACGCAGAAATCTATTTGAGGTTGTTGACATATCCATCGAGTTTGTCCTGACATAGATCGACTACAGGTCAAAGTAATTTTCTCTGTTGTGCATATAATGAGCACCCTTCAGCAAATGTTTAGCCGTCAATTTACCAGTTACACTTTTGCAGACACCAGTATCTCGTAACTTCACTTTTCTGAACAAGTGGTATGTCAGCCTGTCAACTCCTGTGCGGAGTCTGAAGATTGCTGCTTGTTTACTTCTGTCGATTGCAATAAGTATGGGTGGCGGGGTAGGGGTATCCCTTATCAAATGAGATGTAAGGTGCCTCCTTCCCTCCGCTAGCCTAAGGGGCACCCTTGGGCAAGGAGGAGTACCCGTACAGCCTCCGATCAGGGTTACCTGAAGCCATGGGTGCAAATGGTAGATGAAGTTGAAGAGTAGCAGACAGATAGTTGCAGGTTATGGTCTCCAACTTCACAACGGTAGGCAGAGGATCTCTTTTTTTTTGGGGGGGGGGGAGGGGGTGTGGGGGGGGAGGGGGTGTGGGGGGGGAGAGAGAAAATGGCTACGGTCATCGACCAGTATGGTTACTGCTAAGAAATAAAGCAATGGCAAACTACCTTCTTTACAAGGTGCCAAGATAATCATGTATTGCAGTCTCATAGAAAAATCAGAGAAACGGCGTAGATCCACGACTCTGATGATCGAGTGAGATGGCGAAACATGACCGACCACGCTTATCAGCATGGCACATGATGATGAATAAGCATCACATTTCAGGTGACTGGATTCTGATGTTACTTGGTTCGCTAAGTGCTTCATATAAACTTCTTGACCTCATGATAGTGTGCCTGTTGGAAATGAACCACCTTTGTACAGAATCAGAGACAACATGCTGATTCAGCGACATAATAATTTGTCCACGTCAACATCGAAGCACCAGACTCGAGTTTCGCTCTCGTTTGAGCTCATCAGTAGTGCATATCCTTGACTCGACCCGGGATCAGACCCTGGATCACTGGCGTGTGAAACCATTAAACCACGCGGCACGCGCTAGACGCGACCAAATTACCTCACAAGAATATCACAACGTCACTCATCGAAGGCTATAGCTCAGAATTTGCCCGATCGCCGCGACTGACATCCGTCAATCGATATTGCCCCGAATGATCAGGTCTTCTCGACTGGCAAGGCACACCAGGCCGCTTAAAGTCCAGTGAGCAATAATCAAATTGATTTTATTTGGTTTGATTCTTGTGAGATAATTTGGCCGCGTCTAGCGCGTGCCGCGGGGTTTAGTGGTTTCACACCCGCATCACCACGCCAGTGATCCAGGGTTTGATACCGGGTCCAGTCAAGGATATACACTAATGATGAACTCAAACGAGAGCGAAACTCGAGTCTGGTGCTTCCGCATTGACGTGGATAAGGCCTTAGGTTCGTACCGGAATACGATCAGCGTTGCCAGTTGTGGCTTGTGCTCAATGTTTAAATCTCAAATACCGGAAACAAACCAAATAAATAATAATTTGTCTTAGATAATGCAAGAATGTTGACCCTGGAAGGGGGATCCGAGGAAATTAGGGTCGGAATTTCCCGCGGGGAAAGAGTTCTAGTACTTAGGTTTAGGGTTCTCCCGTATAATTCAAACAATTCTTAACCATTGACACTAGAAATTACCAATCACGCAGAGCCGGAATTCCCCATAGATACAAATGCAGCCTGTTTCGCGGACACTTCTGCACTAGTCCAGCACGTCAAGGGCCATTGACAATTAGCCAAACTATGAATCTTTATTAGGTAGGAGTGGTTTCGACTCACTGTGTGATATTTGCCATGGGGTTTATTTCAATGGCCGAATTATAGTATGAATGTCACTTCAGAGATCGTGTGCAGCTGAATCAATACTGGCTCGTTAACCATAAGTATTGGTATACAAAGGCTAGATCACAAAATGATACTGTTATTTAGCGCTACAACACATCAACGAACTTCAATCACAACAGAAGACTGACGTAGTTCATTTCTATAATTTCACCATTGAGCACACATTAAATTCACAACATGATATTAAAAAAAAAAAATTTTTGTTGCGTATCCCTTACGCAACACCAGCATTTTCAGCTGCTGTTGATGTACTAGGCAAGTGTTACGTTCAGTAGTTTGCCATTGCTTTCTGAACGACCGGCCCCTATACCTTTTTCGAAAAAACCAGCACCGCCGTGTTTCGAACCCGGGTATACGGGCTCACAAGCCGCGTTCGCAAGCCCTTGGCCACAGAGACCGGTTCAACATGATATGCGCAATCACAATTATACACGTTTAAACAGCCATTCTAAAATCCCTAACATTACGGGCGACGCAATAACTGGCCCTTGCCCATTTTACACTGTGGTGTGTCCAAACCTGAACCGCAATCACAGAATAACTCTCACCGAATGACGTTTCCGTTTCCGTTCCTAGTTACGAATGGTCCCGTTCAACCGCCTATAATATCGGCTTGGTTGTAGTTGGGTCCTTTATTGTGTGGCTTGCTTTGATTCGTTCGTAGATAGGGCTGCTTGTTTTCAGCTTCCTGGTTTCTGGTTGGCTGATTTTGTTCGTTCCTGTCTTGATAAAGTGTTACATGTCTGGGCAGAGTCGCGCACTTGTTGAGGCCTGGAGTTATTGTGTACCCACCCCGTCATATGGTGCTGTTTCCTTCAGGGAGTCTACCAATCGTCGTTCCACCTGTGGTTCCTCCTCCTTCCCCGTCTTGGGTTGTCTTCGAACCTTCCCGTTCGTCTGTCGTCTCGATGGTTCGATCTTGGTGTGGAGCGATTCACAAGTGCTCTACAGAATTGCTCTTGGTCTGGGAGGCCGTTCTCATCCAGTTCGATTTCAATTTCTTCTTCTGGTGCTTCGTCTTCTGTTTGGGTCTTTGCATCTTCTGGTTCTTTCTGTGACTTGAGTAGTTCTATCTGGTCTCTTTCTTCCTGGATTTGTTTCAGCGTTTCTTTTGTTTTTGCTCTTTCTTCTTGAATTTTCGATAGAGTTTCGTCAGTTTCAGCTTTTATGGCGGCCATTCGAGCGACATCCTGCTCTATCTTCTGCTGGACTTGCTTCAGTTCGTCCAGGATGCGCTGAACGGCCGTTATCTGGGTTTCTTGCGTCTTGTCTTTATCTTCTTCCATGCTTTTGAACTGTGTTCTCAGGTCCTTCAGTTGGCCTTCCAGTTGCGCTTTGTCGCTTTTGGATAGTCGGTTGGTCGCCTCGTACTGCCTCCTGGTCTCCTTATATGGCAGGTTAGACTTGATGGCGATTTTCATAGCTTCTTTGCTGTCTTGGTGGCAGGGGCAGCCGAGGTACCTGGCTCCGTGGTTGCCGAAGCAGTTGGCGCACTTTCTGTTGGTGTTAGGCCTCCTGAAGTCCGAGTCGTTCTTGGCATGCTGGCACTGACTATATTGATGGTGACCAGAGCAGTACCTACATACCTCCACATCACTCTTGCAGGTGGCACGGGTGTGCCAAAACTTCTGGCACTTGGAACACTGCAGCACTCTCGGTATGTAGGGCTCTGGTACTTGGTCTTTCTTGTCCCATGTAATGTATTGAGGGATCAGTCGGCCCTCCGATGTTACGACGACAACTGTGGAGGGTATGTTGTTTTTCCCGATGATCCGCTCAGCACTGGCGATCTTGGTCTTGCGGTTCTCCAGTGGCGTCACTGGGGTTGGTGTCACCCAGTGCGGTAAACTCTTGGTGTCACCCCTCTAGACTTTCACCATGGTCTTCTTCCGAGTGTTCCTGTACCATATATAATCGCATATAGTAATGTTTGTAAAATAAGTCAAAAAGTTAATAAGGACATAAGAAAGAAAACAAATTGAACAATATAACTTCAATACTTCAGGTAAAACATAAATAAAGAACTTCGACAAACTCGGACAAAGTTAAATTTTTGTTATTTAACATTAAAATTTCTAAAATTAACAATGAACGGTTATGAAACCCGACTAGACAGAGCTATGTCTGCTTTGTCAAATTTGCAATTTTTTTATTTTGGTGTCACCCCTTGATGGTGTCACCCGGTGCGGCCCGCACCCCCCGTACCCCCCACCCCTGGTGACGCCCCTGCGGTTCTCCCTTGTTAGCATCTCCCTGATCTGGTCGTTGGTGAGATGGGTCTTGACTCGTGTGATGACCCATCTTTTGATCGAGTGGTGCCGGGCGGCTTCCAGTAGTATGCCGTGGTTAAGCTGGATGACGGCTTTCTCATCTTGTGAGATTTGCTGTAGAAGTGCTGTGGTCTTTGGTTTTTTGTTGATGGTGACCACTATTCCATCCGGTGTCTTGCGCAGCTGGCCGATGCTGTTTCTTCCCAGCTCGTTTTCCAACAGACTGATTATCTTGTCCGTTGGTAGCGCCGGCAATTTAGCTTCTCCCACGCTTGTCTGCTTCAGTAGTATTTTACCGGTGAAGTCTACAGTAGTAGTTGTTTCTTCCTGTGTGGAGGTCTCTGGTATATTGGGCTGCATCTCCTTGGTGTTGATAGCTTCCCGGTTGTTGCTGGCTGTAGTTATGGTTTCTGCGACGGGAACGGTTTCAGCTGATGTCGGAGCAGGACTGCTGCTGTTTGAAGAAACGAGCACAGCAGTCGCAGCAGTCTTCTTCGCCTCTCCCTTCTTTTTCCCGGCTGCATAAAGCGCATGTCTCTGCGCGGCACTTTTAACGCGAGGCATCCTCTGCGTTAACCGATAAAGCGACTTGATCTCGATAGCGCGTCGAGTCGTGTGTGAGACCAGTCCAGACACCTTCACGGACCTTATATCCGTTCCGGTGACTCTCGGCATGCGCCACGTCGATCACGATCCACGACTGTCACGTACTTCAGCGTGGCTATATTTTAACATGCCATGAGCTGTAAACTGGATCATGGCAATAATGTCTACAATGAAGCTGACGGATGTCTTAGGAAGTAAAGGCGGCAAATATGATATTGGCTGCTTGACCACTCGGAGGCGAATCGGTCTATAAGAATACGGGTTAGAACCAGAGGTCTGATATGCCTCGTGGTATCTGAAGAAGGATCTTCATTGTATATGTGAAACTATATAACAGTAGGAGAGGAAAAGCACTGGATACTCAGCCAGCCTGAACATGGATATGAATATGGATGGCATGTGTGATGAGAAATATTAATATACATATTGATGAGTTCTACACCCTGATGACGTACGAATTGACGCACAATGACAGCCCCCGCGTATCGGCATGACACATGACGATGATGAGATTGGTGGGGGTATAATTAAGGAGGGGTTGTTAGATGCCAAGGACTTTCCATAGAATTATTTACAACTGTCTGTTGTAAGTGATGTATTAAGTGCAATCTGTAAATGTTTCTTTAGTAAAATATGTAGCTAGCATGGCAGTCAGAGGTGTTGTTTTTATTTTACAGGTAGGTAACTAGCTACCTTCCTGGGTGTTAGATGACGCGTCAATTGTGTGTATTAGTACCTTACATTGTTTGATGGTACTTCAATGTTCCTTATTCTGTTGACATTATTCCACATCTTCAAACCAGATTTGTCAGCAGATCGGATAGACTGGCACTTAATAATTCAGTGAGGTTTAGTGGGTTGACTGCCTACAACATATCTTTTGTAGTTTTCAAGCCTCTTCTTCGCTCAAGTTACTTGATAAATTTCAAGTTGCTACCGTTTTTTTTTTTTTTTTCATCTTCTTTGCTTCACGTTCAGAATTAAGAAGAATTGCTCCCCCTACGTCTTCTGCTAAATGATTTTTGCTGACGATCTGTATATGTGTGGCGAAACGACTCAACAAAACAAGAAATTATGTCTCATTCAACACAGAAACTAACAAAGGAATTTAAAAGTCCACAAGAAAAGGAATAAAATGCAAGATGAAGGAAAAGAGTGAAAAATACAATTTCACCGTGCTCCCGCACTATCATTTCTATAACGCCAAATTGCGCGCATAGATCGGAGAGCAAAGCGACCAATGCCAAGTCTCTAAGGTTGAGGAATCTAAACTGTGATGTCCTGATCAAACGTAATGTCGAAACCTAGACTTAACACATAACGCCCTGACTGACCGGAGCCAATCAGCGGGAAACACGTGTGAACGTAGAAACGGCGGTCAGAATAGGGACATAAGCCTAAACCTCATGGCAACTTTCAGCCGGACGGACGTTTGATCTTACGATGGTGGAAGTAGCCCTGACATATTTTTGCCAAATGGAGGTAAAGAATGTTTGAATTCCAGAACACAGGGATAGCGGGTGAAAGCGTTTTTCAAGACGCGTGGCATAGAGTTATTCATATTGATTGACAGAATTAAACTACAGTCCATAATGAAAAGAAGGGGAGGAGTTAAAAGTAGACAAGACATAAGTAATTATACCACGTGAAAAGAGGAGTGAAGACTGAAATCACGTCATGGACGAACAGAGTATTTAACTGCAGCTTGCCGACTAAAACCTCTGACGCAAACGCACGTATAGCATAACAAGGATATCTACCTGGAAAGATATTATCATCTTGCTCCGTCCCACTTACAGACTAAGTCCAGTGACAGAATTTTCTAAGCTATTAACTCAGTTAATACCAACATATTATATCAATAATTTTGTCTGCTGTTCTGAGGACCGGATGTTTAGTTCTCTGTTTATGTGGTCTCTCCCAAACTTTAAGCTGTGGATTTCCTTTGTACTTATTGTTCCAGCTCCAGCCTTTACTATTTCACTGTGAACTTAGTTTTCTTATTTGTTGTACGGGATAATTTGGAGAAATCCAACATTATCCAAGGCACGTGAATGCTTGGCCTATTCATGTACAGAAGATACATTTAGATTAATCCTGTATGAGGTCGACGCACATTAGAGACTGACAAGCTAGGAGAAATTCCTGAGGGTGAGCAGTCTATTGATAGCGTCCAAAATAGCATTGATTATTTGGACCAACACTTCGAATGCCTACCAAGATTGGTGTGACACCACCTGGTGGGAGAAATGTCACCAGTTCACCTTGTCTGCACGAGGACAGACAGAGAGGACGTAGAACACTAATGTTTTCACAGACAGGTGCACGGAAGGCTCTTTGATTTTCGATATGAATGTGCGACTAAGACCTCCCGACAGACAGTCAGAAAGAGAGAGGGGGGGGGAGTAATTAAGTGAGCTCAACTTAAACAAGAAGCACTCATCTATATAGGGTTATGTCAATACATATTTATGCTCTGAACTAGATATGTTTTACATGTTTGAACTAGATATATTAGATAGATCAGAAGATGATAGAGATTAGGAAATACCGGAGACGATGGAGATCAGAGGATGGTGAAGATTATATAGATCAGGAGATTGGGGGGGGGGCGATTAAGAGATGAATGTGCGCGTGTTAGGAATGATATATGTTTATGTAACAGATATGTATATTATGAGATTATAGTCGTAGATATTGCCCATCTCCGTTCGTTTAATTCCAGCTCTCATAGTAGCCATGGACAGTCAACGATCCACTCACATCAGAAAGTGGCTGATCCTCGTGAAGGGACCAATTTAGACTCCTTCAAGCTGACAGTATAACGCGTTTCACCGGGGAGCATAACCTAAGGGCCTTGTCAATTGAACATAACTCATTATATGAATTGAACAGAATATAATATTTTATACTTGTCATTTGCCTATACACCATTCTCTCATCAAATACCACCCGCATATAAACTAAACTAATAAGCATTATCAGTATATTTACATTATCAAAAATAAACCCAGTGGTTGTATTTGAAACTCTCAGCTAATGTTATGGTTTGCCCATTTGTCGGTATTAATTATAACTGTATGTGAAGGTTTGTGTAGCTGAAGTGAGTGGAAACATTATTCACATACCTGTTAGCGAGTGTTCACATTTATCTTTCCCGGAGTAGAACACATCAGGGAGGTACCTTGCCTATGCAGCCCTTAAGTAACAAGCTAATTCTGCATATCTTAATTCCACATTCTCACCCCTGGGGGTACCATAAGCATCTAAATCTATCTTTTCAACGAGCCACTTCTTGGCTGTTTTCTTGAGTACTCAGGGATAGTTTCTTAAATAAGCATTATTGAGACATTTGTCCCGAGTTTTCTCTCTAGGATCTGTAATGTAAGAGATCTCAGCTAGCACACAGAACTAAACACCAGTAGGAGAAAATAGGACTTTTGATAATATGCACAGATCCAGTTCCTATTTAGGTAATGCTTTTCTGTGTAGTTTACGGCTATTTTCTACATAATGTAGAATCAAGGCGAGAAACAGACAGTGTTGGATATCCATTACAGCCAAGCTTCATTGTGGAAACGGCACCTGATTGATTGAGGGCTGCTTTTCTTCTTTATGTTTCATTTTGTAAACTTTTGTTCTCAACGCCAGGAATGTTTTTTATCACCACCGACAGGCGCTTCTGTATCCCAGCTGAGAACCTACGTGCATTGTAAACGGGCATTGTTGTTTGTATGTTAAGTACACACGCGATCTGCTTTGAACTTTCTTTCTACCCATACTGCAACATTATTTCGCTTGTCTTCCCCTACCAAAAGCATTAAACCTCTGCTTTATTGAGAGACTTGGCTCATTGCCGAAGAGGCAGAGGACGCAATTAGTAATTCCGCAAGCTGCGTTCGAAACAATGCTGCTGGAGATTTGGCAGCAGACCACATTGCGTTGGTTTTCATACAATGACAAACTACTGAACGTAAACTTGTCAAGAAATCACAAATAGCCAATACATGCTGGGGTTGGCAGCGACATCCTATAAAGGATATCTAACTAACTGTAACTTGTACTTTTTGAGGTTCAACAAACTTCTAGATATCTCTTCTCTGTGCTGGTTTGTATTATCTTGTGTTTCCTGTCTTAATTGTAGCCGTGTTATCTTTTCCAGTTCGCCAACAAGCGTTGTTTTCGTGCTTTGAATTATGATCCGTCTTTCTTGAGTTCGTGGCTACGCATTTGCTTACAATTTGAATTAGTTGTCAGGACTGGCTTTACCCGACCAGTACATAGGTTCCTGTAAATGTTCTCATCTGCTTTCCTTGTTTGAGGAATGTGTTACTTTGTCATCCTTATTTGAGAAATGTGTTACTTTGCCATCGTTAGTTGAGGAATGTGTTATTTTGCTATCCTTGTTTGAGGAATGTGTTATTTTGCTATCCTTGCTTGAGGAATGTGTTATTTTGCCATCGTTGTTTCAAGAGTGTGTTACATTGCTATCGTAGTTTGAGAAATGTCTTACTTTGTCATAATTGTTTTAAGAAATTTGTTACTTTGCCAGCGCTGTTTGAGAAATGTGTTACTTTACTCTCGTTGTTTGAAAAAATACGTTACTTTGCCATAACTGTTTGAGAAATCTGTAACTTTAATATCGTTGTTTGAAAAATGTCTTACTTTGCCATAATTGTTAAAGAAATGTGTTACTTTATTATCGCTGTTTGAGAAATGTGTCACTTTGTCATTTTTGTTAGAGAAATGTGTTGCTTTACTGTCGTTGTTTGAAACATATGTTACTTTCCATCTTTGTTTAAGAAATGCGTTACTTTGCCATAGTTCTTTGAGAAATGTGTTACTTTGTCATCGCTGCTTGAGAAACGTGATGCTTTGTCATCGCAACAATAATTACACGGTCTGGCTCACGTGTGAACATAACAGTGCTTGTGTCATTGAATAATCGATGTGCTGTCTGTCTCACACTTGGGCATAAATGTTCCTTTTTCTTTTGAATAATAAATATGCTGTCAAACAAATGGCATAACTAAAGAAGAAGAAGTGAGGAGGAGGAGGAGGAGGAGAAGAAGAAGAAGAAGAAGAAGAAGAAGAAGAAGAAGAAGAAGAAGAAGAAGAAGAAGAAGAAGAAGAAGAAGAAGAAGAAGAAGAAGAAGAAGAAGAAGAAGAAGAAGAAGAAGAAGAAGAAGAAGAAGAAGAAGAAGAAGAAGAAGAAGAAGAAGAAGAAGAAGAAGAAGAAGAAGAAGAAGAAGAAGAAGAAGAGCAACAACAACGACAGCAGCAGCAGTAGAAGGAACAACAACAACAACAACAAGAAAATAAATAAACAACAAAGATTTTTTTTTTTTCCAACATTAACTATTCCTGTGGCAGCAAGCGTCAGCAAGACTGCCAGATTTGCAATCACGCGTTCAGATCGTCGTGTATGCAGGATATTTAATAAATTCAACCCGGCCTCCGATGAGTTCCAAGAATTGTTGTACCAAATAAATGCGGCCGACGTGATTTTAATCCCACTACCAATCGAGTTCCGATTCCCCCCCCCCCCCCCGCGTTTCCATCCTGTTTCAGGATATTGTTGTCAACACGAGCATCTTTCAGCTGTATGTTGATTCCTAGGCTAGATTACGCTCATCAGCACGCCACGACCTTCTGAGCGACCGGCTCCATACTCTCGTAAATCACTGGCGCGACTCGAACCCCTTCAAATTCTCATACGCTCATGTCAACCACGAGAGTATTCGGGGTTACGGAGAAAGCTGCTAACCTCTCAGCCAGGGAGACCGGCGAGTTCCGATTAGTCAATGGAAATATGGCTATTGCATTATTTACCGGTGCCACGTGAAAGATGACCCATTACCTATTGCTAGGAAATGTGGAGAGGCTGAATGCATATTCGGATTTATTTTTATCGATAGCATTTCTTTAAGGTTCAGATTTATTAGGGGAAGGTGGGCAATGGGCCTCTCCCCCATGTCAAACACGAATAAATAACACGCCATTCTCCCTCAGGAAAGATGATTAAGTGTCAACACGTCTGTATCCTCGGCATTACAGCCTTCTTTGTTTTCATACATAAAACGGCCAGCAGATATTTACACAGGTCTAGGTTATTCTTGCGGTGCATTTTTCTTCGTTGGCTTCTTCTTTTCTTGCGCCTTCAGACGTCAACTTGAGTATGTTGGAAGAAAGAACAGGAAAAGCCACAAGAGGCTGGTGACATCATCTTAGAATATGTCCTGGTAGGGAGGGGGGCGTTGGTCAAAGTAATCTTCTCTGTTCTGTTTACGTCGAAAGCTGTTGCAGAGAATGTTTAGCTTTACAAATTATACACTTACATTCAACAGCTTCTATTATCTTCCGCTGAAGTGAATCAAGAACCGCCATCTCAGTACCCGCAACATTCACATACGTGGTCTATCCTCATCTATAACAGCCAGCGAAGAGACCCAATACTTATGGTAAAAGAAGAAGTCAGATGATATGTCCGTCTGGCCTTATCTTTGAGTTTTGAGTGTCGACCAGATCCTCTGGTCATCCCCTGTAGCACCATTCTCTCTACAGGACTTCGCAGTCAACCTCTGCATTTTTAGGATGCTTGTGATTTCTTGGCAAGTTTACGTTCAGTAGTTTGCCATTGCTTCCTGAATGACCCGCGCTCATACCTATTTGTGGAAACCAGGGCAAGGAGGTCTGCTGCCAAATCGACCGCAGTTGTGTTTGGAACGCGGTATGCAAGATTATTAATTGCGTCCGTAACCCCATCGCCACAGATACCTTACGAATACATTATTCAGAGGTTCATCAATAAAAGGATGAATTGTGTATTCTGGTGGTAAAATTGTCAGTAAAGTCTTGTACATATGCCAGGAGCAATGTTGGTGTACACAACTCCGCCATTGGGGATACCTTGCCCCAACATCTGCTTGCTGGTCTGTCCTTGTACTTGTGTCCTGGCGGTTACGTTCTCAAGTCAATGGCCGATCCATCTAAACACAATCCCAGGCATCGTTTTCGTGTCTGTGCTCGCTCGCTTTCAACTCCAGTGTAGTCCTTAGACGCTACACCTAGTAGAATTGGGCGACTAAATTTTGTGTGTGGATTAGCTTTCTTTATTACCAGGATCACTTGCCATTTGGCGAACCCACTCCGACTTCACAGGTACATGTAATTTCCGTTCCCAAGTCAAGGACGAGAAGTGAATACTTTAGTACAGCTGGTCGATGTAGGCGTTGCACCTCCCCCCCCCCCCCTCAGCATCAGCACACCGGAACTTTAAGAATGAACCCTCTTATCCGTTCGTCCACGTGACCTCCCTTCCAGGCATGTGATTTTCTGACATCTTTACTCTCAGTCCCTCCTTCCACACCCTGTCGAATCCGTTTTCAGTAAACTCACCCAGGTCGCTAACGTCTAAACCAGCTGGCAAGGGACATAATGATTACCCAAGTTGCTTTTGTTTTTTCTTTCTCTTGGGGAGCATTCTCTATTTTCTGGGCTATTTAGATCATGTAATAGACAGTAGATCTATCTATACTTTCTGAATCCTGCTTGTTGTGGCGTCGTGGTGGTTTTCATCCAGATGTCACATGAGTCTGCCACTGACAATGAGCTCCACTAATTTTCCTACACAACTACACGGTTTCCCGGAAACAATAAAGACCTAGCACAGTTTTTCATGAAGCTGTTAATATAAGACCTACCCTTAAAAATAAGCCCTGGCTGATCATCAGCTAAAATGAGAGACTTGTTGCTGAATGGCCAGTCGGAGTACAGACACCACTGGTCCATCCATCCATCATGTGCCATGCCGGTAAGCGTGGGCGGTCATGTTCTGCCATCTCACTCGATCACCAGAGTCGTGGATCAGCTCCGTGTTTCTGTCTCGACCATGCCACAAGTCCAAGCCATCCAGGTACTTGCTTCTAGGTCTTCCCCTTGGTCTGTTCCCCTCGATCTTACCAGTTGTCACCAAGTTCTCCAAATCATTTCTTCTCATAACATGCCCAAAAATTTTGACTGTCTGAGTCTAATGTCTCTAATCAGTTTACGATTTTCATTTGTTTCTTGAAGAACTTGTTCATTGGTCTTTCTGGCTGTCCATGTATTCTTTGCATTTTCCTCAGAAACCACATTTCCACAGCCATCAGATGTTTTTCAGCTTGACTGCTCATTGTCCAAGCCTCACATCCATATAAGAGTACAGGTTCTATGTACCATCTCAACACTCTTTTTCTCGTTTCAATTGACATCTTTTTATTGGTCAGTATGTTTTTCATCTTGCTAAAGGCTACTTTCGCCATGGCGATTCTTGTTCTAATCTCTTCAAGGCATCTCCCATCAGATGTTATTACTGTTCCGTTACATGACGCCACTGGTGCGCACTTAATAATGAACGGATGTGGTTCATAATTCAAGACGTCACTCGTGTTAAATAAGAAGAGGGCACGACTGTTTTTGAATAAATATAGAATTTTGAACATGAATAGAATGTTGAGATTTGTATCTGAAAAAAAAAAAAATATTAGACAGCCCCAGAAAATAAGCCCTAGTGAATTTTTAAAGCTAAAATTAATATAAGACCCGGTCATATTTTCGGGGAAACACGGAAGTAGACTGATAGGTCGAAAGCCCTTTGGTTCGTTTCTTTTGGATTGGTATCAGTATATCTTCAGTCCACCCATGTGGGTCGGTTCCTTTAGTCAAGCTTCAATTTAGGACTGAGACCAGTTTCTGGTTTGCTATAGTAAACAGTTCTGTTAGAATGTCATTGGTAATTCCACCCTTCCCTGGTGATTTCTCCTTTTCTCCAGGGACTACATTACCTGGTTCATTTCACAATTAGCCATTTTATGCTCTGCTGCTACCTCTATTTCATTATGACATGTCTGTTCATCTTTGATTATTTGATCTTGTTCTCATATGATATCAATGTATTCTACATTATAATACTATTCCATCAGTGTGTCTATAGTTTCCCTCACTGTATGCACTATGTTCAATTATGGTGGGACTCCCTTTGTCATAGTGATTATTGTTCTAATCTCTTCAAGCCACCTCCCATCAGATGTTATGACTGTTCCCAGAAAGTTGTACAGTTTCGCTTATTTACGAATGTTCCCATTAACCCTTAAAATACATTCGTTACAAATACTTCGACAATTGAAATCGAAAAGAGCAACCAGAATAGGTATCAGCTAGCTAACCTATGAACACAGAAAATTCCAAAATATTGCATGTGAGATTCTCATATGTGATTCATGAGAGAAATACTCAACGGGTCAAGAAAAAAGGAATACTCAACATATCAAGAATATGGGACTACTCAACGTATCAAGAAGAGAGGAAATCAGAAATGATTAAATAAGGACTAAAGTGTGGAAAACGGTAGATCTAAATGTCACTAGAATTCGGCGACATAACTAGACTACCAACTAACAGTACAACACAACCAGCAATGATGTACAGGCCAGATGGAAGCAGAGGAAGAGGCTGACCACGTAAATGATGGACAGAGGGGGCTACAGAGCCCATGTGAATCTTGATGTAAGAAGCCCACAAACGGGCACTCTCCCACTGTTTATGCTTCTCCTCGACACCATAAGGTACAAGAGGAGCAAGATGAGATGAGAAATGAGTTGAGATGAGATAAGATAAGATGGGTTGAGATGAAAGAAGATGATTTTGATATACATTTATTTGGAACGTCGCTGGTGCTACAGATTTATGCACAGTGTTAAGCATATCCTTGTGTGATCTTTGGCAGGAAACGTATAAACTTAAGAAGCTTGCGTGTGCAATGACCGTACACAATACAAGCCCTACCAAATCCTGGTCAGCCGAAGGGACAGAATCATTCGGTTATTCTTAATTGAAACTCAGAAATACGTCTCAGTCACGCAATTGTGTTGTCGTATCTACAGCAACCAGTCCTCCCCACGACGCTTGACGGCAAAAGTCGAACATGATAATGATGATTATTATCTAGAGCATTATCTCTCCGAGACTGAATACTTTGGGCACATTAAGTCTAACAGATAGATTAATGGAGACACAAAGATATATGTTTGTGCTTTATTGATTATACCTGCCAGATGGTTAGTGAAGATATAGCAATCAACCTCAGTAAAATCGCTCATTGTACAAGAGAAAGAAACCATTCTAACAGAAATTCGGAAGCCTGTGCCAACATTGATGGATAACTCAAAGCCGTTAGACAATCGCAGTTATGGCGACTTTATTGCCTGTGTTCAAGCTTGTGCTCATAAATCAATGGCAGTAATAATCATAATATTAGTAATTCTCAGAATACCGTGCCTGTTCAACCAGGCGGGACAGTATTGAAATCAGGTACATAATGTTAGCACAAATGAACCTACTCTACAACTGCTGATATACATGTCTTAACGCTTCTAGTCAGCTATTGCTCCTTACCAAGTGGCCTCTATGTCACCTTGCTATGATTTCCAAGTCTCACTTGAAGCATTTGCATCCATCCGTCGTTTTCTAGCAAATATGAATCGTGCCTTAATAATCTAGCTCTTCCATCCCATATCATTTGCCATCAATGCAATGTCCTACCAGTTCGTAACGAAATTTTGTATCCGTGAAAGAATCGTGCTGCCTCCTAGCTGTCAGCCCCAAGGTCTATCTGTTGTTGTTGTTGTTGTTGTTGTTGTTGTTGTTGTTGTTGTTGTTGTTGTTGTTGTTGTTGTTGACAACTCCTGTGACGTTTCTTGCCTTCTCACGTCACTTCTCTAGTTTCTCCTATCTTTTGGTTGGAGATTTTCTAACAATTCCTTCTTGGCGTCATTTCGTCTGACCTGCTACTTGGCAATACCAAGGCATTTGATAAAACATCTGATGGCTGTAGAAATGTGGTTTCGAGGAAAATGCAAAGAATATCATGGACAGCCAAAAAGACCAATGAACAAGTCCTTCAAGAAACAAATGAAGATCGTAAACTGATTAGGGACATTAGACGAGACAGTCAAAATATTTTGGCCATGTTATGAGAAGAAATGAATTGGAGAACTTGGTGACAACTGGCAAGATCGAAGGGAAGACATAAAGGGGAAGACCTAGACGCAAATACCTGGATGGCTTGGCCTCGTGGCATGGTCGAGACAGAAACAAGGAGCTGATCCACGACTCTGGTGATCGAGTGAGATGTCAAAACATGACCGCCCACGCTTACCGGCATGGCACATGATGGATGGATGGATTTGATAAAGTGAAACATGATGATATTACAACAATGTTGGAAGATATAAATCAACATTGGTTTGAAATATTAAAGAATATTTACTGGAATCAAGTAGCAGCAATTAAAATGGGGAATAAATAAAGAACAGAGGAATCAAGTAGTAAGACAAGGATGTGTTATGTCGGCGAATCTCTTCTCTGTCTGTCTGTCTGCCATAAAGTTCGTTCGTTCTCTCTCTATCTTTCTAATAAAGTTAGTTCGTTTCCTCTCATTCTGTTTCTCTATCTCTCTATTTCTCTCATTCTGTCTAATAAATTTCGTTCTCTCTCTCTCTCTCTCTCTCTCTCTCTCTCTCTCTCTCTCTGTCTGTCTGTCTGTCTCTCTCTCTCTTTCTCTCTCTCTCTCTCTCTCTCTCTCTCTCTCTCTCTCTCTCTCTCTCTCTCTCTCTCTCCCCCTCAATCTGTCTCTAGCGAAGTAATACTGAAAGCAAAGAGAAGCCAGAAATGCCAGCTGGAGGTTATACTTCGGTTATATAGTATTATTATACATACAGCACTGGTCTACACACATTCTGGTGCCTTAAATTGTATAGCTGTTCTTGTGTGATTTGGTGCTGCTTATTAAAAAAATTAATACAATGTTGTTTTTTTCTATCAGCTCTAGTTTTTTTTTTTTTTTTTTAGATAACTAGGAATGGTTCCAAATGTTGCTGTATGTAGCCGGGGCGCAGTGTTTGGGTGAGCGCCCAACATTGCTTTAATACCCCAATGGCTCGTGAATACATAACCTATGCAGCAAAAGTCCAACTCCTGGCCTTCACGTGGCGGAACTGTTTCTACTAACAGGAGAAGTGGCGACGGCGAGTATCTGGCGCCGGAAAATAACCAGTGTGCTCTAGATGTGTATACACATGCATGCATGTGCAGACACGTGTGTGCGTGTGTACACATCTAAACTCGAGTGAGACCATAGTCTGCTCTAGCAAAGGAAAGGTGCTGAATGCCATATACCTGGATCAGGCTATGGATTGTAAGACACAATTTGCACGACATTAGTTAAAGAAGAATGAAAAGTGTGCAAGACGTTTTGGTGCAAGCACGAAAACGTCACGGTAGATCAGTTAGACTTGAGCTGGCGTCCACGTCGGACACGGTTTCTTGTCACTACGGCACGGCTAATATTATGCCGCCTTTTCTTTAAAATAGTGTGTGTAGGTTGTCAGGTACGTTTGGAGCTTTATGTGGAGCGACTGCTTTTTATTTCCGAAATCGTCATATTAAAATGGATTGGTGAGAAGAAACTATCCAGCGTCGTCTTATAAAAAGGTTTGATTTTTCAGTGACCGATTTTGGTTTTTCACTTTCACTTAAAGAACAAGGAGGACTGGAAGGTATAAATAAATATATATTATATTATTATAAACCCCTAGTACGCTACATCCATCGCTCCTTGGCACTGAAGACGGAGGCAACCAGCCAGGAGGCGCACCACAGAAATCAGGATGCCATGCAATTACGCAAAATGGAATATGTCGACTACTGCTAAAAGTTATGGTGCTCGCCCTGCTTTGGACCCCCAGGCAGGTGCAGTGCGGAGCCCTATGTCTCGAAAGGGTCCAACCCCTACTACTGGAGGTCCTTCTCAGATGTCCTGTGGAGCCAGGTGACATGAGAATAGAACGTCTCTCCATACTAAACAAAGACTTAAAATAATGCACTGGAATGCGGAGGGAGTCAGCAACAACAAAAAATAGAATTAGAAAACATCCTGGACCAAGAAAAAGTAAGCATATGTTGCTTGCAAGAAACTCACCTCAACGAAAATATAGCCTTCAAAATCAGAGGCTACCAGTGTTACTGATCTGACCGAAAGGACAGGTGAAAAGGTGGGATACTTACCCTTGTAAAAAATAACATCACTGCTTCCCAAATCGAAGTCTATATGGAAGGGGCTGAGTATCAGACACTTAAACTTAAAACAGGCTATACAGACCTACATCTGATCAATTACTACTGTCCAAGTGACCGCCCACAGGCACTGGACACACTACCATTAACAGAAAAAATGATTGTGTGTGGCGATTTCAACAGTCAGTCGCAGAGTTGGGGCTATGATCACATGGGCAAGAGAGGAGAGAGACTGGAAGACTGGCAGGATGAGAATAGATTCATCTTGGTTAACAAGCCGTCCGACCCACATACTTTCTACTCGAGATCATGGCACTCTACAACTACACCTGACCTGGCTTTTCATTCACCAAACCTGGAGTGGAACATTACACGAATTGTTGGGAAACAACTTGGTGGCAGTGACCATCGGCCAGTCTTTCTAACTGTAGAAAATGAGCTTGTAAGTGAAAGCAGCACCCTCTCGAGGTGGAACTACAAGAAAGCAGACTGGGCAATGTACAAGAATCTCACCAGCTTACTGGTTAGAAACCTGAACACTGAGAAAGACATAAATAAAGTAGTTGAAGAGTTTGGGAAATGCATACTACAGGCAGCGAGTGAAACAGTACCAAGAGGAGCCCGTAAACAATATAAACCCTACTGGAGTAGTGAACTGGAACAGTTGCATAATGATGTGGAAGTATGTAGAGAGCAAGCAGAGGCCACACCCAGCCAAGAGCACCACAATAAATTCCAGCATGCAAAAGCCAAATTTCAAAGGGCCAAGCTGCAGGCTAGACGGAAAAGCTGGCAGGAAAAAACAGAGTCTCTGAACTTTGAAAAAGACACAAGGAAATTGTGGAAGCTAATAAAACAACTTAACGATGAGGGCACAGGGAGAAACTTAAAAATTGCACTACATAAAGATGGAAACATCTTAACAAGAAAGCAAGCAGCTGACCATTTTGCGGACTCATTCACACAAGATAACAATATAAAAATTAGTCCAGAGAAACAACAAGAGATTCGAGAGAAACTGCAACATACAGGACAGAAGGAAATAGTACACGAGGTTCTGGAGGCACCCATCACAATCAGCGAACTGAAGCTAGCCATATCAAAACTGAAAATGAGAAAGTCACTAGGAGCTGATGGTATCTCCAATGAAATGATCAGGAACCTAGGAACAGAGGCCAAAGCAAAGCTGTTGCAGATCTTCAATAGTAGTTGGACCTTAGGCAGTGTTCCACAAGCCTGGAGAGAAGCAATCATGATACCCCTCCTAAAATCAGGGAAAGATAGTTCCATTGCCTCTAGCTACAGACCAATTAGCCTCACCAGCTGTCTCTGCAAAACACTGGAGCGCATCAACAATCACAGATTGCAGTGTTACATTGAAAGTAAAAACATCCTTGTGCCACAGCAGGCTGGCGTTAGGCAGTGCTACTCTACGGAAGATCAGACAACCTACCGCTCTCAAGAAATTGAGGATGCATTCCAAGAGAAGAAGCTGGTGCTTGCGGCATGGATAGATTTGAAGAAAGCCTTTGACAAAGTCTGGAAAGAAGGTCTCATGAAAAAACTGAGAAACTGCAAAGTCAATGGAAGGATGTACAAATGGGTAAAAGCATACTTGCACAACAGAAGAGCCCGAGTACATATAGACGGACTAAAGAGCAAGAAAGTACTACTGCGTCACGGTGTTCCCCAGGGCGGAGTCTTGTCCCCCACACTTTTTCTAATCTTCATCAATGATCTCGTTGCTAATCTACCGCATGGAATTAAAGCGGCAATGTACGCCGATGACCTGGTTCTATGGAGCACAAATGAACATGCATCAGTGGCCACCAGATTACTACAAAGAGCTGTAGATACATTTGTTACATGGGCAAATAGATGGTATGTCAGCATAAACACTGACAAGTGCAGCACCACCCTATTTATCCTCACTCCAAAACAAAAGGCAGGGACCATCCAGATAAATGGAACACCCCTAAGAGAAGATAAAGAACCAACATACCTTGGAGTAACATTTCATGGCAGGCTGACATGGAGAAACCACATCAACAAAGCAGTAGCAAAAGCCAGAAGGAAAATAGCTATCCTGAGCAAGCTAAGTGGAACCACATGGGGAGCCAGTGGGAAAATACTTAGCAAAGTTTATCAACAGAGCATACGACCACACCTGGAATACGGGTCAACTGCGTGGTGTTCGGCATCAAAAACCATACTACAAGAGCTGGACAAAGTGCAAAATCAAGCACTTAGAGTCACCACAGGAGGGATGAGATCAACCCCTATAGTGGAAATGTAGAAGATGAGGAGGACACAAGCACTGAGTGAGCGCAGAGATACGAAAACGCTAATACAAGCAGAAAGGTTCCTCAGCTTGCCAGGCCACCCTATGAAGAACAGATTTAAAAACCTAGCTATGGGGTGGTTGAAAAGAAGTAGTTTTATCCACCAGGCCAAACGACTCTGCAGAGAAACCACCGATCTGCCCACAGTTGGTATCCCTCTAACAACTATTCCAGAGCGAACTCCATGGAAAGATGAGCATAGACTATCATTACAAATCCAGACAAAAGTGAGAGGAATATTTGACAAGGAAGAACAGAACAGTGTGCAGAACAGCCACTCTCAGCTTCCTTGATGAAGAATACCCACAGGACCTCTGGATCCGAGTCTACACAGATGGGTCAGCACAAATGCTGTTCGAAATGGAGGAGCGAGAGTGTACATAGAATACCCAAATAATACTAGGGACCCAGCTAGAGTACCGACAGGAAAGTACTGCCATAACTACGATGCTGAAATTGAGGCAATCAAGATAGCAACAGAGAAATTACTAAATACCAGCAATGGTACACAACCTGTGGTGCTATTGACAGATGCAAAATCAGTACTCGAGGCGCTCCTGTCTGGGAAATTGCCAGTACTAAGGACACTACTTTCTGAACTTAGCAGTCAGCATAAGGTCACCATACAGTGGATACCATCCCACTGTGGAGTACCCGGAAACGACAGAGATGATCAATTGGCTAAGGAAGGAGCCAAAGAAGAACAGCCTGATATGCCCGTTACATACCAACAAAAGAAAAGAATGATCAAATCAGTCAGAAAGCCACCAAAACTTGCTCAAGATGACTACACACGTTATGGATAGACCAGAACAAATCATTATTCTGCGCCTCAGAACAGGGCACAATAGATTATGCAACCACATGTATACAAAATTCAAGATTGGTGAAACAGCCATGTGCACATGTGGATTGGCGTCGCAGACAGCAGAGCACATACTCCAAGACTGCCCAAAATATAACATATCTAGGCAAACCTTCTGGCCTAGAGAGACGACAGTGGAAGATAAACTCTATGGACCGCTATGTGAACTGAAAAAGACAGTTTAATTCATACAAGAGACAGCTTTGCAGTTATAGACATATTTCAAGCGAACGAAAGAAGAAGAAGATAACTAGGAATGGCATGCCGGCTTCGTGGCTTAGAGGTTAGCGACTTTCTCCGTAATCTCGTATACTCTCGTCGTTAACGTGATGACGGTGAGAATCAGCAGTGGTTCGAATCGCATCGGTAACTTACGGGGTATGTGAGCCGGCCGCTCAGAAAGCAATGGCAAACTACTGAGCGTAATCTTGCCAAGAAATCAGCATACAGATGAAAAATGCTGGTATTGACAGCGATGTCCTGTAAAGGATATGCAAAAAAAAAAAAAGGAATGACCTTCTTAGTAGGGCAATTGTTACGTACAAGCCTAGAGTTAGGTGCCATCAGTATCATTTTGATGTAATCTGTATTCATATTATATGTACAGTAATTACTGTGCATTTATTAGCTACATATGAAACACACATCACAAATGTTTTAAAACTGTATCACTAGCAATTTTAGCCCATAGTAAACACACAAAAGGCTTCTTTTCGAGACAGTCATGGTTAAGTGTCCAACAGTAATCTGCCATCATGTGGGCATCTCAAAGTCCCTGTTACCTCTCTTCCATTGTTTTTATATCTTGGTGAAATCTATCACCTTGCTCCTCACTAAAGTCGCCAAGATTCTCGGGAAAGAAATGTAAATGGCTATGGAGGTAGTGCAATTTTATGCTCATGTTGTACCCAAGCTTATAAAAACTCGACAGCATGTTTTCAACTAATTCAGAATTATTGTCTGCTTTAAAGTTACCCAGAAAGTTTTGCAACTAAACAAATGATGACCAGGCTGTGGACTCGGTTATGTTAATCGAATCAATAATATTTGGACCGTTTTTTAAACTTTCTAATTTGAGATCCATGAATAACTCCAGTTGTAAGTTTGTCTATGCTCAATTCCGGAAACTTTATGCATAATTATAACAGGTACCTGCTTTATTCAGTGCCTTAACAAACTATATCATCAAGCCACGCTTCATATTTAATGGTGGCAGAAGAACTCTTTTTCGATCAATGAGATGCTTGTGACAATATTTTGTTTCACCAACTTTTAATTCATCCCTCAATGACCACTGTTTATTTGTATAGTGCGTATCTTTTGCCCTGCTACCCTAAAAACATATAATGCATGGCTATTTGGTGAATCCCCTTTGCTAGCCATGCAAGAAGTTCACCATTTTAAGATGTACAAATACCACCCAGTTATGTTCTAAATACTTCAATGTTTCAAGAACTGAGCTTATTGTAGCATACTCCTCTTTCATTATGTTAGAAGAGCTATTGGAATTGAGACATATTTGTTACCATTGTGTAAGAGAACACCTTTGAAAATTCTTTTAGAGCTGTCAATAAAAAATCGATATTCATCTGGTGTATAACTTAGACTCATTTTGTTTACAAGACCTCCTACATTAGTACAAAACACAAGGTTGTTGTCTTTACAAAATAATGGTAGAAAACCTTGACCTCTGCTGTGATACAATGTAACTGTTGTTTCAGCAGTTAGTAATTTTTTTTTTTCAATCTTGACGCCAAAGTTCTGAAGATTCCTTGGAGAGATATAAATCTCGTATTAGATCATTCTATTCACGCTGGTCGAAGCGTTGAGCAGCTGGAAAATCATCTTCGAAATCACTATCACTGTCACTTGTCGTTCCACATACCACTGCTGTCTCATCTTCTAGCAGGGTATCTGAAATGTGACTGAAAATTGGAATTAATATGTCATCTCCGTGTGGAACAGGTCGTCTAGCGGAATCTAAATCTGGAAATTTCTAGCTCTCTCTCTCTCTCTCTCTCTCTCTCTCTCTCTCTCTCTCTCTCTCTCTCTCTCTCTCTCTCTCTCTCTCTCTCTCTCTGTGTGTGTGTGTGTGTGTGTGTGTGTGTGTGTGTGTGAGAGAGAGAGAGAGATAAATTTTTTTTCAATTAAATCCCTTAATATTGACAACATAGAAATAAGTCATCATAGTGTTTCTTGAGCTCTCTCCAAACAATTAGAATTTCAAATGTTAATCATTTTCCTTTTCCACAATTCAACTAGATAGAAATCGTTTTTTTTTCCCCAGAGCCGTATACAGAAAATACTGTAATAATATTAATTTACTACACCAATGCACTTGATCTGGCTAGGGTATTTAGACGGTCAACCAGACTGCAAATTCCATTCATCCAATCACTGTCCGCTAACACTGGCAGTGACCCTAGGTGGCCCACGATGGGCCCAAAGGCACAGAGTAGGACTAAAGGGTCCATAAAAATGTCTGTATCTCAAAATCTAGAACTGCTACAGACAAATGAATGTGATACTTGGATTTAGCAGGCTTCATTTATGCACAATCAGGTGTAAAATATTTGGCACCCAATTTATTTATTTTTTTCCTGTTGGGCCGTGTAATGTAAACTCTAAGATATGCTGATGACACAGTTTTGATAGCCAAAAATGCAAAAGATCTACAACAATGTTTGATCATTTTAGTATTCTTCTTCTTCTTCAGAGTTCCGAGCCATTGAGGTTCTTTGCTGCAGATACAATTTTAGTATTAGAGATTGAAAATATGTACGTTCCTTGAACATTGAGAAAATAAAATCAGTAGTTATATCAAAGAAAAAGGTCACATCTAAATGTAATATAGTTTAAAAAAAAAAAAAAAGCTTAACCAAGTTGATAAATGTAAATACTTAGGGGCACGTAGACAATGGATTGAGTCGCAGCGGAGGTCTGTTGTGCGTAGTGTCAACTTCATCTTCGTTCCGGGACATGCGGGAGTCGAGGGAAATGAACGAGCTGATAAACTGGCTGGTCCTGCATCTTCTGCAGATGGCCAGCTCGTGGATCGTGCCGGTGTTGTTAATGCTCTTAGAGAGATGGCAAGAGGTGAGGTCTTTGACGCCAATGGATCCACATCGTTGTCCAGAATGAGAGACTTGAAAATTGGGAACTGGCACGTCCAGACACGAGAAGCACAGTATATTGTCCATGTTTCACACGCACACAACAATATAGGCTCTACATAACACTTTAACGGCAAGATAGAGCTCATTACCGTGGATGAAATCTGTCTAAAGGGAGAAGACCTTACACTAACGCATGTCAAAGTTGAAAATATTGACCTGTGAGTTGCGTAACTTGGTGTGACGAACTTTTCTCAAATGAGCAACGAAGAGGAGGACGATTTTAACCCGTTAACACTTTTTTTTTTTAAATTGTAGGCGACAGAATGACGATAAAGAAATTTCTTTAAGACGCATCTAATTCATACCTTAGTTTCCCCAACAGGTAATTTGCTGCTGGTATAGACATACCCATGAGTCACTGCTGCCATGAGTCACTGCTGGGTTGCCAACTCCGAGACATGTTTATCACTAATTGCACGTATACCACAAATGCGCCGCTGTGTGTGCCTTTATTTTATTTATTTTTTTTTGTGCGTTCGCTCGCTTTGAACTCAAGCGTAGTCCACACACGTACTATTACATCTAGTACTCGTAGTTGCTACTACTGGGGAGTGCACTGGGCTGATGTTTGTGTGTGGATAAGCGATCTTTGAGATGCATAATGTGGCGTGACGCACTTCCCTCGTAAGACATAGGAAATACATATAACGACATCTGTAAGACTTTAGTATATATACCCTATAAGACTTCTGTATGTAAACCCTATAAGACTTCTGTATGTAAACCCTATAAGACTTTAGTATATATACCCTATAAGACTTCTGTATGTAAACCCTATAAGACTTCTGTATGTAAACCCTATAAGACTTCTGTATGTAAACCCTATAAGACTTCTGTAAATACACCTTTAAGACTCTCGTAAGAGCAACGAAGAAGAAGCAGATTATAACCCGTTAACACTTCTTCTTTTTTTACGACTGTAGACGACAGAATGACGATAAACACATTTCTTTAAGAGCATCTAATTCGTACCCTAGTTTCGCCCAACAGGTAATTTAATGCTGGTAGTGACATACCCATGTGTCACTGTTGGGTTTCTTGTCTATGTCATCCTTCAGACAGAACTACTGATTACAACCAATCGTCTGAATTCTCCTGAGTGTAACCTTGACTGTAGAATAAAGATAAATGAGTGGTCATTGATCCAAGTTTGGTCTAACAGGAGATGGACAAGATAATCTATCTATCTATCTATCTATCTATCTATCTATCTATCTATCTATCTATCTATCTATCTATCTATCTATCTATCTATCTATCTATCTATCTATCTATCTATCTATCTATCTATCTATCTATCTATCTATCTATCTATCTATCTATCTATCTATCTATCTATCTATCTATCTATCTATCTATCTATCTATCTATCTATCTATCTATCTATCTATCTATCTATCTATCTATCTATCTATCTATCTATCTATCTATCTATCTATCTATCTATCTATCTATCTATCTATCTATCTATCTATCTATCTATCTATCTATCTGTCTGTCTGTCTGTCTGTCTGTCTGTCTGTCTGTCTGTCTGTCTGTCTGTCTGTCTGTCTGTCTGTCTGTCTGTCTGTCTGTCTGTCTGTCTGTCTGATCGTCTGTCCATCACATATAGTGATGTGTAGTGGTATATAGTGATGTATGGTGCAGTACAGTGATGAGTAATGGCATATATTTGTATAAGCCGGCATCTGTGGCTAAGGGGTAACAAACACGATACTAACACCTGGCTCCAAATCTGCTGCAGACTATTTGAAAACAGACCACCGTTAGGTATTTTTAACAATATTATGATCATCCGTCGTTCAAAAAGCAATGGCAAACTACTGAACGTGAAATTGCTAGGTAAGTCACAGACAGTCAAAAGGGTTTGTGAGGTGATTGCAACTCGCTACACAGAACATGCAACCATTTTTGTTTAAATAATAAGAGGGTTATTGAGAAACATCGTGACGACTGGAGAGATTAGATCTAGAGAAATGACGCAGGATATATGCAAAGTCTGTCTTCTAACTGTTCCTATAAGGTGTTCAAAATATCTCCTTTATTTCATTTGATGTGTCTAACCAGGCTTCACCCCCAGTTTATGTAATGGGGCTAGAGTGGGCGTCTTGTCTGTATCCGCTAACCGAGTCTTCGTACTGCATTGATTATATCAGCCCTGTCCGTGCTTCTTCCCGTGTGTACGTTAAGTGCCAGCTGGTCTGTGCGAAGTGATAGTCTTGAGGTGTGAAACACCGGTACGGACAAACAGTTCCCGCATCGATTTGTAACTGTATCACATTGGAAGTCGTCAGTAAACGGCGGACGGTATATATTTCCACCAGACGTGTCTGCAGGTTTCAAGCCTGAATGTTTATTTGCGCCATATTTTGTTTGTCGTTGTGGCTAAAAAGTTAGGAGCGCTGTAGCATTTAAACTTTCGGTGCGCTGATGGCGTGGTAAATAGATCAACTCCTATACCGATCAGTTGCACTTCAAAGTTGACTCCCCGTTCAGAAAGCAGTGGCAAACTACTGAAAGTAAAATAGCTAAAAATGCAAACTTCGGTTGGGGTCGATCGCAACGTGCTGCAAAGATCATGAAACTTTATAAAAAAAAATAGATTGAAGAAGACGAAGAAGTCGTAATGTCTTATCTTGTTCTGACTTTCATATAGGATAAATGTCGGCTAACTGGACTTAAATATTAACTACTCTTGACTTTGGGACATAAAGTACATTACAAGTACCTCAGAAGCCGGAATGGGTTCGCCTCATGACGAGGGACACTGGTAACAGGGAAAGCTAACTCTCATGCAAACATCAGTCCGGTGCAGTCCCCAGTAGTAGCAGCTAGTAGTAGTAGCTCGTGTGTGCAGACTAAGTTCGAGTTTAAGAAAAGCAGGCCACAGGGAAAAACAATCATTTCAGCAATGGATATTTCATGAAGTATCTTTATTAAACTTGTATGTGTTAAAAAATTTAGGAGCATATCCTTTAGACAACATAGCAGTTAACTCCAGCATTATTTGACTGTGATTCCTGAGTTTACGGTAAGTAGTTTGCCATTGCTTTCTGAACGACTGGCACTCATACCATTGTATGTAAACCAACGCAGGGAGTCTGTTGTCAAATCGCCTACAGTTGTGTTTTGAACGTGTTGTGCGGGATTACAAACTGCATTCCTAAGCACTTCTCCACAGAGCCGGCATATGTGTATATGTGTAGATAACATAAAAAATCATACTAGAATGTAAGATTGAAAGCAAGCGAAAAAGAGGTAGACAACGATACAAGTGGTAAGAAAGCATCAAGAGATGAACGAACAACAATCTGACATAATGTACAATCAAGGTGAGGGATCCATTGCAGCTAAGCTTTAATGTGGAGGCGGCACCTAATTGGTTGATATATTGCATGTAATGTTCCTTCTTGATCAAGAAGTTTGCCAGTTAAAATAGCCCCTACTTGTCCCTGACAAGGCAACAAACGTAGTCATGGCTGTCTCCCGGGCCCCACCACTCAGAGACGGGCTGGTGAGTCGGTGGTCTTCTACAGGCTGACTTCCTTCTGTGATTTCCCAGAGCCGACTATGTAAAGCAGTGGTTCTCAACGACTGGGTTTCCAGGGGGGAGGGGGGGGGGAATTAAGATTATTTCAAGGTCGCGTTAATACAAGAACCGATTACTTGATATTGTTTTTTCTTTCATACTTCACGGTTCTGTACGTCTCACCCTTCTAAAATTCAATTTTTAAAGTAAGTAGACCCACAAATCACGTTTTATGTGGACGTCTAGACTTGTTTTAGTATGTGCTATTAAATTTAGCTTCCATTATTACGTATACTGTGTAGGGGCGGGGGGGGGGGATTTTTACGTTGTGGATACGAAGGGGGGGGGGGGAATGACGTTCTGAAAATATGGTGAAGGGGGTCGCGGGCCAAATTTTTAGGTAGGAAATACGAAGGGGGTGGGGGAGAGGGGAATGACGTTCTGAAAATATGGTGAAGGGGGGCCTTGGTCAAATTTTTAGGTAGTACATACGAAATGTGGGGGGGGGGGGGGCGGGAATGACGTTCTGAAAATATAGTGAAGGAGGGCACGGGCCAAAAAAAGGTTGAGAACCACTGATGTAAAGCCTTTGTTAGCATTGTGCGGGTCATAAACACTTCCTGTTCATCAATCAATCAATCAATCAATCATGTGCCATGCCGGAAAGCGTAGGCGGTCATGACTCGCCATTTCACTCGATCACCAGAGTCGTGGATCAGCTGAGTGTTCCTGTCTCGTTCATGCCATGACGAGGGGATCTGGCCGATGCTCGGAGCGCTTATGGGAATGCGCCGAATGCTGTGATGTCGGGTCCTAAATCAATAAATCAATCAATCAATCATGCCATGTGGCCAAGCCATCCAGGTATTTTCCTCTCGGTCTTCCTCTTGGTCTGTTCCCTTCGATCTTGACAGTTGTCACTAAGTTCTCCAACCCATTTCTTATCATAACATGTCCAAAAAATGTTGTCTGTCTACGTCTAATAGATGCTGCTGTTGACAGCGATGTCCTGTAAAGGATATGCGAATTTTAAAAAAAAGTTTTCTGTCTGTCCATGGTATTCTTTGCATTTTCTTCAGAAACCACGTTTCTGCAGCCATCAGATGTTGTTCAGCTTGACTGCTCATTGTCCAAGTTTCACATCCATACAAAAGAGCAGGCTCTATGTAGCATCTCAACACTCTTTTTCTCGTTTAATTTGACATCTTTTTATTGGTCAGAATGTTTTTATCATGCTAAAGGCTACCTTCGCCATGGCGATTCTTGTTCTAATCTCTTCAAGGCATCTCCCATCAGATGTTATGACTGTTCCGAGATAATTGTACCGATTCACTTGTTAAAGAATATTCCCATTTACTTGTATATTACATTGTGGTATTTCGTTCTTCCTAGTGACGACCATAATCTGTGTCTTTTTACAATTTAATCCTAATCCCAAATGGTTTAAATATGTATATTACTTTCCCCTCTGTATGAATAATCAGTATTCTATGTGAAACCTCAATATGCTATATGAATAATATTAAGCACCATCAATAATATTGATTACTTAACGGTTGTCTTAATTGTTATTTCACATCATGACTTTGCAATGGCTTGTGATTTTTATAAAGGCCATTATGATATTCATGTTCAACTTCTCCATCTTCTTTAGGCATGCGTTGTTTCACGTGCAAATTTTCAGACTAACGAGAGGTTGGCAGAGGGAGACATGATGTATGGGTTGACAGACGGGAAATGTTGGATGGGTTGACAGAGCGGAAAATGTTGCATGGGTTGACAGAGGTAGAAATGTTGCATGGGTTGACAAAGGGAGAAATGTTGCATGTGTTGAAAGAGGGAGATTTGTTGTATGGGTTGAGAGAAGAAGAAATGTTGCATAGGTTGACAGAGATAAATGTTGCATGGGTTGACAGAGGGAGAAATGTTGCATGGGTTGACAGAGGTAGAAATGTTGCATGGGTTGACAGAGGTAGAAATGTTGCATGGGTTGATAGAGGGAGAAATTTTGCATAGGTTGATAGAGGTAGAAATGTTGCATGGGTTGACAGAGGTAGAAATGTTGCATGGGTTGACAGAGGGAGAAATTTTGCATGGGTTGACAGAGGTAGAAATGTTGCATGGGTTGACAGAGGTAGAAATGTTGCATGGGTTGACAGAGGGAGAAATGTTTCAAGGTTTGGCAGAGGGCGAAATGTTGTTTGGGTTGAGAGAAGAAGAAATGTTGCATAGGTTGACAGAGATAAATGTTGCATGGGTTGACAGAGGGAGAAATGTTGCATGGGTTGACAGAGGTAGAAATGTTGCATGGGTTGACAGAGGGAGAAATGTTGCATGGCTTTACAGATGGAGAAATATCGCATGGGTTTAGAGAGGAAGTAATGTGGCATAGGCTGACAGGGAGAAATGTTGCATGAGTTGATAGAGGTAGAAATGTTGCATGGGTTGACAGAGGAAGAAATGTTGCATGGGTTGACAGAGGGAGAAATATTGCATGGGTTGACAGGGGCAGGCTGTTTTGACTAAGCCAGAATGCTATTTTGACCAGGCCAGAACACCAGTTTGACCAAACTAGAGTTATATTTTGACCAGGACAGAATACTATTGTTACATAACCAGAATACTGTTTTTACCATGCAAGAGTGCTATTTTAACCAGGCCAGAATACTATTCTGACAAGGTCAGAATACTAGTTAGTTAGTTAGTCGACAGATCATCCTCATTGCACATCGAACCATTCAGTCCATAAGTGCTCGGATTCTCTCCTCAGCAAATCCCGCAGCGTGCAGCGGATAACGACACCAGTTCTGTGTTGGTTTATCAATATTCTTTGGCTTCCTGCGTAGTGTTCTTGTTTGGCCACCCCTCTTTTAATTTGCTGTTCTCGCAGTCTGGCCATGGTTGTAGATTCACAGTCATCACTTCGTTCACGCAAAGGAAGATTCAGCAAAAGAGAAGGCCTTTGCGTGAAGGCCAGAATACTATTTTGATCAAGTCAGAGTGCTATTTTGTCCAGGCCTGGATACTATCTTGACCACGCCAGAGTGCTCTTTTGATTAGGCCAGAATACTATATTGACCAAGCCAGAATTAGTATTTTGACATAACTAGTGTATTATTTTGACTAGACCAGAATGCTATTTTGACCAGACCAGCATGCTATCCAGACCAGCATGTTATTTTGACCAAGCCATAATAGTATTTTGACCTAGCCAGAGTGTTATTTTGACTAGGTCAGAATGATATTTTGACCAGACCAGCATGCTAGTTTGACCAAGCTAGAGTGCTATTGTGACCAGGGCAGCTAGATATGTATCTCTGTGTCTTCTTCTAGAACTTTCCCAATAAAGTTTGCCAGTTGACTCTAAATCGTCAAGTGTATTTTTCTCTCAAACAAGCCCACACTTATATTGACTGTCTGCACCTAATTTCGTAAATGAATTTGCATTTTCTATGTGCTTCTTAAAGATTTTGTGTGTGTTCCTTTCCTTCCAGGGTATTCTTGGCATTTCCTTTAGAATCCACATGTCTGCTTCCGTCCAGTGTTTCTGCGTGTCTGCTGACTGTCCTCGTGCCCAGTGAAGGCTCTATACATAATCATAGACGCGGATTTGATCACACAAATGTCCAGCCAATAACCAGGAAACAGATACGTAACTTATATATATATATATATATATATATATATATATTCGTTTTCCACCACACCAGCATGTCCTGGTCAAAAGATCTAACAGATGCTCTCTGTCTTTGAGTTTTGAAATGAAGCTTACCACTCTGCCCGAAGCATGCCTGTCTTCACCTTTCTCAGCATGTCAAGAAGAAATGAAACAACCCAACAGCACATTCTAGTACTAAACAGGTACTAATGTGGAGAGGCTCAACTTCGTTGCAACGGGTTTACCCCATCTGACTCGGTCTCTTTCCGCATTACGGCAAAGCGGTTACCGAGAGCATCGCACACAACACGAACTCATTAGCTTCAGTGATGACATCCAGGAGTCTCCGGGAAAATTCCACTATTCGTCTAAGCGACACAGTCTGCTATTATCAACATAACATTCCCCAACAATCTTGACTGTCTGTCTAACTTTGCGAATCAATTAATAGTTTTCATTTGAGTTTTGTGGGACTGTCTCATTCGGTTGTCTGCCCGTCCGTTAAATGTCATAAGAAGTTCATCAATTAGAGAATTGCAACGCTCGTAAATTCATTTAGTGGAAAATCAAACCCGATCACGTTGTGTTGGTTCAGCGGGTGCATTTCCAAAGCCGTCTAAATTTCAAAAGGACCAAAACAAAAAATAAATAAAGAAAAAGATGGTTCTGTAAGGTTAGCAAGTCTTTGTTGGAGACTTCATGAGTGTGCTAAGGAAGGTCGAGATGGGCTGGATCAGAAGGCAATAGTTTGAATCTTTGAGGAGGTCATGATTGACTGTGTTTAATTTTTATGTCAGGGCAGAGAGATGTAAGAGGAAATGAAAGTGCAAATAGGCTGGCAGAGCTAGCCACTGTTGGGGGATGACAAGAAATGGACTTGACTGACATCCTGAACGCCTTCTTGGAGACAGGACGAGTAGATGACTCAAGGGATGGGTGTGTTTCTTCAGCTTTGACCAGACTAAGAGAGCATGAATTTAAAAAGGGGCAATGTAAACAAGAGCGCCATGCAGGAAGCCAAAGAAGGAGAGAATCAACCAACACAGAACTAGTGTGGTCAGTCGCTACACGCTGAGGGAGATACTGAGGTGGCCAACTGAGCACTAATGGACTTACAGTTCAATGTGCAATGAGGGTGATCTATTGACAATGTGGTGATGTTTACTTAGTACATGGTGCTCTTCAACCCAATTAATGCGAAGTCGCTAACCAAGACCCACACAGTGCACTATCATAGCTCTTGGCACTGTGCTAGAATATGTTGTATGTTGGGGTATCATGTTTGCACTCCAGCAAGTCCATAGATGTTCTTATTCCCCCCCCCCCCAACACAAACATATGCATCAGCGTCCGGCGGCTAATAGTGCCAGTTCTGTGTTGGTTGACGAGACACCTTATTCCCGATAAAGAATGTATGAGAGGAAATAGAGAAGAAGGGCAGAATGTCACATGGGCCTGCGTGCCAGTTCTTAACCCTTTGAAAATAAAGACTTTCGTTTGTTCGTTCGTTCGTTCGATGTACCTCTCGTTTCTGGTCGTGCCAATTCTTACTCCCGAGTCTCTCATTCAGGACAACCAAGTGGATACCTCTGCTCTCGACATCTCTAAGCGCATTAATAACATCGGCACGATCCACGGGCTGGCCATACGCAGGGGATAAAGAGCCAGCAAGTTTATCAGCTGGTGTCATGTCTTTCAAGGAAGATGAAGGTGACTCTACGGACAGCAAACCTCAGCAGCGATTCAATCCACTGCCTACGTACAAACTCGGCCTCTTTCCTTTGGATCATGCTCATTGTAACACTTAGTATCGTGTACTACCATCACCTACACAGTCGTTCCGATCGTGGTCATTGAATGGGCACAACTGGCTTCTTGAACGGTTCGGCTCGCTGACCGTGCCGTGAATGTCCACGCACCTCTCTGCTGCTGTATAACAATAACCCTGTGCTGAGAAAATATAACTGTGCGGATGTCAACAACGTGTGTGTGTTTGTGTGTGTGTGTATGTGCGTGTGTGTGTATGTGTGTGTGCGTATGTGTGTGTGCGTATGTGTGTGTGTTTGTGTGTGTATGTGTGTGTGTGTGTGAGTGCGTATGCGTGTGCAAGCTTACGGAAATCGCTGGGGTCATCTCTGGAGCTACGGAATGCGTGCTGTATGCGACTATGTCGAAGAGGCCGATCCGCTGAAAAAAATGAGCCATATGGGATAGAACCAGGTGCAATGAAGTAAATGCTCCTTCATTAAACCTATTTAAACACGACTGCTTGTGACAGCCATGAAGATCATTAATAATTATTGACGAGACAAAGCCTGCACCAAACACCCGTGTTCTTTAACTGTATAATTGTCATTGAATGATTAATCGTCTTAAGTGAGTTACCGTATCAGCCATGGGGTGATATACAGTAGTTTTCCTAAGCAACCACCTTTAATTTAATATATATTACAAGACGTCTGCTGCTATATTACCAACTTTTAAGTCACAACCGTGACACACTCCTACTTCCCATTTTCCGCCATACATGTTCATGTTGTCCAAGCCTACATTTTGTATTGCACTGAATCGGCTAGCAGTAAGATGAATACCCAAGAAGGTAACATAATATTGTGCACTTATTTCAGTTGTCACCGGGATTTGTCTCAACTCGTTGATTCTATGGACCTTAATTAGACTAACAGGAAGCAAACGTCGCCATAGCAACACAGATTACTACATCATGGCTTTGGCCACGTCAGATCTGCTGGTGCTCATCCTCTGCTACCCCTTCACCTTCGTGTCAACGGTTTCCCGCCAGTGGCTGTTTGGTGAGCTAGGTAAGTGTGATTTGTCTGCCAGTGTATACAAGTTAGTTGCATTTCCTTTACAGGACGTCGCAGTCAACTCTAGTATTTTTGGGGTTGTTTGTTGATTTGTTGGCAAGTTTACGTTCAGTAGTTTGCCATTGCTTTCTGTACGAGTATGGTATGAGTCCTGGTCGTACCATTGTACGGAAATTATACTCAAGACGGTCTGCTGCCAAATCACCCTCAGCTGAGTTTCGAACGTGGTATGCTCGACTACGAACTGCGTTAGTAACTCGATCGTCACAGACCCGGCAGTAGTGCGTAATGAAGCATACATTTGTTGTTCAGTCACGTGCCATGACAGCTTGGTCAGGTATGAAATGTTGTTGTTTTCATCGTGTGTCCTCGGGATTTAACGATACATCATTGTTGCATTATATGCTGCTGTACTGCTGCAGTCAATTTGATTGATTGATTTTGATTGATTTGAATGATTTAGGAATCGACATCACAGCATTCGGGGCATTCCCATAAGCGCTCCGTCCCCATCCCCAGCAGCCAGCTAACAGTTCCAACACCAATAGTACCAGTAGCAATCTGATTATATGTCCGTCTCGCCTTTCATTTCAGCGTCGAGCTCCGGCCAGATCCCCTCGTCACTCCTCGCTGTCTCATTCTTGCCAGACTATGGTAATCCATTTGCTCCTCCGAGGTGTACACGTGCTCCCACAAGGCCGCAACCACGTCTGCCTTATCATGCATCAATACTCCACCAAGTTCTGCAGAACCCGCCAATCTGTCCGCCTGTTCATTTCCCAGCACACCGCCATGCCCCGGAGAAAAGATCCAGGCGATGCTTGTCACTCGTGACCTCCGAAGCGAAGCAAGCCACTCCGCACGAAGCCTGCCCGTCCTCACCCTCGTCAGCTTACTTTCTGAGTCAGTTACAATCACGATGTGTGTGTGTGTGTGTGTGTGTGTGTGTGTGTGTTTGTGTGTGTGTCGTATTCTTCATCCAGCGGAGAGCCGCAGGACTGCCTCCACCTCCATTCTTAAGCTGGATGTTGTGGTATCATATGCCAGGCTCTCCTGCACTAAACGTCGACCATTGGCTTTGGCTATGAGCCCCCAGCCACTTCTCTCACCTCTTGATTACATACATTATTACATTATGATACAGTATGACAACATTACAACAATACTACAATATTACAATATTACAACAGTACAATATTACATTATGATACAGTATGATTACATACATTGATACATTATGCTGCAGTCAAGATATGTCTTAGTCTAGAGGTGGCGGGTAGGCTGTCAGACAGACAGGCTGACAGGCAGGCAGGACAGACAGACATACATACAAAAGGACAGACCGAGAGACAGACAGACATATATATGTATGTTTGTGGGTTTGCGGGCTTGTGGTTTCTGCCTGCCCACATTTGCTCCTGCGCTTCGTTGCCCTAACCTATGTTGTAACGAGAACTTCCGCCAGGTTTTGTTTAGCATTAGCAGAATTAAAATAGAATCCTTTTTGATTTACTTAAGCATTTTTGTCTATTCATTTTTTCTCATGTTATACTGTCATGTCTGTTATTACACAACTGCACTGTATTAAATATAGAAGAAGGCAATGGAACTGAATAATTATTATTTGCCGCAGAGAAATTTTCTTGAGTGTTATCTGGTTGAGCGGATAGGAATTATGAATTGTGTGAAATTATCAATGGGATTCATTAGATGTACAATAATTATGAAAATGACAGTGATTGGAAATACACTTAGACAAATAAACAGACCATTTTATTTAGAATAATTAAACAGCAATTTATGTCAAGTGCCATACGACAGAGTTAGTTTTAAATTTGAAATTACCGTGAGGATAACAGAAGTTATACATTCAAACAATACCTGTGATACGAGTTTGAAGTTTTTCAGCCAAAGTATTATTCATTTATTCACTTCACATGGTATATATAGTTATGCAGTATGCTCCTGGCGAGATGCAGAAAAATATGTCAGGCAATAAGTTTAGTTTAGTTTAGTTTAGTCGATGGATCATCATCACGGCACATGGGTGCAACCCATAAGTGCTCCGTTCTCCTCCTAATTCAAACCTGAGTCTGGAGAAACTCAGCTCAGTGCACGAACTCCGTTGCACCGGCGAGGATCGTGAAATACTTTGGGTAGATTTTAAACTCGAAATTTTGCCGGGACAGCGCCGTTAGGCTACTCTTTTTGGATTTCCAATCGCCAAGGGATTTTTTACGTGCGCAACAATACACACGGGCGTCCGATCTCACTACCCAGAGACCAGAGGAAATTTTATTACTAGAAGTCCACGTGAAACAATCACGGTCCTCACCGGGGCTTGAACCCGGGACCTCCAGCACTCGAGGCGGACACCATACCTTGAGACCACGCAGCCCCCTGTCAGGCAATAACTAGTGCTACTAGTGCTCCTGCGAGTATGTGTTTTTTCCTAATTATTTTACCAGAGGAGTGGCCTTGCTGCCTTTTTTTTTTTTTTTTTTTTTTTTTTTTTTTTGCGTATCCTTTTACAGGACTTAGCTGTCAACAGCAGCATCTTTCAGCTGTCTGTTGATCTCTTGGCAAGATTACGCTCAGTAGTTTGCCATTGCTTTCTGAGCGGCCGGCTCAGTATCCGCAAGTCACGAGCGGGGGTCGAACCACCTCAGTTCTCGCTCCGCTGCGAGACTCTGCGTGATAAAAGGGATTACAGAGAGAAAGTGTTGTAACCCCACAGCCAGAGAGACCGGCCCTTGCTGCCTACTCTTTGCAATTTCCAAATGCCCTTGGATTTTTAACGTGCTCAATTTGCACACATGGCCCTCTGTTTATCGCTCCTATCCGAGAATATGGGTATCCGTTCTCACCACCCAAGAGATCATGGGTTAGGGGTGGAAAGGGGGAGGGGGAAGTTTAGGGTTTCCAGGGGAGGGGGTTGAAGATTATTTCATCATCGTGTTAATACAAGAACAGATTACTTGATATTATTTTTCCCTCCATACTTTACGGTTATGTACTTCTCGCCCTTCTGAAATTCGTTTTATAACGTAAGTAGAACCGCCATAAAGTCACGTTTTATGTAGACGTCTAGACTTATTCTAGTATGTGTTATTAAATTTAGCTTCCATATTTACGTATACTGCGTAGGGGAGGGTGGAGGGGGTGGGGGTTATAGGGAGGAAATACGAAAAAGAGGGGGGGGGGTGACATTCTGAACAAATGGTGAAGGGGTGCATGGGCCAAAATAGGTTGAGAACCACTGTTCTGGATAGATTCCGCTAGTTTTGTGACGAAAGGGTTAGGAATGAAATTCGTAATCCCGCATACCTCGTTCGAAACACAGCTGCGGATGATTTGAAAGCTGATCGTCTTGAGTTGGTTTTCATACAATGGTGTGATTATCGGCCATTCATAAAGCAATGGCAAACTGCTGAATGTGATGTTGCCAAGAAATACTGATGGATGTTTAAATTGGAGCAATGGAGCAATAATAATAGGAAGATGATATAGTCAATAGATGGAAGGAATATCTGGAAGAGCTGTGTGATGATAAGAGACCGGATGTAAATATTCAAAATACTGGCGACGGTTCAATAATGATTGGAGCGGAAGTAGAGAATGCTGTACGGTACATGAGGAAATGAACGACGCTAGAACCACATAAGATTACGTTGGAGGAAATTGAGACCCCGGGAGATTCATGGAATAGAAATAATAACATTTATAAATGGTAATATCATATTATATAATTTATAATAGGTAATTCCCTAGTGATTGATTAAAATCCCTCTGTATACCTCTAGTAAAAAATATGGCGCTTTAGAACGCGAGATTATTACACAATAAGTCTTATGAGTCACATGACAAAGCTGATACGGAGAATAATAATTTGACGAGTAAGAAATATGACAAAACCAGACATGTGTGACGAACAATGTGGATCTATAGAGGGGAAAGGGCACAGACGATGCCATACATATGCTAAGGATACTATTAGACAGACATATGCAAGTAATAACAGATCTGTACTTTTGCTTCATTGATTATTCAAAAGCATTTGGTACGGTGAAACATGACGAAACAATTAAACTGACAGTGCACAGTGTTGAAGTGCTACATAGAACATGTACTTTTATATAGATGTGTAGCGTGGATAATGAGCAGACAAGCTGAAAAACATCTGATGGCTGTGGAAATGTGGTTTCTGAGGAAAATGCAAAGAATACCATGGACAGCCAGAAAAACCAATGAACAAGTTCTACAAGAAACAGATGAAGATAGTAAACTGATTAGAGACATTAGACGTAGACAGTCACAATTTTATGGACATGTTATGAAAAGAAATGAATTGGAGAACTTGGTGACAACTAGAAGGTCGAAGGGAACAGACCAAGGGGAAGACCTAGAAGCAAGTATCTGGATGGCTTGGCTTTGTGGCATGGTCGAGACAAAAACACAGAGCTGATCCACGACTCTGATGATCGAGTGAGATGGCAAAACATGACCACACACGCCTATCGGCATGGCACATGATGGATGGCACAGAGTTTCTGAGTCGGAGGTTTCGAATACCTTGGATCGCCAGAGTAACTAACAACGACTGCTCGAAAGAGGCTAAAGAAACTAGAACATTACATACAATAATAAGAATGAGACAAACGGCTTTCTTTGGTCTTGTGATGAGAAGAGAGGCATTGGAGAACATCGTGACAACTGGAAAGATCAAGGGAAGAGAGGGAGAGGCAGACCAAGAGAAATGATGCTGTGTGGATTGAGACGGTGGCATGGAGGAATATCATCAGCAGAGTTGATCCAGAACACCAAGGACCGAGATCTGCGGGAAGACATGAACGCCTACGCCAGCTGGCATGACACTAGATGCTGATATAGTGCAATGAAACATTGATAGCAAAGATCAGTGAAAATAAACAACATGTACTGGGAGCAAACAACAGCTATAAGAATGAAACACCAGTTAGCGACATTTAAATGCATTAGGAAGTGTGGCATACAAGGTTGTGTATTGTCTCCTAATATGTTCTCATTGTACAGTGTACATATAAAAATCCGGTTGCTGTGGAGGCTGAAGTACAAGGTTGATTTTCGAGAATTAGCTAGACGGTGATGCTGTCATTTACACAGATGGGTCGGTCGTCCGACATGTGAGAAACTCATGGGCCTTTACGGCTCGAGCCGGAGGGAGAATTGTGAAGGAGGACTCTGGGGCTTTCACTGAAACCACAAGTAGCCTGATTATGGAAGTCATGGCAGTAAGTAAAGCAATAACATGGCTCGAGACACAGACATTCACTAGGGCTTGTTTCCTTAGCGACTCAATGAACATGATCAAGAGGATAGAGGAGGGGTCGATCCGAAGAGAATGGTTGCTGTCTCTAGAGCGGTCTCGGCTGGCAAAGATTAGTTTCATCTTCGTGCCAGAGCATGCGGGAGTACAAGGAAATGAGCGGACTGACAAGCTCGCAGGTGAGGCTACTGTGGAGGGCGGACGCGCCATGGACCAGGCTGACATTCTGAATGCTCTACGAGAAGTAAGACATTTGCGAGAACCAAGTGATGACTGTGAATCTACAACAATGGCCAGACTGCGAGAACAGCAAATTAAAAGAGGGGCGGCCAAACAAGAACACTACGCAGGAAGCCAAAGAAGATTGGTAAACCAACACAGAACTGGTGTCGTTAGCCGCTACACGCTGCGGGATTTGCTGAGGAGGGGATCCGAGCACTTATAGACTGAATGGTTCGATGTGCAATGAGGATGATCTGTCGACTAACTAACTAACTAACTAACTAACTAACATATAAAGAGATGTACAGAAAATATGCCAAGGATCCTGGTTGTAGGACATAATATAAATAACTTATGTTATACTGATGACACCATCTTGATAGCAACAAGTCAGAACACACTACGGGCAATAATGGATACAGTTGTTTTAGAAAATGAAAACGCGGATCCTAATTTTAATAATGTTTTTTTTTTTTTGCATATCCTTTACAGGACATCGCTGTCAACACCAGCATCTTTCAGCTGTATGTTGATTTCTTGGCAAGATTACGCGCAATAGTTTGCCATTGCTTTCTGAGAGGCCGGCTTACATACCCTGTAAGTTACGGATGCGATTCGAACCACTGCTGATTCTCACCGTCATCACGTTACCTACGAGAGTATACGAGATTAAGGAGAAAAGTCATAACCTCTAAGCCACGAAGCCGGCAATTTTAATAATAGGAAGATAAAAGTAATTGTAATATAGAGAAACTGATCATGCATAAATGTACATTTCAGGTAAATGGTATTAATTTGATGAAAGTGCATACATTTACATACCCGGGCTCAAGGGTGTCATTAGACGGGAGATGTATCGCAGAGATAAAGAATAGAAAGGATCAGCAAAAACTGCATTTTAAAACATTAGCAACATTCTTTGCAATACGTTCTGATAATTGAAGGTTGAAAACAAGAATTCTCTCATCATAGAACCAGTTTTAACACAGAGCTATCAATCCTGGACAATTAGAAAGCAAGAAACACATTTCTAGAAGCTTCAAAAATGTTAGAGAAAAATGTTGAAAATATCTTGAAAAGAAAACGAGTATTGGAAAATGTTTTAAGGAGGCTAAGATACACAGACAACTTATTACAAACATTAGAAAGGGACAATCATCATTTTCTGACAGACTATGAGGAGACAAAAACTAGAACATGTTGTAACAACTGTAAATATTTGTGAATAGAAAGATAGAGGAAGGCGACAATATAAAACTTAATGACGGTATTGTTACAAGACACGAAAGGATGTCAGCTCACGTACTCATATTTGCTGTTGGAAATTGCAAAATGTGGAGAAGCATGATCGCCCACGTATGTCTGCAAGTCATTTGATGATGGTGATGATCAAACTTCTGGAGGATGGGAAAGCTGCTGGTTCAGATGGTATCCTCGCAGAAACTTTAAATTGTACTTAGACTCCATGACCAGATTAAGGAGCTGGCTTATCATAGAACACGTTGACTAATCACACATAATACGTTGAATGATCACACATTAAACGTTGGCTGATCACTTATACAATACTGGTTGACCGAGAGAGAGAGAGAGAGAGAGAGAGAGAGAGAGAGAGAGAGAGAGAAGAGAGAGAGAGAGAGAGAGAGAGAGAGAGAGAGAGAGAGAGAGAGAGAGAGAGAGAGAGAGAGAGCACAGGGTTTTATCGGTTGCTGAACCAGTTGGTTTGACGTATGCAGTAATGCTGTGTAAAAGTTTGTTCTCCTAGTAACTGCTGCTTCCATCGAAGACGAACTTAAGTCTAGTTGTGGACTGTTGTATTTTAATTCTGGCAGCGGCCATATGTATGCATGCGTGTGCAAGCTGTAGGTTTTGTCGCGACTGCTGTCTGTTTCAGTTTTCATATGGGGCAGTGAGGAGCCTTTTGTGTGATATTCGCTGGCACAGAAATTGAGCATTATGGGGTGACCCCGTTGCCGTGAGTTTGGAACCGTGACTAACATAAAACATTCGCTAATCACACATGACACATTGGCTAATCACAGATAACACGTTGGCAGGCGATGGCAGGGAATATCTGGTCACAAATGACACATTTCCTAAGGAACAGGAAGTAGATTGCAAGGTTCAAATGTGATTTGTCATGAAGTGATATATTTATTCTGACTTCCATTTCATCCTCAGGGTGTGCCATCAACGGATTTTTCGGTTTCCTGTTTAGTGTCATTGACATCGGCGTGCTGACTATGATGTCTGTGCTTCGACTGCTGTGTGTGAAAACACCTCATAGTGGTAAGTCCCTAGTTGTGTCCCCTGCTACCGGATGTTCCGGGAAGCCATGTTGTTAGGTAGGTGTAGTTTTGCTGAATATATTACCGTAGGTAGAGAGAGGGAGGGTAGTAGGAAAGGGGATATGGAGAAACGTAGCTAGCTAGCTAACTGACTTAACATAGGTGGGGATAGAGGAACGTTGCAGCCAACCCTAGTATTCTTATTTGGCTGTTTGTGATCTCTTGGTAAGTTTGCTTTAAGTAGCTTGCCATTGCTTTCTGAACGACCGGTGCTCAAAGACTGTATGTATAACAACCCACACAAGTTGGTATGTTCCAAAATGACCCGCAGCTGGGTTTCGAACACGGTATGCAGGATTACGAATTGTGTCCGCTGTTGATCTCGTCATAGCGCCCGCCTAGCTAACTAACTAACTTACTAGCTTATATTATCGTAGGTGGGTAGGGAGAGTGTGATAACACGAGAAGTAGAATGACTTGCGCGATGAAGTGGATTACAGTGATGTAGAGTTGCGCAATTAATTTACCACACTCTCTGGCCTGAGTCCATCTGAAATCCAGTGGCAAGATAACTGGGGACGAGTACGGGTGCAATGGATGACCAGGGCGCTCTACGTGCCTTGCCGTGCTCATTACGTTCCACGACGCTTTACAGATAAACGCCGTCTTGCCCGTTGAATCATCAATGATTTCTTAAGCACAGTGTGCCGAATCCTGTCTAAGAAGAACGAACGAAAGAATGAATGAACTTTATTTTCAAAGGGTAACAAATTGGGTACGCAGACCCGTTGTACATTCGGCCCTTCCAAAGAGAACTAAATAGCTAGCTAGCAAATTAACTTACAAATTAACTTATATTGCCGTAAGTTGGGAGAGGGGAGAGAAAGGAAAACTAATTAATTATCTAGTTAACTTACTTATTAATTTATATTATCATAACTGAAGGTGTCATCATTTATGAATACTTTTCCCAAACCCGTGCTATTTCAGCCTTCGTAAAAACGCCTCGCTACACTGTGATATCCCTGATTTGCGTGGTCGCCTATTCCCTGGTGTGGACCATCCCCCCACTGCTGGGCTGGGGACACTTCGCCCCGGAGCCTTTTGGGACCTCCTGTACGGTGGATTGGAAACACCCCGACCGCAGGTAGCATGGTTCTCCCTCATGTGACAGTGCTACATGAGTGCGTCTCTGACAACTGTACTGTACTTTCTTTCTTTCTTTCTTTCTTTCTTTCTTTCTTTCTTTCTTTCTTTCTTTCTTTCTTTCTTTCTTTCTTTCTTTCGTTCTTTCTTTCTTTCTTTCTTTCTTTCTTTCTTTCTTTCTTTCTTTCTTTCTTTCTTTCTGTCTTTCTTTCTTTCTTTCTTTCATTCTTTCTTTCTTTCTTTATTTCTTTCTTTCTTTCTTTATTTCCTTCCTTCTTTCATTCTTTTCTTTCTTTCTTTCTTTCTTTCTTTCTTTCTTTCTTACTTGTCCTTTCTTTCTTTCTTTCTTTCTTTTTTCTTTCTTTCTTTCTTTCTTTCTTTCTTTCTTTCTTTTCTCTTTTCTTTCTTTATGCCCTTCTTTCTTTCTTTCTTTTTTTCTTTCTTTCTTTCTTTCTTTCTTGATCTTTCTTTCTTTTTTTCTTTTCTTTCTTTATGTTCTTTCTTTCTTTATGTTCTTTCTTTCTTTCTTTCTTTTTTTCTTTCTTTCGTCAGTGTTGTGTGGTTCTTTCTTTCTTGTACTCCTTTGTGTTTTTTCTTTCTTTCTTTCTTTCTTTCTTTCTGTCTTTATGTTATTTGCTTGTTTTTTTTTCTTTTGTTCTTTTGTTTGTTTCTTTATTTGTTGTCTATTTATTTATTTATTCCCATCTTTTGTTGGTTTATTTGTTTCTTTCTTTTGTTTCTTTCTTTCTTCTTCCTTTATATCTTTCTTCCTTTCTTTCGTTCACTTGTTCTTTCTGTCTTGTTTTCTTTCTTTATGTTTTTATGTAGTTTTCTTTCTTCTGTCTTTTGTTCTTTTGTTTGTTTCTTTATTTGTTGTTTGTTTGTTTGTTTCTTTCTTTTGTTGGTTTTTTCCCTTTCTTTTGTTCCTTTTGTTCTTTCTTTATGTCTTTCTTCCTGTTTTTTTATTTGTTCTGTTGGTTCTTTCTTTCTTTCTTTCTTTCTTTCTTTCTTTCTTTTGTTAGTTTGTTTCTTTCTTGTGTCCTTTTATTTGTTTGTTTGTTTGTTTATTTGTTTCTTGCTTTCTTTCTTGTGTTCCGTTGGTTCTTTCTTTCTTTCACTTGTTTGTTTATTTCTTTCATTCTTTCTTTTTTTTCGTTCTTTCTTTCTTTTTCCCTTTCTTTCTTTCATTTGTACCTTTTTTATTTATTTATTTTTTTTAAACTTTGTTTCTTTGTTTCTTTGTTTCTATTTTTGTTTGTTTGTTTCTTTGTTTGGTTGGTTGGTTGGTTCTTTCTTTCTGCATGTCTGTCTGTCTTTCTTTTGTTGTTTTGTTTGTTTGTTTCTTTTGTTCCTTTCGTTCTTTCTTGATATATTTCTTTCTTTCTTTCATTTGTTTCGATGGTTCTTTCTTTATTTCTTATGTTGTTTGTTTGTTTGTTTCATTTATTCTTTTCGTTCTTTCTTTCTTTCGTTTGTTCTTTTGTTTCTTTGTTTGTTTTTAAGTTTCTATATTTGTTTGTTTGTTTGGTTGGTTCTTTCTTTCTGCCTGTAAGTCTTTCTTTCTTTTGTTGTGTTATTTGTTTCTTTATTTGTTTTTCTTTCTTTCTTTCTTTTGTTGGTTTGTTTCTTTCATTCTTTCTTTTGTTCATTTCGTTCTTTCTGTCTTTCTCTCTTTCTTTGTTTCCTTCTCTGTTTTGTTCCTTTGTTTGTTTCTTTCTATCATTGTTTGTTTCTTTGTTTCTGTTTTCGATTGTTGTTGTTGTTGTTGTTGTTGTTGTTGTTGTTGTTGTTGTTGTTGTTGTTGTTGTTGTTGTTGTGTTGCTTCTTTCTGTCTGCCTGTCTGTCTATCTTTCGTTTGTTCCTTTGTTTGTTTCTTTATTTATTTTCTTTCTTTCAACAGCCGCAACAACAACAAGAAATAGGGGGACGAGTAAGAACAAGAATAACAAAATGAGCAAGGGAAAAACAAGCAGACATATTGATCAATACTTTCGCGCTAATTTTAATCTCTTCACATTGTTATTATGTTTTTATAACACTGACATAATGTTGTTGTTTTTTCCTTCTATTTTTGCATTCAGACTTAGTTGTCTTTGGGAATAAGAAAACAAAACACCGACCTTGTGCCGTTTCCGTTGCAAATAAAGCGTCCTAGAAAAATCAATATAGTCATGAAAGTAGTTCCAAATGACTGTAAAATTGGCAAGCTAAGTCCCTGGTTGTCTTCTCATCTAATTAATGAATTACCTCGCGCGCCACATGGTCTCTGATTGGCCCATTATTTCGCTATAATGTGTTTTCGAGGTTTCGAAAGCGGCGATTAAGGAAGTGTGGCAGTTTCGTGACTACATAATTGTATGTATGCATATATTTTCCTGCCTTCTTTCTGTCCTTCCTTCATTATATGTTCCTCCCTTCATTATATTTCGTTAGTTTATTATATATTTCTTCCTTCTATCTTTCCTTCCTTCATTATACGTTCCTTTCTTATGTCTTTCTTTCCTCCATTCTTTTCATCCCGCTTCATTTCCTTCTTGCATAGTTCCTTTCCCGCTCTCTTCCTTTCTTCTTCCCACCTGCCTGACTACCAGCTGACGTCGTCGAAAGGATATGAACGAACGAACGAACGAACGAACAGACTTTATTTTCAAAGGGTAACAAATTGGGCACGCAGGCCCGTCTTACATTCGGCCCTTCCACTCACTCAGCTTTCTTTCATCAACAGTGCATAGGAAAAAAAACATTGTCACATGAATTTTGTAAACATAAACAATGCATATTACTATGTTATGAGACACATCCACCACCCACCCACACATCCCCCATTCACTCCAACTCCCCCACCCACCCAACCACACACATATACATTCCCCCACCCATCCACCACATCCCTACACCTACATATCTCCCCACCCATACACACCTCTCACCCACCACACATCCCATCCACCCACACCCCAAGCACACATACATTCAATAACCCACACATCCCCCACCTACACACATCTCCCCACTCACTCACATATCCTCTACCCGTCCCATTACCCACCAACAATCACTCACCCACATATCCTCCTCCACCCACACACCTCCACCCACCCAGCCAAACACACATTCCTCAGCCACACACACATCTCCCCGTCAACTCACATATTCCGCACCTACCCACACACAAATTCCGCACCCACCCACATAATCTCCCATCTCCCCCAGCCCACTCACAGATCCCGAGCCCACACCTACAAACACCCCCCACCATCTCCTAACCTGCACACACTCACCCACCCACATATCCTCTACCCACCCACACATCCTCTACCCACCCATCCCCCAACCAAACATCCCTTAACCACACACCCTTACTCATATACAATCACCCACCCACACATCCTCTACCCAACCACACATCATCCATCCACCCATTCCCCCAGCCACACATCCCTTAACCACACACCCCTACCCATATACACACACATCCCCACCCACGCACAATCTCCCCACCCATACACACATCCCTCCCACACATCCCCACCCACCAACACATCCCCCATTCACAAACACACACCTCCCATCCACGCACACACAACCCACACACACATCCCCAACTCATACACTCATCCCCAGACACACGTACTTATCCCTCAACCACTAACACCCACACATCCCTTACCCACTCATCAACACATACATCTTCTATCTACCCACCCACACTCACACACCAAAACCACCCATCTAAGCACACATCCCAACCCTCACACACATCCTTCACCCACCCGAAAACCCAACCGCACCTTCACCCACCCACACACACATCATTTATCCACAACCAGCTCCCCTCCCACACAACACCACACTCACACACATCCCAAAGACACATCCCTCACCCACACACACACATCTCCCCACACATCTCCTACCCATCCACACATCCCCCAACTACAATCACCCTCACTACCCACACATACATCCTCCATAAAGCCACACACCCCCACCCAGCCAGACATATCCCCCACCCACACACACATCTCCAAATCCATCACCCACACCCATCATGCACCCCTCCCCAACCCACATAAATCCCCCACCCATATCTCACCCACACACACTCCCCACCCATCCACCCAAACATCCCACACCCATACACATCCCTCACCCACACCCCCAAACCCACAACCACCCCCACCTGCACACATCTCCCACCCACCACATATCCCCACACCCATCGCATAACCCATCATCAATCATCCACCAACATATCCTCCTCCATACACTCACCCACAACCACCTAGCCAAACACACATCCCCACCCACACACACATCTCCCCGCCAACCCATACATCCCGCACGTACCCACACACAAATCCCCCACCCACCCACACAATCCCACCCCGCCCACCCACACACACATCCCCCCATCCCCCAACCTACTATTATGATCAAACTCCCATTTTACACACACATACAGTGACGAGTGTCGTGAGCATTGTCGCAAAATTGTAAAGAAAATGGAGAAAAATTGTACATATACATTTTGTAACTTAAAAATTAGTGATGCAATTCAACTCTCTCTCTCTCTCTCTCTCTCTCTCTCTCTCTCTCTCTCTCTCTCTCTCTCTCTCTCTCTCTCTCTCTCTCTCTATCTCTCTCTCTCTCTCTCTCTCATACTCTCTAATTCTCTCACCCACTCTACAGTGATGTACATGTGTTCATGTTATAAATTATAACATCAGTTGGCATTCAAAATGGTAATATGAACATGAGAATACACAACATATATGGAATAGCATGTTACATGATATGCGTGGGCTTAAATCTCTCTCTCTCTCTCTCTCTCTCTCTCTCTCTCTCTCTCTCTCTCTCTCTCTCTCTCTTTCTTTCTCTGTCTTTCTCGCTCTCGTCTCACTCACAAACACCCATAGACACTCACAAACAATGGCCGCACACATACACACATTAACAATACCATTCTTCCACTGTCTTCTCTCGTTCGCTCACTCCCCCCCCCCTCTCTCTCTCTCTCTCTCTCTCTCTCTCTCTCTCTCTCTCTCTCTCTCTCTCTCACTCGCAATCACTATTTCACCCATTACGTCACTCTCTCCATCTTTCATTTACTTAATATCACACTCTCTTTCACTCTAACTCACACACAGACAGACACACACCCTCTCGCTATCAAATACACACTCCCTCGCTTGCGCAAGAAAGCATATACACATACACACACGAGCATACACACAATATACACACGCAAATACACACATATCCCCACGCACACATACACACACGAGCATACACACAATATACACACGCAAATACACACATATCCCCACGCACACATCCACACACGAGCATACACACAATATACACACGCAAATACACACATATCCCCACGCACACATACACACACGAGCATACACACAATATACACACGCAAATACACACATATCCCCACGCACACATCCACACACGAGCATACACACAATATACACACGCAAATACACACATATCCCCACGCACACATACACACACGAGCATACACACAATATACACACGCAAATACACACATATCCCCACGCACACATACACACACGAGCATACACACAATATACACACGCGAATACACACATATCCCCACGCACACATACACACACGAGCATACACACAATATACACACGCAAATACACACATATCCCCACGCACACATACACACACGAGCATACACACAATATACACACGCAAATACACACATATCCCCACGCACACATACACACACGAGCATACACACAATATACACACGCAAATACACACATATCCCCACGCACACATCCACACACGATCATACACACAATATTCACACGCAAATACACACATATCCCCACGCACACATACACACACGAGCATACACACAATATACACACGCAAATACACACATATCCCCACGCACACATACACACACGAGCATACACACAATATACACACGCAAATACACACATATCCCCACGCACACATACACACACGAGCATACACACAATATACACACGCAAATACACACATATCCCCACGCACACATACACACACGAGCATACACACAATATACACACGCAAATACACACATATCCCCACGCACACATACACACACGAGCATACACACAATATACACACGCAAATACACACATATCCCCACGCACACATACACACACGAGCATACACACAATATACACACGCAAATACACACATATCCCCACGCACACATACACACACGAGCATACACACAATATACACACGCAAATACACACATATCCCCACGCACACATACACACACGAGCATACACACAATATACACACGCGAATACACACATATCCCCACGCACACATCCACACACGAGCATACACACAATATACACACGCAAATACACACATATCCCCACGCACACATACACACACGATCATACACACAATATACACACGCAAATACACACATATCCCCACGCACACATCCACACACGAGCATACACACAATATACACACGCAAATACACACATATCCCCACGCACACATACACACACGAGCATACACACAATATACACACGCAAATACACACATATCCCCACGCACACATCCACACACGATCATACACACAATATACACACGCAAATACACACATATCCCCACGCACACATACACACACGAGCATACACACAATATACACACGCAAATACACACATATCCCCACGCACACATACACACACGAGCATACACACAATATACACACGCAAATACACACATATCCCCACGCACACATACACACACGAGCATACACACAATATACACACGCAAATACACACATATCCCCACGCACACATACACACACGAGCATACACACAATATACACACGCAAATACACACATATCCCCACGCACACATACACACACGAGCATACACACAATATACACACGCAAATACACACATATCCCCACGCACACATACACACACGAGCATACACACAATATACACACGCAAATACACACATATCCCCACGCACACATACACACACGAGCATACACACAATATACACACGCAAATACACACATATCCCCACGCACACATACACACACGAGCATACACACAATATACACACGCGAATACACACATATCCCCACGCACACATCCACACACGAGCATACACACAATATACACACGCAAATACACACATATCCCCACGCACACATCCACACACGAGCATACACACAATATACACACGCGAATACACACATATCCCCACGCACACATCCACACACGAGCATACACACAATATACACACGCAAATACACACATATCCCCACGCACACATACACACACGAGCATACACACAATATACACACGCGAATACACACATATCCCCACGCACACATCCACACACGAGCATACACACAATATACACACGCAAATACACACATATCCCCACGCACACATACACACACGAGCATACACACAATATACACACGCAAATACACACATATCCCCACGCACACATCCACACACGAGCATACACACAATATACACACGCAAATACACACATATCCCCACGCACACATCCACACACGAGCATACACACAATATACACACGCAAATACACACATATCCCCACGCACACATCCACACACGAGCATACACACAATATACACACGCAAATACACACATATCCCCACGCACACATCCACACACGAGCATACACACAATATACACACGCAAATACACACATATCCCCACGCACACATACACACACGATCATACACACAATATACACACGCAAATACACACATATCCCCACGCACACATCCACACACGAGCATACACACAATATACACACGCAAATACACACATATCCCCACGCACACATACACACACGATCATACACACAATATACACACGCAAATACACACATATCCCCACGCACACATCCACACACGAGCATACACACAATATACACACGCAAATACACACATATCCCCACGCACACATACACACACGAGCATATACACAATATACACACGCATATACACACATATCCCCACGCACACATACACACACGAGCATACACACAATATACACACGCATATACACACATATCCCCACGCACACATCCACACACGAGCATACACACAATATACACACGCAAATACACACATATCCCCACGCACACATACACACACGAGCATACACACAATATACACACGCAAATACACACATATCCCCACGCACACATACACACACGAGCATACACACAATATACACACGCAAATACACACATATCCCCACGCACACATACACACACGAGCATACACACAATATACACACGCAAATACACACATATCCCCACGCACACATACACACACGAGCATACACACAATATACACACGCAAATACACACATATCCCCACGCACACATACACACCCATATACACATACTTACACACACAGACACACACACACACAAATACACACTCCCTCGCATACACTGCATGCATGCACACATACACACAATCATGCACTCACATACACGAACATATATATATATATATATTCGCACATACACACATATACATCCCACCACATTGGCACCTTGCCGTCTTGACAGACGATAGTTTGTGCTCTAAAAAGGCATAATAACTTTTAACTATGGCGGTAGCGAGTGTGACTGATAAGGACAATTTGCGCTGTAAATGTCCGTTCACAGTGGGTGCATGTGAACACGTGGTCATTTCCACCATCATGCACCATCTTACGTCTCAAACGCTTGGTGTGTGACTTTTCTGCAATAATTTTCTCCTTTGACTTTATTCCATTTCTGATATTTGCCCTCCATGCAACACGTTCAGCGGCGACTTGCTCCCAATGTGCATTATCAATGCCTGTATCAATCATGTCCCGCTTACACACATCTTTGTATCGTAGTAGAGGCCGACCCTGAGATCTCTTACCCATCTGTAATTCACCAAAAAAGATATCCTTTGGTATTCTACCATCATCCATCCTCCTAAGATGTCCTATCCATCTAAGTCTACGAAGACTGAGCATGGAATAAACTGTCACACAACCTGATCTTTCCAATACTTCAGTATTTGTGATTTTGTCTTGCCACTTAATACCAAGAATTCTTCGCAGACACCGCATATGAAAGCTGTTTAAATTGTTCTCTTGGTGTGAGTAAGTTGTCCAGGTTTCACTGCCATAGAGAAGAGTACTAAGGACACAGGCTTGATAGACAAGGACTTTTGTTTTGGCAGTAAGCTTCCTGTTCTCCCAGACTCTTTTTGCTAACATGTTCATTGTTGTTGCTGCCTCGCCAATCCGGATGTTGATTTCCTGATCGAGGGATAATTTGCTATTTACCACTGATCCTAGATATGTAAAATGGTCTACTATCTCTAGTTCAGCGTCGTCAATAAAGATTGATGGTACACCATGTGCACCTTGTGACATAATCTGTGTCTTCTTTTTGTTTATTGTTAAACCAAATTCAGAACAAGCATTGGAGAATGCAGATAGTAGATGTTGTAATTCTTCCTCAGAGTGGGTCGTAATCGCAGCATCATCTGCACATACATATACATCCGCACATACATATAAACACACGCATACATTTACGCACACATATAAACATACTTACACACACAAGCACACATACAAACACACATTTACACACACTTACACATACACACCCACATTCAGACGTGCACACACATACACACACATAAACACACGCATACACACATATGGACACACGTACACACTAACCCATCCACCCACACACTTACTCACACATAAACGCTGCCTCACATAATCTCACTCACTCACTCACTCATTTACTCTCTAAACCACACTAACTCACTCTCTTACAAGCACAGACAAGTACACAGACACACACACATTCATCCACTCTCTCTCTCTTTCTCACCCTTCAATCACCTGCACATCCCACACCTCCCCACCTCTCACACATCTCCCCTCCCACACAAATCTCCACCCATAAACACATTCCCCTCCCCCCCCACACACACACCCCACATACCTTCCCCATACACATCCCCGCCCACACACCTCCCCACCAACTCACACATCCCCCACCTACAAACATTCTTGTCACCCACATATACATTTTCCACCCACTCACATTTACCCCATCCACACTCACACACTCCCACCCACGCAGACATATCCCATTCACAGACACCCCCACACTCATCCCCCACACCCATTACACACTCATCCCCCAACCCACACAATCTCCTACACACCCATTCACCCACCCAAACAAAAAAAAAAGCGTAAAAATTAGTGATGCAGTTCAACTCTCTCTCTCTCTCTCTCTCTCTCTCTCTCTCTCTTGCTCTCTCTCTCTCTCTCTCTCTCTCTCTCTCTCTCTCTTTTGCTCTCTCTCTCTTGCTCTCTCTCTCTCTCTCTCACTCACATCATATGAGCGCTTTCTAGTAAACTTCCCTTGCGTTGATGGCGAGATAGAGCTGTGCATCCCTACACCAGCATTAAGTTGGACCTGCACGATGACTACTCGTTCAGAAGGCAATTTCAAGCCAGTAAACGCAGAATTGTCTAGAAATCAACTTGAGGTTGATCGCAAAGTTCTGCCAAAGCAATGCAGCATTTTGATTTCTATCTGATAGCCCTACTGTCTTTTTTTCGACCTTCATCACCATCGAATGGCGTTTCCAGCGCACGAAGTTGCTCTCATTACAGTGTCTTGACAGTACTCGCAATCATTGGCCATCTATCCTGTATCCTTCGCTATCACTAGCCATCTGTCCTGTATCCTCCGCTATCAAAGCCATCTGTCCTGTATCCTTCGCTATTATAAGCCAAATGTCCCATATCCTTCGCATCATAAACCAAATGTCCTATATCCTTCGCCATCATAAGTCAAATGTCCTATATCCTTGGCTATGATAAGCCAACTGGCCTTTATTTTTCGCTGGCATGCTACAAATATTAATCAAATCCTGAATCCATCGACGCTGAAGTCTGCTCTTCTCCGCATCCTGGGTACACCCCCATGAGTCCCTTTTCTAGCAACGATGGTCAGCATGGCTGAGTGGATAAGAGACCTCGACTTTAAACTTCCGGTGCGCTAATACTGATGTAGCGGTACTGACGACTACACCGGTCAGTTGGAATAAGATATTGACTTCTCGTCCTTGACTTCGGGACGTAAATTACAAGTACCTCTTATGTGGGAGTGGGGTCGTCGTCTGATGGCAGGAGACACTGGAACTATGGACAGCTAATCCACACATAAAAATCAGTCTAGTGTGCTAGAAGTACACGTGTGTGGACTAGGCTTAGGCTTAACCCCCCCCCCCCCCCAAAAAAAAAAAACATCAACAACTCTAACCAAACATAGGTCTTTGCCTATGCACGATCTTTAAATTGCCGGACAGCAGGAGTTTCAGGGATCTATAGATTCTCCTGTCACACACACACACACACACACACACACACACACACACACACACACATGCACGCACGCCAGCATGCACGCACTCACACACGAGGGGGCTTCAAATGAGAATCTTACAAGTGTGATAGAAATTACAATAACCACGCTATTCAATTGTAACCTGTCAATATTCTTGTTAAGGATGTCAAGGGAGTTAATCGCGGTGGTGCAGACGAACATTGTGACGTCATAAGGACAGTTTATAGATGGCCGCCCCACTTTTGACATGCACCAGTAGCAGCGTTCTGTTATCCGTTGTTGTTTTTTTTTTTTTTTAAATCAATGAAGGAGTGAACCCTAAAGAAATTCATCGGCGAATGAATGTCCTGTATGGGTCTGTCAGTCCAGCAAATGTATGAGTGAGGTATGAGTGTTCACGACCGGGTCAGGCACACCACTTAGTGATCCCAGAATAGTTACACACGCGACCAAGGGATTTTTTTTTTCCCTACAGGAATCTAAGCAGTTTAATGGCGCTTGATGACTTGCATTAAACGCAGTGGTAATTACATCGACAAATGATAAATTTGTTCTTTACTTTTTCATAATACATTCACCCGGAAAAATACACTCACATTTCAAGCTGTCATTTAAAGACCTCTTGTATATGATTCATATATTCGGTTGAAGTCCCCACACATCAAAGGTATGACATCCGGAGTCCCGTTAACATGGCGGGGTGTTTGTTTCAATGTTGAAGACATCAACTTCCTAGTTCTGTTATGTCATACATTGCTAGGTGTGATGATCTTTGTATTGTTTTTCTTTTTTTTATCCCACTTCTTGTTTTCTTCTTCTTCTTCTTCTTCTTCTTCTTCTTCTTCTTCTTCTTCTTCTTCTTCTTCTTCTTCTTCTTCTTCTTCTTCTTCTTCTTCTTGAGAGAGAGAGAGAGAGAGAGAGAGAGAGAGAGAGAGAGAGAGAGAGAGAGAGAGAGAGAGAGAGAGAGGAGGCAGATATGGAGAAAGTGAGAGTATGTATGTATAAGTAAACTTGTTTAGTTAATTTGTGAATATATGTGTATGCGAGAGATTTTGTGTTTGTGTGTTATTGAACGGATGCATAACTGTGAGAGTTTGTGTAAACAATGTAAATATATGTGCAGGTATTTATGTATGTCTTTACGCATGTGCGTGTGTACGTGGTATGTGTGTCTGGCTGCCAGCCTGTCTCATAACATGGCAATATGCATTGTTTCTGTCCACAAATTTCATTTGACAATGTGTTTTTGTGTTTCCTATGTGAATGTAATATGCAAAATAGTTAATTGATATACGAAAGATGAGTGATTGGAAGGGCTGAATGTAAGACATCCTTCTTCGTCTGTTACCTTCTGTTCTTTCTCACCATACTTCTTCTTCTATGACGTCATCCTTTTTCACCTCCTCATTCTTCTTCTATTACTACCACCGTCTCCACCATTACCACTACCTCTCTCTTCTTCTTCCTCCTTCATGTCCTATTCAAACACCACTCTTCATCCGCCTCATTCTCCTCCTCCTTTCTCTTCATGTTTTTTTCTTCATTCTTTCATCGTCGTCTTTACTATCCTCGCCATCCCATCACCATCATCATTTCCATAATCTGTTTTATGTACCGCATAGAGAGGCTGATACAGCGGGGCGTGAGCAGAGGTTCAGATCAACGCTCAGATCGTAGAGAAAACGCAGGAGGACGTTCAGTCAGGCTGTCACTGATACCATCAGCATGGGGACTCTTCGCTGGCTACTGGAGTAGGAGATTGAGCACGTAGTGGAATATCCCGAGTCTTGAATTCAAGTATGAATAAAATCAGTGGAACTGCGGTCACGCAAAGCTGTGGAAATGTAAACGATATAAAATAGCATAAAGTAACGCAGCTTTACAAAACACAGTTACGGAAAACACGAAACGTTGCGGTGACTAGCCTTCATCGGGAAATACATACACAAAACACAACATATAATCACCGAAAAGACCCTTCAGTGACTACAGTAAGGAATCAGAACCGGATGAGAAGAATGAAAGTATGCAATAATAAGAACGATGAAGAGAAAATGAAAAACTTCACATGTACCACATATTGCCTTTCCAGATACGTAACTTCGGTCTTCCTTTGTGTGCTGGCTCTACCGCTTCTGGTGATGGTCGTCTGCTACTCCACAATCATCTATCACATGCGCGTCACTTCCGCCAAGATGGGCACGTGTGTGACGGAGGGCAAGAGACGAGTTCAGAGACAGAATAGACTCGTACGGGTAAGTCAAAGTTCAGAAAACTGTCAACAAGGACACAAACAAACATGTATGTACTTGTCTCCTGAATGTTTGGATTGTGCAGTGTCATTTTAGTTCATCTTTCGGAAGTTATTCGAAAATAAATAGAAATAATATATTACAATTTCCTAAAGTTGAAAAAAAAAGTTAGTTGCATATCCTTTACTGGACGTTGCAGTCAACACCAGCATATTTTGCTGTTGTGATCTCTTGGCAAGTTTACGTTCAGTAGTTTGCCGTTGCTTTCTGAAGACCGGCACCCATACCATTTCGTAAAAAGACAATGCAGACGGTTTGCTGCCAAATCGACTGCAGCTGTGTTTCAAACGCGGGTATGCGGGATTACGAACTGTGTCCGTAACCTTCGCCATGGAGCCGGCATTTCCTAAAGACGAAACTAAATTTGCTACTTTAGTAAAATATATACTATGTTATAGAGAAGAAACTAAGGTTGCTACTTTAGTAAAAGACATACTATGTTATATAGAAGAAATTAAATTTGTTACTTTAGTTGGAAAATACATACTATTTCACAAGGTCAAGAATATTCTATGCAATGTATCTGTGTCAGCTGAGTTGAAGAAAAGAGTTCTTAATACCTATACAGAAGCTGTTCTGGTGTACGGACGTCAATCATAGACAATTATAATCAGGCTAGTGAGAAATTACGTGGAAGTGACGCGTATAAATAAATAAAAAGTCACTTGTAGATGAGAGCGCGGCACGTATGAGAATGTCCTGAGTATAGTGATGTGGGTTCTTGACTCAATTGAACTCAGCTCAACTCAACTCCACTCCACTCAACTCTCCTCTACTCAACTCAACTCTCCTCTACTCAACTCAACTCAGTTCAACTCAACTCAACTCAACCCAACTCAACTCCACTCCACTCAACCCAGCTCAAATCATGTGGAAGTTGTAGAGAAGTGGTTTGACAGAAGAATGATGAGAACACCATGGACGGATAAAAAGCGGCATGAAGATATTTCGCAAGTAGTTAACTCACTAAGAGAACTGGTTACTCACATCAGAAACAGACAGTCCACATTCTCTGAGCACGTCTCTGGAAGAGGACAGTTGGAGTACGTGTAACAGCGGGAATACTGGAGGAGAGGAGAGACAGGGGAAGTCAAAGAAGAAGATGCTGGCATAATGGCATGGGGTCGACATTATTATCAGAAATGATTGACAGTTCACCAGATGGAAAGTTATGGAGACAGATGATCACCAACGCCACACGGCGTGAATTATCAGAAGAAAAGACATTTCTATTATTTATGTATACAAGTCACTTTTGATAAGCTGTGTGTTAACATGGGGTGTGACTCACTGTTAGAAGTCCGTCGAAATTCATCATCGTCATGTGCCATGCCGATAAGCATGGGCGGTCATGTTTCGCCAGCTCACTGGATCACCAGAGTCATGGATCTGCTCAGTGTTCTTGTCTCGACCATGCCACGTGGCCAAGCCATCCGGGTATTTACTTCTCTGCCTTCCCCTTGTTCTTTTCCCCTCGATCTTGCCAATTGTCACCAAGTTCTCCAATTTATTTCTTCTTATAACGTGACCGAAAAATGTTGACTGTCTACGTCTAATGTCTCTAATCAGTTTACGATCTTCATTTGTTTCTTGAAGGACTTGTTCATTGGTTTTCTGTCTATCCATGGTATTCTTTGCATTTTCCTCAGAAACGACATTTCCACAGCCATCAGATGTTTTTCAGCCTGTCTGCTCATTGTCCACGCTTCATATCCATACAAAAGTACAGGTTTTTTGTAGCATCCCAACACTCTTTTTCTCGTTGCAAATAACATCATTTTATTTGTCAGTATGTTTTCCATCTTGCAAAAGGCTATCTTCGTCATAGCAATTCTTGTTCTAATCTCTTCAAGACATCTCCCTTCAGATGTTATGACTGTGCCGAGATTAAGTGTACTGTCGAAATTAATGATCTGCAAATTACTGCCACAAATCATTCCCGAGACTATACTCCAAACAGGAGCTTGCAAAATGAGGTTGTTGAGCGAGTAAACAGTGATGACTTATGTGTGTTATGTGTGTTATAATGTGACTTATTAAGCATGGCGTAAGGGGCGACTAAGGACGGTT
>OY992890.1:97895289-97902789 GCA_963921405.1 Cepaea hortensis
ATCTCTTTCTACCCCAGGGACTGGTGGCGGAGAGAATGATCTTGTTCGGAAATATTCACATGACTGCCGGCAACTGGAGGACACTCAGAACCCTTCACCATAAGATCTGGAGTACGACAAGGTTGTGTCCTGTCCCCTCTCTTGTTCATAACATATATAGACAACATACGTAGAGAAACCAGCCAAGCAGAGACAGCAAGAATACCACATGACGAGAACACAGAAGAAGAACCATCTGCAAATCTAACCATTAGAGAACTCCTGTTTGCGGACGACCAGGCACTAATAGCAAAATCAGAAGCTGAATTACAAGACCACGTGAATAGTCTAAACGAAATGTGTAGGGAACATAACATGAAAATTAGCACAAGTAAAACAGAGGTAATGACTATAACTAAAGAAGAACAAACAATAACAATTCACCTAAACGAACATCCCTTGAAACAAGTGAAGAGTTTCAAGTACCTTGGAAGTATAATATTATCAAATGGCAGATCAGAAGACGAGATCGAAAATAGGTGCAATAAGGCAAACCAACTCATTGGACAAATGGCACCAATACTAAAGAACAAACATGTATCAATAACTACTAAGAAAGCACTTTACAACACAATCTTCCTATCAACTCTATGTCACCAATGCAAAACCTGGACAATGAGAGAAACAGAGAAAAGAAAAATCACAACAACAGAAATGAGGTTCCCGAGAAGAATACTCAACGTATCAAGAAGAGATAAGATCACAAACGAAGAAATCAGGACTAAGGTGGAGGTTAAAGCAGCACTAGATTTTATTAGAAAGCAGCAAGTCAAATGGTTTGGCCATGCAAGTAGGTTACCAGTCAACAGCATACTACAACAAGCAATGATGTACAGACCAGATGGAAACAGAGGAAGAGGCCGACCACGTAAACGTTGGACGGAGGGAATAGCAGAGTCCATGGGGATATCGATATACGAAGCCCATAATCGGGCACTCTCACGATGTTTATACTTCACCTCGACACCGCAAGGTACAAGAGGAACATGATGAGATGAGACGAGATGAGACTGCCGGCTGCCTTCACGTGTCTCTATGTCTGGAAGTTGAAGTCTCTCTCTCTCTCTCTCTCTCTCTCTCTCTCTCTCTCTCTCTCTCTCTCTCTCTCTCTCTCTATCTATCTCTCTCTCTCTCTCTCTCTCTCTCTGCGTATGCCTGTAGGGTGTGTGTGTGGTTTGTGTGTGGGTGGAGAGATGTGTGTGTGTGGGTGGGGGATGTATGAGTGGGGCGATGGCTGTGTGGGTTGGTGGGGGATGTGTTGTTGGGGGATGTGTGTTTGGCTGGGTGGGTGGGGGATGTGTGTGGAAGTGGATGATGTGTGGGTGGAAGGGTGTGTGTGGGTTGGGGTGGGTGGGGAGATTGTGTGGGTTGGAGATTGTGTGGGTGGGGTGTGGGTGGGGTATGCGTGTGTGGGTGGGGATGTGTGTGGGTGGGTGGGGGTGTGTAGGTGGGTGGGAAATGTATCTTATAACATGGTAATATGCATTGTTTATGTTTACAACATTCATTTGACAATGTTTTTTCTTGTGTGAATGTATCATGCCCTATTGATGACCGAAAGATGACTGGTTGGAAGAGCCGAATGTAAGGCGGGCCTGCATGTCTAATTTGTAATCCTTTGAAAATAAAGTTAAATCAAATCTAATCAATCAAATATCTCTCTCTCTCTCTCTCTCTCTCTCTCTCTCTCTCTCTCTCTCTCTCTCTCTCTCTCTCTCTCGTTTCACCTCTTATTCCCTCTATCTCTCTTTTCACTCTCTCTAACTTTCTTTTTATTTATTTCTCTGTGTCATTATCTGCCATTCGCTCTCTCTCTCTCTCTCTCTCTCTCTCTCTTTCTCTCTCTCTCTCTCTCTCTGCTCTTTCTATCTTTCATGCTCTCTATGTCTCTGTCATTATCATTCATTCTCTTTGTTTCATGCTCTCGCTCTCTCTCTCTCTCTCTCTCTCTCTCTCTCTCTCTCTCTATCTATCTTTCTTTTTTCACTTTCTCTCTCATTATTCTCATTCTCGCTCTTTCTCTCTCTCTCTCTCTTAATTGCTCTCTTTCTTTCTCTTCCTCTTTCTCCGTCTCTCTTTCTCTCTATCTTACTTTCTCTCTTCTTCTCTATAGCATTCTCTGTAATTCTTTCTTTCCTTCTCTGTTTCTCTCACTCTCTCTCTCTCTGTTTTCTCTCTATCTTTCATGCTCTCTATATCTCTCATGCTCTCTTTCTTTCTTTCTCTTGTTCTTTCGCCTTTTCTCTTTCTCTCTCATTCTCTCTTTCTCAATGGAATTCTCTGTGATTCTTTTTTTCTTTCTCTCGTTTTCTCTCTCTGTTCCTTCTATCTTTCATGCTCTCTTTCTCAATATCTCTCTCTCTCTCTCTCTCTTGTTCTTTCTCCTTCTCTCTTTCTCTCTCATTCTCTCTTTTTCTCTATGGCACTCTCTGTGAGTCTTTCTTTCCTTCTCTCTTTGTCTCTCTAGTTTCCCTCTATCTTTTATTCTGTCTTTCTCTCTCATTCTCTGCTATTCTCACCCGCCTGTACTTCCTAGTGTATGTCCAGGCACCCATGTCAGACTACACAGACCTGGCAGACCCAGTCAATGTGGTGTCTACATCTGCCTCGGACAGAGGCTTAATAACACCTCCCAGGTAAATCCATTGCCACACTGGTACCAACAGTGTCGATGTGAAGTAAAGGCGGCCGGTGGGGTGTTACCTACATCGCTACTTCCACGAAAATTTCCTGGGAACCATTTTAGACTGTGTTCACCTGAAACCCCAGGTCAATTTCCCAAATTCGAACCCGCCACGAACCTACAACAATCGCGTTCCCGATAATGTCTACACCATAAAAAAGTCGCTTTAAAGTCGACTTCATTGCACCGGGTTTTATCCGTATGGCTCAGTCTCTTTCCACAACGCGGAAAGCGTCGCACGAACTCCGTAGCTCCAGTGACGTCCCTCAGTAGTGTCCGAAAAAATGCACTCGTAAACCGAAAAACGCGGCCCGGAATCGAACCCACAACCTTCGTCAGAAGGCTTGACCACTTCGTCACTGAGACTCCCTTATCTATACCAAAATCACACATACTATAAATATTCTGTTACAATTTATAGTTTTGAAATTGTCCCAGTGCGGCGTCTTTACGGCCTACTCTTTTTCGATTTCTATTACCTATGTATTTTTAACGCGGGCAACGTGAACACAGAATCTCTGAGTTTTTGCAAATATCTGAACAGGTTAGATTTCCGATCCACTACCCAGGATCCCACTGGTGAATACCATACTTTTCACTTTGAATCCAACCGGGTATGATTAGGTTAGAGTCGGAAATCCCGCCTGCAAGCCTCTCCGCTCCATTTATTTATTACTTTCATGAAGTTTCCGAAGCATCAGAATTCATCTTCCGGTCCTGTCAGGACCGGAAGTTCCGCTAATCGCCAGGAAGTTTGGCGGTGTAGTCGGGAAATAAGTATACTTGTTGAAATATTTAATTACGTCATAAACAGACCGTCATGGCGGTTAGATCACAGGCTGTTCTGGATCTAAGGGACATTTTGTTGTATGATGTTTGTGTTGTACTACAACTTTGTAATCTTATTGACGTGGTTATTTATTTATATGGAGGAAGACAAGCTAGAAACTATAACAAGCCGGGTAATGAAGTTGAAAACCACACAATGATTGCAGACATCAGACTCCGATAGTTCAGAAATCTTTGAACATGTTATGCGAAGAACTGGCATTATGGTTTAGAGGACAGTCAGCCGCGCAGTTTCAGTAGTTCCCAATATGTTCAGCCTTATTGAAAGGTTAGCAGCGCTCACTCTCACACTTTCTCTGCGCTGATGGCGAGGTATTGGATTCATACCCTAAACTGGCCTCTTGCACAATTTATGAACGAAAGGTGAGTGATTGTGAGGGGAAAATGTTAGACGGGCCTGCGTGCCCAATTTGTGACCCTTTTAAAATAAAGTTAGTCCTTTCGTTCGTTTCTTCGTTCGTAACTTCGTTCGTTCGTTCGTTCGTTCGTTCCTTCGTTCAGCACTCTCTTTCTTACATTCAGTGTTATTGTACTGAACGTATAATTGCCAATAAAAGCCACATGAGGCTGTTTGCATCGTTCTGCAGCCATCCATCCATCTATCATGTGCCATGCCGATAAGCGTTGATCGGCTCCGTGTTTCTATATCGATCATGCCATGTGGCCAAGCCATCCAGGTATTTACTTCTCGGTCTTCCCCTTGATCTCTTCCCTTCGATCTTGCCAGTCGTCACCAAGTTCTCCAATTCATTTCTTCTCATAACATGCCCACAAAATTGTGACTGTCTACGTCTAATGTCTCTAATCAGTTTACGATCTTAATTTGTTTCTTGTAGGACTTGTTCATTGGTATTTCTGTTTGTCTAAAGTATTCTTTGCATTTTCCTCAGAAACCACATTTCCACAGCCATCAGCTGTTTTTTTTTCCAGCTTGACTGCTCTTTGTCCACGCTTCACATCCATACAAAAGTATCGGCTCTATATAGCACTTCAAAACTCTTTTTCTGGTTTCAGTTGATATCTTTTTATTGGTCAGTATGTTTTTCATCTTGCAAAAGGCTACCTTCACAACGGCAATTCATGTTCTAATTTGTTCAAATCATCTCCCACCAGATGTTATGACTGTTTCGAGATAACTGTACCGATTCACTTGTTTAAGAATATATCCATTTACTTGTATATTACATTGTGGTATTTCCTTCTTCCCAGTGACGACCATAATATGTGTCTTCTTACAATTCAATTCTAACCCAAGTTGTTCACTGTGTGCAACAACCGCATCTACTAAATGTTGCAGGTCCTGTTCATTGTCTGCAATCAAGACTGTATTATCTGCATATCTAATGTTATTGATGTATCGTCCCCCAATATTGATTCCTTCCATATCTTCTACATTTCCGAGAGCCTGGCATATGATACCACATCTAGCTTAAGAATGGAGGTGGAGGCAGTCAGTGCAGCTTTCCGCTGGATGGAGAGTACGATACACACATACATCGTGATTGTAACTGACTCAGAAAGCATACTGAGTAGGGTGAGGACAGGCAAGCCTTCGTGCAGAGTGGCTTGCTTCGCTTCAGAAGTCACGGGTGGCAAGCATCGTCTGGATCTTTTCTCCGGGGCATGCTGGTGTGCTGGGGAATGAACAGGCGGACAGATTGGGTGGCTCTGCAAAACTTGGTGTAGTATTGATGCATGATAAGGCAGACGTGGTTGCGGCCTTGTGGGAGCACGTGTATACCTCGGAGGAGAAAATGGATTACCATAGTCTGGCAAGAATACGACAGCGAGGAGTGACGAGGGGATCTGGCCGACTCTCGACACTCAGAGGAAAGGCGAGACGGACATATAATCAGATTGCAATTGGTACGATTGGTGTTGGAACTCTTCGCTGGCTGCTGAGAATGGGGACGGAGCGCTTGTGGGAATGCCCCGAATGCTGTTATGTCGGTTCCTAAATCAATCAATCAATCAATCAATCTGAAAATACTTTCACAGTACAAAGAAAAAAGATCTGGAAACATTACACACCCCTGTCTCACACCTCTCTTAATAGGTTGATATTGACCTACTTCATTATCAATTCTTATGGCATCTTGTTGTTTCCAATAAATGTTTTCTACAAGTCTAAACTCTTGCCCATTAATTTGTAGATCTTCAAGCATTCTTATTTCGACATGTCTCACTTTATCGAAAACCTTTGTGAAGTCAATAAAGCAAAGATATAGATCTTTGGTTACAGTTGTCCTCTAGTGAACACACTGAATAATGTCTTTAAGATGTCCTTGTTTTATATATTGATGTTTAGTATCTCATACCGTTGTCCTCTAGTGAACACACTGAATAATATCTGCAAGATGTCCTTGTTTTATATATTAGTGTTTAGTTTCTCATACCGTTGTCTCGGTGTATGTGTGTTGTGTGTGTGTGTGCTGACCAAGCTTTAGCCCTAACGTCCATTTTGTCACCTGTGATCGTGTTCTTGTCAATCTGACATATGCTGCTTCTTTTTTTTTCTTGAATCCATCATTGCATTATCCACAGCTGCAAGTGGTTGTACGTATAAGGCTGATCTTGTTGTATCTTCTACAGATCAGCTTCACGCTGAACCAATCCTACAGACGACGAGTCAAGTACTGGTGTCTGGAAAGCTACATATCCAAGTGCTCCGATCTTCGGGCCTCTAGACCCTGCCGGAACTCCAAAGACAAACCATCTAGAGACACCGCTGGACAAGCAACCCACAGGCCTGCTTATGCACTGACTAGCCCTGACCCCAGCTTTAGCTCAAACATCAACGCCACTTCGTTTGGTATGTCACTTCGGGTAGTTGCCAAACCGAAGCTTCTTCCTAAGAACACTACCGGTGTTTTCAGGTATCTGCATAAAGAAAACGATGAGAATAACCAGAGGAAAGACGTCAGTAAAGCCAGTGACAATGACGATACAATTTCATATGGAACTGATCAAAGGAATATATTTCAGCTTAACAACGAAATAAATTTTACAGAGATTTCAAATGACGACAAAAGCGCATGCGCAGACATTGTTGTAAGCAATTGTGCAATGCAAAACCTGAAGACAAGTAATTTGGGTAATGAAGAAAATGAAACAACATATATAGATGATGTTTTGTTCGTTATACAAAATGAACATAACACGATTCACTGAAACCAATCCCAAGACAAAACATGCCTACATCTTGTGAATGCTTTGGTAAAGGGTCTTGCTTAATGCGCATCAAGAAAACATATTCTGGCTTTTTGAAATGTTGTATAAGACGTTTTTGTGTAACGAAAATTTGCTCAAAAACAGACAGACAATATATATTGTGCGTCGTTAAACTGAAAGGTACTTAAGTCACTAAGCGAGTACGCCCGCAGTCTTTTTCTTCTTCTTTTGTCGTTAAGACTCTTAGTGGAGTACAGGATCGCATCCACACAAGCCAAACCCTTGTAGGCTGAGGCAGACTAGGCTTAAAAATATTGCTTACCAGGAGACAAAGCTAATAAAACAACATTAACATTTTTAGCATATTCATTAAGATTTTTAACATATTGTCTAATGTTTAAGGTGGTCCACTCCATCAGGGGCGCAGGGGTCTCAGTTGCCACCTGGCAAGTGGACACCCTGGCTAGTCCGTCCTGCTGGTCGGCCAGTCATGGTCTGTTGGATGTTGGCTGGTATTGTTTGTCTAATTTATGAGATCCTCGGTCAATTATATTGTTAATTCCGAGGAAGGAGAAAGAAGTAGCCATTTCGAGAACACAGCAGAAGCCTCAAAATGTATAGTGGATGTTGTAACTAGTATGTGTGAGTTTTCTACGCAACATATAGTTCACGTCGTTACAGTGTCCAGTGTGGCTATAACAAAGTTGAATATAATAGTTTCTATGCGAGCAATGGAGAATTTTGGAATGCTCCAGTAC
>OY992890.1:97905289-97915289 GCA_963921405.1 Cepaea hortensis
TGATTTGAGTTCTTACATCACTGCACTCAGGACATTTCTATATGCGCTCTGTCCCCTCGTTCAACAGCCAGCGAAGAGTCACACTACTGATCGTTCCCACAGATGATTGAAGATTCTCCTGGTCTTCCCTCTCAGTTTTGAGATTCTTCCAGAACCCTTGCAAGCCCCGCAATCTCATTCTTTCCACATACGGGTTCTCAATCTGCTCCCCAGCCTTCTCCATCTGGTCCCACAGGCACACGACGACACATCCCTTGTCCATAGGTAATCTACCACCAAGAGGTGCATCCCCTGCCAGCCTATCAGCCTGTTCACTCCACCGCTCTCCCGCATGGCCAGGGCAAAAAATCCATACAATTCTCATTATCTGTGACCTCTGAAGAGAGGTGAGCTATTCCATACGAAACAGTCTTTTCCCCACCTTACTAAGCATACTTCTTGAGTCCGTAATAAATACAACGTGTGCTGCAGTGGCCTCCTCTAAACAACGGAATGCCGCTGTTACTGCTTCCACCTCCATTTTCATGCTGGAGATAATATTCATAATGTATTCATAATGTATTTGCATGGAGACAATATTTTAAATGCATGCATAATGTATTTGTTATTATTGTTGTTGTATAATAATGATGTATACACATTGTGAGAATGAAATCATGTATGAATGTAGACTTGCGAACAGAGCGTTATCTTATACAAAATTGAATGCCAAATTCTTAACTTATTGAAAATAAAGTTCGTTCGTTCATTATGTAGTCCGTTCGGTTAATATGCCTGACTGGATACCTGTCTGTCTGACTGTATGCACGTCCATGTGTCTGTCTTTCTCTGACTTTCTATCCTTCAGTCCATCTCTTTGTCTGTCTATTTGTTTGTCTGCGTGTCATTATGGTTGTCTGTCTGTTCCGTCGGTCAATATGTCTATCTGACTGCTGCCTATCTGGATCTGTGGCACGTTACACCCACCTTGGGTATTTATGATGCCCATGTTAAACATTGCCTCAACGAGTCATGTATTATTGATTATTTTTCATGCGTTTTAATGCTTATTGTTCTTTTGTTGTTAAAGAATTGCTTCATAAGAGATGTTGAATGAAAGAATGTATGAGAGGAAATAGAGAAGAATGGCAGACGGGCCTGCATGCCCAATTCTTAACCCTTTGAAAATAATGATTTTCGTTCGTTCGTTCATTCGTTCGTTCTGTCTCTGCCTTCTTGACTGCGTTACGAGTTGTCCCTCTGTCATTATGTTTGTCTGCCTGCCTGACTGTCTCTCTGTTAATCAGTTTGTCTATCTATATGTCTGTCTCGCTGTTGCCTGTCTGAGTGCATACCTCTCGCTTCTTATCTGCGTTGCAAGTTGTCTCTCTGTCAATCTGTATTCCTATGTCTCTATCTGCCTGTTTGCCTATCTATCTGTTTATCTGTCTTCCTCTTTTAATGTCTGTCTGTCTGCTGTTTGTCTGCCTCTGGCTTCTAATCTGTGTTGCAAGTTGTCTCTCTGTCATTTCGTACAACTGGCTGTGCTTAAAGTTATTGCTCATGTGACTGTCACGACCTTGCGGCTTTCCATGTGTCTGACACACATACTTAAATCAGACCCCAATATTGCCCTTACTGTCTGATCTCTCACTGTGACCTCTCGCAACCTTCCATAAATATTCGTGTTTACTTTCTCCTGTCACATCTGTCATGTTTTCATACCAACCCAGACTCAGCTTCTGGCCAGATTGTAACATAGTTGTCGTCCCTGATAGAATTGGTCGCGGGCAGATATCTTTTAATCGGTAAAGCTTGAAAAATATGGCTCCCCCTCTTTGTCAAAAGCTGGAGTTTTCTTATTTTTTAATCTACACTCACACTATGCCAATTTGCCTTCTGAGAGCGAGACAGCGATTTAACCACATACAACACAGACTTGTTGTCTCTGGTAAGATAGCCAACGTATTACCATAAGCTGGCAGTTTCGAGATTTCTTGTGAGAATCTGGGACGCATGTTTCAGAATGAACCCGCACAAAGGCCACTGTAATCTTGTTCATGCAGTTGCAATGAGGCAATCAGGGAAGGCCAGGTCTCAACATTGATGGAAAATCAATAGATACACCATTTCAGATATGTACAGTGTATAGCTTTAATGGCTGGGGGAAAAGCTGGGATTTTAGGAAGTTTGAAAACAAGTACAACAATTAGGCAACGAAAATGTTTCTCTCTCTCTCTCTCTCTCTCTCTCTCTCTCTCTCTCTCTCTCTCTCTCTCTCTTTCTCTCTCTCTCTCTCTCCTCTCTCTCTCTCTTCCTCTCTATGTCTATCACTCTCTTTGTATCTTTATCTCCTTCTAACTGTCTCATTTTTGTCTCTCTCGCTTGCTCTCTCTGTCTCTCTTTCACTGTCTCTCCTTCTCTGTTTCTTTCTCTTTCTCTGCTTCTCCCTGTCTCCCTATATCTCTCTATGTCTCTGTCACTTTCTCTCTGTCTCTCTCGCTCTCGCCCTCTCTCTCTTTCTCTGTCTTTCTCTACATTTCTATGTGTTGCTCTCTCTCTGTCTCTCTCTCTCCATCGCTCTCTCTCTCTGTCTCTCTCTGTTTCTCTTGCTCTGTCTCTCTCGCTCTGTTTCTCTCTGTCTTTCTCTACATACGAGGGCTAGTCAATAAGTAAGTCACACAGTTCTGTGGGATGGCAGGTAAATGTAGTTGGTGTTTTCTATAGGTGTCATTTAGTGACAGCAACATCGAACCACATCTAGCTTAAGAATTCCCGTTCGTCAGGTGGCGCTAGATGTCTCATGCGCATGTTCAGCGCATAAAGAAAATGGCGACTGTACTTGCGGAGTGTACAACCAAAGCGCAACGTGCTGTTGTGCGTTTCTTGTGAGCAAAAGGACTGCCAGCAAAGGACATTCACAAGGAAATGCTTCCTGTTTGTGCTGACAAATGTTTGTCCCGTACAGCGGTGCGTAGCTGGGTAGAAACATTTTCTCAAGGAAGCTCTAAAATTGTTGATGAAATCCGATCTGGTCGTCCTGTTGAGATTGCAACAGACGCATCCGTGCAGTTAGTGGAGGAGATGATTAGAGGTGACAGGCGAGTAACGATAGACTCTGTAGCATCTGCAATAGGGTGCTCACATGGTTCAGCATACAGCATAATGCATGATCGATTGAAATTTAAGAAAGTGTGCTCAAGGTGGGTACCCAGACAATTGAAGGAGGAACACAAAATGAACCGATTTGGCCTGTCCTTGCATCATCTTCGATACGAAGATGAAGGAGAAGACATGCTGAACAGGATTGTTACTGGGGACGAATCATGGGTGCATCACTACCAGCCCGAATCAAAGCATGCTTCAGTGCAATGGAAACATCCTTCTTCGTCTTGTGCCCAAAAATTCAAGGTTACGCCATCAGCAGGAAAAGTTATGCTGACAGTGTTCTGGGATTGTCAAGGAGTGCTTTCAACCAATTTCAAGAAGAAAGGTGACAATGTGAATTCTGAATCATACTGTGAAGTTCTATCGATGCTTCATGATGCAATTCGAAGAAAACGTCCAGGACTGCTGACTAGAGGCGTGTTGCTTCTTCATGACAATGCCAGACCACATATGGCTCGATTAACTCAGGAGAAAATTAACCAACACAGGTGGGAAGTTCTAGAACATTCACCTTACAGCCCCGACTTAGCCCCTAGCGATTTCCACCCTTTTTGGTCCACTGAAAACACACCTTGGCGGGAGACATTTCGCGAATGACGGCGAAGTTGAATGTGAAGTGAAAACGTGTTTTAGAAAACAGAGCACGCAGTTCTATACAGCCGGTTTGGGAAGACTGATAAAACGATAGGATAAGTGCATCAATGTTGGTGAAAAATATGTTCAGAAATAAAGGGACAATGTATGGAAAAAAAAAATAGTTTCAAGTTGTTATCATAGTTAGTTATTTTTCTACAGCCATTTGTGACTTACTTATTGACTTCACTTGTATATATGTCTCGCTTGTCCTCTCTGTCTCTCTCTCTCTCTCCCTCTCTCTGTCTCTCTCTCCCCTCTCTTTCTTGCTCTCTCTCTCTCTCTCTCTCTCTCTCTCTCTCTCTCCCGCTTTCGTTCTAAATGGCTAAGTCACATGACGTAATCCAGACAAGAAAACAGGCCTGTCCCAACTTGTTCATGTGAGATACGAACCTTGACCATCCACGATTGTTCGCATGACACATGATGCTGATGATTACGACATTTTGTAAGGCTATCGAGAACCTTCTCTCGCTCTCCTGTTCTGTCTCCTTTCCAATCAATCTTCCCATCCGTAACACTATGATCTCAGTGTTTCCCATCAATCTTCCCATCCGTAACACTATGATCTCAGTGTTTTCCATCAATCTTCCCACCCGTAACACTTTAATGTCAATGTTTTCCATCAGTCTTCCCATCCGTAACACTATGATTTCAGTGTTTTCTGTACAGTGAAGTCACACTTTGATTAATCCCTTTTTTCTGATGTGAACAATTAGTGATCACCGTGTCCTGTCCTTGTTCAACGCACGTCGAATTCTCAAGGTGGCGGTCACTTCTAAGGTATCACAGACGGGCAATTATTTGCAGTTTGTAACTGTATATTTAAGATTTATGTTTAAGGCATTATGTAGGTTATGTCAGTATCACAACAATCGCCTTTACTTTCCATGACATTTCCTGGAACAAATCTCAGATTCGATCGAGCTAGGAGCCCAGGTTAGTTTTAAACCAATAAATCTGCCTCGATGGCGGTTCGCGGTTTAACAAGGGAGGTTTAAATCAGCTGGCAGTCGCAAAGAGCAGGCATAACGACGACGTCATGGTAACATTGTTAGGGGAAAATCAAATCTAACCACGGGTAGATAGAACCTGTTCTTTGGGAGATAATCTGTCTGGAGGTAACCAACAAATATGCATGCTGAAGTTGGACTCACTGACCGTTTTAGTGCAGAACCTGGTGTGACATACTCCCATGGAAAGAGGGGCGAAGAAGAAGAAGACTCCATGCAATCCAATGTCCAGAGAAAAGAAGGGATGTTGGTTTTCTGAGGCGCTGATACATACCTCCACTTGAGGTATCCTAACAAGACACAAGATTGGCAAAGGAAGGGGGTACTACCGCGGCCTCCTATGTGATGAAACCTGCCGAGCACACGAACTGTGTACGATACAAGACTGCAACAATGCCCCACCATGACGGTAGAGTATCCACACCTACTTCTTGCACGCACCGTGAGGGGAGCTCACAAACTCTCGGAATGAATGTGATGTTGACCAGCACAGATGGATATCAGGACTTCGCGGGCTCCTAATTTTTCACCTTGTCCGTTAGTGAACAACTCTTATTACCGGGCTTCGACATCAAGAAAACAATGGAGATGGAAGAAAGAAAGCCGAACTCGGATTCACGCGCAACTTCAAAATGAATTACATTAGAATGGTGTTCGTGATCATGTCTGTCCACAGCCTTCTGTCTCCCGTGCTTCTAACAATTTCTTATATTGATGCTCCTCCATGCCGTGATTTTAAACTGCCCAGCTTCTTCTCTCTTGGTCTCCCCTTTCCTCTTTTCCATCCCCCTGTGTCGACACACTCTAGCTTTCCTATTCTAATGACATGCCCAAAGAATGTGGACTATCTTCTTTTGATGCGAGTAATCAGTTGTCTTTGTGAGTTAAGTTCTTTCAAGATATCTGCATTACTCTTTCCATCTACATCCAGTGTTCTTATCAATCTTCTATAATCCCACATCCTCGCACCCTCCACATAATTCCTCACAAGAAGGATAGAATGTTAAACGGGCTTGCGTGCCCAATTCTTAACCTTTTGAAAATCAAGTTTGTTCGTTCGTTCACTTGTCAGCTAATTGTCCATGATTTGCTTCCTAAAGACATGATTGATACAGTATAGCTATTACAACTAGCATACTCCAGATACACTATAAATTGTAAGGATAACATCAAGACAACACATAGAAACCTTTATTGTAATAAGGCAACAAATTGATTGTAATGGCAAACATAAAACTGAACCCATGATGAAAACAATCAAAGTAAAGTTAGTCTACAAACAATAACATTAATTGCCAGTATAACAATTGAACTGATTCAGTGCGGAAGGATAATAGATTGCCGAATGTGACCTCGCATTTGTGCATAAGAACGATATGTAGCCATACTTGGGTCATCGTGTTTTGTTTTTTTTTGCTTGGTGATCGCTCGCTTTGAACCTAAGCGTAGTCCATACACACTATTTACAGTAGTGATGGACTGAATTTTGCATGTGGATTAGCTTTCTCTATTAACAGTGTCCCTCGCCATCAGGCGAACCCACTCCGACTTCTGAGGTACTTGTAATTAACATCCCCAAGTCAAGGACGACAGGTCAACATTTTAATCCAGCTGTCCGGTGTAGGGGTTCAACCGCTTACCTCGGCATCAACACACCGGATGTTTAAGAACATGCATTCTTACCCATTCGACCATGCGGACCTGCGTGTTATTTGTTTTGTTTCGTGGCATCTTCAATGCTCAGTAGAACAATGGTCGCATGAACATTATCGTTGTCATCAGCATCATCATATTCGTCCTCTTCATCATTATTATCATCAGCCACTGAAAGCCGATCGGTATTTACATTTCAACAAGCCTGGCCTGGTCATCATCATCATCAAGTGCCCTGTCAGCTGACGTAGGCGTTCATGGCTCTCCACAGATCTCGGTCTTTAGTGTTCTGGATCAACTCTGCTGCTGATATTCCTCCGTGTCATCGTCTCAATCCATCCAGCATCATTTCTCTTGGTCTGCCTCTGCCTCTCTTCCTCTCGAAGTTTCCAGTCGTCACGATGTTCTCCAATTCCTCTCTTCTCACCACATTATCAAAGAAAGTTATTTGTCTCTTGTTTATTATTGTATATACTGTTCTAGTTTCATTAGCCGCTTTAAGTCAATCGTCATTAGTTACTCTAGCAGTCTAAGGAATTTGCAACAATTGTCTTAGGAACCACATCTTTGTTGGTTCCAAGTTCTTCCTAATTTGTTCATTTACATTCCAAGATTCACTGCCATATAGCAAAACCGACTTTATATAGCACTTCAGCACTCTCTTTCTTATATTAAATGAAAGTGATTTATTGCATAAGATACTTTTCATTTTCTGAAATGCAGCTTTTGCTTACCCTGTTCTGCTCTTAATCTCTGTTGTGCATGGCCTGATTAGGACCGTATTTAATCGATCCAGAAAGATTTGCTCAGATGAGACACTAAAATTACAATTATAATATTTGTACGTTTGGTTGTGTGCCATGTTTGGTCCAAACCTGCTTTCTCTTTGGCATTCTAACGGTTAAGGACATGGAAGACATATTGGACCTGGAAATGCACGCGTTCAGAATACTGGCAGAAGGTCCGCAGATGTGGAGTGCGAGTCTGGGCTGCATGTCTCGTTGGCTTCCCAGCTCGGAGAGGGGCAGGGCAGGTAGATCTCGGCAGTACAGTCCTCGTGGGGATGACACCTTGGTCCCGGGGCGGGAGAAGAGTTGCTAGTTTGTCCTCACTACAACATACGTGAGTTCGGTGAGTGGGACTTCGGAGAGACAAGTGACTGCTGCATGCACAAGCAACAAACCCAACATCACTTAGATTTGTTAACGTGCAATTGGGGGTGCTAAAGTGGGACAGAATCATTAACGGTCAGATCTGGGTGCTAGAGTGGGACAGAATCATTAACGTGTAGCTCTGGGAACTAAAATGAGACAGAATCATTAACGTGCATCTCTTGCTGCTAAAGTGGGACACAATCATTAACGTGCAGCTCAGTGTGTTAAAGTGGGGCAGAATATTTAACGTGCAGCTCTGGGTGCTAAAGTGGGACAAAAACACTGCCGTGAAGGTGAGAAAAATTATCGTGCAGGCCTGCGCACTAACAAATAACAATTAGATTCATTATCATGCAGATCTCGGCGTTAACGATGGGCAGTTAGAATCATTATTGAACAGGTCTGCGCACTAACAAATAACAATTAGATTCATTATCATGCAGATCTCGGCGTCAACGATGAGCAGTTAGAATCATTATTGAACAGGTCTGCGCACTAACAAATAACAATTAGATTCATTATCATGCAGATCTTGGCGTTAACGATGAGCAGTTAGAATCATTATTGAACAGGTCTGCGCACTAACAAATAACAATTAGATTCATTATCATGCAGATCTCGGCGTCAACGATGAGCAGTTAGAATCATTATTGAACAGGTCTGCGCACTAACAAATAACAATTAGATTCATTATCATGCAGATCTCGGCGTTAACGATGAGCAGTTAGAATCATTATTGAACAGGTCTGCGCACTAACAAATAACAATTAGATTCATTATCATGCAGATCTCGGCGTCAACGATGAGCAGTTAGAATCATTATTGAACAGGTCTGCGCACTAACAAATAACAATTAGATTCATTATCATGCAGATCTCGGCGTCAACGATGAGCAGTTAGAATCATTATTGAACAGGTCTGCGCACTAACAAATAACAATTAGATTCATTATCATGCAGATCTCGGCGTTAACGATGAGCAGTTAAAATCATTATTGAACAGGTCTGCGCGCTAATGAGGAACAATTAGAGCATTAATCGTGGAGTTATGGTGCTACCGAACAAAATGTGAATGATAGCTAAACCCATATTGATGTCTGAGGAAGACACACGGGCACAACCAGAAGAAGTCAGTTGACCTATATTCTGCTGCAGGAATCAATGGAAAGATCAGCTCAGATGTCCAGATTGGGCATTACGGTCAAATCATGACCGATCAAATAGTCGTTTCTGGCTTGCAGTTCCTGGTGAATGTTCTGCTGGGGGACCGCCATCTGGCGATCAGTGAAGCTGCGGTTGGAGAATGAGGTGAATTTATAACGCTCTTTGAGAGAAGACGATGCTTTCCTCTCAGCCTCCACTAGTTTTCTTATTGTGCTCTTATAGCTTTCCTGTGGAAAGTGCAACAATGACAATTAACTGTTGCAATTAATTATAACGCTCATGGGAAAGAGTATCATAGACACACTTGCCAATAATGGAGACAAAAATACCATTTATTACTACTCTAGCTGATGTAAGTTGTTGGGGTATTAATAAATATATTGGCCAAATACCAGTCGAAATGGAGACTAGGAGTGCACAGTTTCGAAAATCGCTATTAATGTAATTAATTTACAATTGTAACTTTTCTTCCTAACCAGTTACTTCAGTTCAGGTGCCTGTTTATCAATGTATGGGCACAAATCTATCGTGCCAAAAGTCATAAGCGCAGCTAGGTTACTGTCGGTGAGTCTGGAACGTTGCTTGTTTTTTTTTTTTTATAACGGTCATTGCGGAAAATGAATGCTCGCGTCTGTAAGTCGAACCAAAACGACAAATGTATCTCTGGGCGAATGAACGCAAGTGTTCAAATTGTTCGACAGGCAATAGTCGCCAGATTGAAATCATATGATCAGCTGAAGGTGAAGCAGGCAGCTCCAGAAATTTACATCTCAGTGCAGAATTGCATTTCAAATCAATTACTTCGTGCTGAAGGTTTTGCTGTAATTTACAGAGCTTGGGCACCAGGAAATACGAACAGATTTATGACAACATGGCGCCTTGCGCACTCTGATTGGTCGACAAAGCTGGGATATGGGAACTTCTTAACGTTTCGTTGCGAAACGTTGACGGGGCGCTCCGAGTGCATTTTTGAAATTATTAAAATATTTTATATTAAATAACGAGACCTCGCGTGCCACTTTCTGACAGCTGGCGGGCCACAAGTGGCCCGCGGCCGTGGTTTGGAAACCTCTGTCCTAGGGGAAAAAATTAAGCAAACGACGGCTAAAATACAACCCACGATATAGCGGGAGACTGATTTGGTAGGAGACAACAATTACCTGAACACCGGCTAAGATATAATAAAATAAAAAGAATAAGTACTATAAGACACATATTACTATAGTACGTTTTTATT
>OY992890.1:97920289-97922789 GCA_963921405.1 Cepaea hortensis
CCTATATTTTCATGTTCTTTTGATAGCGACAATGCGTTTTGTGTGTTGTTTAACTCACAAAATGGTCGCGCGGTAAAGCTGGCAGAGGCAATTACCATTCATTTACCAAAGCCAACTTTGTGCAAATAAAAAGACATGATAGTCAGTTTAAAATTACAGTAGACGACAGTTCAAATTACTGTGTGTATATGTGTGTTGTATATTTCAGCTTGTAGGATTTATCTTATTGCTTTAGTTTATGTTGCGTGATTTCTGCAGTGTGCACCTGACGCGATTCAACGAAATATGCCAGACACCATCTATTGTTTGCGTCTTCGTTATTCAAATTCACTAAGGGAAAACATTGTTTTGTACTTCTTTTATGCTGTGTTTTGTTTCCATTTCCTCTATGTCCATACATTTTAGCTGAACCTATATTTCTTTAGTACCTCTGCCCATGTGACGTATTTCATTGTGTTCTGATATGTAACCCAGGGTCTTCTTGGTTTTATTTCTATGTGTCATTTTGTTCCTGATTTCATAAGATACACAAACTAGCGCTTTCGTCTTTTCAGTCATTGGTATATTGGCATTTAGTGTTTGTAACCGAGTTTGTTCAATCTCAGTGTGTACTTATTTTATACTCAGGGTTTTCACGCTGCTGTCGTTCCATGCTTACATGTGGCTGTCGTTCCATGCTTACACTTGGCTGTTGTTCCATGCTTACATGTGGCTGTTGTTCCATGCTTACATGTGGCTGTTGTTCCATGCTTACACTTGGCTGTTGTTCCATGCTTACATGTGGCTGTCGTTCCATGCTTTCACTTGGCTGTTGTTCCATGCTTACACTTGGCTGTTGTTCCATGCTTACATGTGGCTGTTGTTCCATGCTTACATGTGGCTGTTGTTCCATGCTTACACTTGGCTGTTGTTCCATGCTTACATGTGGCTGTCGTTCCATGCTTACACTTGGCTGTTGTTCCATGCTTTCACTTGGCTGTTGTTCCATGCTTACATGTGGCTGTCGTTCCATGCTTACACTTGGCTGTTGTTCAATGCTTTCACTTGGCTGTTGTTCCATGCTTACATGTGGCTGTCGTTCCATGCTTACATGTGGCTGTTGTTCCATGCTTACACTTGGCTGTTGTTCCATGCTTTCACTTGGCTGTTGTTCCATGCTTACACTTGGCTGTTGTTCCATGCTTTCACTTGGCTGTTGTTTCATGCTTACATGTGGCTGTTGTTCCATGCTTACACTTGGCTGTCGTTCCATGCTTTCACTTGGCTGTTGTTCCATGCTTACACTTGGCTGTTGTTCCATGCTTTCACTTGGCTGTTGTTCCATGCTTACATGTGGCTGTCGTTCCATGCTTACACTTGGCTGTTGTTCCATGCTTTCACTTGGCTGTTGTTCCATGCTTACATGTGGCTGTCGTTCCATGCTTACATGTGGCTGTTGTTCCATGCTTACACTTGGCTGTTGTTCCATGCTTTCACTTGGCTGTTGTTCCATGCTTACATGTGGCTGTCGTTCCATGCTTACACTTGGCTGTTGTTTCATGCTTTCACTTGGCTGTTGTTCCATGCTTACATGTGGCTGTCGTTCCATGCTTACACTTGGCTGTTGTTCCATGCTTACACTTGGCTGTTGTTCCATGCTTTCACTTGGCTGTTGTTCCATGCTTTCACTTGGCTGTTGTTCCATGCTTACACTTGGCTGTTGTTCCATGCTTTCACTTGGCTGTTGTTCCATGCTTACATGTGGCTGTCGTTCCATGCTTACACTTGGCTGTTGTTCCATGCTTACACTTGGCTGTTGTTCCATGCTTTCACTTGGCTGTTGTTCCATGCTTACATGTGGCTGTCGTTCCATGCTTACATGTGGCTGTTGTTCCATGCTTACACTTGGCTGTTGTTCCATGCTTTCACTTGGCTGTTGTTCCATGCTTACATGTGGCTGTCGTTCCATGCTTACACTTGGCTGTTGTTCCATGCTTTCACTTGACTGTTGTTCCATGCTTACATGTGGCTGTCGTTCCATGCTTACACTTGGCTGTTGTTCCATGCTTACACTTGGCTGTTGTTCCATGCTTTCACTTGGCTGTTGTTCCATGCTTACACTTGGCTGTTGTTTCATACTTTCACCTAATAGGCTTTCATACTCATACAGATGAAAGAGATTCCGTGGCGACGTGGCTGCGTCGCATGCCTCACACTCCAATGATGGAGGTTCGATTTCTGCCTACGCCTTTCGCTTTACAGGTGCAATGTTCTCGAAGACTCCTGGGGGTCATCGCTGGAGCTACGGAGTTCGTGCTTTGGGCCACGCCTTCGGGAGGCCACACTACGGAAATAGACCGAGCAATATGGGATAAAACCATGCACAATTAAATTGTTCCTCTTGTATATTAACCCGTATTATACAACTCATACAGATGGAGTATGTAAGCATGGAGTAGGAAGCCCATAAGCGGGTACTCTCCCGCAGTTTATACTTCACCTCGACACCGCAATGTACAAT
>OY992890.1:97925289-97955289 GCA_963921405.1 Cepaea hortensis
GACAGTACCGTCCAGTAACCCTGTACCAAGTCTTTAGACGGGATGACTGTACCGTCCAGTACCCCCTGTACCACGCCTGGAGACGGGAAGATTGTACCGTCCAGTACCCCTGTACCACGCCTGGAGACGGGAAGATTGTACCGTCCAGTACCCCTGTACCACGCCTAGAGACGGGACAACTGTACTGTCCAGTACCCCTGTACCACGCCTGGAGACGGGAAGATTGTACCGTCCAGTACCCCTGTACCACGCCTGGAGACGGGAAGACTGTACCGTCCAGTACCCCTGTACCACGCCTGGAGACGGGAAGATTGTACCGTCCAGTACCCCTGTACCACGCCTAGAGACGGGAACACTGTACCGTCCAGTACCCCTGTACCACGCCTGGAGACGGAAAGACTGTAGCCTCTAGTACCCTTGTACCACGCTTTAGACGTGATGCCTGTACCGTCCAACGCCCCCGTTTAACGCCTTAAGGCGCATCGGGCATGCTCTGCCAGACCTGTACTTGTATAAGTGAAACATCACTCTGTGAATGATATTCTCTCTGCCAGGCTGAACGCCTTTATTTCCCACGACACAACTTGGTACCCATTTTCGGCTGTGACAACCTGGGAGCCCGCATCCATTTTAAAAATCTGAATGTGCCCAGTTAGGGATTGAACTCACGACCAGCAGGCCCGCAAGCCAGCGTCTAGCCGCTGCACTATTGTGGCTCCCTTTGGACATGTAGACCTAGCTATGTATTTGCCTTGACCAGTCGACACTGGATGGCTCATGGGGCGGGTATCACGCCCGCCGCCTGTACTACTCATAACATTAGCTGGTACCGAGTTTCGGCAGGTATGACTAGGGAGCCCTGGTCAATTAATCAAATAAATAGCAGTTCAGCCTCGGTGTGTGTGTGTGTGTGAGTGTGTGTGTGTGTGTGTGTGTGTGTGTGTGTGTGTGACTGCATATGTGTGTCTACATGCGTAGATATGTATGTGTGTGTCTGCATGCATAGATGTGTATGTGTGTCTGTCTGTGTGTCTCTGTGTCTGTGTCTATGTATGTGAGTGTCTGTCTGTGTATCTGTGCGTGTTTCTTTGTGTGCGTCTATGTCTTTGTATGTATGTGTGTGTAAATGCGTACATATATATGTGTGTGTTTGTCCGTATGTGTGTCAGTCTAAATTTGTCTGCCTATGGATTTGTATGTCTGTGTGTGTCTGTACGTGTCTGTCTATGTATCTGTGTGTATTATGTGTGTGTCTGTGTGCGTGCCTGGGCATGTCTGTCTGTGCATGTCTGTCTGTGTGTGACGTGTCTGTCTTTCTGTCTTTACCTATGGGTTTCTGTATCTGTGTGTATAGCTGTGGGTTCGTATGTCTGTGTGGGTTTGTCTGTTTATGTGTGTCTGACTGTCGGTCTGTTTATGTGTATGTATAAATGTCTGTATGTCTGTCTGTATGTCTGAATATGTGTGTCTGTTTAGTTTAGTTTAGTTTAGTCGTTGGATCAACATCACGGCACACGGCTTAACCCATAAGTGCTCCGTTTTCCTCCTAACTCAAACCTGCGTATGTGTGTGTCTGTGTCTGTGTATGCTTATTTGTGTTGATGTGTCTGTGTGTGTGTGGCTCTGTCTATATGTCAACTGTATTGAATGCAATGTGACAGTTGCTATTGAAAATGTAAATCTGTCAGACAAGGCGACCAGGCGTAGACTAATAATTTTACTCAGTCATCATCATCAAGTGCCATGCCAGCTGGAGTAGGCGTTCATGATTCTCCACAGATCTCGGTTTTTGGTGTTCTGGATCAACTCTGCTGATGATATTCCTCCACGACACCGTCTCATTCCATTCAGCATCATTTCTCTTGGTCCGCCTATGCCTCTCTTCCCCTCGATCTTTCCAGTTGTCACGATGTTTTCCAATGCCTCTCTTCTCATCACATGACCAAACAAAGCTGTTTGTCTCATTCTTATTGCTGTATATAATGTTTTAGTTCATGAGCCTGTTCCCGGAAATTGTCGTTAGTTACACTGGAAGTCCTAGGACATCGCAACATTCATCTCAGGAACCACATCTCTGTTGCTTCAAAATTCTTCCTAATTTGTTCATTTACATTCCAAGATTCACTGTCTTACAGCAAATAAGGTTCTATGTAGCACTTCATCACTCTCTTTTTTTACGTTCAATGACAGTAACGTATTGCATAAAAAATAACAGTATCATTTATAATATTATTCATGTGTCAGTTTGTTCGTAGCCAGATATACACCACTTTGTGAGAGTCATGTTTACCAAATTTCGACTTTCAATTTCTTGTAACTGTATTTTCGCTCAGTTTAGTTTTGCTCAATTCAATTGCAAGCGAAATATTATCACTGCACTCCGCAAATTTTCGTAGGTGCTCAGATCGCATGTGTACTAAATCCATCAGGATGAATGAAGTAGTGGTTTAAAGAACGTCCGGCTTTCACCTGAGCAGATTGAATTTGCTTCGCTGATGTAATCCTTCTGGCATAAAGGTCAATAACAATAGGCTCGAACAATGCAACGTCTAGAGTGGCAGAAAAGATCCAGCAAAAAGCAATGGCAACCTACTGAGCGTAATCTTGCCTAGTACATCAACAGCAGCTGAAAAATGCCGGTGTTGACTGCAACTTCCTGTAAGGCATATGCAACAACAACAACAACAAATGGTTTTATAAAAGTCAAGTTGGAGACCAGGAAGCAGGGCCGACGTGAGCGATACAGACAGCGGATTCAATTACAGGAATTGGGGGGGGGGGGGGGGGGGGGCTCAGCATGACCGAATCGATAAGTGTGTTCGCTCTTAAACTGACGGCATGCTGGTGTCGAGGTTGCGGGTTCAACCCCTACTCCGATTAGTTGGTCAACAATGTTGAGTTCTCGTCCGTAGACGTGGATGTGTAAATTACAAGTACCTCATAAGTCGGAGTGGGTTGGCTTGACGGCGAGGGACACTGGTAACAGGGACGGCTAATCCGCACGCAAACATATGTCCACTGCACTAGAAGTATTAGCATGTGTATTGACTACGCTGGAGTTCAAAGCGAGCGCAAACAAAATAATAATGTACAGGATAATGTCAAGACACGCGTGCTTGCACACACAAAACTACACATAAACACACATGCAAACACACATACATATATGTATTACTACGGTGATGAATGTGTTATATTTACCGTGTACTTGGCCAGGTTGATCATCTCTAGCCAAAACAAACAGATGATAATTTGTCTTGGTATCCAAAACACCAGCACCGCCGTACCTGGCAATGTGCGACAAAAACACGGTAGTAGTTACGTTTGGGACTGGAGATGATATTTAAGGCAATATCAACTTCCTTAAAATACCGGGTGATGGAGAGGAAGTGTCATCATCACTGAAGTATGCTCCGGATGAGGCAAGTGAAGGAGGAGGGTGAGAAAAGTAAGTATAAGAAAAAAAAGATGATGTTGGTGGTGGTGGTGGTGGTGGTGGTGGTGGTGGTGGTGGTGGTGGTGGTGGTGGTGGTGGTGGTGGTGGTGGTGGTGGTGGTGGTGGTGGTGAAAGAGAAGAATTAGAAGTAGGTGGCGAAGGGAAATGACGCGAGGAGCGATAGGACGAAGAAGATGATGAGTAGGAGGAGGCGGAGGAGGAGTAGTAGTAGCAGCAGCAGCAGCAGCAGCAGCAGCTACAACAAGAAAAGAGGAAGAAGTAGGAAGAAGAGGATCAGCGGGAGGGGGAGTGGGGAGAAGGGGAATGACGGCGAGAAGCGATAAGAGGAGGTATATTATAAGGAATAGCAGCAGCAGCAACAGTAAAAGAAGAAGAAGAAGAAGAAGAAGAAGAAGAAGAAGAAGAAGAAGAAGAAGAAGAAGAAGAAGAAGAAGAAGAAGAAGAAGAAGAAGAAGAAGAAGAAGAAGAAGAAGAAGAAGAAGAAGAGAGGAGGAGGAGGAGGAGGAGGGGGAGGAGGAAGAAGAAGAAGAAGAAGAAGAAGAAGAAGAAGAAGAAGAAGAAGAAGAAGAAGAAGAAGAAGAAGAAGAAGAAGAAGAAGAAGAAGAAGAAGAAGAAGAAGAGAGGAGGAGGAGAAATACGAGAAAGGAAATGACGGACAGGAGCGATAGGACGAAGAAGATGATAAGGAGGTGAAGCAGCAGCAACACACACAAACGGGGGGAGGAGGAGAAGGGCTAAGGGGAGGAGAGAAGAAGAAGAATACCTTGATTGGCAGCACATCCAGGCTTCCGGTTCGGTGATCAAGAGTTCCAGTTCGCCTTGAGGAGGTCGGTGAACTCTGACCTGAACTCCTTGGACTAAAAAGCCTATAATGGGTACCAGGAAATATCCTCGGAAGTAAAAGCGACATCGTGATACTGATCTCATGGCCCCTGGAATGCCGACTGACCCCATGACCCCTGGAATGCCGACTGACCCCATTCCCCCCCCCCCCCCCCTGGAATGCCGACCGGTCTACCGAGATACGGGTTGAAACGTAATAATAATTTTTTTCTGGTCAGTGTCATGAGAGCGAAGTTCTGCAAAATACCAGCTCCATCATCATCATCATGTGCTATGCCGATAAGTTTGGGCTGTCATGTTTCGCCGTCACACAATCACTACCAGAGTCGTGGACCAGCTCAGTTTTCTGGTCTCGACCATGCCATGTGCCAAGCCATCCAGGTATTTACTTTACTGCCCTCCTCGTGTTTTTCCCCCTCAGTCTTGCCAGTTTCACCAAGTTCTCTCATCTATTTCTTCTCACAGCCTGTCCAAAAATGCGTGATTGTCTACGTCTAATTTCTCTAATCAGTTTATGGTTTTCATTTGTTTCTTGTAGGACCCGGTCATTGGTTTTTCTGTCTGTCCAGGGTATTCTTTGCATTTTCCTCAGAAACCACATTTCCACTGCCGTTTGATGATTTTCAGCTTGCCTGTTCATTGTCCACATTTCACATCCATATCAAAGTACGGGTTTTATGTAGCACCTCAACGCTCTGTTTCTCGTTGCAATTTACATTATTTTATTGGTTCAAGTTTTTTTTCCCATCTTGCAAAACACTGCCTTTGCTGCATAGCGATTCTTGGTCTAATCTCCTCAAGGCACCTACCATCATATGTTTTGACTGTTCTAATCTCTTCCAAGCACCTCCCTTCAGATGTTATGACAGTTTTTATCTCCTCAAGGTACCGACCATCAGATGTCATGACTCTTCTAATCACTTCAAGGCGCCTCCCATAAGATGTTATGACTGTTTTAATCTCTTCAAGGTACCTCCTAACAGACGTTACGACTGTTCTAATCTCTTCAAGGCGCCTCCCAACATACGTTATGACTGTTCCGAGATAGTTGTCATAGGACGCACACAAATGTCCTACATTGTGATATGATCAGAGGAAAGTGACCGTCCGTACGGAACTCATATCCACGAGTCTACACACTAAAGTATATCTTACCAGGCCAGGAACAGAAAGTTATGATTTAGTCAATGAAATGGAAACCAAAAAAAAAATGTTCTTATTTTGTCATAGAGATGAAAACCAAATGAAAGTTCTGATTTAATCACAGAGATTGACAAGAGAAGAAAGTTCTGATGAAGTCATAAAGAATATATATTTCTGATAAGGTCATAAACATGTAAAGGAACGAAGAATGCTTATTTAGTCATAGAAAGGATGAATGGGAAATGAAAGTGCATATATAGTCATAAAGAAGGAAAGTTCTGATTTAGTCGTGATGAAAAAGGAACCGACTGGACCTTTGTAGCCATAAAATGAAATAAAATATAAAGTTATTGTTTGTTAACAGAGAAAGAAAGGAATAGATAGTTCCTGTGTAGTTATAAAGATGGACATAAAAGGACATTCTAAGTTAGTCCGAGACACAACGGAACGAAAAATTGTAACGTAGTCATACAGATTGAAAGAAACGGAAAGTTCTGGCTTAGTCACAGGTGGAAGAGAACGGAAAGTTCTTAAGTAGGCATAAGCATGGAAAGAACAGGAAGATTCCAGTATAGTAAGAGATAGAAAGGAACAGACTTATCTGATTTAGTCAAAAAGATTCAAAGGAATGGACAATTCTAAATTAGTAAAAAATTGGCAGAAACAGACAGTTCTGATTTAGTCAGGTGTGAAAAGGAACGAACAGTTTTTAGATAGAGATGGACAAATAAAGACAATGCTGATTTACACGAGGTTCGCGAATAACATTAGCACAGGGTCAACATCAACAATTCTGTATTGTCAACGACAGAATGAGGTCCGTGCGGATAATGTGATGGCCTTCTATAAGGGACTACACTGCCCCTAGTGGCTTCAATGGGTACCTCGATGGCAATCAAATGACTCCCAGTCCCCAGGAGGTGTCTGTGTTGTGGGCAGTTATATCCCGGCTTCTGCTATTGACAGCATAGTTTCTTGAATTAGCTTATTTCATTACACCGGGGAATCTTGATTGTTATTTGTACAAGCAGCTGTCTAAAAGATAATGTGTTTATCTCCGGTAATGTCTGGGCAACAATTGCGACGTATATTGGCTAATATGGCCATGAACTGTTTCGCACTGAATTTAAATGTTACAGAAAAATTCTTAGAATACTGTGGAATGAGAATCAGAAAGATACAAAGTTTTTACGAGATCTTAACACTGAAGAACACTGGCTAAACAGTATCATAAACAGTATCATAAACAGTACCATAAACAGTATCATAAACAGTATCATAAACAGTATCATAAACAGTATCATAAACAGTAGCATAAATATCGTCATAAACAGTATCATAAACAGTATCATAAACAGTATCATAAACAGTATCATAAACAGTATCATAAACAGTATCACAAACAGTATCACAAACAGTATCATAAACAGTATCATAAACAGTATCATAAACAGTATCATAAACAGTATCACAAACATTATCACAAACAGTATCACAAACAGTATCATACACAGTATCATAAACAGTATCATAAACAGTATCATAAACAGTATCATAAACAGTATCATAAACAGTATCATACACAGTATTGTAAACAGTATCATAAACAGTATCATAAATAACGGCATAAACAGTATTATAAACAGTATCATAAACAGTATCATAAACAGCATCATAAACAGTATTATAAACAGTATCATAAACAGTATCGCAAACAGTATCATAAACAGTATCATAAACAGTATCATAAACAGTATCATAAACAGTATCATAAACAGTATCATAAGCAGTATCACAAACAGTAGCATAAACAATATCATAAACAGTATCATAAACAGCATCATAAGCAGTAGCATAAACAGTATCATAAACAGTATCATAAACAGTATCATAAACAGTATCATAAACAGTAGCATAAACAGTATCATAAACAGTATCATAAACAGTAGCATAAATACCGTTATAAACAGTATCATAAACAGTATCATAAACAATATCATAACAGTATCATAAACAGTGTCATAAACAGTATCATAAACAGTAACATAAACAGTAGCACAAACAGTATCATAAACAGTAGCATAAACAGTAGCATAAACAGTAGCGTAAACAGTAGCACAAACAGTATCATAAACAGTAGCACAAACAGTATCATAAACAGTATCATAAACAGTAGCATAAACAGTAGCACAAACAGTATCATAAACAGTATCATAAACAGTAGCATAAACAGTAGCGTAAACAGTAGCACAAACAGTATCATAAACAGTATCATAAACAGTAGCGTAAACAGTAGCACAAACAGTATCATAAACAGTAGCATAAACAGTAGCACAAACAGTAGCATAAACAGTAGCATAAACAGTAGCATAAACAGTAACATAAACAGTAGCATAAACAGTAGCACAAACAGTATCATAAACAGTAGCATAAACAGTAGCACAAACAGTATCATAAACAGTAGCATAAACAGTAGCATAAACAGTAGCGTAAACAGTAGCATAAACAGTATCATAAACAGTATCATAAACAGTAGCATAAACAGTAGCATAAACAGTAGCATAAACAGTAGCATAAACAGTAGCATAAACAGTATCATAAGCAGTATCATAAACAGTATCATAAACAGTATTATAAGTTAGTTAGTTAGTCGCAGTCCCAATTTCACGGCAACGGGTCGTCCCCATTATGCTCCGTTCCAGTACCAGTGAATATCACAAAATGCTCCCCACTGCCCTATGTGAACAATGGAATAGACAGGAGTATCAGCAAGTCAACAGCCCTCACAGGTACACTGTGCATAATGCCGCCGCCAGAATGCCAACACAAAAGTCCTCCACAAGAAATACAGTTCACTGTCGATGGAAATGGCAGTCACCAGAAAGACTTCATTGACCAGGGTTTTATCCCATATGGCTCGGTCTCTTTCTGCAGGGCGACCCGCCGAAAGCGCCGCACAAAGCACGAACTCCGTAGCTCCAGCGACGACTCCCAGGAGTCTCCTGAAAAATGCACCTGTGAACCGAAAAGGCAAACCAGTCAATCCAGCAACAGCCGGCCACCATCGTTCCGAACATGCAGTTCACGCTACAAACTGCGAAAAGATGTAAAAGCATTCCACGCGAAATTCACAGCTCACAGTGTCGCACCACGCACTCACTCATTAGCAGGGCGACGGAACCTTAACCTCCTTAGTCGCATCTTACGACGTGCATGGTAGGCAACAGTGTTACTATTCTTTGCTCCCCCGTATGGGCCCCGGCAACACACGGGCAAAACAGTAGCATAAACAGTATCATAAACAGTATCATAAACAGTATCACCAACAGTATCATATATTGTATAAATCATGACGTAGGTCTAAGGACATTGTATAAATCTTGACGTAGGTCTAAGGACAATTCATAAATCTTGACGTAGGTCTAAGGACAATTCATAAATCTTGACGTAGGTCTAAGGACAGTTCATAAATCTTGGCGTAGGTCTACTCTTCCAATACATTCCTTTTCCCTTCGCTCCACAGTCCCAATATATTCATTCTCCTTACCTCCACTCTTTCAGTATATTCCTTCTCCTTACTTCCACTCTTCCAATACATTCCCTCTCCCTACCTCCACTCTTCCAATACATTCCTTCTCCTTACCTCCACTCTTCCAATACATTCCTTCTCCTTACCTCCACTCTTCCAATACATTCCCTCTCCTTTCCTCCACACTCCCAATACATTCAATCTCCTTACCTCCACACTCCCAATATAACCATGCACTCAGTATTTCCATATCTCTCAGTACTTCAACACATTCCAACACACCGCCATCTCCATTATCTATACATCTTCCAGTACTTCCACACGCTAGTACCTAAACATCTGCCAATACTTCCACACTCCAGTATCTACACATCTTTCAGCACTCCCACATCTCAGTATTTCTACACCCCCAGTACTTCAACATCTCCCAATACTACCACATCTCCCAGTACTACCAAATCTCCCAGTACTACCACATCTCCCAGTACTACCACATCTCTCAGTACTACCACATCTCCCATTACTACCACATCTCCCAGTACTACCACATCTCTCAGTACTACCACATCTCCCAGTACTTCAACATCTCCCAGTACTACCACATCTCCCAGTACTACCACATCTCCCAGTACTACCACATCTCCCAGTACTACCAAATCTCCCAGTACTACCACATCTCCCAGTACTACCACATCTCTCAGTACTACCACATCTCCCATTACTACCACATCTCCCAGTACTACCACATCTCTCAGTACTACCACATCTCCCAGTACTTCAACATCTCCCAGTACTACCACATCTCCCAGTACTACCACATCTCCCAGTACTACCACATCTCCCAGTACTACCACATCTCCCAGTACTACCACATCTCCCAGTACTACCACATCTCCCAGTACTACCACATCTCCCAGTACTACCACATCTCCCAGTACTACCACATCTCTCAGTACTACCACATCTCCCAGTACTACCACATCTCCCAGTACTTCAACATAGCCCGGGACTTCTACACCTCTCAGTACATCCATTTTAACAGTATCCACACATCCAACAGTAATTCCACACCACTCTGTACTTAAACAACTTCCAATAATTACACATCTGCCAGTTTTTCAGCCTTCCTAAGACAACCACGACTCCCAGCAACTCTAAACCTCCTAGTACCCCCACATCTCCCAGTACGTCTTCATTTCCCAGTATTTCTACATCTCCCAGTAGTCCCACATCTCTCAGTACCCACACATTTCCCAGTACTTCTACATCTCACAGTATCCCCACATCTCCCAGTACTTCTACACCTCCCAGTACACCCACATCTCAAGTACTTCTAAATCTTCCAGTACCCCCACACCTCCCAGTACCCTCACATCTCTAAGTACATCTACATCTCTAAGTACCCCCAAATCTCCCAGTACCCGCACATCTCCCATTACCCCCACATCTCGCAGTACTTCTACATCTCCCAGTACCCCCACATCTCCCAGTACTTCTAGATCTCCAAGTACCCCCACATCTCCCAGTGTTTCTACATCTCAAAGTACCCCCACATCTCCCAATACTTTTACATCTCCCAGTACCCCCACATCTCCCAGTATTTCTACATCTTCCAGTACCCCCACATCTCCCAGTACTTCAACACCTCCCAGTACTCCCACATTTCCCGGTACACCCACATCTCAAGTACTTCTAAATCTCCCAGTACCCCCACATCTCCCAGTACATCTATATCTCACAGTACCCGCACATCTTCCACTTCCAGTATCTCCACATGTCGCAATACTTCTACATCTCCCAGTACCCCCACATTTCCCAGTACTTTTACATTACCCAATACCCCCACATCTTACAGTATCCTCACATCTCACAGTACCCTCATATCTCATAATACCCCAAAACCTTAGAGTACCCCCACAGATAAAAGTCCAATCCCCACATCTCCCAGTACCCCCACATCCCCCAGTACCCCCACATCTCCCAGAGTATGGGATGTTGTAATGGCTTAGTATTTTAGGACTTTAGTCCTTTGTAAATCCTTCTATACGGGGTTATCCCGCCATCTTGTTTCGTCACAAAACCGGCCCTCCATTGACCCAGATATTTTGAACTTGGCGGATGTTTTTCTTGGTTTGGATGACCACTTCCGGTTGTCGTGGTGACTACTTCCGGTCCATGGCTACCCCCTACCCAGGTCCCCCTATCCAGGTCCCCCGTACCCGAACCGGCGCGAACCGAACCGAACCGATCCGAGCGGACGTCGGCGCGCGATCCGACCGGGCAGGTGTGGGGGAACCGCGGCGGTGGGTGATCGAACCCATATCTAGACCCTTCGATGAAGAAGACTGAAGTCAATATGTCATAAATTGATTTATTTCATGTCTCGAGCGAACCCGAGTTTTTTTTTTTTTTTTTTTTTTTTTTTTTTTTTTTTTTAAAACTTTTATTGAGTGTTAAGAAACATTTGCATTTGTATTGTTTGTGTTGTTACAGAGCGTTGCATGTGGAAGTGTAGGTGACATTTGCGCAAATTTTTACAACATTTTATACATTAAAACATTCCTCCATTGACATTGTTGTAAGGAAATATTTTAAATCAACAGCGTGATGGTAGTGGGCTGTTATTATTTCCCTTGCCGCCCCGCTCTCCTGTCAGCTCCAAAACTCCTACCAAGTACCATCACCACCTCTCGGTGATGATAAACATGGCGGTGCACAAACTGTTTACTAACAAACGGTGAGGGTGGCAGCAGAGACAACAATACGCGTTTACAAGGCCATATATATTAATAGTGATTACAATGATAATAATGCAAATAAACAACCAAATACATAAATAATATAATAATGACAGGGAATAAAACTGCTAAGGGTGATAAACTCAAAGATAATAAACAGCAATGATAATAAATAATAGTTTAACATGTGAATTGTGATTCCATTTGCTAGAATGATTATCTTAGGAATGGTGTTTACATGAAATACGTCTTTTAATAATAAAGACAAAGAATAAAACTACTAAGAGCGATAACAGCAATGCTAATAAACACAATGATAGAATTTGTTATGATAATGATCACATTTTCCAAAACTGTGATTCCATTTGCTAAATGATTTTCTTAGGAATGGTGTTAAAACATGGCAGGTACATACAATAAACAATTGCATCATGCACTGTTAAATAATATAATAGGTGTAAAAAGGAGTTGGTTATCTTTTTTTCTCCTTGCTTATTGTTTTTTTTTTTTTTTTTTCTTACATATGCATGCAATGTTCAATAATAGTAGAAGTAAAAGGAGTTTGGTTTTCTTTTTCTCCTTGCTTATTTTTGGTCATATTTGTAAGGGTTCATTCATTTTTTTTCCTTCCTCTTTTTTTTTTTTCTTTTCTCATTTTGTAAAAAGTAAAACAAGCATCAGTATTAGCACAAACTTTTTTACAATCTTTACATTTTTGTTTCCCTTGCTATCTCCTCACCAATTTGTTTCATTCCACCAATGCCTTCATCACCCTTATCTGGGCAATGATGGTAAAGGCAGGATAATTATTTGAACCAAACCGGTGTGGGTATCAGCAAAGGCAAACACAAACCATGAGCAAGGGGAGGGGGGCACATGGGAAAGGGTTTTTTGTTTATTACTAATGATGACAATAATAATAATGGCAAGAAGAGGCATACTGAGGGTAATAACAGCAATTATAAAAAACAGCAAGGGTACTAATAGTTATGAAAAAGATAGCATTTTTACAATATGTGATTCCATTTGCTTGGATGATTTTCTTTGGAATGGTGTTAACATAGCCTAGCAGGTACATACACTTGCAAACTGCAGTTTTTAGTAATACTTGGAATAAAGGAGTGGGTTATATTTTCCTACTTGTTTTTTTTTCCGAAATGTAGGGGTTCATTCATATTTTCCTCTGTGTTCTCTCTTTCTTTTGTTTTTGTTTAAATAAAAATTTAACCAAGCATTTGTATTGACACAAGTGTTTACAGTATCATTGGTTTGATAACCATTTGTGATTTTGTATTAATTCATTCAACACTCACTCACATGATTCAAAGGGGGTGACAAAGAGAGGGAGGGACATGACCACTCTTTATGATGGTACAGGCTGGACAAATGTTTGAAAACAAATTAGTGGGGGTAGTAGCAAAAACAAACAAACCTTAAGCAAAGGTGGGGAGGGGGGACATGGGAGATGAAGTTGTAAATTTATAATGATGATATCCTTAATACTTTTCAAATTAATGATACTAAAGATAATAAGGGTAAGGTAATGATAGTAATAATAATAATGATCATAATAATAGTAGACATTTCCATAATAATAAAAATAATAAATAAACAACAAACATATATTAATAATAATAGAAATAATAATAATAATAATAAAATATTAATAATAATAATAATAAAATATTAATAATAATAATAATAATAATAAATAGTATAACAGATACGTGATTTTATTTACTAAAGTGATAATCTTAGTAGTGGTGGTGGTATAGCACAACAAGTGCATTTAAAGCAAAACATTCCATAAATAGTAAATTGGAATGGGAGGAGTTGATTTTCTTTTCTCCTTTTTTCTTTTCCCCTTATCTATAAGGGTTGAAACCATCATTTTGAAGCAAATAAAACAAGCATTTATACTTCCACTATTCTTTACATAATGGATTTTCCATTGGTCTTTTGACCATATGTGATCTTTTTTAATCATTCACTCACCATTCACTCACAGTTTCTACTTTCTTTCTCGCCCTCATGTATACCAAATTTGTAATAAAATAAGGAAGAGTACATATGATTTACTCTGGAAATAGTTGTGATATCTTGTGTGTGTACATAAAGGAAATTAAATATGTGTTATATGTGTGGTGTTTGTATCTGGCAAAATTTCTGCAGGTCCATATAAGTTGTCTGTAGTAAGAAAGTGCTACAAGTAGTTTTGTATGTATGTCCTTAGCTGTCTGTGGTATAGTATTGAGAAAAATTGCTTTATATATGTCGGTTTGTTTGCCTGTGTGTGTTTGTATGAGGTGTTTGAGTGTTGCGCGTGTGGCAGTAATTGTTGGACATGTATAATAAATGTGTTCCTCTGTCTCTTGTGTGTTGTTTCTACATAAATGACATTGTTTTGATATGTATGCTTCTACCTGTGTTGTGAGGGTCATACTGTATAACAATATATATGTGATCTCCCTAGCTTTTGGTGTTATGTGTTTGTTGTGTAGGTTTGAAAAGGTGCATGTGAAGTCAGTCATGAAGTATTTGTGTCCTCTTTTAATCCTAAGTCTTAGTGATGGTGCTTGTTCTCTAACTAAATGTTTGTATATTGTGTGTGTTGTTTGTTGTATTAACTGTTCATGTCCTTTTATTGTCTGTATGCATGTCTGATAGAATGTTGGCAGTCTTCCCTGGTAGTGTGCAGTTGCATTGTTAAGAGGTGTGAGATGTTTGATGTTGTGGCCTATGTAGTATAGTGCTAGTCTGTTCTGTTCTGGGTGTCTGATGATTTTACCTATGTGACTGATTCTAAGTGACAGTATTTTTGTCTGGATGCCCTGTAGTGCAATCCCGCCTTGTTTCCTGTCTTGTATGAGAGTTTTGTGCTTGATGCTGTGTATTGTGTTGGTGAAGATGAAGCGTCTGATTTGTATGTTTATGTTTGTGACGGTCTGTTTGGGAGGGTCTAGTACTGTCGCTAAGTATAATATTTTGGGTATTATGTATGTGTTGACTATTGTGCTTCTACCAAATATTGTGGATGTTTTGTACCTGTACCTATGTAACATGTCTATGATCTGTTCAGTCAGTGAGTGCCATGTCTGTTTGTGTGTTTTTGTGGGATCACATGGAAATGTGATCCCATACAGCTTCATGGTGTCTGTGTGTCTCAGGTCTGGAGGGAAATCAGACTTTTGTTTCAACTTTCCTAGGCCCATTATCTGTGACTTCTGTATATTTACTTTGGCTCCACTGCCTTTTCCAAAATGGGTAAAGGTGTGGAGTATATTCCTTATTGATGTGTTGCTGGTGGGAAAGAAGGCAGTGTCATCTGCATAGGCGATGAGCTTCTGCTCTCCTATCCCATGCAGGAAGGTTCCTTTAATACTAGTGTCTTGCCTTATCTTCTCTAATAAAGGTTCTAGGGTGAGCACATACAGGAGTGGTGATAAGGGACATCCCTGTCTTACAGATCTCGTGAGCCTGAAGCTAGCTGTCAGTGAATGGTTCACCAACACTCTGCTCTCAGGATTTTTGTACAAGATCTGTATCCACTGCCTGTAGTACTCTCCTATGTTACAGTGTTCTAGTGTCCTATGCAGGTATGTGTGGGAAATTCTGTCGAAGGCCTTCTCTTGATCCAAGCATAAGATGGAGGATGGACAGTCTTTCCCATGTGTGTAGTTGATAATGTCTCTAATGAGATGTGTGTGGTTGTGTATATTTCTGTCTTTGACACTGCACTGTTGGTCGGGGTGTATGAGTTTTGGCATGAAGGGTTTAAGTTTGTTGGTGAGTGTTTTGGCGAGTATCTTGTAGTCTGTGTTGAGTAAGGAAATTGGTCTGTAATTCTTCAGTTGTGTTTTGTCAGTTTTATCTTTGCATATGAGTGTAATGTAAGACATGTTGCAGCTGTCCGGAAGATTTTTTTTGTCAAAGGCTTCCTGATAGACTTTGAGGAGAAGATTGCCTAGAATAGGACAGAAGTGTTGGTAGAATTCTACTGTCAAACCGTCTGGTCCTGGAGTTTTGTCTTTATTTAGTGTGCTTAGTGCCTGTGCTATGTCTGTCAGTGTCAGCTCTGTGTCCAGTGTGTCTTTGCCTGTGTCAGATAATTTCTTTGTGTACTGTAAGAAGTTGTCTTGTATCTGTGTGTCGACTGTCTCTGCTGTGAATAGTTGTGTGTAGTGTTGTTGGAAAGCAGTCTCTATGTGTGGTGTTTCTGTCTGCATGTTTCCTTGCATGTCTGATATTTTGCTTATTTGTCTGTTACGTTGTACGTTCTGTTCTATTGCTAAATATTGCCTCGTAGCTGACTCTTGTGTAATTGTGTTGAGTTTTGTTCTGAGAAGAGCACCCAGATATCTGTGTTGTTGGTGTTCTTCTAGTTGTGCTTCTAATGTGTGTAAGTGATGTGCGTCTCTATCTGTTTGTTTTGTTAGTCGTATGGCTGTCTGTATGATGCGCTCCTGTCTTAGTCTGTCTTTGTGGATCATGGTTGCTAGATGTTGTGTTCTGCTTCGTATGGTGTTTTTCAATAAGTCCCAGTATTGTGTGATGTTCTCAGTCGGTATATTGTCTGTGTACGTGTGTATGAGCTGTGTCATATATTTTACATATTCTGAGTGTTCCAATAGTGAATTATTGTACTTCCAGTGAGGTGACCTTTTGTTTGGCTGCGTGTTTGTGCTGTTTGTGCTGATGTGTGCTAGTATTGCTTTGTGGTCTGTGTAATCTAAAGTTTCCCGTAGGTGTTTGGTTTGTATGATGTGATGTGTTGCGGGCGTATAAATCCGGTCTAATCTAGATGATCTGTTGTGTGTTTTGTTTGTGTATGTCGTTTCTCTACTGTCGGGGTGTGTATGCCTGAATGCGTCTGTGAGGTTGTGTGTATCGATGATATTTCGTAGTGTGTCAAGTTGATGTAAGCTGTCCCTGCCGGCTCTCCTCAGCTGTGTTCTCACCTCCCCACCCACCACGTCTAAATCTTCAAGAACACAATTGTAATCACCGGCAAGAACAATATTTTGTCCCCTGTATGTCTGTGTTAGTAAGTCGTCTAAATGTTCATAAAATAGAGGTTGATAATTGTAGTTAGGTGGTGCGTGTATGTTGACTATGACAAAGGAGTGTGTGTCGTTTTTAACTTGAACTGCGGAAATTCTACCATGTGGGTCTGTGTGTGTTCTAAAAATAGTCCACGTGTCGGAAATTTGAAGAATGGCTGTCCCTGACCCTACGTTGTGTTTGGCCAAACTGAAACACGAATTTCTTAATCCTAAACGTGTTACAAGTTCTGCTGCTTGAAAGTCTGTTTTAATGTTTGTTTCTTGTAGTAAAATAAAATCGGGTTTGTGTTTGTGTATGAGTGTGACTATATGTTGTAATTTCATTTTCATACCACGAATATTCAAACTAATTAAACATAAGTTGTCTGCCATTTTTAAAATTAAATTTAAACAACATGGTGGTTAAATTAAGTGATTACCTTTATCTTTTCTGTGGTAATTCAAATGTGGGTCGTGTCTTCGGTTGTGATAATATGTTTGTGGTCTTCGTTCTCCTCGTGGTCTTCGTCGGTGTCTTCGTCGGTGTTGATATAAAGTGGTCCTTCGTTGTCGCTGTTTTCATGCTGTTTTGTAGCAGCTTTCTTGCATGGTTTAGAAGGGGAAGGGGAAGATCTTCCTTCCTCTTCTCTTATGTCTTTGTTGTTTGAGGAATTCCTTCTCTCTGTCCACTGTCTTTTTCTGCCGTAGTGGACGGTTTTGAAACCGTCGTCGTTGGTATCTTGTGAAATTGTTTTTGTTTGGGTTTCCGCGGCTGTCTCCGTGGTCACCGGTCTGCCAGTTACTTCGACGTCATCTTGGACAGCGTTGTTTTTCTGTGTGTCGGCCTTACCGGTGATTGCCCGGGAAATCCTCTTGTGTTTGTTCAGAAGTTTTCTTGTTATTGTCTTTCTTCTGTCGCCTTGTCGGGCATTTGTTTGACCAGTGGTCGTCTTGGCTGCAAAATGGACATTGGGTCCGGCGACCTGGTATAGTGAAAAGTATGCGGTGGTCGCCTGTTATTTTCCCTGGCGCCGTGATCTTTGCGTAGTGCGGCACCGGTTTTGTGGGGGTGCACAGCACGCCCCACTTGCCGCCACCGTATTGGATTCTGAAGACTTCCGCGTTTTCGTCTCCAATTGTCTTTTAGCGAACCCGAGTAGGTCAAGTAATAACCGTCTTAATAAACTTTTGCACGGCTCAGTATGCTAATTCGACATGTCTTCCTGACCCCCATGTATATCCTTTACGCGTTTGGTGAAAATCTGCTTTATGAATATTCTAACCGACCATAGAATTGTATTAAAAATTAAACCCAAAACTTAATTCATTCATTCATTCAGTAGCATGTCCTTTACAGAACCTCGCTCCCATAACAACCTTCCGGAAAACTTCTCGATCACAAGCAAGGTGTCCCGCGTCTGATACACCCATCTGGAGATCATCCGCCACATCCTGCACCCATCTTCTCTTTGGCCTTCCTCTTCCTCTCTTCCCAGGCATATACCCTTCCATTATTGTTCTCTCCAAACTGTCGTGACGTTTCAAGTGACCAAAATACTTCAATTTTCTTTGTTTTATCGTCTTCAATAGCCATCCCTCCTCAATATTCAACTCTTGAAGTATGGATGCATTTGTTCTTTTCTTTACCCAAGATATTCTTAGAACTCGTCTATAACATTTATATTCAAAGGCATGTATGCGCTGTTCAGCTTGTTTAGTAAGTGTCCATGTCTCACAGGCGTATGTTGCAATGGGAAAGATGCATGCTCTTAAAAATCTAATTTTTGTAGTTCTGTCTGTCCCACACCATAATTTATTCATCTGTTTTAGTCTTTGAAGAGCAATGGATAGTCGCCGTTTAATTTCTTTCATTGTGTCACCATTATTCGTAATCAATGACCCAAGATATTCAAAATTTTCCACCACCTCCAATTTTCTCCCATTAATGTATATTTCTTTCTCCATAGTAGTTTTATCTGTATGCATTATCTTAGTTTTTGCTATGTTAAGATATAAGTTGTGATTTTCACTATTCAATTGTGTTGAGGCTATTAGGTTTTCTATGCCATTCTGTGTTGTGGATAGTAATACTGTATCATCAGCATATCGAATCTCTGGTATGTCATGACCGCCGATATTTAGGGCATCATATGGCTCCCTGTTTATATCATCTCTTAAATTTCTCATTATATTTTCGGCATACAGGTTAAACAAATAGGGTGACAGCACGCAGCCCTGACGGACTCCTTGCTTGATGTCAAACCAATCTGATGTCTCGCCATCTATTCTAACTGCTGCTTGTTGGTCTAGATATAGCATTTTTATGAGATGTACTACATGTGAAGGAAAGCCCATATTCCTCATGATTTCCCAAAGTTTCTGATGCTGTACACAGTCAAATGCCTTTGAATAATCCACAAAACATGAGAATAGGTTTACATTAAATTCTCTGCACTTCTCTATTATTAAACGCATGTTGAATATGTGATCTCTTGTTCCTCTTCCTTGTCTAAATCCAGCTTGAACTACGTTAATCTCTTCTTCCATTTTCTTACTAAGTCGTCGCATTATGACTTTTAGTAGAATTTTACTTGCATGACTTATCAGGGCAACAGTTCTATAGTTGGTGCATAATTTCAGGTTGCCCTTTTTTGGTATTGGAATGAAGATAGTTCTCTTCCAATCTTTTGGCCATATACCATATTTCCAAATCTTTGTACATAATGCATGATATATGTGTATGCTTTCTTCTCCTCCTGCTTTAATTAGTTCAGCTGGTATCTCATCACATCCAGGTGATTTACCATTCTTCAGGTTCCTTATAGCCCAAGCAATTTCATCTAATGAGGGTTCAGGTTCTGTCTCTGCTGTCATTGGCTCATGTATCTCATTCATATCCTCACTGTCACTCATATCATACATTCCACTGCAGTACTCCTGCCATCTTTCTAGAATTTGTCTAGATTCTGTTAAGGTATTTCCCATCTTGTCACAGATAACATTCAATTGAGGTTGAACATTTCTTGTCAATAACTTCATTTCCTTGAACATTTCATAATCTCTTCCAGCCTTATGATATTGCTCTATTCTGGTACAGCTATCTTGTATATATTGATTTTTGTCCTTTCTTGTGTTCTTTCTTATTTCTCGAGTTAAAGATTTATACTTCATCCTGCTATCGGATTCATCTCCTTTCTGTTTCAGCTCCCTTCGTTGTTTTATTAATTCTAACGTGTCTGATGTAATCCATGGCTTACGTTGCGTTTTCTTGGTCGGAATGAAATCTTTGGCTGCAGTTATCAAGATATCTCTAGCTTGTACTGCCAGTTCATCAGGTGTCATTTCTTCTTGTACAGACATCAAGACCCCAAAGCGATTCCTAACTTCTATGTTGTATGCGTCCGGTATTTGTGTGAGATCAAAACGAAGTGGCCTTGGTCCTCGGGTAAGCTTTTTGAGTTTTAATTTCAGATCTGCTTCTAATAACTGATGATCTGTATCACAGTCTGCACTTCGTAGGGTTTTTGCAGATGTTATGCTTGATCTCCATCTTCTTTGTATTAAAATATAATCTATCTGATTTTTGGTAAAACTGTCTGGAGACTTCCATGTGAAGAGTCTTCTTGGATGTTGTTTAAAAAGTGTGTTGGCTATCGTTAACTCATTTTCTGTGCAAAATTCAATTAATTTGTCACCTGCATCATTTCTATTTCCTAATCCAAATTTTCCTAAAATGTGTCTCTCATTTTCAGCTCTTCCTGCACCTACTTTAGCATTAAAATCTCTTAAAAACTTAATTAAACCTTCTAAATTCCTGTATGTATATTGGCGAGTAGGTACTTCAATATAAAAATCTAATCCCCGTTTAAAATAAGCCATAAGATCCCGAGATATACATTAAATTATGTAATATTATTAAATAAATAACGTCCCCTTTTACAAACATAAATATATTTAACCAAGGGAGATTAATCGTGGTCCCTTGGCTCAAACCAGAATTGTTCCCCTTGAATGCCCGGTTACCTGCGCGCACAACCAACAAGTGACGCTTCACCGAACACACCCCAGCGAGAAAAATACAAGGGCTGACCAGCGACCGCGAGATTAAACGATACTCACATCTCACAATACCCCCAAGTCTCCCAGTACCCCCACATCTCCAATTACTTCTACATCTCCCAGTATCCCCACATCTCCCAGTACCCGCACATCTCCCAGTATCCCAACATCTCCAACTACCCCCACTTCTCCCAGCACTTCTACATCCCCCAATACCCACACATCTCCCAGCACTTCTACATCTATCAGTACCAACACATCTCCCAGCACTTCTACATCTCCCAGTATCCCCACATCTCCCAGTACACCCACATCTCCCTACATCACCCAGTACCCACACATAACTTAGTCCACACACATAACCCAGTACTCACACATCACCCAGTACCCACACATCACCATGTACCCCCACATTTCCCAGTACCCCCACATCTCGCAGTACCCCCATATCTCCCAGTACCCACACATCTCCCAGTACCCCCACATCTCCAAGTACCCCCACATCTCCAAGTACCCCCACATCTCCCAGTACCCCCACATCTCCCAGTACCCCCACATCTCCCAGGACCCCCACATCTCCCAGTACCCCCACATCTCCAAGTACCCCCACTTCTCCCAGCATTTCTACATCTCCCAGTACCCACACATCTCACTGTACTCCCACATCTCTCAGTACTCCCACATCTCCCAGTACTTCTACATCTCACAGTACCCACAAATCTCCCAGTACCCCCACGTCTCCCAGTACTCCCACATCTCTCAGCACTTCTACTTCTCACAGTACCCCCACAAGTCCCAGTACTCCCACATCTCCCAGCAATTCTACATCTCACAGTACCCCCAAATCTCCCAGTATCACCACATCTCACAGTGCCCCCAAATCTTCCAGTATCCCCACATCTCACAGTACCCCCACATCTCCCAGTACCCCCACATCTCCCAGTACCCCCACATCTCCCAGTACTTCCACACTTACCGAAAGCAACGACCAAGTAGGTGCCGTTGATCTCCATCTGGAGGCGAATCCGCTCCACCTTGCTAAACTGTGACGGGTACAAGAACAGCATACTGATCAGACAGGCCAGGATCAATAAGACAGCCGTCATGAAGCTGAATGTTTGAACCGAGTCCATGGGCGTCATGTGTGTATATGGTGTCTTGCACTCCGAGGCTGTTAACATTCAAGAGATCATTCCACGAAACGGGCTTTATAATAAGGCTGCATTGTCTATAAAGTCTTACTTGAAGAGGTGGAGAGGTGCACATATTTAGGTAGCAATGTGGACCGCCATAGGGGATTAGACAGATACAGTAAAATAATAATACAAAACGCAAGAGGAGATTTGATAGTACCTGGAAATGTGAGGTGACCTAAGGAAATTACACTCAGAGTGCTGTCAAGTATACATTCTAGTATTAGTGCAAAGACGGAGGGGCACAACGACAGGTAGGCAGACAAGCGACCAGACAGACACACAGACAGGCAGGCAGGTAAGACATCAGAGAGAGACACAGGCAAGCCGGTAAGAAATCAGACAGGTAGGCAGGTAAGAAAGCAGACAGGCAGGCAGGTAAGAAATTAGACACACACACACAGACAGGCAGGCGGGTAAGAAATCAGACAGGCACACTGACAGTCAGGCGGGGAAGAAATCAGACAGGCACACAGACAGGCAGGTGGGTAGGAAATTAGACAGACACATAGACAGCCAGGCAGGTAAGAAATCAGACAGGCAGGCCGGTAAGAAATCAGACAGGTAGGCAGGTAAGAAAGCAGACAGGCAGGCAGGTAAGAAATTAGACACACACACAGACAGGCAGGTGGGTAAGAAATCAGACAGGCAAGCAGGTAAGAAATTAGACAGACACATAGGCAGGCAGGCAGACAAGCGGTCAGACAGACAGAGAGACAGAAAGACAGACAGAAAGACAGAAAGACAGAAATACAGACAGACAGACAGACAGACGGACGGACGGACGGACGGACGGACGGACGGACAGACAGACAGACAGACAGACAGACAGACAAGCAGGTGCACGTGATGGCTGATCGGCGGGAGGACAAGCAAAAATATACATAATTAAACATATGTTTTGAAAAACAGACTGATACCAGACAGGCAACTTGATAGCCAGCAGGAAAGCAAACAGGCAAATAGACAAGTAGGCAGACAGACAAACAGACAGACATGTGTATATGTAGGTAGGTTGGTAGACAGGTAGGTGAGTAAGTAAATAAGAAGATATGTTGGCAGGTAGACAGGCAGGCAGACAGGTGGGTAGGTAGGAAGCTAGACTGATAGAGGTAGACAGGCAGGTAGGTAGACAGACAGACAGACAGACATATATATACATATATAGTGGCAGTCTTTAGATGTTGCAAACAACCCCAACATTTGCTGTCTATATGTAATTTACTAGGCAACGTTACTTCAGTATTTTGCCATTACATTTTGAACCGCCGACGCCTCATACCATCGAAATCATCACAAAGCAGTCTGCTTCCAAATCGCCCACAGTCGATTCGAACCTTGGACGCGGTATGAAGGGAAATGTTGAGATTGCGCGTGTCACTATCCCCTCAGCCGAGTATCAAAGTTTTCTGATAGTTTTATATCTTAAAGATAGAACACACATTAACAAGGAGATCAATGTGTTACTTACGGCAGTCATAATACTGGATCCGGAGCATTATAAATAGGAAATAACTGCCACCGTATGCCCAGCAAAACCAATGGAGCAGTATGTTGTGATGAGGGAGAAAACTGCGAGGAAGAAAACAGTAACTTCGTTCAGTATGTTTATGTGTCTGTGTTTTCATTCATTATGTGTTAGGCCTTGAGGGCAAGACGAATGGTCTAGTCTGTGCTTGAATGAAAGCCAACAAGAGAATGCTTACCACAGAAGGCAACAAGAGGATAAGAACAAGCGGACATCGACAAGAGGACATGATCAATAGGACATCGACAAGCGAACATCGACAGGAGGATATGAACAAGAGGACACTGACAATAGGACATTGACAAGAGGACATGAACAATAGGACATCGACAAGAGAACATGAACAATAGGACATCGACAAGAGAACATGAACAATAGGACATCGACAAGAGAACATGAACAATAGGACATCGACAAGAGAACATGAACAATAGGACATCGACAAGAGAACATGAACAATAGGACATCGACAAGCTAACAGCGACAAGAGGATATGAACAAGGGGACACTGACAATAGGACATTGACAAGAAAACACCGACAAGATGACACGAACAGGCCGACATGGATAAGCGGACACCGATACGATGACATGGACAAGCGGACACCGATACGATGACATGGATAAGCGGACACCGATACGATGACATGGACAAGCGGACACCGATACGATGACATAGACAAGCGGACACGATACAATGACATGGACAAGCGGACACCGATACGATGACATGGACAAGAGGACACCAACAAGAGGACACGGACAAGCAGACAACAAGAGGACATGAACAAGCGGACATCGACAAGAGGACATGAACAAGCGGACATCGACAGGAGGACACGAACAAGCGGACATGGACAAGAGGACATGGACAAGCGGACACCGACACAAGGACATTGACAAGCAGACAACGACAAGATGACATGGACAAGAGGACATGGACAAGAGGACACCGACAAGAGGACGTGGACAAGCAGACACCGACAAGAGGACATGAACAAGCGGACACCGACAAGAGGACATGGACAAGTGGACACTGAGACGAGGACACCGATACGAGGACACCGATACGAAGACACACCAACAAGAGCACACCAAAAACAAAGCACGAACGATGAGGCACCAAGAAATAGATTACCATGAGGACATCAAGAAATAGATTACAATGAGGACATCGAGAAATAGATTACAATGGGGACCTCAAGAAATAGATTACAGTGAGGACATCAAGAAATAGATTACAATGAGGACATCAACAAATAGATTACAGTGAGGACATCAAGAAATAGATTACAATGAGGACTTCAAGAAATAGATTACAATGAGGACATCAAGAACACACGAACTATTACTACTATACTAGTACCTTACCACCAGCACTACCGCTACCACTAATATTACTCCTTATTACAATTTACTACCACCACCACTACTACTACTACTACTACTACTACTACTACTACTACTACTACTACTACTACTACTACTACTACTACTACTACTACTACTACTACTACTACTACTACTACTGCTGCTGCTGCTATTGCTACTACTACTACTACTACTACTACTACTACTACTACTACTACTACTACTACTACTACTACTACTACTACTACTACTACTACTGCTGCTGCTGCTTCTGCTGCTACTACTACTACTACTACTACTACTACTACTACAACTACTACTACTACTACTACTACTACTACTACTGCTGCTGCTGCTGCTGCTACTGCTACTACTACTACTACTACTACTACTACTACTACTACTACTACTACTACTACTACTACTACTGCTGCTGCTTCTGCTGCTACTACTACTACTACTACTACTACTACTACTACTACTACTACTACAACTACTACTACTACTACTACTACTACTACTACTGCTGCTGCTGCTGCTGCTGCTACTGCTACTACTACTACTACTACTACTACTACTACTACTACTACTACTACTACTACTACTACTACTACTACTACTGCTGCTGCTGCTGCTATTGCTACTACTACTTCTACTACTACTACTACTACTACTACTACTACTACTACTACTACTACTACTACTACTACTACTACTACTACTACTTGTTTACTTACTTATTAACTTACTTCTTTTTTTTTGTCTTTGTGTGTGTTTGTGTGGGGGTGGGGGGATAGGTTGGTTTTCTTCTTCTTTTTTGTCTCCTCCTCCTGCTGCTTCTTTTTCGCCATCAACCAGTAGCCCAGTCACCACAGTCGTGGATCAGCTTTATGTTCTTGTCTCGATTATGCCATGTTGCCAAGCCGTGTAGATATTTACCTCTCTGCCTTCCTATTGTTCTTTCCTCCCAATCTTGTCGGTTGTCACCAAGTTCTCCAGTTTATTTTCAAAACATGTCCAAAAATTTGTGACTGTCAACATCTCATTTCGCTCATCAGTTTATGATTGTTATTTGTTTCTTGTAGGACTTGCTTATTGTTTTTTATGTCTGCCCGTGGTATTCTTTGTAGAGGTACCTGCGACAATTTCTTCAATATGAGAACCATCTACGAGAAATGTAGAGAGTAAAATGTAGATCTTCATACATGTTGCACAGACTGCAGTAGGGCCTTCGACTATTTAATATCAGCAGCTGTCGAACATAATATACAATTATCTTCAAAGGTCTTCACATGAAGCTGATTTAACTTGCAAACGGAAACATGACACGGCTGCACTCACTTTCAATACTACGTTCAGCATATACGCAGAAAATAAAATGAGAAACGTCAAAAATGATGGGACCTCGGACAATTTTGATCCGTTCATAAATTGTGGAAATCCAGATCCAGAACTCAGATATGCAGATGAAATTATCTTTTTCTCAAAAAGTGTCGAGAAAATCGAAGATTTAATCCTGCCTGTTAAAAGACACAAGGTCAAAATATTTTCAAGAACGAAAAAGTAATCTCCAGGGAGAAAACAAAAAGACTGATTGCCCACCAAAAATAAACATCAGAAATGAAGAAATTGAAAATGCCACAAGAAATGAATATCGTGTTTCCATTATTGACAACAAAAGAAGGCAGAAGGAAATTGACTTTAGAAATAACCGAGGATAAGCAACATAAAAAGTCTCTGACAGAGAACCAGCAAGTAAATTAAAGTTAAAATGTAGCGTGTGTGCATAGTCCCGTGGCAGTATGCGGGATCGATTCGTTGAACGTGTCAGAGAGCTAATCTGAACGAGACGGTGTTAGACTAGCGACTGAGACAGACCTGTTTGAAAGGAGGCTACTTATATCAGATGTGTGAAAGAGATTGAGACTGCTACGTGATGTAATTGTTAGAATACGAGCGATATAACTGCGAGACGCACAGTGTGCTCTGATTGAATGCGACAGTGAGAAGTTGTACGCCAGTTAAGTGCTATGGCGAGATTGCGCACGAGTGCGAGCATTTGTATATAAATATTGAGCACAACCCACTAGTGGCAATGCTGATCGTATTCTGATATGAACCTAAGGCCTATCCACGTTGTTTCCGGATCCGGTCAGGGATATGCACTACTGACGAGCTCAAACGAGAGCGAAACTCGAGTATAATGCTTCCATATTGACGTGGATAGGCCTTAGGTTCATACCAGAATACGATCAGCGTTGCCAGTAGTAGGTTGTGCTCAATATTTAAATTTCAAATCCCGAAACAACCAAATAACCATTTGTATATAGATTGTTTTTGCTTTTCGCATATCCTTTACAGGACATCGCTGTCAACATCAGCATCTTTCGGCTGAATGTTGATCTCTTGGCAAGATTATTCTCAGTAGTTTGCCATTGCTTTCTGAGCGACCGGCTCACATACCCCGTAAGTCACCGACGCGGAGAGAATCGCCACCAATTCTCACGCACATCACGTCACTGACGAGAGTACACGGGATCACGGAGAAAGTTGTGTAACCCCTAGACCAGAGAGAACGGCTGTATATAGATGGCTCAGTGTAAATATTTCAGATATATTATGTTACCCGTTCCGACACCATTGTATTGAGTCGGCACGGTTAATGTGTAGCCAGCGATACCTGCTATATTTGTGACGCTCGAGATCATTTATTAAACGTTCCGAATTGGAACGACTCACGAGCTTGCCTGTGTGTTGAATTGCTGGATGAGAGAATAGAAATTACTTGTCAATGACCTACCCTGTGTGTTATTCAGTAGCAGTAGGTCTATGACACACGTTTCACAAACAACTGAAGAAGACAACTGAGGTTTTTTTTTTTTAAATTAACTGTTAAACAGACATTCTTACACTGTTACACCTTCTCGCGGTGTAGGCCGGGAAACCATGACCGCGAGGTCATGGGCTAACAGAGCTATGGCTCGTCATCGGGGATGGACTCCCTATGGTCAGATTTTTGTCCTAAACCTGCGACTGTCCTAGCAAGTCGGCAGGGGATCTTCAAAATGCTAGTAGAAAAACTAAGAAGTAAAAACGGACTGACCCAAATGGATTTAGGCCCGGCAATGTCAACGATTACCAGCCAGCTAACAGTTTACCACAACCAGCAATGATGTACAGACCAGATGGGAGCAGAGGAAGAGGCCGACCACGTAAACGATGGACGGAGGGAATAACAGAGTCCATGGGAATATCGATACATGAAGCCCATTATCGGGCACTCTCACGATGTTTATATTTCACCTCGACACCGCAAGGTACAAGAGGAACAAGATGAGTTGAGATGAGATGAGATGAGATGAGGCAGACATTCTTATAATACCGAGGCACCTCTTCGATTCTCTTTTTGGGGAACTTCCGTGGCACTTAAAAGTGATGTACTTTCAGTCAGGCCTGAGTCAGGTATGACTGAGCTAGCGAATGACTGTAGACGATACTACCTGCTTTCTGTTATGTTGAATGTTGGGCGGGGTTCACCGAACTTGACAACCCACATCGCGCAAACGGCTTCGGGAGGACTGGGGCATTTGGGAGGGTACACTTCTTGTCCTAGTGCGAGGAAATGCAGCCTAAGACTATATGTCATGGCAGGGCAAACGAGATCCTAAGCCTTGGTTGGCAATTGGTCTAGGATGGAAGCTCCGACAAGCGGACAGACAGAGCCTTACTTTGCTGATCTGGCAGCTTCTGCAGCTTGTCTTGTTCCAGGTGTACAGGTGTTAGTTAGTTAGTTAGTTAGTTAGTCGACAGATCATCCTCATTGCACATCGAACCATTCAGTCCATAAGTGCTCGGATCCCCTCCTCAGCAAATCCCGCAACGTGTAGCGGCTAACGACGCCAGTTCTGTGTTGGTTTATAAATCTTCTTTGGCTTCCTGCGTAGTGTTCTTGTTTGGCCACCCCTCTTTTAATTTGCTGCTCTCGTAGTCTGGTCATTGTTGTAGATTCACAGTCATCACTTGGTTCTCGCAAAAGTCTTACTTCTCGTAGAGCATTCAGAATGTCGGCCTGGTCCATGGCGCGTCCGCCCTCCACAGTAGCCTCACCTGCGAGCTTGTCAGCCCGCTCATTTCCTTGTACTCCCGCATGCCCTGGCACGAAGATGAAACTAATCTTTGCCAGTTGAGACCGCTCCAAAGGCAGCAACCATTCTCTTCGGATCGACCCCTCCTCTATCCTCTTGATCATGTTCATTGAGTCGCTAAGGAAACAAGCCCTAGTGAATGTCTGTGTCTCGAGCCATGTTATTGCTTTACTTACTGCCATGACTTCCATGGTCAGGCTACTTGTGGTTTCAGTGAAAGCACCAGAGTCCTCCTTCACAATTCTCCCTCCGGCCCGAGCTGTAAAGGTCCATGAGCTTCTTACATGTCGGACGACCGACCCATCTGTGTAGATGACCGCGTCACCGTCTAGCGAATTCTCGAAAATCAACGCTTGTACTTCAGCCTCAACAGCAGCCGGATTTTCATGTCTGCATTTTCTATCTAGTTGGATGCAAACTGAAAGGATGTGCAGAAGTCTGTTGGCACTTGCACCCACTCCTCGCCAGGTTCTAAGTCCTCAAGTGAACACACCTGTTGAAGAATGTCTTCGGCTTGACCCATCCACGACCGTCCTCTTTTTAACCTGCTGCCATTCACCTTCCTAATTTCACTATGCAGTGGATGTTGTGTGTTTGCGTTAATTCTGAGGTAGGCGCGTGCCCTGCAACCTTGTATTCTCTCTTCAATGGTTGGAAAACCAAGAAGGTAGCGCATCGCCCTGCATGCTGTATCTCTTGTACATCCAAGAATAATGCGCATAGCTTCATTCTGTATCCTTTCCATCCTTTCTACCTGCTTATGGCTGAGAGTCAGGATTGCCATTGCATACTCCAAAACGGACATGACCAACCCCTCGTACAGAAGACATAGATGGCGCTGCTCACAGTTTGCTGCCGCCATCACCCGCATCGCTGCCAAACCCCGCTTGGCCTTTGTTATCACCTGGTCTATGTGCACATTATAAGCAAGGCTTCGATCAAACCGTATCCC
>OY992890.1:97960289-97975289 GCA_963921405.1 Cepaea hortensis
TCTCAATCTCCCTTTCTACCAGTCTCTCTCAATATATCTTTCTACAAGTATCTCTCTATCTCCCTTTCTACCATCCATCCATCATGTGCCATGCCGGTAAGCGTGGGCGGTCATGTTTTGCCACCTCACTCGATCACCAGAGTCGTGGATCAGCTCCGTGTTTCTGTCTCGACCATGTCACGAGGCCAAGCCATCCAGGTATTTGCTTCTAGGTCTTCCCCCTGGTCTGTTCCCTTCGATCTTACCAGTTGTCACCAAGTTCTCCAATTCATGTCTTCTCATAACATGTCCATAAAAAATTTGACTGTCTACGTCTAATGTCTCTAATCAGTTTACAATCTTCATTTGTTTCTTTAAGGACTTGTTCATTGGTTTTTCTGGCTGTCCATGGTATTCTTTGCATTTTCCTAAGAAACCAATTTCTACAGCCATCAGATGTTATTAAGCTTGACTGCTCATTGTCCAAGCTTCACATCCATATAAAAGTACAGGTTCTATGTAGCACCTCAACACTCTTTTTCTCGTTTCAATTGACATCTTTTTATTGGTCAGTATGTTTTTCAACCAGTCTCTCTCAATCTCCCTTTCTATTTCGGCACAACAGTTCAGTTCACAATTAACATGGTGGCTATAAGATGTGTATTATAATCCTATGCACTGTTGATGAAAGAAAGCTGAGTGAGTGGAAGGGCCGAATGTAAGACGGGCCTGCGTGCCCAATTTGTTACCCTTTGAAAATAAAGTCTGTTCGTTCGTTCGTTCGTTCTCTCTCAATATCTCTTTCTGCCAGTATCTCTGTATCTCCCTTTCTAGCAGTCTCTCTCAATCTCTCTTTCTACCAGTCTCTCTCAATCTCCCGTTCTACCAGTCTCTCTCGATCTACCTTTCTACCAGTCTCTCTCAATCTCCCTTTCTACCAGTCTCTCTCAATCTCCCTTTCTACCAGTCTCTCTCAATCTCCCTTTCTACCAGTCTCTCTCAATCTTCCTTTCTACAGTTTCTCTCAATCTCCCTTTCTACCAGTCTCTCTCAATCTCCCTTTCTACCAGTCTCTCTCAATCTCCCTTTCTACCAGTCTCTCTCAATCTCCTTTTCTACCAGTCTCTCTCAATCTCCCTTTCTACCAGTCTCTCTCAATCTCCCTTTCTACCAGTCTCTCTCAATCTCCCTTTCTACCAGTCTCTCTCAATCTCCCTTTCTACAGTTTCTCTCAATCTCCCTTTCTACCAGTCTCTCTCAATCTCCCTTTCTACCAGTCTCTCTCAATCTCCCTTTCTACCAGTCTCTCTCAATCTCCCTTTCTACCAGTCTCTCTCAATCTCCCTTTCTACCAGTCTCTCTCAATCTCCCTTTCTACCAGTCTCTCTCAATCTCCCTTTCTACCAGTCTCTCTCAATCTCCCTTTCTACCAGTCTCTCTCAATCTCCCTTTCTACCAGTCTCTCTCAATCTCCCTTTCTACCAGTCTCTCTCAATCTCCCTTTCTACCAGTCTCTCTCAATCTCCCTTTCTACCAGTCTCTCTCAATCTCCCTTTCTACCAGTCTCTCTCAATCTCCCTTTCTACCAGTCTCTCTCAATCTCCCTTTCTACCAGTCTCTCTCAATCTCCCTTTCTACCAGTCTCTCTCAATCTCCCTTTCTACCAGTCTCTCTCAATCTCCCTTTCTACCAGTCTCTCTCAATCTCCCTTTCTACCAGTCTCTCTCAATCTCCCTTTCTACCAGTCTCTCTCAATCTCCCTTTCTACCAGTCTCTCTCAATCTCCCTTTCTACCAGTCTCTCTCAATCTCCCTTTCTACCAGTCTCTCTCAATCTCCCTTTCTACCAGTCTCTCTCAATCTCCCTTTCTACCAGTCTCTCTCAATCTCCCTTTCTACCAGTCTCTCTCAATCTCCCTTTCTACCAGTCTCTCTCAATCTCCCTTTCTACCAGTCTCTCTCAATCTCCCTTTCTACCAGTCTCTCTCAATCTCCCTTTCTACCAGTCTCTCTCAATCTCCCTTTCTACCAGTCTCTCTCAATCTCCCTTTCTACCAGTCTCTCTCAATCTCCCTTTGTACCAGTCTCTCTCAATCTCCCTTTCTACCAGTCTCGCTCAATCTCCCTTTCTACCAGTCTCTCTCAATCTCCCTTTCTACCAGTCTCTCTCAATCGCCCTTTCTACCAGTCTCTCTCAATCTCCCTTTCTACCAGTCTCTCTCAATCTCCCTTTCTACCAGTCTTTCTCAATCTCCCTTTCTACCAGTCTCTCTCAATCTCCCTTTCTACCAGTCTCTCTCAATCTCCCTTTCTACCAGTCTCTCTCAATCTCCCTTTCTACCAGTCTCTCTCAATCTCCCTTTCTACCAGTCTCTCTCAATCTCCCTTTCTACCAGTCTCTCTCAATCTCCCTTTCTACCAGTCTCTCTCAATCTCCCTTTCTACAGTCTCTCTCAATCTCCCTTTCTACCAGTCTCTCTCAATCTCCCTTTCTACCAGTCTCTCTCAATCTCCCTTTCTACCAGTCTCTCTCAATCTCCCTTTCTACCAGTCTCTCTCAATCTCCCTTTCTACAGTCTCTCTCAATCTCCCTTTCTACCAGTCTCTCTCAATCTCCTTTTCTACCAGTCTCTCTTAATCTCTCTTTCTATCAGTCTCTCTCAATCTCCCTTTCTGCCAATCTCCCTTTCTACCAATCTCCCTTTCTGCCAATCTCCCTTTCTGCCAATCTCCCTGGGACCACTGACCTGAACCGCCTTGGTGACAATGACCTTGTAGAAGAAGACCAGGACCACGGTGTTGCAGATGAGTCCCAGGATGAGGGTGAGGACAGTGGCTGCGGTCACCAGACTCTGACCCGTCTGGGTGAAGTACTCATCAATGTAGATAACACTGGGTTCTTCTGTACGCACAGATAGTATATGGTTGTGTGGGTGGTTGTTGGTGTGTGTGTGTGGGTGTGTGTGGGGGGGGGGGTGTGAGGGTTTGGGTGTGTGTGGGGGGTATATGTGTGTGGTGTGGGTTGTGTGGGTGTGTGTGGGGGTGTGTATGGGTGTGTGTGGGGTGTGTGTGGGGTGTGTGTAAGGGTGTGTGCGGTGGGTGTTTGTGGGGTGTGTAGGGGTGTAGTGTGTGTGTGGGATGTGTGTAGGGGTGTGTGTGTGGGTGGGTGTGGGTGTGTGGGGTTGTGTGGGTGTGTGGGATTGTGTGGGTGTGTGGGGGGTGTATGTGGGGTGTATGTGTAGTGTGTCTAGGGGGGTGTGGAGGTGTGTGGGTGGGTGTGTGTGGGGTGTGGGTGTGTGGGGGTGTGGGTGCGTGTGTGGTGTGTGTGGGGTGTGTGTGGGTCTGTGTGGGTCTGTGTGGGGGTGTGTAGGTGTGTGGGGTGTGTATGTGTGTGTCTACTCTCACACACATCAGCCCACTCAGACCGTAGTCTTCCCTTAGTACACACATAAAGGAGCGCGTAAAATGTGTTTCATTATTATCACAATCATATTTGGTGCACACTTCATTGCTTTTCGACAGTCGTCTACTATGGCCAACCCTTTACTGCCACCCACTCATGCATTGTATGGACATCCACCGCGGCACTCCTTCGTAGTTTGACTCTCTGCCCACCATCACATGTCAAGTGCTTCCACTGTTTCCCGCCTTACTTGCCTTCCCTTCTTCATGTACCACTTCCAGGCATTTCTTGCAATCTTCACTGGTCAGTTACCACCCCTTACCCCTGTTCCTATTACACCAGAAACTCTCGTGGCTGTCTATATAAGAGTATCAACATCAAGATTAATGCTAGAATCACATCATGAGATTCTCAGATAAGTAGCATGATTTGTTCCTCTTTTATATTCATTTTCGATTCATTGTTCTCATTTTTTTTTCCATTGTTCCATTCTTATTCGGCTATATGCCTTAATGTACTCACTGTAGTGTATTCCCCATGTTTATATGTTGTGTATCTATGAACAAGGGAGAGGTGATCGAGCGCCCATGGGACCAGGTGGAGAAGGCGGGGGAACAAACTGAGAACCCATATGTGGAAAGAATGATATTGCGGGGGATCCGCAGGGGTTCTGGAAGAATCTCAAAACTGAGAGGGGAGACCAGGAGAACTTTCAATCAGATAGTGGTGGGAACAATTAGTAGTATGACTCTTCGCTGGCTGTTGAACCAGGGCGAGGTGCATATGGTTATGTCCTGAGTGCAGTGATGTCGGTTCTTATCTCAACTCAGCTTAATTTATATTATATTGTGTTTTGTGAATTTTTTTGCTGATGAGGATTAGTCGCCGCAATGTCATTTGTTTTCCGGAATTATGTTCTATAAAGCTGCATTACTTCGTGTTATGTTATATTCTGTAGACATAGCATGGGGGATTGTTGCTCTGTACGTCTCGTGTTCACAAAGTGCGTTCATATACCCACGCATTGTGTTTGGTTATATATCATATGTTTACATTCAGTCAGGGATCCTAGTTGGTGGACATAATTTAAATAACTTTCATTATGCTTACGACACCGTCTAGATAGCAACAAGTCAGAAGGAACTACAGAAAATTATAGATAAAGTGGTTGTAGAAAGTGAAAAATTGACCTTAGCTTGAATAATAGAAAGACATAAATCATGGAGATATCAAAGAATCAGATTGTGCCTAAATGTGCGATTAAAGAACATGACGTTATTTTGGGGCAAGTGCAGAAATTCAGATATCTAGGCACATGGACAATATCAGATGGAAGATGCATCACAGAGATAAAGAACAGAATTTTTTTTTTTCCGCATTTCCATCCTGTTTCAGGATGTTGCGGTCAACACCAGCATCTTTCAGCTGTATGTTGATTCCTAGGCTAGATTACGCTCATCAGCACGCCACGACTTTCTGAGCAACCGGCTCCATACTCTCATAAGTCACTGGCGCGACTCGATCCGCTTCCAATCCTCGTGCGCTCACGTCAACCACGAGAGTATTCGGGGTTACGGAGAAAGCTGCTAACTCCTCGACCAGGGAGACCGGCCAAAGAACAGAATATGACAAGCAAAAACTGCAATCTATCAAATGAAGAAGATGTGCATTAAGCCATTGTTCTTGAACGTTAGAAAAAGAGTTCTTGTATAGTTAGTTAGTTAGTTAGTCGCAGTTCCAACTTCACAGCATCGGGTCGTCCCCATTATGCTCCGTTCCTGTGCCAGTGAATATCACACAAAACTCTACATAGAACCAATTGTAACATATGGCTAGGAATCCAGAACAATTAGTACACAGGTCAACAAATCCATGGAAGCTTTGGGGATATGGTTTTATAGAAGCAAGCTGAACATTAATTTGGACAGCCAAAATGAGCAATCTGGACATTTTGAGGGAGGCTAAGTCCCAAAAACAACTTATCACAAACAGCAGAAAGAAGCAGTCATCGTTTGTGGCCACATTATGAGAAGACAAACACTGGAACATGTCGTGACAACCGGAAAGATTTGTGTAAAGAGAATTAGAGGAAGACAGTGTGAGAAGATTCTTGACACTCTTGTGTAATGGCACGGAAAGGAGTCAATACATTAACTGATCCATGACGTCGGAGATCGCAATTAGTGGAGAAGAGCGATCTCCCACGCCAGCCGGCAAGGAACTGGGTGATGATGACGATGATGATGATGATGATGATGACGATGATGATGATGATGATGATGATGATGATGATGATGATGATGATGATGATGATGATGATGATGATGATGATATGTTTACTATCTGTTCATGTAATCACGTATTATGTTATTTGTGCCTCACTAATTCACTCTGTTCATGTAACTACGTATTATTCTTATCTGTGCGGTACTTGTGTAAACAGTTTAGATCAGTGGTTCTCAACCGGTGGGGAATTCCCCCCCCCCAGGGGGAATTTTAGGGTTTCCAGGGGGGGGGGGGGGGGAAATGAAGACCATTTCAAGATCGCGTTAATACAAGAACCGATTACTTGATATTGTTTTTCCCTTCATACTTTACAGTTATGTACGTCTCATCCTTCTAAAATTAATTTTATAAAGTAAGTAGACCCACAAATCATGTTTTATGTGGATGCCTAGACTTGTTTTAGTATATGCTATTAAATTTACCTTCCATGTTTACGTATACTGTGTAGGGGTGGGGGGATTTTTAGATAGGAAATATGAAAGGGGGGGATGACGTTCTGAAAATACGGTGAAGGAGGGCACGGGCCAAATTTTTGATAGGAAGGGGGGGGGGGGAATGGCGTTCTGAAAATATGGTGAAGGGGGGCACGGGCCAAAAAAGGTTGAGAACCACTGGTCTAGATATTCTATTTGTGCGTAACTTGCGCAAATAGTATGTTTTTGTTGTTATGTATTATGCTTGTCTGTGGGATACTTGAGCAAATTGTGTATTTACGTGTCCAGATATTATGTTTATCGATGTCTAACCTGTGCAAATGGAATGTTTATATGTTATTTATTATATTTATCTGTGCGAATCTTGGGCAAATAATATGTGTATTGTCTTTCCGTTCTCTACGTATGCCACTGTCATGTGTTTGATAAAATGTGTGATATTTTGACATATGTTTTATGTGGTATTGATTTATGTTTGACTGTGTCTAACTTACACAAATAATAGTGTTTAGTCAGAGTGCCAGCGGAGCAGTCAGACTTGTGCAGAGTTATAATCACATTAAGCCGGGAGCGCAGGGAGTGGCCAGCAGGGACCACAGAAGTGGAAATCCAGCAACTAATTCAGGACAATGCTCACTCGAGTGATGTGATTTTCTACACAGATGGTTCGGTGTCAAGAGGTGAGAGAAGTGGCTGGGGATTCATAGCCAAAGCTAATGGTCGATGTCTGGGGCAGGAGAGCCTGGCATATGATACCACAACATCCAGCTTAAGAACGAACGAACGAACGAACGAACAAACTTTATTTTCAAAGGGTTAAGAATTGGGCACGCAGGCCCGTCTAACATTCTGCCGTTCTATCACTCTCTTTCATACATTATTTCATTCACACATCATTCAAGGCTAACAAAGAACAGCAACAATATAAAAGATATGCATTATAAAGGCATGGGCAAAATGCGAACATCAAAACTACACGACACAGTAATATTAGATAATGGTCTGACTCTTGTTATTAGCCATGTGGAATATACTGGCCTACAATAAGCGGACTGACTGTTATACTAGGGTTTTGTTATTATTATTATTATCTCTATTATTAAGGGGGAAGGTAATCCGTATTGAGATAGTGTTCGAATAATTTGCGATTATATGAATTTGTCAGATAAATGTTTGCTATAAATTAGACTCATGGCCCGTTTCTGGAGTGAGTAAAGTCGCTTGGTGTTTGAATTAGAACAACCGTACCAGATTGTGGAGCAGTAGTCAAAGTGTGTCTGTATATGAGAAGTATAGAATAGTTTCCTTGTGTCCTCATCAAGGAAGTTTTTAATTTTGGCGAGTTGGTAGACTTTTTTCGCTGTTTGTTTAATGAGCGCTTGAACGTGGGAATTAAAGGTTAGGTTTCTATCAATGATTAAGCCTAATGTTTTGTGCTCAATTACACTTTCTACTGGCATGTTATCGATGTGAAGTTGAAGTGATGTGTGTGAGCTTAGAGTTTGAAGTCTTTGTCTGGTTGTTAATAACATTGCTTTTGTTTTAGTGATGTTAATTTGCATACGAATGCAAAAGAATGGAAGTGGAGGCAGTCACTGCGGCTCTCCGCTGGATGGAGAATACGGCACACACACACACACACACACATCGTGATTGTAACTGACTCAGAAAGCATGCTGACGAGGGTGAGGACGGGCAGACTTCGTGCGGAGTGGCTTGCTTCGCTTCGGAGGTCACGGGTGACAAGCATCGCCTGGATCTTTTCTCCGGGGCATGCCGGTGTGCTGGGAAATGAACGGCGGACAGATTGGCTGGCTCGGCAGAACTTGGAATGCGTATATATTATAAGTTATATTATATATAATATATATATAATAATAATTATATATATATTATATTATATATTATATATTATGCGCATATTATAAGTTAAATACCATTTGATTTTATCATGTATAATCTAAACTTATGTTCATTACTGTAGTTTGAGTGAGAGAGTGAGTGAGTGTTAAGGAGAGACAGAATGAGTGAGCGTGAGAGTGAATGAGTGAGCGTGAGAGTGAATGAGTGAGCGTGAGAGTGAATGAGTGAGAGTGAGAGTGAATGAGTGAGCGTGAGAGTGAATGAGTGAGCGTGAGAGTGAATGAGTGAGCGGGAGAGTGAATGATTGAGCGTGAGAGTGAATGAGTGAGCGGGAGAGTGAATGAGTGAGAGTGGATGAGTGAGCGGGAGAGTGAATGAGTGAGCGTGAGGGTGAATGAGTGAGCGGGAGAGTGAATGAGTGAGCGTGAGAGCGAATGAGTGAGCTGGAGAGTGAATGATTGAGAGTGTCTGTGTGTGGGAGTGAATGAGTGTGAGTGAATGAGTGAGAGTGAATGAGTGAGCGTAAGAGTGAATGAGTGAGCGTGAGAGTGAATGAGTGAGCGGGAGAGTGAATGAGTGAGCGGGAGAGTGAATGAGTGAGCGGAAGAGTGAATGAGTGAGCGGGAGAGTGAATTAGTGAGAGTGAACGATTGAGCGGGAGAGTGAATGAGTGAGCGTGAGAGTGAATGAGTGAGCGTGAGAGTGAATGAGTGAGCGTGAGAGTGATTGAGTGAGCGTGAGAGAATGAGTGAGAGTGAATGAGTGAGCGTGAGAAGGAATGAGTGAGCGTGAGAGTGAATGAGTGAGCGTGAGAGTGAATGAGTGAGCGGGAGAGTGAATGATTGAGCGTGAGAGTGAATGAGTGAGCGTGAGAGTGAATGAGTGAGCGGCAGAGTGAATGAGTGAGCGGGACAGTGAATGAGTGAGCGTGAGAGTGAATGAGTGAGAGTGAATGAGTGAGCGGGAGAGTGAATGATTGAACGGGAGAGTGAATGAGTGAGCGGGAGAGTGAATGAGTGAGCGGGAGAGTGAATGAGTGAGCGGGAGAGACAGAATGAGTGAGCGTGAGAGTGAATGAGTGAGCGTGAGAGTGAATGAGTGAGCGGGAGAGTGAATGAGTGAGCGGGAGAGTGAATGAGTGAGCGGGAGAGTGAATGAGTGAACGGGAGAGTGAATGAGTGAGCGGGAGAGTGAATGAGTGAGAGTGTGTGTGTGTGAGTGAATGTGTGAGAGTGAGAGTGAACGAGAGAGAGAGAGAGAGAGAGAGAGAGAGAGAGAGAGAGAGTGTGTGGTGTGTGTGTGTGTGTGTGTGTGTGTGTGTGTGTGTGTGTGTGTGTGTGTGTGGGACACGCTGGCATCACTACTTTTACGTCACATACTTTTTATGTACACATTTTTCTCCATGTTTAGCCTTGTTTATGTTTACAACATTCATTTCACAATGTTTATTTTTCTTCCTATGTAAATGTATAATGCTCTTGATGAACGAAAGACGAGTGATTGGAAGGGCCGAATGTAAGACGGGCCTGCGCGCCCAATTTGTGACCCTAATAAAGTTGATTTGATTTGATTTGATTTGATTTGGTGGAGTATTGATACATGACAAGGCAGACGTGGTTGCGGCCTTGTGAGAGCACGTGCACACCTCGGAGGAGCAAATGGATTACCATGGTCTGGCAAGAATGAGACAACGAGGAGTGACGAAGGGATCTGGCCGACGCTCAACGCTCAGAGGTAAGGCGAGACGGACTTATAATCAGATTGCTACTGGTACTATTAGTGTTGGAACTCTTCGCTGGCTGCTGAGGATGGGGACGGAGCACTTATGTGAATGCCCCGAATGCTGTGATGTCGATTCCTAAATCAATCAATCAATCAATCAATAATAGTGTTCATTGTCTCTCAATAACCTTTATATGTACTTCACACCTATTATGTTTATGTCTGTGTTTCTTGAGTTAACAGTCTGTTCTTGTGTCCCTGTATTACGAGTATGTTTATCTGTCCCTAATATATGTGTCCAAGTGTGTTTATATGTCCCTAGATTATGTTTATCGTTGTTTAACTTGTGCAAATATTAAGTTTATGTGTCCTTGTATTGTGATTTATCGTAGTGTCACTTGTGCAGATATTAAGTTTATGTGTCCTTGTATTATGATTTATCGTAGTGTCACTAGTGCAGATATTAAGTTTATGTGTTCTTGTATTATGGTTTATCGTTGTGTCACTTGTGCAGATATTAAGTTTATGTGTCCTTGTATTATGGTTTATCGTAGTGTCACTTGTGCAGATATTAAGTTTATGTGTCCTTGTATTATGATTTATCGTAGTGTCACTAGTGCAGATATTAAGTTTATGTGTCCTTGTATTATGGTTTATCGTTGTGTCACTTGTGCAGATATTAAGTTTATGTGTCCTTGTATTATGGTTTATCGTAGTGTCACTTGTGCAGATATTAAGTTTATGTGTCCTTGTATTATGGTTTATCGTAGTGTCACTTGTGCAGATATTAAGTTTATGTGTCCTTGTATTATGATTTATCGTAGTGTCATTAGTGCAGATATTAAGTTTATGTGTCCTTGTATTATGGTTTATCGTAGTGTCACTTGTGCAGATATTAAGTTTATGTGTCCTTGTATTATGGTTTATCGTAGTGTCACTTGTGCAGATATTAAGTTTATGTGTCCTTGTATTATGATTTATCGTTGTTTACCTTGTGCAGATGTGTCTATGTGTCCTTGTGTTATGTTTATATGTGCGTAAATTTACACAAATAGTGTAGTTCCACAGTTGAGTTGAGTTGATTTGAGTCAAGAACCGACATCACTGCACTCAGGACATTCCCATACGTGCTCCGTCCCCTCGTTCAACAGCCAGCGAAGATTCATAGTACTAATCGTATCCACCGCTATCTGATTAAAAGTTCCACAGATAAACAGAAGAGATAGCTACACAAACACACTGCTTGTGGAGGCCAACATGGCCGAATGGATAAAAGGGTTCATTCTTAAACGTATGTTTATTCTGAAGCCGAGGTAGCAGGTTCAACCCCTACACCGGTCGGTTAGACTAAAGTTTTGACTTTTGGTCCTTGATTTGGGGACGTAAGTTACAAGTAGCTAGGAAGTCGAAATGGTTTCGCCTGATGGCGAGGGATACTGGTAAAAGATAAAGCTATTCCACTCGCATAATCAGTCCAGCACACTTTCTAGTAGTGGCAACTTGTAGAAGTAGTTTCCCGTTACATTTACTACACTTGAGTTCAAAGTGAGCAAAGGCACAACAAGTGCATTTTATGCACAAACAACATACTATCTGGACACATAAACACACAATTTAAACAAATCATGCGCCAATAAACATATAAGGTACACATATAAACGTACTATGTGCCAACATAAACATACTATTTGCAAACATAAACATACTATTTACACACATAAACACACTATTTGCAAACATAAACATACTATTTGCACACATAAACACACTATTTGCACACATAAACATACTATTTGCCAATATAAACATTCTATTTGCACACATAAACACACTATTTGCAAACATAAACACACTATTTGCATACATAAACACACTATTTACACACATAAACACACTATTTGCACACATAAACACACTATTTGCATACATAAACATACTATTTGCACACATAAACACACTATTTGCATACATAAACATACTATTTGCACACATAAACACACTATTTGCATACATAAACATACTATTTGCACACATAAACACACTATTTGCATACATAAACATACTATTTGCACACATAAACACACTATTTGCATACATAAACATACTATTTGCACACATAAACACACTATTTGCATACATAAACATACTATTTGCACACATAAACACACTATTTGCATACATAAACATACTATTTGCACACATAAACACACTATTTGCATACATAAACATACTATTTGCACACATAAACACACTATTTGCATACATAAACATACTATTTGCACACATAAACACACTATTTGCATACATAAACATACTATTTGCACACATAAACACACTATTTGCATACATAAACATACTATTTGCACACATAAACACACTATTTGCATACATAAACATACTATTTGCACACATAAACACACTATTTGCATACATAAACATACTATTTGCACACATAAACACACTATTTGCACACATAAACATACTATTTGCACACATAAACACACTATTTGCATACATAAACATACTATTTGCACACATAAACACACTATTTGCACATATAAACATACTATTTGCACACATAAACACACTATTTGCATACATAAACATACTATTTGCACACATAAACACACTATTTGCATACATAAACATACTATTTGCACACATAAACACACTATTTGCACACATAAACACACTATTTGCACACATAAACACAATATTTGCACACCTCTTATATTAAGAAAGTACAGGACCCATTGACACACTTTAAGACCCTTTGGACATATGGTGCTTGACCCATATTTGTATCCACCAATCAGACACGGTGGCTCACGTGCTCAGCCTCACGCCGGTCGCCTTGACCTCCCAAGGCAAGTCCTGGAACCCAGTTTAAACTAGGTCGACCTGGGAGCTCCCAGGTCAATTTTGCAAATTGGAAAACCGCTCCGATGTGGATCGACCCCAAGACAGCCGGGCGAGCGTCTAGCCAATACGCTACTGTAGCTGCCAAAAAGAAATAGAGTCATGAAGGAAACACCAGAAAAAGAGAAGTAGATTGTGAGCTTTAATGCAACACGATTACAAGAAACAAAACATGTTTGTGGCTAAAGTGTTCATCAGCATAGAATAAACAAACACAAACCGACACAACAACATGAAAATCACTACATGAAAATATAAAAGTTACTTATCTGTATCCTTGTTGTGGATAGATGCGTCTTTCAAACGATCAACGTGTATGATGACTATTAATGGAGTGGATGAACCGGATTTGTGGTTATGGCGGGTCAATGGATTAAAGGTCAATAATGGCACAAGCCCAGTGATTGGCCTATCCAGCCGAGAGGAGAACACAAGCTAGGGGGGAGGGGAATCCTCCATGTGAGGAAACAGTAAAATAGGGATTAGTGGTGGACTATACTACTGCGGAAGTGGGGAAGGGGTTGAAACAGGGTTGGATATTGAGGACGTGAGGGAAGAGTGAACCCAACTGGAAAATGAGACAAAAGAAATAGAGGAAAACGTAAAAGACATAGGGAAGAGAAGTAGATTTCTTCTTCAGCGTTCCGAGCCATTAAGGTTCTTTGCTGCAGATACAATCCGTCTCCATTCGTCTCTCTGGTTGACCTCTCTTGCCAGTCGTTGATTCCAAGTGCTTGTAGGTCTGTATATATATTATCTCTCCACCGTCTTCTTGATCTACCTCGGGGTCTACGGTCATTTATTTCCTGAGTGTAAGCGAGTTTTGTTTCCCTATTAACTTCCATTCTTTCTATATGCCCCAGCCATTGCAGTCTATTAGCCTTCATGATACCAGTGATTAGCGGGGACTTAAACAGATCATAAATGTCTTTGTTACTTCTTCTTTTCCACTCTCCACTTTGTGTATCCCTAATGGGTCCAAAGATGCGTCTTAAGACTTTGTTCTCAAAGGTTTGTAACAAGGCTTCGTCTCCTTTCGTTGTACTCCAGGTTTCAGAGCCATACAGCACAACTGGTCTGATCAGTGTTTTGTATATTGTGATTTTGGTGTTACGAGATAGCGCCTTTGATTTTAGTAGATGTTGTAGTGGGAAGTAGATATAGGAATGAAAAATATGGTGAGGACATGGACAGAGGCGGGTGAGTTACCTAAGGACAGAAGGCTTGGGGTGGGGTGGTTGAGGACCAAAGTCCCAATGGGGGTATCGGGAGAAAGAAGAAGAGAAGAAACTACACAGAATTGTTTTGTGTGTGTGTGGGGGGGGGGGGGGTGGGGGGGGGGGGGGGTGGTGTTCTCTCGCTTTCAACTCACGCATAGTCCACACACGTCAGACTACTTCTAGTGCATGAGACTGATGTTTGCGTGTGAGTTAGCTTTCCCAATTACCAGTGTCCCTCGCCATCAGGCGAACACACGCCGACTTGTGAGGCACTTGTAATTTGCATCCGCAAGTCAAGGATGATAGGTCAACATTTTATTCTGGTGTAGGGGTTGAACCCGCTACCTCGCCATCAGCACACCGGAAGTTTAAGAGCTAATGCTCCCATACACTCTGCCTTGCTGCGCCCCCCCCCATTCTACCACCACCCCCCCCCCCTCCAGTGAACAGTGGAGGGAGACTTGTGTTGACACGTCGGTCTGTATGTGTCTGATTGTTCCATTACCCTCCTGGTTATAAGTTGTGGCCATTTGTGCCTCTCCCTATCCATAGATTAGTGCCACTCCCTATCCATAGATTAGTGCCTCTCCCTATCCATAGATTAGTGCCTCTCCCTATCCGTAGATTAGTGCCTCTCCCTATCCATAGATTAGTGCCTCTCCCTATCCATAGATTAGTGCCTCTCCCTATCCATAGATTAGTGCCTCTCCCTATCCATAGATTAGTGCCTCTCCCTATCCATAGATTAGTGCCTCTCCCTATCCATAGATTAGTGCCTCTCCCTATCCATATATTAGTGCCACTCCCTATCGATAGATTAGTGCCTCTCCCTATCCATAGATTAGTGTCTCTCTCTATTCATAGATTTGTGCCTTTCCCTATCCATAGATTAGTGCCTCTCCTTATCCACAGATTAGTGCCTCTCCCTATCCATAGATTAGTGTCTCTCCCTATCCATAGATTAGTGCCTCTCCCTATCCATAGGTTTGTGTTTCTCCCTATCCATAGATTAGTGTCTCTCCCTATCCATAGATTAGTGCCTCTCCCTATCCATAGGTTTGTGTTTCTCCCTATCCATAGATTAGTGTCTCTCCCTATCCATAGATTAGTGCCTCTCCCTATCCATAGATTAGTGTCTCTCCCTATCCATAGATTAGTGCCTCTCCCTATCCATA